>OZ037994.1:9371979-9676979 GCA_964035705.1 Porites rus
CAAATTTCACAAGAATTGTGAAAACACAGGTAAAATTGTGAAAATTTCATGTGTGAGATGTAATTTTTGGAAATTTGACATTCATTTTCTCAGGCTCCTTTGGTGTTATTACAGATGACTACTTATATCTTTAGCCCTTGAAAAAGGTAAAAAAGAATGGAAATGCTTTAAATCATTCTGGTACAAGGTTTTTGTCCACGGAAAATCAAAATTACTCAATTTCCTAGTGGATTCTGCCTTAAAGTTCTCCAGTTGGTAACTAAGCGTACCTTAGTCCCATTTATACAGTTGACAGACAAGAGCAGCTGTTATCAATGGACCTGTTAGGCTTGTATGTTTTGTCTTCCCATTTCAGACAACGTGATGGTACCCCAGAGAACTGTTTCTTTCAAATGTTGTCTTATGCACGTGCATCCACATGCATTTGTATGCATAATTAATGAAAAGACAAAAGGAAAAGTTCCTGGAGAACGTCAGGTGGTCTGAATTGGGAAAACAAAACATACAAGCTAAAAAGGTCTATTAAGTGGCAATAGAAACAGGTTTAAATCCTCGTATCCTTACGAAGAAAGTGATGGGAGAGGGGAGAGGGCACTTATTCGAGGAGAGCACTTTTTTGTTATTTTGGCCAGTGGGTGGGTGCTTATTCCAGGAAGGGTGTGCACTTATTAGAGCGTGCGCACTTATTCGAGCTAATACGGTATGTTCATCAAAAAATTAATCAAGGTTTGAAGCTGCCGCCTTGAGATCCAAAGTAAATTATCTGCCAGCTATGCTAAGCTACACTGTATGCTCTCCATTACAGGTAACTTACTCTAGGTGCATCGCTTCCAACAGGGGAGTGTGGTCCTCTTTTTGACAGCAATAACATCCTCAGTATTTGCCGTTTCACAAGAATGACAATAAGAAGTCCAATCTGAAAAGGTTGTCACTGATCAGCATAATTAAATACACTTGACCTGTTGTGAATGCTGTCAACCTCCACTAACAAACACCTCCAATAAATGGACATTAAATTTTGGTTGAGTTTAGTTTAATGAATTTGTCACAACCATTTACCAACATTCAACACTAAACAAAAGCAAATAAAGCAAAGGTAACTACACTGTAGTTGTCTCATGCAACTTTACTCCCTCAGTAACTCAGCAGTCCTGGAACGCTCTCCATTTTGCCAAACAAATACTGGTCAGAAACCAGTGGAACTAATCAAGAGAAATGGAATGTTCAACATTGTTCGAATAAAGCAAAGTTTCCATCTGGACTGAAGTGTTCCGTTTACCTTTCGACCGAAATTTTAATAACTTCTCAGCCAAGTGGCACTGGAAACAAGATCCTTTTTCTGAACAGTCGCTCTCGGTAATCAAGCCTAATCGTGTGGTAATCAAGTGGACCACTTTTTTCACAAAATTTCCATCTCCAGGGACCAAAGTGTTCCATTTATTATCGCCCTAAATTTCTGGAAATTTTTGCGTAATAGATACCCTGGCTCTAGAGGTCACAGGATCCAGAGGAGTTTCGTGTGAATAAATAAATTACTTATTTTAAGCCTCACCTTGAAAAATGTCTATACTTGTCACTTAGCACGATTAATTGCCTGCGTGCAGACGTCTCCTATTTCCTTTGTTGCACGCGGAAAAGGGACGTCTGCGTAACGCTGTCGCTAATCGTGTTCCAGCGTCCTGCTGGCAGGGTATTCTATTTCGCATAAATTGTGAAATAATATCCGGTTAGAAATAAGAGTTGACAGGCCAAACAAAACATCATAAGCTCGTGATACGGGCGAAACGTGACCTTGAGAGTCTGCTTGAACAGAGGTTTTTCTTTTTTTCTCTCTCGCGCGAAGATTACTAGCACTACACAGTGCATGTAGCATTCTAACCTTTGACTGAGTAAATCTCATTTTTGCCGCGCTAAGTCTTACATTTAGAAGTCATGAAGCAGGTTTGTTACGTGCATACTGAGTAATCATTTCCTGCGGTTTATGCTTCTGTGGGTGTTCCCGATAGGATTTGATTTCAGATGCAGTTGTAAAGTGTTTTGAAACTTAAAATTTAAAAATTTTCTTGACCTCTGTTTGTTACGGCTAAATAAAGATTTTAGTTTCTTTGGCTTGCTTTCTCCGAAATGCCTGCCTGGTGCGAAGTCCACGCCGCTTTTGTAGTTTTCTCAAACACTGTTTACAAATATGATGTGATGTGTCATACACAGTAAATTGTAAAGAAATAATTTCCTCGTACAAGTTAAATTTTCCGCGTCCCCGCACAAGATTTCAATCACTCTGCTTTTCGATCGACGAAAAACACAGCACACAATCGCACATGTTTTGATTTGTTTTGGTTAGAAAACCCCGCTTACATAAATCATTTAAATCACCGCATACATTATCAGACCACATTCGATAACAACCAATCAGCGTTAAGTCAAACAATGCGCACTGTGTGTCAGCCTATCGCAGCGTGTTCCCAAGATCTTGGGAACCCAGCAGGACGCTGGAACACGATTAACGACGGCGTTACGCAGACGTCCCTTTTCCGCGTGCAACAAAGGAGATAGGAGACGTCCGCACGCAGGCAACACGATTAATAAACAAAATGGGATCATTATGAATCTACTGTAAACGATTTCTTCGCTTCTTATCTGACCCAGATAGACTTTGTTGTTCGCCATTTTGAAAATCAATAACTGCAAGCCATAGCCTCACTGGCGCACAGTACGTTGCCTGAAGGGCGAACAAAGGCCCTCGCTTGAAGGGCGACCGAGGCACGAAGTATTTTATACTGTACGCCTATCTTGCGAGCCCTCAGTCTCTTGGTTTGCGGTATACAGAATGTGTAACAAAACTGTAATGCGATCAAAATAACCCATTAATTTTTTCAAATCTTTTCGACAGGTTTTGATGTTCTAACGACAAACACATCTCCTCTGGACCCTGTGCAGAGGTCTGTTTACGAAATACCTGGGATGAAATAAATAAACCATGCTTACAATTTATTAAAGCCTTGAGATGGACCTCTGGTCACACAAGTAAGCAATCTCATTTCCATGGCTGTGAGAAATCAGTTCAAAATCTGAACAGGGTCACCAATTGGTTACTCTCATGTCCGCAGGGAATTAACGATGCAATAGCGAAGTTGATTGCCTTCATCGAAGAACTTCAGTGCACGAATTTGAAAACCGGTTTCTATGTTTGAATTATAATAAACGTCAATTCAAAGAGACCTTGTGTTTCTTTAGAAGTGCCGCTCAGAAATCTCTGGCTAAACTTCGAATTTGCGAAAATCCGATGACTGAATCAAAGTTGCTCAAGGAAAAAGGTTTGTTTGAATAATTCAAACATTCATTCAAAGTATGTCCTTTCGTTGGATAAATTATTTATCCAATGAAAGGACATAAACATCAGCTCCAAAACCGTTTTTTAATAATACCAAATCGCCTCAGAAATACACAAGGATACAAAATAGAGCACAAGGAAGTGTACTTTATTTTGTTTCAGGTGAGTTTTTTGGAATTTTGACTGTTCCCATACAATCCCTTACATAAATCTCTTCGTAACGCAACATTGTGAGATGTATTAATTTTTAACAAGCACTCACTTCAGTGAGTTTGGGATGCCTGTGGGCAAACATTCAATTTCCGCCATCTGCAGTTTCCACATGAAAGTGATTAGTAATCATTTCACCAACTTTTGCCAGTGCTGGCTGAATTGAAATAAATCCCAAGTCTGAGCGCAATGCCACATTTTACTTTCCTTTAGCTGTAACAGTTTTTTTGTCCGGTTTTATTTACATTGTGTCCTATTTTATAAAGTAAAACTAAAGGCCCACATCACATGCATACAGTGTAGCTTAAGAAGCCATTGAAACCTTGTCATAGTCGTGAAATTCATGTCCCAAAGCGTATTTCAAAAAACTCGCGAAAATCCAAGACATTCCACCGTGCGAGGTCACAAGGAGTCATTCGAGCTGTATTCTATCCTTTGGTCTCATTGGCCAACATAAAAAAAGGGTTTTATGTCACAGAAACTGTTTGGCCACTCAGTTCGCAGATGTTATTTTCAGGTGGAGAGAAGTGACGACTGGAAATGCGTCTGTGTCCACAGGCTACTCATGTACCAGTTTTGAATCTTACCTACCGACACCTTATATGACTTCTGCACAGCCCCAATTATTTATTATGCATTCAGCGATCTCATACTATGAATGGAGTGGAAACATGTACAGGCATACACAATAAATGTATGAGGCTGAGCGGACGTTTTACCGAAAATCATACCCTTGAACTTACCGAAATGGTGAAAATAATAGTCATTACCAGCCCAACTCCACCCAACTTCTTCAGGAGTTTTGCATCGGTACTGCTGACAGCAGAGTCCGCCATCTTGAATCAAGGGCAGTTCTTCTTGCTTCTTCAATCTTGTCTCAGAAATTTTGTCCTCAGAGCACAGTTTACAAAACACTGTATATCATACAGTACAGAAAAATAAGCAATCACATCCTGGGTTTTACCAAACAGGAGATAAACTGAGTTCGAATTGGCTGATCCGCAGTAATTTCGCTTGATCCAGAAGTCTTGTTTACCGATTGGTACGTCATGTAAGAAGGAAGAATAGCACCTGCTTAGTAGCCGCGCTATGTACTATTTTAAAATGGCGGACAGTGGTGAAGAAAGAACGTTTTAGAGTAACAACGGAATTGGCGGTGAATCAATGGCAGAAATAAAGCTTACAGACGCACAGAAAGCTCGTATCGAGAGAAATCGCCAGAGGGCATTGATGCTCCGCAATGCGAGACTTTCCAGTAGGCCATATCCCGAGATAAGATCTCACGACCAAGAGTCTACTCGCACATCTCAAGTGAGCACTACAAACGCAACCACAGCTCATGCGATTGATACGGGTGGAGGGTTTCTGTTAGATCCTGATGATGAAGAAACATTGGATACAGCGCAAAAGAATCTAGTTGAGGACCCAGGTAAAGTGCATATCACTTCTTTGTTCAGTTGTTAGGCAAAATGCAGACTGCATACATGATACATGTACTTGCAGACTGGCTAGTGAACAAGATAAACAATTATATGAAAGTTAATCATCGAACTTATAGACGCAACTTTTGCAGTTGCGAAAAGAAAGCCTGAAAAAAAATTCAGGCTTACATACGGGATTCAAATCCTTAACCTCTGCGATACCGTTGCTGCTCTCTTACCAACTGAGTTAACAAGCCAGCTGGGAGTAGTTCGTTAAACTGGTTTGTTATAAACCGGTAAGAGTACCACACCAGTATTGCAGAGGTCAAGGGTTTGAAAGCTGTACAATTCAGGCTTTCTTTTCGCAACTGCAAAAGTTGCGTCTATATAACTTCGATGATCTATGTTCACATAATTCTTCACCCCACATTTCACATATGATTTTGATATATTCATAACTTCGAGGTAAACAATGTTGTGAAATTATCTCAAAAACTATATCAAGCCTTAAAGAAGACTTAAACTTTAGGGATAGGGATAGTTTTGTGGTCATTCCACAACATTGCCCTGTGAAAGTAACTTAAAGTGTAGGTTTAGTATTTGGTACGTTACTAATTTTGTCAAACATGTTCTCTGTAAATGTCTTTATTTTCCTTTAAAACAGCCCCTGTACTTGGTGGTCATCAAATACATTGCTCTGAATGCCAGAAAGAGTTCTTGACTTCATATCTCTACAAACATTTTGAGGTTTCTGTTTGTGACAATTGTAGGTAAAAAGTCCTTTAACCCTTGAAGCCCCAATATCCACATACAAATTCTCCAAACTGATCTCTATACATTTCCTTCATGGATGGGTTGAGAGAAATTGATAAAAGATGAAAGCGTTGTCTCTTAGGTGATCATTTTGTTAATTCTCATAACCTAATCTGTTGACAGTGTATGGATATTGTTAGGAGAAAATTGATGTTGGTCACTATTGGGACTCAAAGGGTTAATATTATATACAGTAACGGTAAAAATAACATACACATGTATCTTTAATAGGTTAAGCTGCACAAATTCCTACCTCCAATACTTGGAAGAGGGAATTTGTGTAGCTTATTAATTTTATAGGTGGCTGCAAAAAATGGTTTAGAACCCAGGTATGTTACAGTTGCTTCCTGCCCCTTTTAAAGAATGAGTAGTATCTGTCATTGAGGGCAACCATTTCTTGGCTAAATGAGTCACCATTTCGACAACATATTTACAACTTCGTTGTGCCAACACTAGACCACATTTTGTCTTGCAGAGATCGAGAAGGAAAACATACACTTATAACCAAAACAGAAGCTAAGGAGGTACATATAGGGAATGTTTTTATCACTTATTGGATGAAAATTATGCAAATGTAGCTGTGGCATTAACTTCAACTCGTGTTACATGTATTTTTTGCAGCAATTCTTGTTGAAAGACTGTGATTTTGACGGAAGACAACCAGCACTAAAGTTTATTTTAAAAAAGAATCCACATTATTCCCGAGGGGAGATGAAGTTGTACCTTAAATCACAGGTATTAAAAGCTTTCAAATTTCTCATCTTTTAGCCTTTGTGAAAGGCTGATGGAAAAAGAAAACAAATTTTACTGCTTATCTAGGCCTTGTTGGGAACAGTACAGTCATGTATATAAAAACCTCAGGAAGCTGTTGCATCTCTGATCTGTGGGAAGGAGCTGAGAGGTGACATGAAGCACACGGCAAGAGGAACCAAAAGCTAGAGAATCACATAATTTATTATTTAACATGGGTAAACCAATATCATTAGCTCTGCGGTTATTAAAAGGTAACCCGAGCAACAGATCATTTGCATAAAATTAATGGCAACAATATTTTGAATGATAATACTGTTACATCTTACCCTTACATCCATGTAAAAATTCATTTGTTGCCATTTTTAGAAAAAAGTTATAAACAGCTAATCATGCTGTTGATTTACCCTAATCAAGCGACAAGTCTCCAAGGGCAAATGGGTAAACAAGCATTCATGGAGGCATTACTCTTTCAATGATGATTATTAGATGCCCAGTTTTCAGCCTGTGGTGGATTTTTTTATTAAGATTAAATCAGTTTGGTTCAAGTTAATGTGATACTTGATTTATTAATGGTTTGAGCTACCAGGAGTAATATAAACTGTGTTATTTTGCAGGTTATTCAACGCTCACATGAAGTGTGGGGAGGAGAAGCTGGATTAGAAGAGGCTAAAGAAGACAAAGCCGAGAGGAGAGAGGTGCAAAAACAACGGCGATTTGACAAGAAAGTTAAAGGTTTCTTCTACCAAAGCTTTTTACCTTTTTACTATCAAGATTATGAATGTTGCAATCTCTGTCTAAGTAGTGAGCTTATGCATGTGACGAGTAAAACCTTTTTGTGTGAAAATGTGACAGAGCTATCACTTGCATTAAATTTGTTGTGATTATCAGTTAAACTTAAGATCTGTGTAAGGTGAAGTTTGGTAGAAAATTTTTTTAACACAATAATTGTCACAATTGTCACACTATTACAGCTCTATCGCAGCAAAAGCGAGACATTGGAACCTTAAACATCTTTCTGTGAACATCTTACAGTGAATGTGATTATGAAATAACTGCTGCCCTTCAATAAATGCTGTCTTGAGTAATAAATCGCCACATTGAAAAGGCTAAAATATTATTGCAATAAACACTGAGGCATTTAATGGTCCAGATGTGGTTTATGCATTATGTCCTTTTGTTATGGTAATTTCCAGTGCAAAAAAGTCACTGAAAACAGCTTATGTTTTTTATCTTACGAACCAGAACTTCGTCGAGCAGTCAGAACAAGTACATGGAAAAAAGATACCAGTCGACATGAGCATGAGTTCCCTGAAGCAGGACAAGAGGGTGGGGAGGTTTATGATGAGGAAACAGATACATGGACAAAAACATGCAAAACATGTGGCTATCAACTCACATACGAAAAAATGTAACAAGGAATCAGTCTTATTTCAAATAATGTACAAAACTAAGGGGGTACTCTGGATTTCAAGTGACAGGGATGATCAAATGGGGGTAAAAATCAAAACCAAAAAAAATCCCTGGACCAAAAATTAACCCCCAAAAATCTCATGGTGAATTTCCAAGCCTTAAAATTTTTAAGAAAGCATTAATGATATAACATGAAAAATAAAGTTTTTAGAAACAAGTTTGGGTGTACTTTATTCGCAGAACTACGTGGCCAGGATACACAGGCACTAGCACAAATCTTCAGATTGTTTTGAATGCCCAAATAAATCCCTACTTAAATCAAACCACCCTAAAAATACTTGCCAAATTTTCGTACCCAAAAAACTCACAAAATCAGAAATTTCAAACCCCCCAAAAAATCCTTCAATCATCCCTGTCACTTGAAATCCGAACAACCCCCTGGGGTACAAAATGTAAAAATATTATTGTATATAAAAATAACACATTTAAATCCACTTACAACTTGTAATATTAGTAATATAATAAGGTGTAAGTGTTCAAAAGTACCATCAGTTTTATTTATGTGGTTTCACAATTCACTCTAATTTCATAAAATAAAATTACTTTCTTGTGTAGTCTGAACACAAATAATCTATTTCCTACTTCATTTACATGAAGTTTCATTGAGTTTAGTAGTCTCTTAAACAAACAACCAGGGATAAGATTTTTTAGAAAAAATTCTTGGTACCACAAATGTGGACCTTTTATAGCTAAACCTTCACAATCTTTTATAAGCTAATCTGGTCTGAAAGAAACCCTGTTCAATACTCTAACTAGTGAAATTGTATACCCTGTTTAAGACTCAAGACTGTGAAAAGCATGCCATGTTCAGTGGCACATATTGTTTAGAGCATAAAAGGGAGTGTCCGACCTACCGGATGTTGATATGTTACAGGTCAAAATTAAATTCACGTTAAGGCGGGATCCATCAGGAAATTGAGTAACTTTAATTTTCAGTGGACAAAAACCTTGTACCTGAATAATTTAAAGTATATTGCACTCTTTTTTACATCTTTCAAGGGCTATAGATGTAATTAGTTATCGGTAATAACACCAAAGAAAATTTCTTATGGGAGCCCGACAAAATAAATGTCAAATTTCATAAAATGACATCTTACACTTATTTTCACAGTTCTTGTGAAATTTGACATTTTTTTTTCTCAGGCTCCCAAAATAAATTGTGTTTGGTGTTATTACAAATAGTTGATTACATATATACCCCTTGAAAAATGTAAAAAAGAATGCAATATGCTATAAATTATTCTGGTACAAGGTTTTTGTCAACTGAATTTAAAATTACTCAATTTCCTGGTGCATTCTTTCGAAAAAATTTTTGACCCAGGTTAATTCTCAGTTTCATCCACCTCCTTTATAGAAAGAATTTCAGAATCAACCTAGGTTAAAAAATTTTAACCTCAATTTAATTTTGACCTGTAACAGATTATTACATGACATGTATACTAGTACCCTGGTACTAATACTAGTTTGGTAACTTTTTAAGTTATATAATTTCACCCCAATGAAACCTGATCAGTGTTTTCATTTTTTGTAGCCAGGACTTTCATAGAAAGTATAATGTACTAATAATTTCTTTATAGCTAGCTAGATAAAAAATAGTCTAAAATATTTTAAACAGGCTTATGACATCTTCTCCAAATGTTCCTTTACTGAACTAACAATAGTTGTAACTTCAGCCATTGCACCAATGCCTAAAATGCAAAATAATAACAAGTTGGAGCTTTAATACTTGAACTGGATTTCTTATAAGAAGGGTGCCCACTGAGTTGAGCTTCCTATTTAAATATTATTATTGTAAATATTGTATTATTATCATTATTACTACTATTTATTACAGTTGAATTATTCATTAAGGAACCACCTTCGGGGTACCAGCAGGTAGCCACTTCATCATAAATTCCCATAATCTTTAGCAGAAATATCACTTTTTATTTTTGGAACCGATCGCGTGATAGTACAAGCATTACTGGACCACATTCAGTTGTCACATTCTAACTCAGACTGTATTTCCCTTCATCAAATTATTTTCAAAATGAAGCCAAACTACGTGTATCAAGCACTTGATGGTAACTTCCTTTTGACAACAATGGTGGAACTCTTGTTGGGAAGGCCAAAATGTGGCCATGGCTGCTTAATAGAGGTTTATTTTCACATTCTTTTCTTCGGTTATTTTAGGACTTTGATTACTGGTCACTTAATAGAGGGTGGCCGCTTAATGCAGGTTTGACTATATTATTAAAGTTGATTGATACACAGTGTAAAATTGGAAGCAAAGATGGTGCCCCTAGTTTCTCAATGGACTAATCATCTCAATGCACCTTCAAGCTCCAACCCCACGGATGGTGATAGGCATCAAATTCCACTGGTTCAAACCTTATGAAACAGATTCTGTCATTAGGCTGATTTAGCAACAGAATGCATTTATTATGGGAATGTCAGTTCACGCTGGTGTGCACAAATCAAACAACTGGCTTGACCAATGGCAGAGTGGCAAATTGGGCACTGGAAGTCTCATTAATTTTTGTCCTTTCCGCTTGCTTTTTTGTCAACAACTGACATTCCCATTGTTTTGCTAATTCAGCCTCTTGATTTCAGATCAAACTTACTAGGAAAAAATGAAACAGTGGTCTGAAATTTCTGTAACCAGCTCCCAGTTGTTCAAACATTGGATAGAGCTATCCATTTGATAAATCACTATCTAGCCAATAAGTATTGGCCGGGGAAAACCAATAATTGCATTATCTACTTACTGGACAGAGAGTTACTGTTTTATGGGCAAATCTTTTGTCTGGATTATACTTTAATGTTATTGGTCAGTTAAAGAGTGACCAACATCAATTTTGTGCTAACAATATCATACATTATCAAGAGAAAAAGTTAGGAGAATTAACAAAATGATCAATAAAGGGGGAATGCTCTGATCTTTTGTCAAATCCTCTCAACTAATTATTTAATGAGTGGTGAATATAATGTGTGAAGATCCCAGGGCAGGAGGTACTTGACCAATATTTGGGTATAGGTGAGCCATTGAGGATTTGAAACCCTGACCCTGTTTAGCTACAACCCCGGACAAAACCTGTTGAGACAAATCGCGAAAATGCCTATTTTTCCCTGTCATCCTGGCAAACACTGAAACCTCCACCAAATGAATGCCCGAATTCCCCCCTCCCCTGATCCAAAGTTGTTTAGGATAGCATGGCAATTATACACGTTGGTTTTTAGACCAAGGCAACTTTGAATAGGGGGTGGGGAGGGGGTTTACTTTTTGCGTTTAGGGGAGACGGGAGTAGGGCGAAAAAGTTAGAAAATAGATGGAATTGTCTCAACAGTTTTGTCCGGGGTTGTAGGTCAACACCCTCAATTTTATTACCCTGTTTAGGACAAATGCCAAAATGCACGCTGTCTTGTTTTAAAGCCATTTGTTGGCAATTGCAAAAGAGAAAATTCACATTATAGTCATTGCTTTTATATACTTGGAGTACAAACACAATTCATCCGGCAAATCGAATTAATTGTGCAGGCAATACCTATTTGACAGACTCACATGAAATTATATACACTGTTTTACAACAGAGAGGTAAAAAACTACACCGTCTCTAGCGGCACATCCCTGTTGTAGTTAATTTTTATCTCAGGTAATTTTTTTTTCTGTTTCCACAACATTAGCATACATTACCATACCCCAAAACAAAAGAAAAACAAAACTCACCTGAGATAAAAAATTAACTATGACATTCCCGTACAAGCCACACAAAGGAGTAACCCCCCCCCCACTCCCAGCCCCGGGGGATCAGTGTAGAGAATTTGTATTTTGATATTGGGGCTTAAGGGTTTAAAAAAAGTTAGGATTGTTACCTGTGTCACCACAAGCTAGAGTTTTTTTGATGGGTGGAACATGAGTATATCCAATGTTTACCAGCTGTTCAACATGACTAGAAGTAATGGGGTGCTCCCACATGAAAGTGTTCATCGCTGGACAGAATAGCAGTGGCTTCTTCATGTCCCATGCACGAACTGTGCAAGTCTGTTGAAGAGTTACATAAAAAAACAAATGAAACTAAACCAGAACTTCCTAGCAAACTGGCTATAACACTAAATTATAAGGGCATTAAATCTCAGTCAATATTAATGGCCTTGTCCATGACATTAATTGCACCATGCAGCCTTGTCACTTTTGTCATCTGTTAGTTTGTTCAGACTAGTGTTTGCTGGGTTAGAAAAATTTTTCTAAATTAATTATTATCATTTTTATGCTGCCTTACAAGTACATGTAAAGGACATATTCTTTTGGTAACTTGATTAATGAAAAAAAAAAAAAAGATTTAGCTCCCTGTCTCTGATAAAATTGGACCAAGAGTAAGGTGATTATCACCACTCTCTTTGGAGAAGAAAAACAAATTATTAAATCATAAGGTTTTGATTTGAGACAGTGTAATAAAGAAATTAGTTCAAGCCACGACAAAAAGGATAACCCTGCTATAAAAACTGATAAGTTCAACTTACATATTTTAAAAATTGGTTTTATTAATAGGTACGATTTATATAGCAAACAATGAAATGCTCACCAAAAGGTTGTCGCACAATCCATTGGCAATCTTGGCCATTGTATTAGCATCTAGTGGAGCAATAACCATAAGATCTGCCCAGCGTCGTAGCTACTGAAAATCAATACATCAAGGATTTATGGCAACAACTAGGGTACTTAGAATGGGATCCTCTCTGATGAACCTCATATTGCCTCATATTATGAGGAAGTTTTGACAATAAAATTCTGTTTTCAAAAAGCTTACATCATACTTACCGGCAATTAAAGATACACGATTTTATTTTAGCTTTTATGGTTGTTAGAGGGCTCAAAGTTAAAGTGTGGTGGAATACTAAGTTGTCATTTTTTTTTTAAGTCATACATCAAAAATTACCTTGTTGGCTTTCTGGGCAAGATTCAACAATCATGTCACACTAAAGAAGCCTAACATCAAGGAAAAATCTTGTACAAGATTTCAATGCCATCAAATGATGAGAGGCAAATAATAGTATCATGCATGTGAAACTGCTACTAAAACGTTACACCACAGAGCTTTTTCAGGACTCAAAAGTTCTATTATCAGTAGTTGTCATGTTCCAATATGTGGGAATTAAGGGTTTTTCAAAGTTCAGTTTACCTCAATATGTAAAACAGGATCTTGTATTGTTCTCCATGCCTATCAATAAACAAAAGACAAGGAAGAAAGATCCAACTCTTCTAAAAGTAACAATCATGATGCATATCTAGTCAAGCCTCAAGAATTTAGACTTAATCACTACAAAAGAAAGCAGGGGGTCAGTGCCGGGGCCAGACCTTGAGATGAGGGGCGGTCATCCAGACCCTAAGATAAGGGGGGGGGGGGGGGGCTGGGCCCCTCCCCTGGATATGCCACTGGGGGTGGGGTAACAGTGAAGACCAGAAGATATCACACTCCCCCTCTGGAAATTTAATTTAAAACTTCAGATTTTGTAAGATTTTGGCCTCTAAGAGTCTCAACAAAAATTTTTTTGGCTCTTTGGGGCCTCACTTTGGTCTTAAAATAAGGTGGGGGGGGGGGGGCAACGGGTAGACCCCCTGAGCCCCTCCCCTGGATCAGCCACTGAATAGGGGTCAGAGACCTACACTGTGCAACCAGTGGATAATTGCTGGCTTGATTTGCTAAATAATCTCTGCACCCACAATGTAAGAAATGCAATTTTGCTTGTAGACTGTGCATAACCAATGTTGACATCCTGTTCAAGGTGACACCCTGTTTAAAGATCAAGAACCTGAAAACCATACTCTGCTCTGCAGCATACATATATCAGTATGATGGGAGTGCTCCACCCCCACGCCTTATATGTTAGGTAGTATAGAACGTTGACAACTCCCTCCCCGGTCCCGCTTACCCTTGCTCCTATTTGTCACACATTCTCACGTAATTAGGTCAGGTAACGTTACCAAGGCTCTGGCTCAAAGAAATTAATGTAAGCTTAGAGGAAGAACAACATTTGCAACATAGGTCAAAATCTCTTACCTCCCATTCATCCTTATCCCTGAAAACTTTTGCACGAATTTTGCTCTCATCAAAGAAATGGGTTGAGCAATCTGTAGCGATGACTTGGATATTTGGCTATATAGAAATAAGAAAAATGCGTGCTTAACCTGTAAGATCAGAATCGTTTGACATTGCCATGCTATAAATTTCACTCGATTCCTATACGAAATGATTAGTACCTTTGATGGTAACAGAAGCAGCTCTTCCACAAGCTTGGGTAGTTTAATGCTCGCCACACTTCCTGTAACTCCAATAAGTACATTTTTCGACTGATTTGTAGCTGAAGTCGACGTTTCGGTCGCCATTTTGAATGTTATTGTCATACGAGGAGCCGCTGACCATGAGACAAACAAAAAAATGGAATGTTTTGGGTTGGGAGGGGACGGTGGGGGAGCTCTTTCTTTAGCTGCGTCACAGGTGATCAACGTTGTCACGCAAATGATTTTCAGTGAAACATGTTGAAAAAGAAAACTTCTTCAATCACGGTTATGTTTATTTGATACTGAAATATTATAAAAGTAAACGTTTAAGTACGCGTTTCAGATCTTTATTGGGCCACGCTTTAAAGCTTACATTCGTGCTATTGAAATTACCTAGGATATTAAAATAAAGGAAAATTATTTTATATGCTGAATTATTTATTCGTTTTTGAATATCAGATGCAGCTTTGCTGAAAAGCGAGCATTCGGACGCAATGTTTTCAGTTGTCAATAGCGTTTTCGGTGGGTCTTCACCAGCGAGTTTTCACTGTCAACCGCTAGCTATATTAATGAACTGGTAATTCAGCTTAAAGCCGAAAACTCGGTTTGGGTGGCTCTCTTCCTAAAGGCATCAAACGCTAAGCCTTGCCAGACTTTGCAAATTAGATTAAATGAACACCGGCAAAATATAGTGAAAAAAAGTGCAGAAAAACTGCAATATGGCGGCGCTCGATCGGGAGCGACTCGCGCCATTATAAGACGTGCCATTTTTGTATCGTTTTCAGAAACGGCCGGTAAAAGTGCAAACTATGCACCAGTGCACATCTCAAGCTTTTTAAAATATTTATAATACCTGCTGTATCAAAAAATGTAAACAAACATTATGCTAGATGACAAATGCGGTATGATCTTTAAGCGCTCGTTGGAAATTGAAATAGGCTATAATCCTGTATAAATTTGTAAAACATTCTAAGTTTCTATGCTCTTAACAACACTTTGTTTCCTTTTTTCGGCTTTTTCTTGTAGTTTCGTCTGTTATTTCTGCCTTTTTAGGCTTGTTATAGTCGTTTTTAACCCATCCTGGAACAAATTTCTCCATTATTTCTTGGGCCATGCACACGAAGGCATCCTCGATGCTTTCATTTTCCTTGGCACTGGTTTCAAAAAACGACATGTCGTATTCAGTAGCTAGCTGTTCTCCCTCTTCGCGTTTAACAGCTCTAGGTCCGCGCAAATCGCATTTGTTGCCAACCAACAGTTTAATTACATCTTCTTTTGCATGTTCATCGATATTCCGCAGCCATTTTGCAATGTTCTCAAAGGAACGTCTGCTTGTAATGTCGTACACGAGCATAATCCCAATGGCGGAGCGGTAATAAGAAACGCTGATAGCGTGGAAGCGTTCCTGTCCCGCCGTATCCCAGATCTGCAATCGTACACGCTTGTCTTCTACCTCTATGGTACGCAGTTTGAAATCAATTCCAATGGTTGAAATGTACGTTTTGTTAAAAACGTCTTCTGAAAAGCGCCACATAAGGCTTGTTTTTCCAACACCCGCATCTCCAAGAAGCAAGACCTTAAACATGTAATCGTATATTAAGTCGCGATTAAGAAGCTTTTTATTCGCCATTGCATTGTACATGCAATGACTACTTCTTCTGGTATTGACAGGCCTTAGATTATAACTTATATTGGAATTTGTCGGCACGTTCCGGCGAGTACAGGTGGCACATAATGACTGAACTGCACTGATTGGTCAATGTTATAAAATACGTAACTTACTTGAAATTCTCCGTCTTCGATGTGTCACAAAATATTTATTATTCCGTATTCAGTATTCTAGTATCTTCCAGTTTTTGTGAAAGGAAAAACTTGAAAAAGAAAATAAAAAATACGCAAACTTAAAGGCGCTGTAACTTTAAACACTTTTTAGTGAACATACCCAAGGTTAACTGTTGTTTATATTTATTCACTTTTTTATGCTTTTGATCAGCTTCTGTAAGTTTTATTCCACAGTATCTTCCGTGCAAAGGCTGTTTTGCTTTCGTGACAAACTCTACTTTCAGTTTCTAAACTCAGCTGTCACAGAATCATCTCATGCTTTTTTAAGTTTTCAATTCGGTAAAAGCGTTTTTTCTATATATATATATATATCTATCTGATTTGATAATTACCCCAAGAGGGGGGAGGGGAGTATTCCCTATAATGGCCTATCTCGGTGGCTCCGCCCGAAGGGGTACCTTTTTTAGGCTTCAGGTTTATGAAAGGGTAGGGATTACACTAGTTGAGGTATATATGAAAGGGTAGGAAAATCTGTCAGGGATCAAAAAGGGCTAACAGAACGATTTTATGGTTATGAAAAAGTCGAGAAAATTTCCCAGCTTTGTCAAGAGTTGTTCACATTAAGAAGACAGTGCATTTACAGCGGTTAAAAGAGATGGCAAGTTCTAAACTACGTAAATGATAAAGGTACTATTTTTCGATGGAATGTATGCGTAAGAGGCACCTTTTCTATAAGATGGTATGAAATGGTATAAAAGGATAAGGGGTTAGTCCTCGGGGCGGAGCCCCCCTTTGTAAAACTTCATTGAGCACCCCCGGATAATCACATGAACGTCTTTTCCCTGGTTTACCTTGTCATTGAATCCCAAAAGTGCCAAAACTCTCTAGACTGAAATATAAGCCTGAAAATTATTTCGTATATGTAATGCAAAAACAACTAGTTTAACTTAAAAGAACTGCGAAAACAGTTTAATTTTATCGTTTACACAAGAGGATTTCGTCCACAGACTCAAGAGTTAGACTGGCCAAGAGCACGTTCGTCTTCAGAAAAGCCAAGGCCGTTTATATTTGTAGTCTTCTGTTTTGGCTGGAAAACTAAGAACCCTTTCCAAACGGGCGATATCAATTCTCCTTTTTTTCTGATAACAAGCACGGACGTATTAAAAATCAAATTGCACCTCAAACTTGTCAAGGATTAATACATGTCTAACATGCGGGGTCCATGTTGCGCCGAAGGATCCCCTCTCTTCTAAAATCGCCTTGGAATTTTCAATTAGGACCAAAGGAGCCCAAGCAGCACAAATGTGAAAGGATTTAAATGACAATCGCTTTACCCAAGTTGCGTGTTTCTTCTTTCCTGTGTGGTTCCCGAGCCGATTTATGGCCATTTTATGGATTTTATTATAACCTTTTTGCCCCAGGGGATATGGATTCAGGCCAATAGTTGGGCATAGGTAAGTCGCTGAGGACAAAAAAATCCTAAAATACAGACCCTGTTTGGGACAACACCCTCAAATTAATTACCTTGTTCAGGACAACGGAAAAAATGCACGCCGCATTGTTTACAGGCCATCTATCGGCACTGAATTGTAATACAGCAAATTCGCGTTATAATAATTGCTTTAGTTCTCATGGAGTAAAAACAAATTTCACCAAACAAATGAAATCATCATCAATCGTGGAGGCAATACCTTGCTTATCAGAACAGACTCGCACGAAATTACATACCCTATTTTGGACAGAGGACAAAAAACCATACCCCATCTGTCCAGCGCCACATCCCCCTATAGGCCATATAAGGGAGTACATCCTCCCTTTTTGCTATCTCTATAATCCTTTACAGAATGCGCAACAATGTGTATACTCATATTTCGGGCTTGAGTCTCCTGTGTTAGACAGATTTTTTTAGATCAAATCCATAACAGATCTATGACGTACTTGCGAATAATTATAAACAGTTCAAGTCAATTTCGTTTGGTCACGTAGTCTCTTATACCAATAACAATCCATTGTTTTTATGGTCACATTTTCAAATTCTTATTTGTAACGAACTTTTAGTTATACTTCCATCTTTTTTAGCCCCTGAAGAAGGTTTGTTTTCAAACCGAAATATTGGGCAATTTTTTTAAATACATATATTTTAATTTTGTTTCATTCTAGTTTGCCGTTTCATATTTCTCTACAATTTAGTTTAATTGTACTGATCCAGGTCTACAACTGGGAGATCCGGCACCACTCATTGGTTTGTTGCTGTGGACTTGCTGACATTTTATAGCGGAGCTCTCGCGCGCCAAACGCGCGCAGCGGAGCACCATGGGTAAGAAAATTTAGTTATCTACCAAACCGAGAAAATTTGGTTATGACGTCAGAATACTCCGTCTGTCCGTACACTCTTTCGGGCTGAGGGAAGGGAATTACAAGTGTCAGCCCGTCGGGGCAGGAGTATGTTATAGCTGAGGTGAAATTTTTCATGTCAAGCTCCTCGCTCCTTTTCGGCGGTAAATCACATGGCCGCCTGGGCTTTTAGGGGAGAAAAAAACAACAACAACAACAAAACGAGTCTTTCTTTCCACTAAATTTTAATGTCTACATTAACTTAGATAACAGGGATAGAGCTAGGAGCGAGAAATAAATAACTACGGAGACTAATTTCGTTGGTAGAAAAACATGAAAATTATATACCGGCGATTAGAAATGAGAAATGCTAGCGGCTACCTATGTGAAAATGAGCGGCAGTAAAAAGCAGAGTGAACAGGGACACAAACGTTTCCTCCAATAAATATTAAAGAGAGTTTCGCTTTTAGCCCTGGCTAAATCTATATATTATATTTCAAAATTTGACAGGTGGGTTCATACGGAAAATTTATGCAGCATCTTGAAACTTTTTTACTTTGACAGCTGAAGCTGACAGAGTTTTGTGTCAACTTTTTAACGGTCTTTTTCCACTGGATGTACAAAATAAAATACAGCTGTTACCAACAGGCTTCTGTTATTCATGGCTAGTTTGTTCATTAGATTTTTGGTTGAGAGATGCGTCGCTTGTCAAAGTCGGATTCGGATGGCATCGTCTTCGTTTTCCTCCTTGCAGTGATGCATAAGAGGGTAAGAGGGCCTTACTTGATAGCTTTAAGAGGCTGTATCTCGAATGGAAAGCATTAGTAATTATTGTATTTGATTTTTTTTATATCTAATTTCATAAAGTCGAGCACGTTTGCACGTTTGTAAGATTTAGGACAATGATCTGACCTAGTATGAGGTTTGATATAAGCTTACAGAACTTTAAAAAGCCTTTAGATATATTTTCTCACCGCAAATAGAAAGAATACGTTCCGAAGAATATTTAGTTAAAAATTTGGCCGTAGAAAGAAAACTTTGAGCGATTCTTTTGCCTCGAGTTCATCTTTGAAAAAAGCAAACAGCCAGCTTTAAGACTCCGGATTTTTAGAAACACTTTAATACTTCTCTTTGTGAATGAAAATTGTTGTCTCTGTAAATGTTTCACCGAGTTATATTGCTTTTATGATTGTTAGTAGTCTCTCTTGCAATTGTAATTGCTGTGCCGTTTGTTTTCAGTCGTTCATGAACATCGCTTGCAGGAGCACTCAAAATGCCGCGCGTATCAAAGCTTTTTAAGATTATATACACATCGTTATAAAACCATTAATTAAAAAAATAAGCATAATAAATTCTTTATTATGTTGAAGCATTACTCCATTACTGTTCACTGCAAATTTGGCGCTCGTCAAAAGTTCATGAGAACCGGCTATCCGTATGAGTGATTTTGGAAATTTTTTGAACGGTTTCGCTGAAAGCACACGATTGATCGTCCTGAATATTGACTGAGTGCAATTTGTCTTGAGAAATTGTGAAATGCTGCATTCTTTCCGAGGTCTGTATGATAAATAGTACTGTTTCACCTTGGACGTGATGTATAAAAAGTATTAAAAGGTTGGTTTACACACCCCCAGATTTGCTGGCAAGATTTTGTAAAGTAAACTTGTCGAAAGCAAAACATTCGGCCTGATTTGTTTTCCAAGCCTAATCTACTGTGATCAAGAGCATTATGGCTCTTGAATGTGATCGAAGATAATTGCTATTTTTTGGCCGTACATAGAAGGCTATCAACTCGATGTAAGATGTTTCACTCTAAAATCACTTAGCCTTTCCCTCAGAAGTCACATGAATGTGCTAAGTTAACTGATTTGTGAGTTACAAGTTTATTGTTTGATTTAAATTATAAATTTATTAATGGGAGCTTCGCCTTTAGCCCTGGCTAAATCTATATATTAGGAGAAATGTTATCAGGATTGCACGGGTAGATGTGGATTGACAGTTCAATCAGAATTTAGGGCCATTTAGACCACATTTTGAAAAAAATGGATCGCGTTAACTCTCTGGCAGGTCACTTACAATAATTGCAATGGCCACTAATCCTGCGATGACTGAGATACTTTTCAGTGGACCCCAAAGCCGGAGAAGCGCCGTCAACAAGACACAGAGGAGAGGCTACAGCGACTATAGACTTGTACAGACAGCTGTACAGAGGCAGCGACAAAATACCGAAATTACAATGCAAACCTGAAACCGATAAAGAGAGAAAACACGGACTACAGATGCTTCGAGAAAATGCCGCCAATAGAATTCGCAACGAAAGCGATGAAGAGACGTAAAGGCGACTGGAAGTTCATCGTCCTAGAGATCTGCTCTTCCCAGTGTTTTTGTCTTTACAGGTTGATAAGGCAATATAAATTTCACGCTGTGATAATTTTTTTATTCATTTTTAATTTACATAAGGTCAGAGACAGTGTGAATATGAAGCAGAGATAAAACAATATGGTCAGTGTACGATGTGACCATTTTGACCTAAAAACCAAGACTGAATCTTGAAGAAATTAGGGTAGTGCAATTCGACCATTTTAACACAACGATAACTTACCTTATAGTACTACCTGAGAAATTTCTGCAATTTGATTGGCTAAGAGCAGTGGTATTTCAGTTTAATTTGAAATACCTACATGTGAATATTACAAACCTTTCGTGGGTAGTAGTATAAACAAATAATAGAATGATTTGTATGTGATATTTGGCATAAATACCACTTGTGATATTTCAAAGTTGTCTCAAATTTCACTCGCCTAACGGCTCGTGAAATTACTCACTCGTGGTATTTATGCCAAATATCACTATAAATCATGCTATTACCTATACAAACCAACATACGGACACGAAACAAAAACCAATGGGCTGGCAGTTCGATATATATAATTTTAAATTAAAGACATCTACACAATTATAGCGGAGCTCCACGCGCGGCGCTTCGCACCGCGCGTTGGCGGAGCCCCATAGCTAAGGAAATATGGTAATCTACCCACCCGAGAAAATTTGGCAATCACGTGACTGTACACCGAGCGAGCGAGCAGGCATACCGACGTAGCATAACTCAATCAACAGATATGGCAACCCAAATGCAACTCAAGGTTTTATTTGGAACGAGATCACATGGCCGCCCGGACTATTAGAAAGAAAAAAACAACAACAAAGTCGTGTCTTTTTCGGCGTTATTTTTTATGTTTACACTAACGTGGAAGAGAGCTAAAGCGAGTTATTGAAAACAAGGGAGACGAATTTCGTAGGGAGAAAAACATGGAAATTCAAAGGGGCGGTGAGAAAACGAGAAATGCTAGCGGCCAGCAAGGTGAAAATGAGCGGCGGTGAAAAATAAAAGCGAACATGAACACAGGAAACAAAATATTGGGTAAACACATACGACAATTCCTCCATAAACATAATGTGTAACTAGGAAGTTTGACGTTTTAGTCGTAGAAAACAGCGTTGTAGTGGTGCAAAACAACGGCAAGGGGAAGACAAAAAAGCGTGCTGCACGTGCAAATTTGCCTTTTGCTAATTAGAAGAAAAAGTGTGCTGCGCGTGCAATTTGTTTTTTTGCTAATTAGATCTATTAGTCTTGAAGCCATTTTCATTGTCGTCTTCGTTTAACATTACACGATTTAATTTTTTTCAAGTTGTTTTTTATTTTTAGTAACTAGAGCTGCACACGCCTTTGGGAATTAGACATTTCTTCTTTATCAAAGGATTCATTGACACAATCTATGAAAGGCTCACTAGTGAGATCCCAGCAGCTTTTGTAAAATTCAATGGGGAGACCATCATTCCCTGGTGATATATTGTTTTGGAACGTTTCCATAATTGTCCTGCATTCCTCGGAGGTAATTCGTCCCTCACACGATTGGCTTTGTTCTTTCGATAGTTTAGGAATTATATTTAAACTATTTAGAAATGCCTCTATGGAATCCGAAGCCTTAACAGAATCATGTTTTGTAAAGGTTTTGATAAAATCATTTTTGTTCAGAGAGTAATTGTTGTAACTGTTGTACTTTGGAATAAATGAAATGCAATTTAAAAAAAATAATAAAAACTGATCACTAATGCTTAATTAGCTGACAATTGACAAAAAATCTAAAATTTAACTGACAAATGGACAAAATTTTAACTGACAACTAACATTTATACCCCCTCATCAAGACCCTCTAATCAGTTTAACTTCATTTTTTATGCAAGATAGACTCTCTATGAATCGTAATCATTGTTTTTATTCATCATACAGGGCCGATATACATCTGCAATTTTTCGCAGCAGTGTGGCTTGGGTTGAGAACAGGAACAAGAGAAAGAATGCCAAAAAATCCGATTAGATTCCGTAGCCATCATCTTTGGCTTTTGTCACTATCCACAATATTTACTTTGTGCCTCTTCTACGTGCGTTGGTCGCATGTGTGGAACATGAATAGCACTAACCTAAGGTGAGCATAACCTTACACATTTTTAAATTTGTAATTTCTACTTCTTTTTGCTTCACACGATCGACAAGCAGCTTAGAAACATTATTATTTATACATGATATGATTTTACTGAATCATCCTTCTGTGATAGAGAGCAAAAATGCATCAACGAAGGGAGGTCGTTTTTTCTTTTACGGTAATTGTGACGAAAGAATTTTAAAAAGCGGCAACATGAAGGAGAGGTGTCAGCCCGTCTGTAACTCCTTAGCTAACTTAAGGAAGTAGATTTTAGTGCGAAAGATTAGGCGGCTGCTAACGTTACCCGTACCTGTCGTATCACCGTATCTTATCTTTATTGCTGTCATAGAGAAATTTTATAAAGCGGTAAACTGGAGCGAAAGGTGCCACCCCTTGTGTACCTCCTGAACTAACTTAAAGAAGTAAATTTACCAAACGTCGAACTTTACATGTGCCGAACCTAATACCTATTTAGATCGACCCAAACTATTAAGTTCGGTCGTTGATTCAGACGGTCGAACTTTACATGTGCCGAGCCTAATTCGAGGCGAAAAGAAATATCATCCTTACAGTTTAAAATAGGGAAATAAACTAAAAAGAAGTAAAATTCACCAAGCCTGGAAATTCTTGTTTTGATTTTAGTGTGATTTTTGTCCTGGTATGGCAAGGAGACCGCTGAGGAGATCGTGATCGTGATATTTGGACTAAATACAGTAACTCCATAAATTTTAAAAGACATTACGAATTCTTTATGGATATAAAGAAAAGCAACTCTTTAGAAGACCGTTTTAAGCTGTCCGGTTTCAGTCTAAATATCTACAATGTGAATGCTGGGAACAGTCATTACGCGTCCGTGAGTTCTGCCCGCACAACCGCGAAAATCCACTAAATAGCCAATCAGAAGCGGTTATATTGAAAAATACGTTAACATAATTTATGCATTAGGCTCGGCACATGTGAACTTCGACGTATGAATCGAAGTCGACCTTTTGCTGTTTTCTTCGACAAGCTCTGTCGAATAGAACGGGAGAGTCGACCCAAATACAAAAGTGCCGTTCCTAATTGATTCATACGTCGAACTTTACGTGTGTAATTTGTAAAATGTTGCAGATTTTTCTAGTCATGCAGGCATTTTAAGACTTTGTCGTCCATAAAATGGAAAATTTCAAAGTTTCACGTCGTCGTGATAGAATGACGTCAGCAACGGTGTGATGTACTTTTACGTTGTTGTTTTGCTTAAAAACTTACTGCTTTTTGGACGATCTTGTTTCCGTCGCCATTGTTTAGCTCCTTAATAGGTTTCTCAAGTACCTTTCGGAAGACCTGTTTAGGCACACGCGGTCACAACAGCCTATCGGAAGACAAATTATAAGGATTTGTATAGGAATATATCGTAAGATCGATAAAACGGTTAAAATGTACATAAACAGCTATCAAATTTTCACACCTCATAAGAAGTTGTGTCTGTGTTGTTTTCTTACTGTTTCCTGTTATCATAGCCTGCGAACGGCAGACGTTTCTCCTCGCTCTCATCGCCGCTGAGGGACGTTTCGCGAAACGTCTCTCAGCGGCGATGAGCGAGGAGAAACGTCTGCCGTTCGCAGGCTACTGTCCTCAGTATAAAGGCCGTTTCAGTAAGTTTTAATGTCTTGCTAAAACGGCGTTTATAGGGTAGGGAACAGTAAGAAAACAACGCAAACAGACAATACTCTTTATGAGGTCAGTATGTATACTTTAACAACCTGAAATCAGATCCAATCTTGGCAGCTTCCAAAGCATCCTCTCTTACGTGATCGCGCTAAAATTCGAGTTTCGCCTTTCCCACCAGAACTAGTTTTATTTATGAAGCGAAACGAAAACAGTGCCTGATCTCATGTTAATCAGCTTTAATAGCTGTTTATGTATATTTTAACCGTTTCATCGATCTTACGATAAATTCCTATACAAATCCTTCTAATTTGGCTTCCAGTAGGCTGTGTGATTCTGGCCCCCAGTGGTTTAGGCTGCATATTTAACAATTAATCCTCGAGCCCGAATGGGCCTCATGGGCTATTGACTCAGAGCCCATTCGGGCTCGAGGAATAATTGTTTTAGTAAAATCCAACTAGTTGGTCAAAAATATCGAGACAAAACAACTTTAGCTAGTTAAATCTAGACTTAAACCCTTTTTTGCCGCCAAAAAGCCGGCGCTTTTCGCTACTAGTGGGCTATAACATATAGCCTAGTAGTAGCTTAACCAATCAGAACGGAGCATTGATAATAGACCACTAGTTGGATTTTATTAAAACCTTATATACCGTGTGGCATGAAATTTTTGCGAGAGTTAATTTTTGCGGACTGTCGTTTTTTTGTGTTTTGCGGGAACTAATTTTTGCGATTAGAAAAAATTGTTTTTTCTTGCTGGAAATTAATTTTTGCGATTTTCAGAAAGTACCAGGTACCCAGCATTGATAACATTTTCATTTTTGTTAAATATTTCTACATTCTTTCAAACAGTACTACGGCATGTTATTTTTTACATGTGAAGATATGTTTTCGCGCGAAAGCTGACCTGGTATTTCATCGGTGTTTATATAATAAAGCATGACTTGTAGTGATATTTGGCATAAATACCACGAGTGATATTTCGAAATTGTTATGAATTTGAGACAGTTTTGAAATATCACGAATGGTGTTTATGCCAAATATCACTACAAATCATGCTATTTTTTGTTTATTCCACTACCCTCAAACGTCTTGTAATTTTCACACGTAGGTATTTCAAATTAAGCTAAAATACCACTGTTCTTTGCCAATCAAGTTGCCGAAATTTGTCATGTAGTAGTATAAAACCAGTAATTCATTGTATACCGTTTTGTTCCTGAATGAAAGAGGCAAGTTGTAATTGTACAGACACAATTTCTAGTACTATATCTTTGTGTAGCGAATTTAAGTTAGAGAATATTTACCGTGGAGTAAATGTTTGCGGTAATTTTTTTTTGCGGGGAACTTATTTTTGCTGATCGCCCTGGAAAAATCGCAAAAATTAGAACTCGCAAAGATTTCGTGCCACACGGTACTCAATCTACTGCCTTACCTAATTCAAAGCCGGGCCAGAACAACACAACCACAAACACATAGTTTATAGAAAACCTTGTAATCATAATCTCATTAGTTTGCGGCCTAAATAAGGCTAAAGAAGGTAGGTCATTTTCGGATCTGAAACGACTTTGTTTCTTATCGATTATTTCTACAGGAATATAAATTATAGTCATCCGACGTCAAAATGGCTTCCTTCTAATCACCCGACGTCAAGATGTGTTCCACACAATTACATTATGTTCCTTAAGACACATAAGACTGGTGGATCAACCATCGTCAACATCCTCTTTCGATATGGAGACAGCAGGAATCTCACATTTGCTCTTGGGGCCAGTCATCTAGCCTGGCCACAAAGATTCCGCATATCTCAAGTTCTTCGTTTCTACAGACAACCTAACATTTTGTGCAGCCATACAGTATTTAACAAAAAACCCTTGAACTGGCTTTTTCCGCGAGAAATTAGCAAGTACGTCACAATTATTAGAAATCCGGTGGATACTTTTGAGTCTTTCTTCAACTATTACAAATTGGGAAAAGTTTTAGGCCTAGGAGGCGATCCTGTGGTTTCACTTGAGAAATTTCTAGAAAGGGCGTCATCATTTTATAACAAATTCGGTGCAAAAAAAAGGCGTATCAATGCAAGAAATCCAATGATGTTTGATTTGGGTCTTAGCCAAAAGTATTTCCAAAATTATACAGCGGTTACCAAGTACATTAACTTTCTAAACAAAGAGTTTGATTTGGTTATGATTATGGATTACTTTGACGAATCATTAATATTGTTGAAGCGGCTGTTGTGTTGGGAAATAGATGATATTTTGAACGTGAAGGTAAACGAACGACTAGACAAAGAAAAGGCTTCTAATCTAAGTGACAGAGTAAAGGAAAACATAAAACGGTGGAATAAGGCAGACGTTCTGTTATTCACTTACTTCAATGCAACATTTTGGAAAAAAATAGCAATGGAAGGTTCGGGGTTTTACGAAGACCTGTCTGCTTTCCGTGAAAGGAGACTAAAGCTTCAGCAAATGTGTTTTGAGAATGGAACTGGGGCAGTGCAGGAGGTTTTTAGGGGAAAAATTGTGAAGAGCTATTCCACTAGAAATGATTTGAATTCAAGCTTTAAATTTTTGTGTAATCGCTTGATCAAAACGGAAAACGTTTACCTAGATGAGCTGCGTAGAAAGCGTAAGGAACAATTGGCATCAGAGTTGGAGAAACAGACCAGAATTGATGACTCTACTAGTTGGAACGTGGCAAAAGATTTGCAGTATGTACCCGTAGAAACTTAATACACTGTAATTAGTTGGGACAGGCTGGGAGCATGTGAAGCAAGTGAAAAGGATTCTCCCGTTACTTCTTTATCAAGGCTGCTTTTGCGCATGTTCACCCAGGAATCCACTAGCTTATATGACCCAATCAAATGGTAATTTATTACAGAGGAACCTCTTTTCAGGGGACATACTCGGGACCAAGTCAAGTGTCCCCTAAATAGATCGACTCTGTTACAGTCACTTTGCAAACACCCTCCTATTCAAGTGTGCCAGATATTTGTGTGCACCTGCGAGTAACCTCACGTTGTTGCTACCGTTATTTTACATGTCGAGTGTTCCGATTCTCTCGCGGCTGCGTTGGTGTATGAGAACATTTAAAAGAGAAGAGCCAGAATAAATATGGTGACTGTTTTTCTCATGTGCTTGCGGAGCCAGTTTATTTATCTGTCGTGACCTGTACAACATTGGTACCGAAGTAAGTTGAGGGTGTGGAGCCAGATACTATTTGACTTGTCACTGCTTGGTTAAGAAACGATAGTGTATGCACCTAAATTAGTACTACTACTACTACTACTACTAATAATAATAATAATAGGCTTTATTTAAAGTGGGTGAAACACTTAACAGTAGTCCTAAGACACTGATGACTCTGTGGCTCTAAAAACAAATTACAAATATAGATTCTACAACTAAAAACTATAAAGTATACCATTTTCCAAGATAATTTAGGATAAAATATAATAGATAATTTCTAAAAAGACATTATGACTAAGATAGATAAAAACAACATAAAACGACTTTTTACAGTCTAAGGAGCATCGCAGCCTTTTGTTCAGCTAGAAAGAATTTAAAAACGTAATGCTTAAAACTTGCTAGCGAGCCATTATTTCTTATATTGGCATTCATGCAATTCCAGTCCTTTATAGTCCTAGTAGTGAAAGTACGAACTCCTTCTGTTTTTTGTTTATACTTGGGGCACACCAAATTTATGTTTGAATGTCTAGTGGCTCGATTATGAATTTCTGAATTTCTCACTAATAGACTATTCAAATAAATAGGAACATTTGGCGAGAAAATTTTAAATTAAAGTGCATATCGATATCCAGGAATAGCTGATGATGCGTGTGTTCTGTCGCACTTTGTAATAAATTTGTCGCACTTTGTAATACCTATCGCACTTTGTAATTATAACACTTGTAGCACTTCGTAATAAAAAAGCTGTCGTACTTTGTAATAACAGACCATCGCATTTTGTAATAAAATAAGCTGTCGCACTTTGTAATAAACTTGAAATAGATGGTCACAGAACAATGATACTTATTATTGGATTTACTTGTCCTCCGACCATCCATTTCAAGTTTATTACAAAGTGTGACGAGGTTTTCTGGACCTAAGATTTAATAGAGGAGACTTCGAAGGGACTTCACTACTCGTGCACAATTCCAAAAGCCAGCATGTGTAGTAAGGGACGAAGACTCGAGGTATAAGATTGGGTAGAGAACTGTTCAATTGGGCAGACATGTCATGTTCAATACGGGTTAGAATTGTGTACGAGTCGTGAAGTCGCTTCGTAGTCTCCTCTATTAAATCTTCGGTCCAGAAAACCTCATCACGAACGCACAGACTACTGGCTCCTGACAGATTTTGTAAGAAAGATGAAAACTTCTTTTGTTTCTTTCCCTGACAATTTTTCGCCGTAGCATTATCTTTGAAAGCACTACTCCTCCGCTTCAAAGTTTTCAAAATGGTCGCCCAAGGAAATCAAAGACTCGAACCAGTCCACTTCAACTGCAAGGCCCGCAAAGCATTGTAGGCCCAAAAATAAATTCGCGATACCGCGAAAAATAATTCTCCGCCTAATGAAAAAATAATTCTCAATACAAATTTGAAAAATAATTCATGGTATGAATGAAAAAAGTATTCGTATAATTAAAAAAAACAAATAACTCATGTTGCTAAAAATAATTACTAACACGCTGAAAAAGGTATTGTTTATTGATGACAAAAATATGCAGGAGGTCCATAATATCTGCTGCAGTGGGATTAAAACTGACTTGTAGTGCAATTTTATTGTCAAGATTTTGACCAGAACGGGCCTCCATAAGAGTGACTCTTATTCCGGAATGAGTTTAAACATGATAAAGTTCGTACTGCATTCATGTGATAATTATCGAAGAGCTTATCCAAATCGAAATTCTTGCGCCACTCTCCCCAGACAACACGATATGCGATTTTCAATCCGGAACGTTCAAGTTCGTTTTCAGTTTACACGATACCAGAATGAGATTTCGCACTGGAAGGAGGATTTTATTCGGAATGAAAATCGAAATGGACTCTTAACTGTACCTTTTATTTGTGCCGAAATCATTGCACTGGTGAACTGGGTACTCATGCGCAAACTTGTTTTAAGTACAGTAAACACCTGCTAAAAAGAACCTACTTTAAGTTCTATTTTAGGGTACTTATTGGCAATTTAGGCTAAATTCTTAATTTCTCTGAAGGAGATAATAGATTGTTGATATCCTGAAAAATAAATCACCTTTTTTAAATTCACAATTGTATTATTATAACCCTAAAAAAACTGATTACCGAATTAATATACGGTTTAGTACAGTATGTTCTTGTTGTACGTAAATTTAAAGTTCAAAGTTACACTCCTTTGTTAAATTGTTTATCTTAATTAAACTGTAATCCACATTTACGAACCTACTTGATCTTGCTTGGCTAGACAGGTTCTTGTATTTTGGAGTGTTAAAGTGGCAAATTTCTGCAGGAAAGGTTCTAAATCCACAACTCTCAAAGGGTTTTCGTTATGCTTCAGAAGTTTGTTTTGTTAATTTGGGACTACCCTAAAACTGTTTATCTGTTCGGGTGTCCGTAGGACAAGGAAGCTTTAGGTGGCTTTTTTATTCGTGTCACGGCTGTCTGCTTCATTATGTTAATGTTGCCAATTATTATATTTACTCGAATAAGTGCCCCCCTTACCGTGACTTAACCTAGTTTTATTGGGGGGGTACCATCCTACTTTGAAGCTCTCTGGTATCCCCACCTTTGCTTTTATCGTAAGTCTAACACATAGAATGGATAACATATAGATCAATCTACAATATAACATAAAATTTATCATATCTCGGTGAGCATTCGGAAGTCAGCCAAGCGCGGTCATTGCACGCGTGCTGAACAAGAATGCTGTATTGACAGACTAGAAACAATAGACAACTCCCAAAGCACAAACTCAGCCAAAACGCTAAAAATCTTCAACGAAAAAACTACTAAAAACTACGAATTTTTAATAAAATGCTTTTTTCGTGAGAAGGACTCTTAAACGCTGACAAACGTCAACAAATAGCTAAAACTATAATTTCTATATGTTTGCTTTGCTCGAAATCGCGCGCATTTACAAGGCCCTAAAGATTTTTGCTAACTTGCAAGGACCCATCTGTTATAACGATCCCCAAAATAAAGGGATAAGTCTCATAGTTTATTAGACATAATCGTGTAAAGTTTGCTTACCATTTTCGCATAAATTATGACCTAAATTTGGAAACCGCTGAATTTCTTGAATTGGGTCTTTGCGATTTTTGTGAAACTCTGTTCAGCGCAAGACACTAATGCGCACTATCTGTAGCCGAGAGATTTTCACGAAAAAATGCCGGCAACAGCAGATTTTCGACTCAGATCTCAAAAGGGCGTGGCATTATAACCACGTGACATTTACTCCGATCGCCAAACATTTTATGTTATATTGTAGATTGATCTATATGTTATCCATTCTATGTGTTAGACTTACGATAAAAGTAAAGGTGGGGATACCAGACAGCCTCAAAGTAGGATGGTACCCCTCCAAAAAAACTGGGTCGAGTCACCTTAAATAAGCGCTGCATTTGGGAGAATAAAAGATTTTGAGTGCTGCCTCCGAATAAGCGCCGCGGCCCTAATATAATCAAAGAAAAAGTCGTTAATTCTGTTAGGTTAATACGGAAATGATGTTTCTCATTAATCATATGGTTGTACCACCAACACAACAATCGAGGATTGACGCCTGTTTTGGTACATTACATATAAAACCTTTTTTTGATAAACATAGGGTATTAAAAGGTTAGAAAGTACAACAGAAAGGTTGGTGAACTCAGTCGTTGCTAAAATAGGCATCTTTCACAAAAGTGTTTCTTTCGGAGAGATTTTGAATTTCGTGATTGTCTTTTCCTTTTTGCTAGAATTGTTATACTTTAATTCAAATTTGTACTCCACTTTTAGAAAGCAGTATTTAACCATGGCGGGATAGTACCTAGCCAAGGGACAGAGAGAAGTGTTACTTGTGCAGAAACTCTTCAGATAGTGGGTGGCGTCCGTATTAGAGATGTATCCGTGTAAAAAATCTGTTTTCAGATACGAATCTTAGAGTTTTGAATTAATAAATTAATAAATTAAGGGCATTGGCATTTCATTTTTTTCGATTAAGAAAATTTTCAGTAAATTTTACTACAGCCTCCAACTAATCTCGTATCCAGATCTCCTGCGACTCACTTTTCAGCGTAAAACAGAGTGGCATCTGGGTACGAGATTAGCCTCCAGTATGTACTAACGTATGGTTCAATTTGACCTGTTATCATCCCCCCCGGGCACACCCCCGGGGATTTGCAATTTTTTCTTTCTTGGTGGTCTAGGCCCCAACCCCGGGCACGCAAAAAGAGACAATTCCCCACCCCCGAGTTCCCGATCGACCTCATATACGTGTTTTTTGGCACATCTTTTTTAGAGCACTATTGATTTCCGTACAAAGGTAAACTATATGTTTTCAGAACTTTTATAAACGTTTTCTAGAGTTTATAGAGAGAAGGATAATAAAGTTTGAGAGTGAAGAGATTTCGATTACTGGAGATTATTGCAGCAAGAGTGATTCGAAAGAGGAGGATCGAGGAAAAGGTACGGTCGTTTGCGTTACGTGAGGACGAAGTGATTTGTCGAGATTTGGCGATACGATTGTCAACAAGGCGAAGCATAACGTAGTTACCATGGTTTCGTAACCGTTGTGATAAGCATCCGCCATTATCGTTGTTCTTATTTTAGTTTTGTTTGGAGGAGTAGGTGTTTTCATACTTGTTTTTGTATTGTGTGTTATTGCTTTTCATAAAGTTTATGTTGCGATGTTGTGGAGATTGTGCATTTTTTTGCAAGTTTTGTAAGGGAGTGTACTGATGTTAGTCACGTTGCTGGAGAAGGTGTGGAGTTTACTGTACATAAGAAAGTGGTGTTGTAGAGGAAATAAAGGAAGTGGAACGAGATATCGTCGTGCGCAATTTATTTATGACAGAAATTATAATTGAAACACAGGGAGCCCGAACGCTGTATAAGCTAATAGAAAAACATTATATGTATTTACACTGTATTAGTTAATAAAATAATAAGATACATTTTTCTCTGTTCCTGTGTCTTTATGAGTCGTTTTGGAAAGGATTTGAATCCGATCAGAGACGGTTAACATTGCTGGTTATCAAATGCGTTTGCTTGTCTGGCGCGTCGTAAGTAAGATCGACGCTCAAGTTTCGTCTAACGTTTCTAATTGTCATGTTAACTATTAACTCTCGGTCTCCTTGGGAGATGATCTCGGGTTTTAATTTATTAAAGGTTAACAACGTGAGACGAAACGCAACTTAAGCGTGCTTATTTACGAGCAATGTTAACCGTCTCTGATCGGATTCAAATCCCTTCCAAAACGACTCATAAAGACACAGGAACAAAGGTAAATACACATTATTATTTTATTTGCTAATACAGCGTAAATACATCTAATTATTCTATTAGCTAATACGTTGTTAGGGTTCCCTGTGATCGAAACGTGGAATTTGACGAGAAGTAATAGCATACGCATAGGTTCTTCATAACAGAATTTAAAGCAGGATATTGGCGGAGATGACTAGGCACGGTAGGCCTTGACACAAATATCACGTAAAATCGCCTAAATATCTTTTCGGAAATTCTCAAAAAAATGTCTAAATATCCCCACAAAATGTCTTAATACCTCGTATTTTTGTTTTAAAAATAAGCCGATTTTGAATCCCTTAGGCCAAAATTTTTTCCAGTGGGAGCTGAAAATGAGTATGTCAGAGATTGTCTACACTAGTACTATGGAAATAAGGCAACTTTCAAAACAACATGGATGCAAAGTTTAATGTTTTCTCACTAATGGGTTAAACAGTTGGTACGTCCATCATGTGTATGACTACTATGACTATGACAGAATAACAATCCTTCCTATTAATACAGATATCCGCTCTACTTTAAGAGAATAACATGCAACCTGAAGAAGCGGTCAGCGGTCAGTGATGATGATGTCCGCGTCTTTTGAAGCTGGACAATTTTGCGTTATTTGTTTCCTTTTTTCTGTGTTTGAATAATTTAGTCTCTCGTATTGGTGTCTTTTATTTGAATAAGTTCAAAAAGGCACCTAAAAGATATTATCTAGCTCAATATTGACTTGTGTGAGTGTGTGTGTGCGTGAGTGCATAATTAGTTTTCTATAATGTGCCCTTCTCCATCTAACTTTCTTTTTTCTATTATTATGTACACGTAGTTTAATCAACCTTGCACTAATTGATATTGTACAACTAATGTATTATCTATAGGATGGAGTTAAAAATAAAATACAAATACAAATGCAAATCTCTGAGACTGAAAACTTAACAAAAGTCGGAAACATCCTATACCGACTTTGAACTATGTGACCGTAAATTGGCGTAAAAAATAAAACTCTTGTGGCTCCAAAGGTGGCAAAGTTTCCATGTTTAGATGGATATCAACCATGGTCATAAAGTGACTAGTGATACGGTCCATGACTGTTTTGGCCTAAGGAAGTCAAAATCGGCTTATTTTCAAAACAAAAATACGAGAGTTTCGAGATATTTAAACATTTTTTGAGAATTTCCGGAAAGATATTTAGGCGATTTTACGTGATATTTGTGTCAAGGCCTACTCATATAATAATGTTGCTCGCCAGCGACAAAATTTTTATTTGTCCCTCGGTATTTTTTATAGTTTTTAAGCTAAAAAACAATGAAAAATCCCAGTTAGGCAAGTGCGACAGCTACACCCATATGTTGCAAATGAATCCACCCATCGATCTATACATCGGTATAAATCGATGGTTAAATCAGTTGGTTAAGTTGTCTGTTTTAGATTCATCTATACATCGCCTGCATGCGTAATGAGCAGTGAGTGATTCATACGCGAGGTAGTTACGAAATGTTTATTACCTCATTTTTCTTGAATTTGATGCATATGTATTTAAAGCTATTTTATCCATTGAAACATTTTTCAAGCTGATCGAATACATATCATTAGGCATGCAGCAATGTAGATTTGAATAGGCCTTTGACTGCTAATGAGAGCAGCAAGCAGAAAGCAATTGTAAGTTTTTACCGAGATGATTCAGATACGGTCTTTTTTGGTCTTTCGTACGATCTACGTCAAATAATGAATATTCTGAAGGTATACATTTTGATTGGCTTAATGGTTGGAAATGTTGGACCGTGGCCAGCAAAAACGTTTGAGTGGAGGAGAGTAACACAAGACTTGAGAAATGGAGGGCCACTTGAAATGCTTACAATAGCAAAACTGATAAAAAGTAAGGTACTATTAAATCAGTTTTCGAATTTAATGTTTCCTTTACATTGTGTGCATGTTGAGGTAAATTTCGCATCAAAAATATCCAAATAAGTTTAATAGTTAATCATTAATGAATATTTAACTGACAACTGACAAAAAGTCTAAAATTTACTGACAACTGACAAATGGCCAACAGCTTAACTGACAAGTGACATCTATACCCCCCTCCCCCCGCCCCCCCATCCAGACCCTCTAATTTAACTTCACTTTTTTACGCAAGATCGGATATAGATCGGCAATTTTTCGCAGCAGTGTGGCTTGGGTTGAGTACGGGAACAAGGGAAAAAATGCCAAAAGAGCCGATTCGATTCAGCAGTCACCATTTTTGGCTTTTGTCACTATCCATAATTTTTACTTTGTGCCTTATCTACATACGTTGGTCGCATGTGTGGAACATCCCCAATAGCACTAACCTAAGGTGAGCAAAACCTTACACATTTTTAAATTTGTAATTTCTACTTCTTTCTGCTTCACACGATTGACAAGCGACTTAGACACTGGTTAAGCAAAACATTATTTATACATGATTTTACTCAATCATCCTCATGTGATAGGGAGTAAAAATGCATCAACGGAGGCAGGTCGTTTTTTCTTTTACGGTAATTGTGACGAAAGAAATTTTAAAAGGCGGCAACATGAGGGAAAGGTGTCAGCCTGTCTGTACCTCCTTAGCTAACTTAAGGAAGTAGATTTTACTGCGAAAGATTAGGCGACTGCTAACGATACCCGAACTTGTCGTATCACCGTGTACGTCTTTATCGCTGTAATAGAAAAATTTTCAAAAGCGGCAAACTGGAGAGAAAGGTGTCACCCCTTGTGTACCTCCTGAACTAACTATAGAAGTAAATTTACCGCGAAATATTTATATTAATAATAATGATAATAACAATAATAATAATAATAATAACAATAATTTATTTATACAGCGCATTTCCAATTATGTCCAATAGCGCTTTACAAGAGTGTTCAAAAATTATTACATTCATATTAGACGAATGCTATCGTTATTCGCGAGCGATCCGTCTTATCATCGTGTACGCCAATACCGCTGTTAATAATAGGTAGATTATGTAACCATGACAGCGATGGCAGCGCGAATGAAACGTAAAATTGGAATTTGCGCTGTTTTATACTGACGAAAGAAATTTTAAAAAGCGGCAAAATGAGCGAAAGGTGTCAGCCCGTCCGTACCTCCTTAGCTAACTCAAGGAAGTAGATTTTACTGCGAAAGATTAGGCGACTGCTAACCTTACCCATATCCACCTGCCGTATCACCGTGTACGTCTTTATCGCTGTAATAGAAAAATTTTCAAAAGCGGCAAACTGGAGAGAAAGGTGTCACCCCTTGTGTACCTCCTAAACTAACTTAAACAAGTAAATTTACCTCGAAATATTAGGCGAATGCTGACATTATCCGCGAGCGATCCGTACTATCACCGGGTACGCCAATACCGCTGTTAATAATAGGAAGCTTAATAGGCAACCATGGCAGCGATGGCAGTGAGAATGTAACGTAAAACTTACTGCTTTTTAGACTATCTTGTTTCCGTCGCTGTTGTTTAGCTCCATAACAGGTTTCTCATGTACCTTTCGGAACACTTGTTTAGGCATGGGGCGCTCACAACAGCCTATCGGAAGCCAAATTATAAGGATTTGTATCGGAATATATCGTAAGATCGATAAAACGGTTAAAATGTACTAAAAAGCGATTAAAGTATACATACCTCATGAAAAGTTGTGTCTGTGTTGCTTTCTTAAATTTTTCCTGTACTCAGTATAAACGCTGTTTTAGCAAGTTTTAATGTCTTGCTAAAACGGCGTTTATAGGGCAGAGAACAGTTAATTTTTAAGATAATATCATAGGTGACGAATTACTCCTTAATTTTGGCGCGAAATTTCAGCGTTAATTTGTAATTTCACATGTGAAATTACTAAATTGCCACGGCAACCTGCCGTACGTCTCCGTTTCAAGATGGCGAAGAAGTTTTAAAATGTCATGAATGAAGGTGTCAGGGCATAAAAAGACGCTTTAGAAAACCTGAACACACGAAAGAGCACATAAAGAAGGATTCTTAGAGGTATGTTGTCGAAAAATTCTGAAAACTTAAGCCAAATTTTAGCTTTAAACGTTTGAGAGAGTGGAGTTCACGATCAATCGATACGATCCAGGATAAACAAGTCAAAAATCCTCGATTGCTAACGTAATTCGTCACCTATGATATTAGTATGTGTAATCAAATGTTATACTCGTGAAATTAGGGAATAATATCACTTGCGTTTTGTCCAAATCCTAATATTTTCCCTCGCCTAAAGGCTCGGGAAATTATAAGGATTTGGACAAAACGCGCGTGAAATTATTCCTTAATTTCACTCGTCACCATTTGATTATACATACAAATAACACAAACTGACACAACTCTTTATGAGGTCAGTATTTAGCAATTAATGAATGAGGCTGAGTAGGAAATGAAGAATTATGCAGATCGAGGAGGGCATTATCGGCCGAGGTGGCTAACACCTTCCGAGATCTGCATAATTCTTTTTAGTATATACTGAAGAAGAGGTGAATCAGTGAATAGTGCAGGATATTCACTGATTGAGTAGCCAATCAGAGCGCGCGAAAAACACTATCCACTGTTTTAGTATATACTAAAAACAATTATTCACCTCAGTGTCGGTGGCTAGTGGTGGATATATATACCTCGCTGCCACGCAGCTCGGTAAATATGCACCACTAGCCACCTCCACTTCGGTGAATAATTGTTATATATCCTACGAAAGCAGAATTCATTAATTGCTTTATTATTCATTCAAAATAATTCCTAGTTTAAAAACAAGCAAAAACGTCCTTACCTTTGTCGACTTTAAGTTCACCTCGATAGTGCATGTTCAGGGCTCTTCAGGTCTGCAAATATGCTCCAAATAGCGAAGTTGTCCGTCGAGTTGTGTTCTTGCTATGTTTTGAGACAATACTTCTTCGTGAAACGAGTAAAATGTTCCGCCGACTGTTCGGTCATTTTTCTTTTCACAACCAAAACAACTCAACGTCGTCCCCAGGTCTTCTCGGCTAACGGTGCATTAAACTGCAACTGTGCTGCACTTTTGACGTGGGTTGATTAATCGCAGGATTCTTTCAAATTTGGTCAACAGTAGCTGGTTATGGTGAATTATGCGTGTGCTTTCAGCCAATCAGAAACGGAGAAATATTTTGAATGAATAATAAGTATACTCAAGAGACTATAAAGGGGACAGAGAGGCCATCCCCCATATACACCCTATTCCGTAGGTAATTCGTCTCGAGTTATTTTTAGAATCAGGATAAAGTTACCTCGCGCGAGGCGTGGATGTTTCGTGGAGGTTTCGCATGACCAAACGCCATGCAAAACATGTCGGGCGAGAGGCAATGAAAGCGTAAAAAGATCGAGAGCATTCCTGAATATTGAAGCGAAATGAGTCGGCGCTCACCTGGGAAAAAGGAATCGCTGGACTCTTTGACTCTTTCCGTGAAATCAGTTTAACTCGAAGTTGTCGTAACCTCAGTGCTTTAATAAAATGAGAAATTTCGCCGGTCTATTGAAACCGGTCGTTTGTACAATTTAGGGAGTTTAAGATCTAACGACGCGGACGACAACTAGAACATCAAAAAAACAATAGGTTTAATTAGCAAAAAAAAACAACTTCGCACGTGCAACACACTTTTTTGTTCATTTCTTTCCCGTTTTTGCACGACTACGACGTGAAAATGCCTAATTTTGCGTTTTATGGAGGACGTAAATAAGCAACGACGAAATTTTATTTCTCTTTCTGAGCTTGAATATGGTCCCTTGAAATTCAGCTTTAGGAGGGCTCGCCTACATTTGACAAAGTAGGTGGGTAGGAATAATCGCTATAAAGACTGAAAAAAATAAACATCAAACCAGAAATTGCTCTCTTTAAACTGTAAATTATAAATGATCCTGAGAGAATATGCAGTGTGTTAAGGATTTCCCTGCTCTACTGTTAGCTCTATACAAGAGAGGAAGGGCGATTCTTTTTTAATTTCGGTTTCGCTGACACAGCTTTCGCAGAAATCTCGCTGTAGTCGTTTTCGTCGACAAAAGGAATAGCAAAATCGCTCTCCGCGTCTTCCCCCATCTTGTTCTGCGTCATTTCGTGAAGGACGCGTGGCTCTCAGCGTGGGTCATCCACGCGGAACACATTCGCGCTATGTGATTGGCTGTTGTTTAATCCCCCTCGAGATCTGTGGTGTTAAAAATAACTCGAGACGAATTACCTATGGAATAGGGTGTATATGGGGGATGGCCTCTCTGTCCCCTTTATAGTCTCTTGGTATACTTTAATAACCTGAGATCAGGTCCAATTTTGGCAGCTTCCAATGCATTCTCTCTTACCTGGTCGCGCTAAAATTCGCGTTTCGCCTTTCTCGCCAGAATTTTATTTATGAAGGGAAACGAAAACAGAGCCTGATCTCAGGTTAATCAGCTTTAATAGCTGTTTACGTACATTTTAACCGTTTTATCGATCTTACGATAAATTCCCACACAAACCCTTCTAATTTGGCTTCCAGTAGGCTGTTGTGATTCTGGCCCCCTGTGGTTTAGGCTGCATATAACCTTTTAGTAAAATCCAACTAGTGGTCTATTATCAATGCTACGTTCTGATTGGTTGAGCTACTACTAGGCTATATGTTATAGCCGCCTAGTAGCGAAAAGCGCAGGCTTTTCGCCGGCAACATAGGATAAAAGTCTAGCTTTAACTAGCTAAGTTGTTTTGTCTCGATATTTTTGACCAACTAGTTGGATATTACTAAAACAGTTATTCCTCTCGCCCTCATGGCCGCTGAGTCAATAGCCCATGAGGCCGAAGGCCGAATGGGCTATTGACTCAGAACCCATTCGGGCTAGAGGAATAATTGTTAAATATACCGTGCGGCATGAAATTTTATGCGAAAGTTTATTTTTGCGGATTGACCATTTTTGGTTTTTTTGCGGGAACTAATTTTTGCGATGAGGACAAATTGGTTTTTCTTGCTGGAAATTAATTTTTGCTATTTCCAGAAAGTACCCAGTACCTAGCATTGATAATATTTCCATTGTTGTTAAATATTTATACATACTTTCAAACAATGGGCGATATGATATGCGTACCCTATGTAAAACTAGTAATTCACTGTATACCGTTTTGTTCCTGAATGAAAGAGGCAAGTTGCGATTGAACAGAAACAATTTCTTAGTAGTGTATTTTTGTGTAGCGAATTTAAATTAGAGAATATTTACTCTGGAGTAAATTTTTGCGGAAAAAATGTTTGCGGTAATACTTGATTTTTTGCGGATCGCTGGAAAAATCACAAAAACTAGAACCTGCAAAAATTTCATGCCAGAAGGTACCGCTCAGTTTACTCCCTTACCTGATTCAAAGCCGGGCCAGAACAACACAACTACAAACACATAATTTACGGACAACCTTGTATTCATAATCCCATTGGCCTAGGGCTAAAAAAGGTAGGTCATTTTCGGATCTGAAACGCTTTTGTTTCTTATCGATTGTTTCTACAGGAATATAAATTATAGTCATCCGACGTCAAAATGGCTTCCTTCCAATCACCCGCCGTCAAGATGTGTTCCACACAATCACATTATGTTCCTTAAGACACATAAGACTGGTGGATCAACTATCGCCAACATCCTCTTTCGATATGGAGACAGCAGGAATCTCACATTTGCTCTTGGGGCCAGTCATCTAGCCTGGCCACAAAGATTCCACATATCTCAAGTTCTTCGTTTCTACAGACAACCTAACATTTTATGCAGCCATACAGTATTTAACAAAAAACCCTTGAACTGGCTTTTTCCGCGAGAATTTAGCAAGTACGTAACAATTATTAGAAATCCGGTGGATACTTTTGAGTCTCTCTTCAACTATTACCACATGGGAACATCTTTGGGCCTAGGAGACGATCCTGTGGTTTCACTTGAGAAATTTCTAGAAAGACCGTCATCAGCGATTATCAATGCAAGAAACCCAATGATGTTTGATTTGGGTCTTAGCCAAAAGTATTTCCAAAGTTATACAGCTGTTACCAAGTATATTAACTTTCTAAACAAAGAGTTTGATTTGGTTATGATTATGGATTACTTTGACGAATCATTAATATTGTTGAAGCGGCTGTTGTGTTGGGAAATAGATGATATTTTGAACGTGAAGGTAAACGAACGACTAGACAAGGAAAAGGCTTTTTATCTAAGTGACAGAGTAAAGGAAAACATAAAACGGTGGAATAAGGCAGACGTTCTGTTATTCACTTACTTCAATGCAACATTTTGGAAAAAAATAGAAATGGAAGGTTCAGGGTTTTACGAAGACCTGTCTGCTTTCCGTGAAAGGAGACTGAAGCTTCAGCAAATGTGTTTTGAGAATGGAACTGGGGCAGTGCAGGAGGTTTTTAGCGGAAAAATTGTGAAGAGCTATTCCACTAGAAATGATTTGAATTCAAGTTTTAAATTTTTGTGTAATCGCTTGATCAAAACGGAAAACGTTTACCTAGATGAACTGCGTAGAAAGCGTAAGGAACAATTGGAATCAGAGTTGGAGACATGAACGGACCAGGATTGATGACTCTACTAGTCGGAACGCGGCAAAAGATTTGCAGTATGTACCCGTAGAAACTTAATACACTGTAATTAGTTGGGACAGGCTGGGAGCATGTGAAGCAAGTGAAAATGATTCTCCCGTTACTTCTTTATCAAGGCTGCTTTTGCGCATGTTCACCCAGGAATCAATTAGCTTATATGACCCAATCAAATGGTAATTTATTACAGGGGAACCTCTTTTCAGGGGACACACTCGAGACCAAGTCAAGTGTCCCCTAAATAGATCGACTCTGTTACAGTCAACTTTCACTTTGCAAACACCCTGCTATTCAAGTAGAGTTTTCCGATTAAATGGAATTGGAAAGACTCTTCAAAATTTTTAGGTAATTAGATGCAAAGTGGTGTTTGATTCAATTGCAGTAGTTATTAATTGTTTAAAATTAAAAGTAGATTTGAGTTTTTAGCATAACGAATACACATGGTGGAATGCAAACTTATTTTTTTTTATGTATAATCTGCTTCAAAGCAAACAAAGCTACCAAGGGTAGCAGCATTAGAAAATAATGTGGTAGTAGAATTAATTTTATCAGTCGAGGATGGCTTCTCAAGAGCACCTCCTGGTGAAATGGGTTTCGTGACAAAATATTATTAAAATCCAGCGAGAAAATAAACTTAAATGAACAAAGCTGAATTTTTCGGCATGTTTTTCAAACGGTTCTGGTTGCTATTCAACGGTGAAGATTGAATACGCTTTCATGACTGTTGTTTATCATTTTTATTGCAAGAACAAGGAAACTACAAACGAAGCGGAGCATAAGGCAAGTTGCAAAAGGCACGGGAGTTTAGGCTAATTTCGCGGTGAAAATAGACAGCATTTTTGACTTTATTCATTCGTTATTGTAAAAACCCATTTCATGGCAACTTATTAGTCTCCCTCTCAGCCATTTTTGGATGTAACGCAACGCTCCAGCAACCGTTCTTTTGGGGGAGCGTTGCGTGACATGCAAAAACGGCTGCAAGGGAGACTAGGCAACTTACCAATGCCACTAAGGGCCTGTTTACATGGAGTGGGGGACCCCGGTCTAGTGGGGTTGGTTTCTTTTATTTTTACGCTCTGGGGAACACAAAACAAAAGAAACCTACCCCACTAGACCAGGGTCCCCCACTCCATGTAAACAGGCCCTAAGAAAAAAAATAATACAAAGTTGGCCAGTACCCTCCGCAGAGTATGGCAGAACTCGACGAGATCTCGCGCGTGCAGAGCCAATTTTAGCCACGTGCACCCCGTGGAATACGATTTGTTTATACCAGAATACGGGTGCATGCCCATGGAGAGGCTCAGTATTAGAAGAATGCGAGTTTTAGGCGCATTTCCAGCTGTTTTAGATGACCTAAATTTCAAATTTTCCCGGGGGAACATGCCCCCGAACCCCCCTAGTATGTTCATGCACCACCGTTCAGTTCACTCGAAAGAAGGGCTACAAACGAGATTACAGACAAATTGTAAGCAAGGGATGTGGAAATGATGTGGGAGAGCAGAGAGGTTAGGATAGATTTGGTCAAAAATATCTTGGCTACGCCCCTGTATAAAGTCAGGTGCAAATCTCTTTATAGGCCCAACGCTGCCGCATGCAATGCTACGATTTAGGTGTGCGCAATACGCTTTTTTAAAAAAAGGCTAGTGAGTGCACTTGCCATGCTCTACTTACTGGAATTTATTTATTTTGAGTTTGGATTTTGACAAGGACAAGCTTCCAACACGACATGGACAAGCATCCAAATGAAATACTAAGCAAAATCACATTTATTAGGTCTTAATTTCTTGAAACTTTTCGTGGCCAAACCACAGATGTCACGTTAACAATCAGTTATGCAATATCGGTTAATACGATGATGATGATGGTGATGATTGTTTGATTATGATAATGACTGTGGCACCGTGTTGTACTCGGAGTTCGTTTGTTTGTTTGTTTTTTGGTTTTATGAAATATTAGTATAGCACATATTCATTGCAATAAACACTTACTAACAGACCTATTCGGTTAACTCAATGTTGTACCCACTTCAAACCCTTTGCGAATACAGTCGACTCTCTCTTAACGGACACCTCTATAAGACGGACACCTCTGTAAAACGGACACTTAGAGTTGGTCCCTGCCTTTCTTTACTCCCTTTATTTGACTCTCTATAAGACGGACACCTCTATAAGACGGACACTTAGTGCCGGTCCCAAAGGTGTCCGTCTTAAGAGAGAGTTGACTGTAAAACGTTTTGTTTCAGGAATTTCCATATCATTTAAATGTGAATGTCACATTATAATGCAAATACAATACACAAAGAATCTTAACCCCGGGAGATTTGAAGTCTTGCGACCATCCATTTCAAGTTTATGACAAAATGCGACGATTATAACAAAGTGCAACAGAACATGCGTGATGTGGCTATATGAATTCATACTATTTTTCATTTCTGAGCGGATTTTTGTTTGGACGTAAAGGCCGAGAGGGGGAATGTCTGAAGACCATTCATTATCCTTATCATGGTGGGTTGGGTGCAGCCCCACCCCAATGGGGTAATGTTGAATTTGTCACTGTACTTTAAATCGTTTGTACGGTGAGAAACGGGGCGTGGTGAGAAACTTCTTTTTTTCATCTGAACAACAAATTTTTCAGTTTTTTTCTTTTCTGTTGTTGTTGTTGTTGTTGTTGTTGTTTTCTAGCAAATGTGTATTTCGTATATAGCTTTCTGACTAGTACAGCGCAGTTTGGTTTTCGTCAGTTTCCTGTCTTCAATCATTTATAGGTGATGACAGATCACGTATTTTTTGTGATGAACACATATAACGATATCATTAAAGATTTTTGATATTGACATTATTAATGACACTCTTTAAAGGGCGGATGAATATAAAAATAAAGTATGGTGTGTGATTTATGTGCAACATACGCGTATAGCTGTCGGATTTCCCGGCTGAAATTTTTATTGTCTTTAGGGCTAAGACAATAAACAATTCCAACAGGCAAATGCGACAGTTATGCGTGTATGTTACAAATGCACTCAAAATTTGTGAGCGATTCTTTTCTTGCTTGTGTCTTACCTGGGGTCATTTACATAAAGAAAGTTCAGAAGTATGAAAAGAAAGAGATTGACCAGGCTTAGCGTTTACGTCGAACGTAAAAATGTATGCAAGTGGTCCCTGGTTTATTTACAAGTAGGAAAGTTTCTTTGAAGCTTTTTGTTGACCCGATTTTTTCTAACATTTTGTCGAGTCGGTATTTTTTTTTTTTTTGAACGAGGTTGGATGCTACGAAGAGCATCGTGCTTAAAAACGATTTTTGCTGTTAAGTATTAAGACTTTACGTTTGATGGGAGAGTTTTTCATTTCAGTCTTGTTTGCGGTATACTTTTACATCAAGCACCTACATTCCCCCTAAATATATTACCAGTCATTTTTGATTTACCTCGAGCTCTAACTTGAATTTAACGCGAAATCATTTTTCCCACCCGCGACATCGAATCCCGCACCCGCGACATACAACCCGCGACCCGCGACCATTAGTCAAAGTTTTCGCGCCGGGGATGACGTAGTTTCCCGTAAGATCAGGTTTCATTAGTGAAAAACATCGTTTGTCCAATCAGACGCCGCGAACGATGATTTTTCACTAGTGAAATTTCATCGTTTGCGACGCTGATTGGTTGTGACTAAAAACAGAACGATTTTACACACTTTCAATTCTGTGAATAAATCGCAGTACTTATATAATAAACTAGTAATAACCAAAGGTTATGGAGTGCGGGCGACAATAATCGATCGAAGGTCAAAACGCTTTTGCTCCATTGCTGTGCTTTGCGTGAGTTTCACTTGACAGATGGTCAAAACACGCGTGATCAGATAAAGTGTGATAGAAGGTCCAACGGGCGTGATCAAATTGTGCTCTGCGCTTTCCATTCATTCTTAGTGGAAGTCCAAACAAATGCTAACTACATAGGTGTGACGCATGCGTAATAACAACCTGGGGGTTAGAATTGCGGGCTCCTCTTGCTGCCCGCCATAAATGTCCGAGGGGAGAAATGTGTGGACTTCAGGTGATCTTTTTTTGATGTCCCAGCAGTTTTAATTAATTACTATCTTTTTGAACAATAAAGGCACCAGCAAGGTGACAACTGTCAAACTGATTTATTGTTTCACTATACCCTGAACTAAGACAATTTTTTGGCAAACTTGAACGTTGCCGCCAGTCAAGGTGAAAACACCACAAGCCGTATTTCAATTTCCGTTACTCTCTCTACATTTTGTTGTTGAATGCTTTGAGCACGCCTATCAGCCCACCATCTACCGTTTTCGTCCCATTTTCAGCCTGTCCTTTGTTCTTGGCATCTGCAGTCGGGGCTTCATTTTTCTTTGGGTCAGTGTCAGCATTAGAAGCGTTGGGCTTGGCGTATCTTCCGGCATCTTTCTGTTCTTCCACTCTATTCTGATTCACTTTACCAGTTTCCTTGGACTCGGCCTTCTCTTGTAAAATAGCTTGGACTTTGGCTTCAGGTATGACCGATACTTTTTGCTTTGGAACAGTCTTCCCTGGCGAAATACCTTGGGTTGTTGGCTTTTGCTTGACTGACGTCTTTATCTGTGTATCAGTCTTTCCTTGAAAAGTAACATGAACTGTACCTCTAGCCTCAGTCTTAGACTCAGCTTGTACTGTGGTCGCAGGTTTAACGAGCGTCTTCGTGCCAACCTCGTCCTGTTCTTCGTCTTCGTCGGCTCCATCATCTTCATCTTCATCATCATCATTATCTTCGTCTTCGTCATCGTCGTCGTCTTCCGACGACTCGCTTTCCTCATCTTCGTCATCATCCGGAACATAGTCGGCATCTTCGTCAGACTTGTAACTCTCGCTGACATGAATGAGCTCCTCAATCAATGCCTCTTCTCCTTCTCCTTTGTCGTATTTTCGCTTCCGGTCAGGAGAAACAGGAAACGGCTCCGAAGCATCTATTATTCTGTGGTAATCACCTTTCACTGTAAGGCGTTTGGATCTCCTCAGTTTTTGCTTTCGTTCCACAATCTCCTAGATAAAATTTAAAAAACATGTTTAAGTTGTTATACCGTAAAATTCCGAAAATAAGCCCCAGGGTTTATATTTTTTAAAGGCCCTTTTTGAGGAGCATATTTTTGGAGGGGCTTATTACGGAGCGAAATTTACGTTTCAAAATCGATTGGGCTAGCCTTATAGTTGGAAGTAAATTTATCGTTTTTGCTTTGTTTTACTTTTTATTTGAAGTCAATTTTCCAAGTACAAGCCCCCGGGGGGCTTATATTTGGAGGGACTTATTTTCGGAATTTTACGGTATCTCTGAAAACGTTTAAAAACCAGACCTCCGAAATCGAGAAAATTCACCAGTGTTCACTGAGACATTATGCTTTATTAAACGATCAGATGATCTTGAAATTTCTCATTTGCGTTTCCTCCATGCATTTATTATATTTAATCCATAATCTTAGAAAAAATTAAATGGGTGATAATATTTAGACCCCCCCTCCCCTCCCCCAAATCAATAACGGGGAAATAGCGCGTTTTGGTGTTCTCGCGGCTTTATCCAGTGTTTTCGGGGGAGATTTCTTCTCATCTAATTTGTCACAGATCGGCGAATTTTTCTGTAGTTGAATTCTAACGGAATGTATCTAAGTTCAAAACAAGAAAAATCGTTCTTGTGTTCACCTCCTCCATAAAACATGAAATTTGGAAGTTTCAAGTTGCAGTCGTGCAACGACGGCAAAGAAATATATAAAAAAGTGTGATGCACGAACAAAGTTGTTGTTTTGCTCCCCTGGGGGCACTCCCTTATTTGACCTAAAAGGGTATGGGCCGCTGAACAGGGTATGGTTTTAATTCAGGGTTTTGTGTCTTACACAGGGTATACAATTTCACCATTTAACGTCTTGAACAAGGTGTCTTTTTGGACTGGAACTTTTTGAAGTTAAAGAGTGTGAAGGTTAACGATAAGGGGTCTAATTTTGTGATGCAAACAATCTTTTTCCAAACTAATTTAATTCTGTAATGTTAGTGTTTAAAAATACTTAATTCGTAAACACGTGCAGGGTCATAAAATAAGTCTCTGGTCTTAAACAGGGTAATGGTTTCAGGGCCGCAGCGGCACACCTCCCTACCGCAAGATTCCCTTGAGTGCACCCCCCCCCCCCCTCCCCCATGAGTGGATTACTAAACTAAACCAATAGTTTTTTTTTTTTCGTTCTCGTCGTCGTTGCCATCGCCGTCGTCGTTACTTTAAGTCCATATTATATGTAAAGGATATAACTGTTTTAGATCAAATCTGTGTAAAAGTCATTACGTACTACCCTCCATACACAAATTGCTCCGGTGGAGTTAGAGTGATTTTCGGTATAACCTTGAAATGAAAACGCCCGAACGGGAACGGATACAAACGCGCGTGGGAAAAAAATTCATGCCCGAGAACTTTCTAGAAATCAATCAATATACTTCGCTTTGACGTCATACTGCAACACGATTGGCCAATCGACCGATACCTCCTCCATAATAAGGTTTTCTTTGGCGGGAAAACGAAGAGTCCATGTTTTGATGTTTTGCAGGCAGAGCAGTAAAACTTGAAAAGATGGGCCAACTTTTTCAAGTTCCAATCCATCTCCACCCACAGCAACAGAGAGCCGGGAAAAGTTTCAGTGCATGCCTAAATGTAAGAGACCTTAAGATCGAGGTTTGGTCATTTTACTGCAAACGACAAACTGCAGTTTGCGGTTAACGGTTTCACGCTACCCGTCTACCCATATTTGGGACTTAAGATGCGAGGATGGTAGCTCGCGACTGCCATGTTTGTTTTCATTCATCCACTTACTTCTATTTTAGCTGAGAAATTGTGTTCCAAGTTACGTTTTTTTTGAAGTAGAATTTGATAATTAATAAGCAAAAGAGTTGTAAATAGTCGTATTTCTTCTCAAACGTTGGATTGTGATGCTTAAAGGTGCAAAAAACTTTGCGGTAAATCACTTACCTCTAAAGCGTGGCCCAGCCGTACCGTGAACGTGAACCTCAAACCTGAAACCCGATGGCAAGGCCCTGGTCACGTGACTTCTTGACATTCGCAGTTCGCGGCAAATGCCCCAAAACACCTCAATCTTAAGGTCTCTATAGTCTTCAATAACAAAACTGGACGAAGGTTCTTGGAATTTAATTGATGCTAAAACACGTGTTAGCTTTTTAAAAAGATTGCAAAATACTGCGTCATAGTCTCTTTAAAGAAAGAGAATACCCGTTCAGATTTGAATTATCGTTTCTTCGTTTAATGTGACGCAAAGGTATTGACATACCCTCCTTTCTCCTTCACCATGAACAGGCGGTAAAAAAAGAAACTCGCCGCTATGTGTGGGGTCCAGAAAAGCTGTAAACATCCCATTAACAACCTAAATTTTTTAGAAAAAGCTCCGTTAATATTCATTTCAAATAATTGGTTTTACGCAGGAAAGTTGCAAAAGTTAAGCCGCATGGTCAATGAAAACCGTTAAATTGGATTTTCGTTACGCGAAAACTGAATAGTTCTTGATAAGAGGTAATCCGACATCATGAAATGTATATGTACATATATATCCAAACACGTCACAATCCCTTTTAACCGTTGTCCTTTACAGTTATCAATAAGTTTAAGAGGTTAGCTCGAAGTCCAAAATACTCGGCCTTTGTCTTTGCGGGCAGCGCCAAGTTAATAGTGATAATAATGAATCTACTGGGAAAATAGCAACTATTACTGTGCGAACGAAGGTATAACCCTTAAGGCCAAAACGAAAGAAAAGAGGGAGGGAAAAGAGGGACAGTTGCTTAGTACAAGCGTTAAACTGTCAGCTCCGTGTACAAAATGCCCCAAAATAAGGCCGTACTGCTACCATTTTGAACTTCGAGTAAACAGAGGTTGTCGTTTAAAAACCGTGTTTTGCTTTCACCGGTATCTTTTGAAGCAGGTGTTGCGTGATGTTCCAGGTCCATTGAGCGGCTGCTCTTGCGCGTCCAAGTCCGGCTGAGGCTGCTAAAGACAGGACCTGGGGAGAGAGAAGCAAAATTCAGCCAAGACTGCTTGCAATCTCTTACCTTTTGGATAGGTGATCATTGGGAGCAAGGATCAACTTTTACTGATATATGAGTCATGTAGAGTTTGTGGAAAGAATTCCGTTTGCCATGTTTGCCCAATTTTTCCCCCTCTGGGTTGGGGAGGGGTGATATGTTTGGACTGTATTATTTCACCCGCCATACAGGAATTTCAGGTTTGTACAGCAAGCTACTGCCCCCAGCTCGTGTTTTGACTAGCCGGGGTTATGGATCACTGACGTGATATTCGAGAGATTTAAAGCCGGGTGATGTTACACGGGACGATTCGCAACGACGATTTTTAGTACAACACAGCGCTGCGATGTTGACACAAAGTTGTAAACATTCGAAACAATGTCCCAACAATGTTGCAACGCTGTGCCGTCGTTGCGAATAATCTCGCGTAAGATCACCTTAAAAAAAATATTATGCGAGCTCTAAGAATTAAATCGCTCTGAGTCAGAAATGTTTTTGTTCGACCTGTTTTCTCCAGAGCAAGAAAACAGAATTTCAGGGTAATAGAGTATATCAGGATCAACCATCTTTACCCAGGCTCTTACTTCTAATTTTTTCCCTTTGTAAATTAAAGTTGGAGGAGAGGGAAGAAAAATCCGAGAATGATCGAGGCTGTGTATGGTCTTGTTAGCTTAAATCATAATTAACAGTGGCAGATCCAGGGGAGAGGCCTGAGGGGCCGCGCCCCCCTTTTTTTAGGGCAACCTGAGGCCCGAAGGGCGGAAAAAAATTTTTTGGAGACCGGGGTCCCGCCGCCTTATCTAAGGGTCTGGATAACCTTCCCCCGCCCACCCCCTTATCTTAAGGTCGATATCCGGCACTGGTTGGTTCTCAAGTGTGCAACGTTTTCAATAGCACTCCTATCATTTTGAACTTATTGACCAATAGAAACATCGCATTAATTTTCAGTCACAATTTGTGAACAAAAAACAGAGGATTTTGCACGGTCAAGGAGCTTCCAACATAAACTGCAGCAAAGTTGGTTTCATGTTCGATGTTTGCCGGCTTTCATAACCAGTTATCTCCTCTACTAACTATGGTTAAATTTGTCTATTGTTTGACTTGATACCATTTTTTACCTTTGTTCCTTCGTCTCCGATGGTGTAACTGACTGCACGTATTCGATCCACCTTAGTTTGTACCACAGGGAGGCCAGCTTTCTCTTGGTTTTTCGCGTTCTCTTCTGGTGGTTTGAAGTAATCAACAGCAGCTTCAGTGACCGTGATCAGAACCTCTGCTACATCAGACTGCTCAAGTTTCTCTGCTCCGAGAGCTATGACCTGGAAAAGTTTGTGCATAATTAAAGGTGAAAAAGTGCTTGATGACCTTTATAAATAGGAATTAAAATATGCTGATACAATTCTCCAAAGCCAGTCGAGGAAGGATGAAAGTCCTTTTTATATTCTCTTACCTAACTTTGATACGGCGAAGGGAAGATTATTAGAAGAAGCAGGCTTTCAATGAGCTATAGACCACAAGCAGTCTCTTATTTTTCTTTGAGAAATTATTCCACGCGCGATAAACGAAAAAAAATAAGAATAATAAAATCATGAAATAATAAATCTTTTCTCGTCTCGTCGTATTAGATCCCTTATTGTAACGTCGTTGTTTGCAATCTCGCTGGCTGGGATAAGAACTGGACGGACTGCAAGCTGTCTAAATGAGCTAGAGCAGAGATGTCATACTGTTCTATGCTTCGTCAAAAGAGTGAATAACCTCACACGAGCGACGAAGCCCTGAGAACGTCTTCGTGGGAGGCTAAAGAGTAAAGAACCCACAGTTTTTACCGTAGAACAAACATTGCTCTTGCTATTCCTCGTACCCAGTACTCATGTGACTACAGGTGCCTGGTGTGGTCCTGCTGACCGAAAAGCTTGCGGACTCTGGGTACGAGATCAACTTTCAACTTGACCTAAATAAACAAGATATCTGCAAAGTTTCTTTGAGAAACACTTCGAGTTTAAAGAAATTCACCCAATCGTCTTTTTGACTACTCCTGGACTACACGTTTATTTTTCAAGATGTTTATAACAGTGGAACCCCGCCATACCGCCCGACCACCCTGTTGTTACGAACGGATGTTTTGGACCGGATAAAGAGTCCTTTCTTTTCCTTGTTTTATATTATCATTACAATTACCACCCTTGGAGCACCTTTTGAAGCCGACATAAGAATCTGATTGGTTCAGCCAGAGCAGACTCAAATGCGTGTGTCTTTTGGTTGGTATAGAGTGTTCTGACATGACGTCACGGCGGCCATATTGGTGTCCCAAAACAATAAAACGGCGGCCATGTTGGTGTCCCAAACCAGTCCTGTGGGAGTTGAACTCTTTTCTTATGCAAACGCTTTCTTTTGTTCCAATAAATTTGCATAGATGCTGACCACGTGAGTAAAAACGCTCTATAGGAACATGCCTGCAGTGCATTCGTAGGCCTAGATCAAACGTCGAACTTTTCAATCAAATCCAGCGAGTTAAATTCATTAAAAGTTCGACTTCTCGTTCAGTTAAGTTCGTCTGAATTTATGGTTTGAATCGTTCGTCTGAATGAGGTTGAGCACGTTGCATTGTCTGCTTCCGACGGATAGAACCAGGGCGGATAACCGCCCTGGATAGAACGTCTCAAGATCGCCTCCGAGACAAACGTCGATCTTCACAAGGACGGATTAAACTAACAAATTAAAAATTGGTGACATAATGTATACTTAGCCTCGTTCGGGAGAAAATTTGTTACTTGTACTGGCCGACTAGAATTTCTTTTTGGTCTGATTCAGTTGATTGGTTCGACGCCGTCCTAAGTTCGACGTCTGACCCAACAGACGATCTTAATAATTTAGGTCGATCCAAATTAGAGTTTGGTTCGTCTCATGAAAAGTTCGACGTTTGGCCTAGACCTTAGATCAAAAAATTACTGAAAAGTAATTTTCCATAACTTGGGGCAACAGAAAATTGCCCAGTGCCTAAAGCATAATTAAACGATGCTTTTCAGTTCCATCTCTGGGTTTCCTTTGGTGGCCACAACGAGTCCGCGTTTTGGTCTTTTTAACTACTAGTTAAAGTGTTAAATATAACGAACACCTAGGGAAACTTTTGTTTAAGGTCAGAGGAAAATCGCTATAATGGGATCTTTAAGAGGCAGCAACTGATCAAAACTCAAGGAATAAAGCTAAGGGCAGCGGGATACTTCTTCAATTTTTCACTTACCTTGTTGGTTTGGCCTTTTGCAACGAGCCATTTGTTTTGCAAGAATTCTAGTCCATTACAAGCCATGGTGTCGACTTGGGAAGCTGGCGAACAAATCATTAAAAATAATTCACTCTTTTCATATTCTAAAATCCACTTAGGTCCAAGCGCGTAAAGTGAGAATTAAGTTAAAGAGCCGTGATTTTATTTTTTTCCCTTTATTTTCATTTTATTCCAAGAGCTAACTTAACAAAGAAGATGTGGACTTTTCAAACGTACAAGGCCGATAAACTCGGCTGAGTGATCTCAGCGATCGAGCAGGGTCGCGAAGTTCAAGGTGCCGTATGCGTGAGAGTCTTTGAATGAAAATTCTCAAGAGATTGACCTGATCTGGAAGTTAAATATTTCTGACAAAATCACAGTTTATTCTCCTAAAAAAATCTCAAGAAAACTATCAGTCGTAAATTTATCTTTATATTTTAGATCGTTTTAAAAGGATTCCTTAATTACTTGTAACTTTCAAAGAAAATGGAAATGTTACCATTTGATAGTTATTTGTTGGTTCAACTGCAAAGCTTTCATGAGCTTACGTACCTTTCTGTTCAAAACCTTCTTTAAGTTTTCCTGCAAGACCAAACTTAGGCAGAATAGAGTATGTCATATGTGAAGTCACGACCACTGCCTTCACCGCTACTTCAGCGGCACCAAAGCCAAGCTGTGTGCCATAATTCTTCTCGCGAATTCGCGTATACATATCGGATGCATGCTCGCAAAGTGAGATTACAATCGGTAATTCGTTCAGGCGCTTCAGAACCCTCGGCATTCGCGAAGAAGACGCTTCATTTTGCACAACGTTAACGTTTTCGGGACCCTCGGCCTCCGACATTATTCCTTGCCTCGACGACTTACAAGAAGGCGTTAGCTTCGCTCTGGCTTCGCAACCAACCAAGCAACCAACATACTTTGTTATCCCGTTAGTTATATATACAGAGGTAAAAAAAGTATAGTTGTTTGAGAATGGCACAGATTTGCATTCTGAGCACGCGGAATGCATTCCTGCAATTACGTCTTAACCACTCGGCTTTAAAGAACCTGCCAAGACGAACACGTAGTAATTAAGAGCATTGAAACCTGGGCCAGCAGGCTTTCGTTTTTGTGACATGAAGAAAAGCACTGGGGAGGATCGGAGGGGGGATGGTCACGTTCTGAAAAATCCTAACCACAAATTAATATTTCTAGAACGGTTCTGTCATGGTTGTTTTTACTTTTCGATTGTGTATTTATATTCATGTTTTCCCAGTCAATCACTCCTGTGGAGGGTCCCGTTAGCGGTGGAGACCGGGTGGGGTGTGGTGGGGTTGATGGTGGCTTGAAAACGTGAAAAAAAAATAACTTTGGGAAAGTTACCCCAGTAGTTCTCTGAGCGTGAAACCCAGGTCCCAGTTGTTCAAAGGCCGATTAGCGCTTAACCCGGGTTTCCTTTTTCTTATGTTCAAAAGTATTTTCTCGGATAATTTTCTCTGTTATTTTTAGGACTTTCCATCATCAGCCTGTAGACAAAAAGAATTAAAATTGAAATGCTTTTTAAGCTTTCAAATCTGAATTCAAATCTCACACTAACCCTGGGTTATCTTAACCCAGCTTTGAACAACTCAGCCCTGGTGAACACTGAACAATTGCAAAAATTTCAGTAAGAGGAGGTTGACGTCCCAAACACATAAATGCGTTTCACAATTCATTCATGAAACCTGCCCTGGAATACGTACGTCGTCTTACTAGTGCCACCTGGAATACACTTTAAGAATCTAGAAGAAACTTTCTCTGCCCAGGCGACGTACAAATTACCTGAAAAGACGAGACTTGTTTAGGGATGCACCATTAGAAATGTGAAGGGGGTGGGGAAGGGGGAAAAGACATTCTGAAGGAGTATGATATTTTTTTTTCAAAATTAAAGTAGCCAGGGTGCAAGATTTTTTTCAACCCTGAAAACTTTTTTTCTGGTTTCTTTGAATCATACAAAACAATTTTTCTTTTAATATGGTTTGAAAGATTTTTTTCCTGTTTTTGGACTCCCCTCTTCACATTCCTAATGGTGCATCCACTCTAGATCGAATCTTTTTGCCTCCTGGAATTATATGAGGCAACCTTCCATTATATACGTTGTAATAGCAGATAACAAGTAATAAGAAGGGTTTGTTGTAAAAATGTAATTTATAATGGACAGATAAAAAATATCGACAATTCTAAACAGGGGCACCCAACGAGAATATAGCTCAAAACCACTTAAACATAGCATTGTTAAACGTGTTTTAGTATTTAAACAGTGGATATGGGCATATTTTTATCCCCTATAAATTTTTCATCTGTTCGGATTTCCTAGCTGAAAATCTAGTGATCCGAAAATTATAGGGATCAAAACTTACCTTTTCGAAAATTTCAGCCAGGAAAAAGGCTCCCGAAAATTCTAGGTGACCTTTTTAGGGTAAAAATCCGTCGTTGGGTGCCCCTGTCTAAAGCGAAGAATCAATCAGGTACCTGACTTATCGGATTCTAAATCGTCGGAAATCATGAAAAACGATAGCAAAACATTTTTTTAGAACTTTTCTTGAGTTTCACTGTTGATGTCCCGTGTGTTTTCAATAAAGTTCTATTCAAAGACTACTTACTTACGCCGGGGTACGTTATTATAGATCCTTATTAAAATCTTCTGTAAAGAAAAATCGCGGCCGGATAATACATAGGGCTTCAACTTAGTTTATCGCAAGCGGTTTAAATTGTAAAATTAAAAGGTCATTCCTGACTTGTCCACTGAAGCGGCAAGGAGCAAGGAGGTACCCCACCCTCCCCGGGAATGTAGCCCTCCTTTCCCTCTCCCCCTCAGTCTAGCTTGCCATTTATCAGTCGATCTTTCTATTCTCTTCTATTTTTCTCTTTTTGGACAATTGTTCGTTGGTTACAAATGTCGTTTCCCAGGTTATACGGAGGGGCATCACCATGGTATAAAATTACCAATGGCATAGATACCAAACGAAATAAACAATTGCTGGTTTTCAGTGTCACGCCATTCAAAATAGATCAAAATAAAAATCAAAACCGTTGTACTGATAAAGTCCAGAATCTGGGAAATGAAAGGAGGTAAATATGCAAAGACCTTCGCCAAATCGCAGGTCAGAGGAATATTTCGTATACGAGATATTCGAAGAAACGTTTTACCCAAATAGATAAAGATTTGTATGGAGACGCCATGCTGGTGCTCATCCGGATGAGCACCAACATGGCGGACGGAAACTAAAAGAAACATCTGTTACCGAGTTTTGCTACAAAAGCGTGAATTTATTCTTCGAAGAACGCATAAACATTAAAGTAATACTTTTTCTAATACATGAACTGTTTAGATAGGAAAATTAATTCCCTAAAATAAGTCATTTTTTTAACCTACATGACAGCAAATGACAGCTCTCTTGGCCGTCATGCAAATGCCGCGTCACGCAAAAGCTGAGAAATTCAAGCGTACTCTATCACAAAACCAAGACACCTTTTGAAGCGAAAATTTGTATGAAAATTAGTTTCAGCTGCTCTAATACATCGTGAAAGTAAAATCTCTGTAGGATTGATAGTTTTGTAGTTTGAATTCTAGTGAAGTCACGTGACAACCAGCAATAGAAATAATAAAACCAATAGCTACATAGAAATATACCTGCAGTACTAATCTCACGCTTATTCAGCACTTATTCGAGGTTGGGCGCTTATTATCTTTTCAGTTTCTGCCTTTAGGATGGGCGCTTATTCGAGGTGGGCGCTTATTCGAGGTTAAGCGCATATTCGAATGAATATGGTATGTCCTCTCAAGGGACGATATTTCTTTTTTTCTTTCTTCTCTCTCTTTTCTTGCTGGATATTCCTCCCTTATGCACGATTACGTCAGACGAGTAAAATTTCGCCACCAAGCTTTGTTTGTACCTTTGTGAACAAAATGTTTTGCATTTGCACTTTTTGTGGGTGGGTATGCTTGTCAACTCTATTGCCTTGGGAATTCATTTCTCTGAAACTTCGCTAATTTTTAATTCATAAAGAGGCTTTAGCTTGGTGGTGAAATTTCCTTGTGTGACGTAAACCCAGACGTAGTTAATCTATAAGCCGATAATCGATATCAATCGATAGTAATCGATATTAATCGATCGAAATAAATAAAGAAAAAAGTTGTGACCTCGATTAATATCGATGAGTTTCCGATAGAAATCGATAATGATTTTTTATCGATTAGTTTTTCTGTGACTTCAATTTCTATCGATTTCCGATATCAATCGATATTAATCGGCGGATTAAATTGATTAATATCGATGATATCGATTGATTTCCGATATCAATTTTTATCGATTAACTACGTGTGGCGTAAACATGCATAAGGGCTTTCAATTCATGATCTAATGTCGTAAATGTAAAAGCATCCCAAACACACTAGCGGAATACATCGGACAGACTAAACGAGCCTTAAGAGACAGATTTTGGAGAACACCGCAGAGCTCAGGGGCACCCAATGACTACTGTCGGAAAATATCTGTTCGGAAGACGATTTGAGATCTACAATTTTCGGAACATTTTTTCCAAAATTTCTTGCTTGTCTGCCTCTCCTAGGATTTTCGAACATCTAAAAAATGGTATAATTGCCCATTTTTAACGGATTTTTAGCCTAAAATGGTCACCTAGAATTTTCGGGAGCCTTTTTTCTGGCTGAAATTTTCGAAAAGGTAAGTTTTGATCCCTACAATTTTCGGATCACTAGACTTTCAGCTAGGAAATCCGAACAGATGAAAAATTTTTAGGGGATAAAAATATGCCTATATCTACCGTTTAAATACTAAAAAACGTTCAACAATGCTATGTTTAAGTGGTTTTGAACTATATTCTCGTTGGGTGCCCCTGAGAGCTAAACAAAACAAAATTGACGACGCAGTACCGCAGCATTTAAATATCAACCCGGACACCAACTTAAAGATATCGAACTTATCTTACTCGAACCATGTTATCAACACTAAAAGCCGGAATCCATACGTAGAGCCCGCGAACGTTTTTCCATTGAAAAGCCACAAACTATGCAGCCACGGGAAATAAACAGAGAGGACAACCGTTAAACGATTTATGTACTTATTGTTTCATTATTATTATATATATTATTTATTTCATTTTAATTTATTTTATTCTTATTCTTCTTATGATTGTTATTATATTTCAATTATATAATATTTTTCATTTCTAATATTTTCTTTTTTTCATCGTTTTATTATTATTTACTTTTTATCTTATTTTTTATATTTTTATTATTTATTTATTTTTAAATTTGTATTTAATTTAATTTAATTATTATTTTGTTATTATTATTATATAAATATTTTATTTTAATTATGTCATGTTTTTTTGTTTATTTTTATTTATTTATTTATTTTTTCCAGTTACCAAACTATCTCATTTGTTTGAATCGTTTCTCATTTAGTTTTTTACATTTCCTTTACATCAAATTTCCAACTTCTTCTCGTCGTCTATAATATTTGAATTGTAACGACTTTCCGATTCTTCATTAAATCCCCTGACCGCCGCTTGTCTGTCTGAAATATCGGGAAACCTCAAGTCGCTTTTCTCTTTGCTGTTTGTTATTTCTGTCTATATTTCCGTTTATTACACGAAATTTAAGATATCTGCAGTCTCAAACTTTCAATGTTCAAAAAATATGTAAGACCACTAGGGGCACCCAACGACCGTATTCTGTAAAATATCTGTTCGGAGAAGCAAATATTGCCTAGAATTTTCTTTTGCTTGAGGACGGCAAAAAAAATTCAAGATGAACATTCCATTCATGTGCAATTTTCGAAGCTTATCTAATAAATCCCCTACAATATTTCTGAAGTTTCAGTTGTCATACTTTACTACCCAGATTACACTATTTTTCTTAGAAAACTGAAACCTAAAATTTACGGGTTCTATAGTTTGACGGAGAGAGGAATCAGAAAAATTATCACTTAATTCCCCCTGAATTTTCAAAAGATTCCCCTAGGAATGGATGACCGACAGATAACATTTTTGTAGCGCCGCTTAGAATGCATTTCTAGAGATCTAAAAGTACTCTGATAGCCTAAAAGTGTTTTCAACGTATTTTGGAGGAACCGTTGTCGGGTGCTCCTAGGCCCAGGTGATAGTCATCGGTATTTGCAGCGTATTTACGTCTCAAGAGCAGTCCTCGGTGACTGCTCTATCGTTCTTCTCTATCGTCTGCTGTTTAATTTGTCTCTATCTTTGTTTTTGTAAATTCATACGTACCAGTCTTCTACTTTTGTATACATTTCTGGACCTTGTCATCTGGGAAATAAACAACCGGCCAAAGATCAATCTCTATTCATAGATTTTTCCAGCTCAGGGAATTTCACCTTGGACGACCTTTAATGAATTTTGTCACGCAAAATGTTTTGTAGCGTTATTGCATGATCCACACACGATACGACGTTCCTTTTCCATCATCATTATATTTTAAATGAAAGATCACCGCTGCATTGTGAAATTAAAAGATTTGTAATACCAGTTTTGGAGGTTTCGAAAGAGGAAATACTAGGGAACATTACCTGCGGTCACGTGGATATGAACTTTGTCCAACAAACACGCTGGAGGGCCCAGATTACATCATTATGCAATAGATATTACCGCATCTCTGATTGGACAGATATGCGAGCGATTTCAAACGATTTTCTAACGGCTGTTTTGATAGGATGGTTACCTGATGACCAAAGTCCGACTGTCTTCGCAATAAAAATTGCTCTCTGAACAGTACGAGTTATTCGTTGTTCGGTTGTATTTGGTTGTGTATTACTTCTTTTGCGGTTTGAGTAGATCTAAACGTCGTTCGAAGATATGACTTCTGAAATGGAGATGACGCAGGAAGCAGAGAACAAGTCGTTTGCGACCCGTGTGTGGGAACTTCCAGTGGCGATGGCCGCCGTCGAACAGCTTTCTCAAATCTACAGTTCAGTGAAGGAACGGAACGCAGTGACAAGGATGGCTTGTAATGCGGGTGAAAGTACGATCCAAATGGCTACAGCTGCTACAAAGCCTATTATCGACGCAGCAAATAATTGTTCGTTGTCGAAACCCATTGTTGGAAAAGTCGAATGTGCTGGTACGTGAAGGAAAAACGCCCGTTTTTTTCTATAGTAAGCTTAAACTTGTCCATCGAATCATTGATCATGTACCTTTATAGCTTACGTAAGGGACCCTTGTTGGCTATCCTCTTCACGTTTCAAGTCCTTGTTAGACTCTTCTGTAGTTTGTCCTAATTTTCGTTTTCATTTAACTATTTATGAAAATCAGCACACTAGTGATAAAACGCAAAATGAAGCATAAACTTGGTCACGTCTTGACAGCCCCATTTCAGGTTGCTGTCCACTTATTAGTGAACCTTGAACTTCCTATTAATCCCTCTCAATCTCAAAGACATAAAACAGTGAATAGGTTTTTTCATGAATCACTTGAATCAGTCAGTCATTGTGATCATTTTAAGGGGATTTACCCTTTTTTAATTCATGTATCAAAAGTATTTATAACTTAGAGTGAGAACCATTTTCATTACAGCTGCTACCATTGACCGTGTGGCTTCAGAGACACTGGCTAAGGTTGAAGAGAAGTGTCCCATTATTACGAAGACACCCACTGAGGTAAAAGTTGTATGTATTACCTCCCCCGTCCAGTTATGTCATTAATGATTCTCTTCTTATAGTAACCTCTCTGGACACCTCTCTATTACAGACAGTTGTCTTGGTTTTAAACTTGCCAAATTCAAATAATTCCTACCTTTTCAACATTGGACACCTCCTCCATAATGTGGACACTTGAGTCTGTCCCTGTCCACGTAAGGAAGTTAAGCTAGCTTAGTTTTTTACTTGTGTTTTAGTCAATCAGAATACTTGAAGTAAAATTGATGCATTAAATTGTCTGAAACTGTCCATGGCGACCTAATGGTATACCAGTTCTAATATTATTGGTTTTCTTCATGCTTGGCATTGTATATACAAGGATCAATACTTAGTTGTTGGAAATTTCTTATATGGCTATGGAGCCAGAAGATGTGCACTGCACTAAAAGATCCCAATTTGACTTGGATGCTTATTCTTTTGTTGGCTTTATTATAACTTGCATTAAATTTGGGAGAAGTTTATTCCAAGATTGAAAATGGTGCAAAGGCCTGCATTGGTTTCACAAAAGTACATGTCATTTTGGGCCATACTTGACCTTGTGAACACTGACTGGATTTTTGTCTTGCCTCTTAAGATCAAGACTGCAGTAACCGGTACTGCCTCAGATTACTATTCCAAACTGCAAGACAGTGCAGCCATGAAGATGATGGTTGCTAGGACAGGAGATGTGCTGTCAACCTTTGAGTTGATTGGCGAATTAACTCTGCCTACTGATGGCAAATGTGAAGAGGACATGAAGGAGCTGGAAACAGATGATGCTGATCATGAGAAAGGACACTTGGTGAGAGCGCGGAATCTGCAGAAAAAGTTGGCACGCAGGGGAAAGAGAAAGCTGATGTCGTACCAGCCCATTAAGTTCACAGTTGATACGGTATGCTGTAGATCTGGATTAGATTTGAAACAAATGGTATTGAATAACATCCAGTCAGAACTTGTCTCATAAATTTCTTCTGGATCACTATTAAAATGATATAAAGTGAGTTTAAAATGGAAAATGGTGGCAAAGGAAGTTACTACTAGTGAGTTTCGTCTAAGATTCAGTGGAAAAGGGTTGACCCAAATTTTAAAATGATCGTATTTTTTAACATACCGGTAGCTATCTATGACCAAAATAATGTACTATTTATGAGAAGTTCCTCATACCAGAACAACCATTTCAAGTATATTTGATGATTTGTTTTCTCTTAAATTTTAGGAAGGTAGACAAAGCTTTTCATCACAGTGCCTTCATCATATTTACAATCATTCACTATCTACGTTGTCACAGTAAAGTTGATACTTTTTCTGTTTTCTTGTAGATGAGCAACTTGCAGGATAAGGTAACAGACTTGGTTGGCAAGTCATCAGGAGCAGGGAAAAAAGTCTACAATGCAACCATGTACATCCCTAGCATGGCACTTGAGCTATCTGGGAGTGTCATTGTTTCGGCCAAAGATTTTGTTTTCGCACTTCACAAGGTACTTTAATTTTGGACTGTCTGGATGATTAATATTAATACAGTGATAATAGATTGGCAGGACCAGCATAACACTAAAACACTTCAAAGTTTTTTTTTTTATCTTTCCAAAATGCACGTTTCTACCTCTCATGATCTGCACCCAGTGTGATGTTTTCTTTCATCATTGGTTTTATTTTAAATGAAAGATAAACACTGTATTGTGAAATAAGAAGATTTGTAATAACAGTTTCGGAGGTTTTGAAAGGAGAAAAAATTAGGAAGGATTACCTGCGGTCACGTGGATATAAGCATTGCCCAAAAAACACTACAGAAAGCCCAGATTACATCATTATGCAGGGTTGTCACTAAGATTTCAAGTTGCCGGATAAATACATCAAGCAGGCGGGGAATCAAACGGCTAGGGATTTCTTTTGGTTCTATTTTTCTTCTCTTTTCCAATAAAAGTAGCCGGGGACCAGTCTCTTAGTAGCCGGGGAAAATCCCCGGCTCCCGGCTCTTAATGACAACCCTGATTATGCAGTAGATATCACCGCCTCTCTGACTGGACAGATATGTGAGTGATTTCAAACGATTTTCTAACAGCTGTTTTGATAGGATGCTCACCAGATGACCAAAGTGCGACTGTGTTCGCAAAGTCATGTAATTTGAAGTTTTTATTTTCGCCTTTTCAAATTGCACGATTCTACCTTTCATTTTGTTTCGTTCTGAGCTATATTAAATCAATTAAAGTCTTCAAGAATGAGAACTCATCATGCAAATTTAATGGCAAAGTACAGTTGCTCATTGCTGAGGGAAAAGCTAAATTATTTAGTTCAATCTGACGAAAACACCACATCAAGAAGGCCATCACCATCAAACAAAGAAAACCCTCTCTGAGTAGGGACGGGGGACTGGACCTCCAGCCATTTACAATCCTCCTCTAGGAATACGTACCAACCTTTCTGTCACGTAACCTGACATTTTACATTGGTGATAAAGTTCAAGCAAGTCAAATGATATATCTGATTCATTTTAAATTGTTGCTCTGAGTTTTGAAATTTACATACTGAATAAAATTAATTATTTCAGTTTACAAAGTTTATGTCAAGAAATCAAAAAGAGAGTTTTAAAACCACTATTTTGGACATGTAGTCAGAGAAAAAATAGGAAAAGGCAAGCTTTGATCTGTTTGTGTAAAACTTAACCCTCTCACAGTAAGAAAAAAATTTTCTTATCCACTTGTCCCTTGGACAAGCACTATATTAAACTTATTTGTCTGAAACCCAAGAGCTCTTGTCTAAAAAAGCAGGCCTGGTAACTAAGCCAGGTTCTTAAGCCAAACAGAGCTAACAAATAAAGTGTGAGGTTTGCTTTTATGACATTGCAAAATGAAGTCAATTCTTAACTGTTTCTGTATTTTCTCTCATAAAAAATGTGCTTGTCCAACGGACAGGCCATGTCAAAGGTTACATGTCCACACTAAATTTCTACCTGTCCTGGACAGTCTGTCATAGGTTTTGGTGAATCCTGCCTTTAATTTTTGTGTAACACTAGATTTGAGGGATTTGTGTTCGCAGCGCGCAATGTTTCAAGGTTGGGAATGGGCCTTTAAGGAAATAGTAGGGAAAGATTAATCTGGTTGATATCCTGTACTTCAGCAACCTCTTCCCACTACTTCTATAGGAAACCTATAGGGACAGCAAATTAGGATTAGAATTTTGATATTATGGTTTAAGGGTTAATGTGAGTAAATATTGGTTTGATCTTAGGCTCACCCCATCAAGGACATGCCTGCTACAATTGCCAACTGTGTTATGAAAGCTGTTCAACCACTCTCTGATGCAAAAGACAAACTTGTCGGCCATGTGTTTGTCCCACCCCAAGTAATGACCGAATACCTCCTTTCATCTCGCCCCATTCAGTGGATAATTCCTCACATCGTCGCCGTTGAAGACATCAACAAAATGGATATCACCATGGAAGAAATCGAAGACACGACAGAGTCAGAGGGAAACGAGAATGGAAAAGACTCATAAGTTCTTACTTAAAATTTACTTCTTATTAACTTAAAATATTGAGAGTTCCAATACACCACACATTTACATGTATTTGTCTATTCCAAAATAATTAAAATGACGAAATCAGTAATACCATTACTTTGAATTATTACTTACTAAATTTAGTTTTGGACAGGTAGATGTTTATAGTTTAAGATAGTTTCAACTAAAACCGCTTTTAACTTTGATATTACTTTTGTAAGTAGTTGTCGTCGATTAGTTTTCTAGCATTCAATAACTTGTTTTATTATATAGACGCAAGTGTTTTACTGGAAAATATACCACTCGTAAAACTCATAAAAACTACATCCGGGACCCGAGTGGCTTATTTTCCATAATCTCACACGTGAGTTTATCGATGACGTAATTTCGGTAATTTCCCTCTATTATTTTATCGATGTCTTTTTGTCTATATAACAAAAAGAACATTACATGGTGGCTTGAAGATATGAATTTTATTTTCTCGTGGCAAAATAATATTTAACTCACTCGATGCGCTCGTTCGTAAGATATTGTTTTGCCACTCGAAAATAAAATTCATATCTTTGCGCCACCGTGTATCCTCTATGTAATCACTGAAAAATGCCGTTGGAAACATTTTATCAATTTTTTGTTGATTGAGAAAGTAAGCAAATCCAAGAACTTGCAAAATGTATTTGATTGACATTTCTTGAAACAGATCTCGACGATAAATGTCATTAAAATCAATTTCTACCTTACGATTTTATTTTGTTTAATTTTAACAGATAGTTAAAAAAAGAATGTTAACCTTTATTGTTTTAATCAAAGTTTTCGAACTGGCATGTTACAGTAAAGAAAGTTATTGTTTCAACTAGTCGATAGAAACACTTTAAAATCAAAATGATGACAACCTTAAAAATAAAGGGTTTCGTTCATTGTTTGTCTCACAATTGTCACTAAGATATTGATCATGACGTTTTCACCTTTGAGACACATCCACGATGAACAATATCTTTCATGACAATAACCTTAAAAATAGTGTTGGAGAGAGATTGAGTTAAAGCTTGAGTTATATGAGTTGTAAGAGGGGGTATTGCGTAGTGAACATATTGAAAACATTAGAGTTATTGTCCCACCCCAGCAACATGCTGATAAACACAATAAAAATATAATTCATCATCTTCCTTTGTTTCAGTTCAGTTCTTTCTTATTGTTTCCGTTTGTCACGCTGACAGGCTGATATGCGCCAGTTTGGAGGCTATGCAGTGTTAAAGCATTCTTACCATAACACTGTTTTCACTAGATCTTAATATTATACTTCTCTACTTCTGAGAGGAAATGCAGGGTGTGTTCAATCGGGAAAACTGGATTAAGAATTTGTTTCAGATTTTGCATTAAACAGATTTCCCATAGAAATGGAATTAGAGGAAATCCAAGGATGGATTTTTCAGCATTAAAGAAACGTTTTGGGATCATTTCAAAATCTAAATCCACATTTCCCGATCCTTGGTTCATTTCTCTGCTTCCGAGATACGTAAATAGAAAGTGACTAAGTTGGGATCGCGAAAATTACATATTTGCCCAAAAGTGACTAAGATGGGGTCTATAATTGGCCACAGAATAGACTATAAAGTGGTAGGGGTTCTGAGAGGCCAGCGGCACACACCCAGCAAAAATTAACCCAAGTACCCCCTCCCCCGGAAAAACTACCACAACTCCGTTTTTTTTTTTCGCTTTGTTAAGAAGTGATGAGAACAGCAAGTGAATATAACAAAAGTAAGTTTTTTAAACATCAAAGATGCCCTTCAAGTCAGTTACATCAACACTATACCAAAGATGATAGAATAACCGCCGTGTTACAGTGATTTTGTTACCTCTGCGTCCTGCTTCCCTGACGCATAAAAAGCGCAAAAGACGCAAAACAATAGCCTGAAATTCATCCGATTGCCTCGAGTCGTTTTCTCCTCTGAGAGAGTAATAACGACTCGAAGTAATCGGATGAAATTCAGGCTAGCAACACAATTCATTACATGTGTCCTGTGGGGGACGCAAAGATTGTTTGGTCGACCTGAAGATGCTTTTGTAGAATATTCTGTTCGTACGATTTCCGTGGCTGTTCGTGCGGCTGTTGTTTAACGAGGTATATTTCTTTTTCTTTGTTGTGCTTTAGGACAAAAGGAGATTTTTATTCCAGTAAACTGTAATACAGAGTTTTTGAGTCTGTCTTCAGATTAATTGTCTGCATGGTTACATAAACTGATAAAGGCCTAGACCGCGAGCCGTCGTCCTTTGTTCCTCAGAGCCACGCGGGGCGCGCGAAAAGTTAAAATTATGCAAATTACTGGCAAAAAAGGAAATTAATTATCGCGTTATCGCCCCGGGGGAGGGGGGGGGGGAGGGGAGGGACTCCGCATATGAAAGGGGTGGGGATGCTCGTCGTCTCGCTTAGGGGTGTAAATTTCGGATTTTGGTCTCACTTAGGGTGTTCTGGGCAAAACGCCATCATATTTAGCCATGAAGGTCTCGTTTAGGGTTGCACGCGAAAAAAATATAAAAATATGTATTTGACATGCATATTTTTACTTCGTTTTATTTATCCCATTCACATAATCCAAGTTTTCTCATTTGTCTGTGTTTTAACATGGTCTCTTTTAGGGGTCAAAAAAAGCTTGGGCCACGCCCAGATCGGTCTCCTTTAGGGGCTTAATTCAAAATTTCCGACTAGCATCCCCACCCCTTTCATATGCTGAGTCCCCCCTCCGGGATTATCGCATTTTACCGTGAGGCAAAAGAAAAATAAGACACTGCTCACAGTCTAATAACGGCCCCAAAAAATTCAGTTTAGGACTCATTGGTTTTTGAACTGGGACTCAATGGTTCTGGACTAGGACTCAGGATTTTTTACATGATGAGCCCCAGGACTCACCATAACTATTTGTAACAAAATCACTGGTGTTACTGAAAGTGTGGCACTGATTGCAAGTGTGCTGCTTTTTTTAGGTAGGTACCCTTCAAGTTGGTGACAATGTTGCATTGTTTTGCAATATACCGTAAAATTCCGAAAATAAGCCCCTTCAAGAATATAAGCCCCCAAACCGGTAACTCTAAAAACGCTCCGTTAAATCGCCCCTCCAAATATAACCCCCCACACCCCCCACCCCCCACCCCCCCCCCCCCCCGCCGGGTGCTTATACTTGGAAAATTGCCCTCAAATACGCCCCCCCCCCCCCGCCGGGTGCTTATACTTGGAAAATTCCCTCAAATACGAAGTAAAACAAAGCAAAAGCGGTACATTTACTTTCAACTATAAGGCTAGCCCAATCGATTTTGAAACGCAATTTTCCTCCGTAGATAAGCCCCTCAAAAAAGGCCTTTGAAAACTATACACCTGTGGGCTTATTTTGGGAATTTTATGGTAGCTGAGTAAACAGTTCCCTCCTTGAGCAAACCTTTGCACATGTCATGCATAGACATACTGTCAGCTGATTCTACTCAGCACTGTTAAATGTTTGAGAGATAAAGGCATAAAATAAATTGCATACTGGAAATTATATGTAAACATTTTAAAAATGGCATTATCAACAAAAAAGACAAAAAACTTTTTTGAAAGGTTGCGTTTCAGTCTACTCCTAAAGGCCACAGTTTATCTTCTAAAGTACACAGTATGCAAACCACTGTAAAAGCTCCACAGTCTGTTGGTTCATATTCAGATCTACTGTTTTTCATTGCCATAAGTCTCGCAGTAATAGGGCATAGTACATTTCAAGATCCAAATTGGCAAATGGATACTATGGGTAGAACTTAATCATAAAATTCTATAAATCTTTCTTTCATATCATGATCAAGTTGTTCAATTTCCTTGACAGTCTATTTACTCTTTTTAGCCTGCGTATCTGGCGAAGCAGGGAGGCGCTGTTAAGTAGTTTTTTAGCAGTGGAGATGCAAGAAGATTGGGAGCAAGTAAAATTGTTTTCTTTGACGCTCTCTTAGGTGACAGCCAGGCTTTCAACAAAGTACCTGGGACATAGCAATCCTCCCAGCACACAGACTGCAGACTAAAGGACGGTACACACTACCCGACAAGTTGCAGCAACAAGATGTGGCAACAGATCACTCCCTGTGTACAGGTCCTACAACTAGTTGCAGCAACATGTTGCGGCAACACATCACAGCAATAAGTCGCTTCATGCGTACTGGAGAAATTTTGTGAAAGTCCTTGTCTCTACAACAGAATTTTGTCGCTGCGAAAAGTCGCACAAATTCTGTCTGATTTGATTTTTTGATGTTGCTGTGACAAAGTTCTGTTGCAGAGACAAAGATTTTCACAAAAATTCTCCAGTACATACAAAGCGATTTGTCCCTACGACATGTCGTCATGACAACGAGTTGCTGCAACTTGTCACCTAGTGTGTACTGACCTTAACTCCTTTAGGCATTATATGTTAATTTATCTAATTTTATTGTGAGCAAGTCACAATTTTGTATTATAGCTTCTCCTTTTCAATAATGAGCATGGCTATGAAGCCTTTCATGGGGCCTTCTTACCATACTTTAGTTCTTGAGTTGCTGTCATTAGTTTGTGCAATGAAGCATCTGAGCGCCACCGTAATATAGGTAGAAGGTCACATCTGACCATTAAAGTCAACATGAAGTGAAACTGGGCAAGAAAAAACTCATTTGTGAGATCCAAGACTTGAAACAATGCACTGTCTTCTTTCCTAGGCAGACGCTGTGGCATTCCTCCTTCAAAAATTAAGTGACTCAAAAGCTGAATACCAAGACATAAAGCAATAACAAAGAAGGCTTGGAATGTTGTTGTCTCGGTGTACACTATTAAAACATAGTAAGCCATAGTACTGTACAAAATGGTGTAGGCAAACTGTAAAAGATGAAATGATGGAAAGGTATGATTCAATAAAGAATGAGCAGAGTCTATTTCATACAAAGTTTTATTGGTTAAGGTACAGAATACCGTCAAATCTTCACTTATGGCCACTTCTCAGCAATGGCCATCTCGCTACAACGGTCACTAATTTTTGTCCCAGCGGACAGTCCATACATTGGCTCTTATTTAAACCTCTTTATAATGGCCACCTCAGCCCACAATGGCCAATGGCCACTTAAGTGTCTCCGGAACTGCCAAAAAAATAACCTCTCGACAGCAGCAGGTTTTCTTTAAGCGACTGATGAAAATGTCAAGAACAGTCCTAAAATTTGACCCGTATGGCGCATCGATGATTTAAGATTGCGGCAATCGTATATGTACTTTGATTGTGTTCCATGATTTATGCTGCTACAGTAGGCATAACTCGTCTGAGATACTTATAACGAATGTTGTGAACCTTACTTGTTTTGTCACGTTAACATTTTTTATTCAAAACGTTATTCAAGTTTTTTGTGTACTTTATCTCATATATATATCTCTTTCAATTAAGGTTGCTTCTGAGAAGAACGATGCATGATCCATGTTTCATAGCCCGCAGTGCATTATTCTATGCTATGTCAGCAGAACGTTAAGACAACGTATATTTTCAAAACACACTGAACCCTAGGCTTTGTAATTTACATTTAAGACAGTGATTTGAGGTTAGGTTGTTCTCTGTGGTAGTATGCAAATGCTGCAAATTTTCAACAAGTTTGCTTGGCTCATGCACGTGGGAATTTTGGATGGAGTTAAGAAAAAATCAAATTCAAGGCATTTGTTGAACAACAATAAATAACTTAACAATTTTTGAGGCAATTTTTTTAAAACTGAATTAAAAAAAATCGCGTTGATTTTCTTTATTGAAATAACCAGCATTCCAGTCCATGCAAGAACACAGCTTTATCAGGCAGTAAAACTCTATTCATTAAATGATGTTAAAAGAGGCTTCTAATTTATTACCATGAGAAATTAAAAACGAAATTTTTCAGCTCGCTCATGCTTAAGAATTTTGGCAACCATTTGACTTGAAAGCTTTCTTGAATGCCTTTTTAATGGTCTCCATTATTTCAATGAACGTGAACAAGACTAAAGTTCCTGCTACAAAAAGGTTTACCATCATTGCAGGCTATGAAACATGGTTCACAGGAGCAACCTTAATTGAAATGGGTGTGTTTCTGAATGCCTGGAACAGGCTACAGGACACCTGGGTACTAGTAAGATTAACATAATCTTTGCCTGTCCACAAAAAGGACCCCACTTACCCCAATGGGTGGCTCTTGTACAATACACAGAAGGCACTTCAACAAAATCAACAGTAGCTGCAGTGAGAGGGGTAAAAAGTTTTGGCCAATGCAGAGCGTTGCCCATGCTATTGGCCATGATGTCACAACATGAGTGGCAACATTCCTAATAGAAAAAAAATCATAAAATCAATAATTAAATAATATTTATTGCTCCAATCAGCTAAACTTCTGGCTACCCTGGATATCAAGATACCTCTTTGGATGCCAGATCCTATTAACATCCACATGGGAGGTAATGGCCATATACCAAAATAATCCTTTGAAGATTGAAATCTTTTCATAACCAAAAACTTTCTTTCACTCCAAGAAATTGTCATATGACCAAGTTATTAATTCTAGGAGGAAGCATCACTGTGAATACTTTCTAAAATGGTATCCCAAGGCTGTCACTAAGGACTTCGAGCTGGGGATTTCCACCCGCTACCATAAGCATGACTGCTTTCACTCTCCACTTTCGGAATTCCCATAATACACTCTGTATGCTCCCCAAATTTTGCATAAACTACTGTTTTAAAATGCTTCTGGGCTGTAGGACTGCTTATTGGGGCATTCCATCTTTTATCTGAATCCCCCGATGGAAGTCATGATTTGATAGGCTTGCGATTCCTACAGGTCCCTTATCTCGCCACACAGTATGGAGGGCAGGGTTCCGACAGGCCCTTAACACTTAGATTGTGATTCCTACAAGTCCCAGATCTCCCAATTCCCACAGGCCAGACAGGCCTTGTAGTAATCCGAGAATCTGACACCTAATTCCGAAACCCTTTATTGTAGTTAAAATGCCAGATTCCATCAGGGTTCTTCTGGATATTATTTAATTATTCCTCCCGCGGGGGGTAAGGAGGGGGGGGGGGGGCGGATAACAAAATGGAATGTCCCATTGAAAACAATAATAATTATTGTTACATGTAAGCACGATTTGGGGGGCAAAGGGAGTGTCTGTGGGAGATCCAAAAACAGTTAATAGGAACCTGGAAAGGAAAATAAAACCAACAGAACTCCCTGGCTTTTCGAAAACAAATCGTAATCAACTTTTCCATACTATGCTACAGCTGTTAACATGTATGGGTTTATGTAGACAAACACTGATCATAACCAAAGTTGAGTCCCAAAGTGAAGGAGACCAAAGACGGCAATGAGAGGCTCTTGAATACTTACCAGAACTTTTTGTGCGTAAAACGCTTGACAGCGGTTTGCATGGAGCTGTCAATAAAGTAAGAAAACCCCAGATTCAAAGACATCTTGGTGAGGAATGATGATCGCCACCAAAAATTCTGAAAATATTACACGCAAGTCAAGTCGGGTTGTGACGAAAAGTCACGCAATATTCGCCACTAAAATTGATTACGCCTCTCTAAACAGCATTTTCTGCCAACTTTCAGCAGCACAGTCCACTAAGTGAGACTCGAAAGTCATAACTTAGCCAGAGAATTTTACGAAATTTGGAAGAATGTTGGGCGCCAGAATAAAGGAAACAGACGGCTTTTGTTCGCCCCAGTCTTCCTTGATGAGTGGTCACCAAGCCATTCAAAGGGAAGAATGTTCGGCCGACTCTCCAGTTTGTAGAAGAAAATCCCCCCTGGTCAAGATTGTAAACAGGTATGCAAGAGGCTTCTATCGATATGAATACTGTTTTCCATTTGTTTCCTTTTTCTAAATAAAGGTTGTTTCAAGAGTAGGAGTTTTTCGAAGTTTAGATCACGAGACTCAACCGATCAATCAAGCTTACTTCTTTTGTCATATTTTTTTTTTGTAAGCTTTATTGAGAGTTTCTTGATAAAACACGAATCGCTTCAAGTCAAATTGCGACTCAATCGAACTACTTCGAATAAGCTTACTTTACTCCTTTGGTTATTCTGGCCAAAAAAAAATCGGAAATGTAACTTTAGTAATTTTAATAGGCCATTTGCACGATACTAAGACAATTCTACTGAGACCAGAATCCTTTTCGTTATCCCTTGCATATTTAATTTGGTAATCCCAGCGAGGTTTAAAAAACAAAAGCCTTAATTTGCAGAAGAAAGCAAAACCCTCAAGGATTGGGCTATTGCATTTTATATCTGTAACCCCCCGGTTTATGACTGACCTTTTCTCCTTACACCTGAAATTGCATTCACCCCTGAAGACTTCCATAAAACATGGGTTTACCCCTGAAGAATTTCCTGAAAATTAAAGGTTCACCCTCAAAGAATACCCCCTGGAGAATTCCATGGTTCCTCAACTGGAAGTGGTGGGAGGGGGGTGGGGGGGGGAGGGGGGTAGGGATATTAAATGCAATAGCTCATTCTGGTCATAGAAGTAAAATGACATCATTGTGCAAATAACCTGTTATTGATAGTAAGCTCTATAACTTGTTGTGAAGTTCAATAGTTTACTGTTTAGTTGTAAATTGACCAAAAAGGTCGTACTTTTTGTAATGAAAGAGAAAAAAATGTTTTATCATCATAGCTTAAACTTTAATTTTTGTATTCTCCATTTCCCAATTATTGGTAGGATAATTATGTCTACTGGATATTCCTTTTTTGGGGAGGTTACAGATGTACTCACAAGACAACCTGGCCCCAGATTTTCAAAGGGGTGGTGGACAAAACATTGACCCCATACCCATATCAGAGTTGATATTAGGGGTGGGGGGGGTAATTCAAAAAGGGAGTCTCCAGATTTTGAATCACCAGAAGCTGCCATCTCTGCAAATGATGGATAGGGCTATTCATATGATAAATCTCCAGTGCAAAGGAATTGGTTTTCCAACTCTCCCAGATGTGCCACAAATCTCCTAGTCTCCTATATCCTTTGGTCTCTAAAAATCCAGTGTAAGGATAAAATTGACTTTTCAGCTGTGCTTAAATTTAGAATGTAGACCAAATTCTCCCCAACATTAAAAAATGTTTTAGTTTTCATATAATTATGGTTTTGTTGTAAAATGTCAGCTGTTTCCTCACTGGCTAGGTTTGCAATAGTTAAATTCAGAGGACTATGATAAAACTATCAGTTGAAAACACAAAGTGGACTAGTTCGTTAGCTAGGACCTGACTTCTTTAGTTTGAAGTTTGAATATTATTTATTTGGGCCCACAAGTTACTGGGACTTTTGAGAAACAGGTCGCTGGACCTTAAATTTGCTTGTATTTTTCTTAGGTCAACTGGTCCATCAGAATGCACCAGAGATTATGTGTTTTGTGAAGTTCAACCTTGATGACAAAGCAGCAGTTCAAGTGGCATATCAAATAAAGGGCAACACGCTTTGATTGAAGTTTAACTGACATGTTAAGACCTGAGCAACACTTGACAGAAAATTGTAAACACAGCTGGATGACAGAGGATCCTCTCACGATTATTCCAGCTGATATGAGTGAGTTATCAAGCACTTCAGTTGATGGATCTGAACATTTGTACAACAGAGATAAAATTGCTAAAGCAAGTGTTAGCATAAATGATGGTGAGACATCACCAGTCTTGAGTGTACGGCAGTTTTATCTGAATGGCAATAATATAATCATTTTTTCGGACTTATGCCAAGTGGTTTTAAAGACTTGGGGGTCATACAACAATTTATATAACATGTTGAAAAAACATGGAATCGGGACATGCCGATTTGATCACTTACAGCTTAGATGGCTGAAGAATTCTGGATTTGTTAATCTCCAGGTTAAAAATTGTTCATTTATTATCGAGAAAGATTTCTATCAAATACTTCACAAATATGATGAGGAGAACGACACTGATCATGCAAAAAGAATTCAGCTGTCAAGTCCAATTACAATGGATAATCTTACCAATACAAACCCACAGTCTCAGGGTGGGAAAAAGTACTGTAACAATGATATTTTGGCTGTTGGTAGAAAGACCTCAAGTCAAATCTCTGGATCTTCAATTCAGAACACATACACATATTTCTCTGCGAATCAAGATCAAGATTTCGTAACCTTGTCTGAAGCTTATAGATTATTTGAAACCAAGTTCAGAAGGCCAGACCTTTTAAACCTGGTGTTACACAATCTAAAGATAAATGTATGTAAGTTAAGAGCAAATGAAATGGCAAGAGTTGATACTAATGCTGGAGTCATGTGTAATGATGACACTTTAAGAGAACTGTATATAACTAGAGAAGATTTTGAGCACGTCTTACGGTACACCTCAGCTTTTCTTGATACAAGTCCAGCCACTGTTTCATCTGGTCATTTGGAAGCATTGAGTAATTCTATGGCCAAGAAAGGGAACAACACAGAGGCACACAACTCAGCTGGATTAGTATCTAGTTCCTCTTCAACAACCTCTGAAACACCTGTGTTGTCTGACACTGGAAACTTCTTAGAATCAGAAATAGCAAAAGAAAGCAACAGTGTCCCTAGCTGTGTAATTAGAACTTGCCTGGTGGGGGGTGAAGTTGTTGTGTGTGTTCCTGATCTGCGCAAAGTAGTTATTGATCTGTATGGTCAAAGCGTCCAAGTTGGCAGCTTAATGCATCGGCTTGGAATTCCAACACACCGTTTCTCAAGCATGATCTTGAAGCATCTCAAAGGTCACAACATCCTGAGTTCAAGAGCAACCCTTTGTACTTACATCACAAAGGCAGATGCTGAAAGACTGCTCAAGATGTACCACATGTGCAATCGTTCTGAGAACCAAAGCGAAGACCCTCCAAGAATTGAGTGGAGTGAGCCGATCATTCTTGCAAATGACTTCAATGCATCCCGTGGAGACCACCTAGCATCACCACAGCTGCAGCAGAGTGTTCAAGCTGAATTAAAGGTTCCCTTGTTTATCATAAACCAGCAAGTGGTTGTTGCTATGCCAGATGTTCATAGAGCTGTTCAATTGCTGAATGGTAACAGTGTGCAGTTGCGTTACAATCTTGACAAGCTAGGAATCGTCAAACACAAATACTCCTACTCTGATGTACTTCATCTGAAAGTTTTAGGTCACATTAACAGGCCAAGTGTGTGCACATACATCACTAGAGAAGACTTTGATGTCCTTCTACAGTTTTACACAACTTTTGCGAATGAATACAAATTGAAGTTAATTGAATTACAGGAGCCAGTAGTGGTAGAGAGAATGGAGAGCAATTCTGACAGCACTTTTAGTTCTGGGGCTGGTGAAGAAGTTGAAGATGAGGATGAAACTAATAAGGATCAGGTTGATGAATATTCCATATCTGATCTTTACAAGGTATTTGTGGGTGATGACCTAGATTCCACTCAGAGCAGCCAAAATAATACTGATGATAATCTACAAGAGCAAATTTCTCAATGCAGGTTACCACCAACAAGTGTCAGCATCTTGCCTTCTTCACAACTCAATATTGTTAATCCTGACTTGGATAATGAAGCGGTCAGTGATGAATGTCAAGAAAGTACAATGACTTACAAAATAGTTTCCCCAAGTCTTTCAGATGCTGGCACATTTTCCATAGCAGAGGTGGTCACTCATCCCAGTACAGCTGTTTCAAGCCATGTATCTTCTGTGTCACCTCAGCCTAGTGGGACACCTGATGGATGTCATGTCTGTGTCAAAGCAGTGGAAGGTGAAGAACACAGCAAAAATATTAGCCCTCCAGTGACAAGTGTCTTTCTTGTTGGGATCAGACCCACTGTTGACAGTCCAAAGGGTGTGTCCAAGGAGACCCATACTATTACTGGAACCCATGTTGTTCATCCTTCACCTTCTCTTGGCACAATTCTTCCCGCTTCCGGTTTGTGTGATGCACACTTAGGTGTCATCACACATCATGGCATCACAGAGCGTGTTCCATCCATTCCAACAGATTATAACATCCATTCAACATGTGCCACAACTGCTAGCAGATATGGGGTGACGCCTTCAGTTGGTTTGAGTCCTACAAGCTGTGGTAAGATATTAGTCTGTAATCTTGACTTGGTTGTTTGATATCATTCTTGATCCTTAAAATCTACTTCTTTGGTAAACACCCAGGGAAACAAAAATATACATTAGGCAAGAGCCTAGTCTCCTACACAGCCATTTGTTGTGTTGTCATGCAACACCCCTCCCCAAGGATCATTCCAAGAGGCATTGCGTGACAATAAAAAAAGGCTGCTTGGGAGACTAGCAAGAGCCAAGTGAGGTTCCACTTAAGCAAACTAGCAATCAGCTCTATATCATGATCAGTGTGCAAGCACTGAACTAAACCTGCATGCCCTTACTCCTTTAAGAGCGTTAATGCATATTTATGAAATACTGGAAAGCCAAAATTGGTCATGAATGGATGGTATTCATGCTGCTTCTTTGAACAAGTGCCTTGCAATTTGCCAGTCATAAGTGGAAACAACAAGGTAGACAAGCACCAATTCATTTTTGTATTATAGGTTATTGATCATGTCATAATAATTTCCTTTTTATGGAATCAGTGATTTTACTGCCCAAGCGGACCTACCATAGGAGAAAAAAGTTACAAGCTTGGATGTAAGCATCTAATTTTTCCTGAAAAATATTAACACCATGTCATCAGAGGTAGTGAGGGAAAAGGAAGTTATTATTTTTCCAATGACTTTTTTTAACAGGTCACTGTCATCAAAGCAGCAAAAGACCAACTGAAGATTTAGTGAGTCATCCAAGAGTGTTTGAACAACCAGCCAAAAAATATAGAGGTATATTTTGCATGGGTTGTTTTCATTGTTAACATATTTAAAATCAATGCGTTTGGCCTATTAGCCCCTGATATGTACCCTGCAGACTGGATACAATACATTATTTGATCTTGACAAGTCTCTGATTTCCTTTATTTCAGTGAGTGATGAAGATTTATTGAAGACCCTTCAGCGTAAAGAAACTGAAATGAAAATTTTACATGGTGAGAGAAGTAGTTTTCATGAATTGCTGCTACAGGTGATCCTTCATTAAGCTCCTTCTATGAAGTGCATGGTCACCCTCTATTAATGAGTGGACAATAATCAAAGTCCCAAAATAATATTGTCACAAAGACTAAATCATTGTAAATGAAACCTCTATTGAGTGGCCACTTCCATTAAGTGCCCGTGCCACATTTTGGCCATCCTGACAAGAGTTCTCTTGTCACCTCTAACTAGGGGCCAACCATTTGACTTTTGAGGGGTGGGGGGGGGGGGGGGGTCATGGTATAGGCGATTTCAGAAAAAAATTTCCTGTAGACTGATTTTTTCAAGGGGAAAAAATCTTGCAGGGAAATACCTGGGGAAAAAATATCTTGCACTGAAAAAAGTAACTCTCATGGCATATAGCAACAGGGTTTGTACAGATCGTTGGATCCAAAATTCAAGACTTTTTCCATACTTTCTTCCAAAACAACAATTTCTTTTTCCAGACCCAAGGTTATCAAATAGGTGATCAATAGAGACCTTAAAAAATGCAGGAACAAAGCTTTTTTCATGATGCGCTGCAAACAAACAGGCAAGATTGAATAAGATATCCAACACTAAAAGATATCACTTCTAAAGCACTTGTTGTAGCTTTTAAATGTTAGTGCTGTAACAGTGGGGATGATAGTGATAATGCTGGTGATGATGACAGTTCAGTTCAGTTTATTCACACCTGTATAATTATAATATTGACACTGTATATAGTAACATAAGAATAAAATAACAAATTAGAGATAAAAAGGAAAGAAAGACATTAATGGCTTTGGCAGAAGTGTATGGTGGTCAAAGGAGCTTAGCTTTCGAGCTAACCACTGCGGACAACTATGGTAATGGTCATAGTAACTGTGGTGATGATATTGTTGAAAATGAAGTGGTGCTAAAGACTATTGTAGTGAAAACATTGAGGATGGTGATGCTGAGGATGAAATCTGTGTTAATTTAACATGGAGTCACATGTTGTTGAAAAAAAAACCTGTGTATTGACTTGCATTTAGATGCATATCAAGGGCAAATAAAACAGGAAAGAGAAAACAGACTGGCGATGCAACAAGAGTTGGAGCGGTTAAAGGGTATGTTACTTATTACCTTAGACTCTTGTCATGGGCATTCAAGCCTTAAATCACAAAGGTACCCTCCTTTTCATTGTATCAGGATGAATATTGAGAAGCTTCAGCACCTGAGTAGCAGAAACTACTGTTCTGAGCCTTCTTTTTGTGTGGTGGTGAGCTTTCAGGTTTTAATCCACTACATAGACTGGCTTGATGAATTGATTGAATCACAATATTGTTGTAATTTGAATTATTGTCTTAACTTTGCACGTAACTACAAAAAGGAACGAGATATATGGGTGTGGCCATATATGTGTGGGGCAGGGGTAATTTGGTCACTACCATCCATCACATTTTACCTGTCAATTGCACACTTGATCATTCTTCTTGCAGCAATCATTGAACATTTAACTGCTGAAGCTGTCTCTGCATAATCACAGTAGTGGTTGTAGTGGAGAGCCAATTTTAACCGTTTAAACCCTGAGATCAAAATTTGAATTCTCATTTGTTGCCCCTATTCATTTCCTACAGAAGTAGTTGGGAGAATTTTTAATCTAAAGCAAATTCATCTTGTATGATCACGTCCGTAATTCTCATGACCACTCTGTTTTACAAAGCATTGATATAACAAGGAGAAATTTGATGCTGATCACTCTTAGGGCTTAAGGGTTAAGATTTCATAAATAACGTACTTGTGGTGATGAACAAATAACTGTCGTAACGCTCAAGGTTTATGGGAAGGTGCATTTTTTTGCAGATTCTAATACGGCGCTTTTAAAGAACATCGAAAGGAAAGAGTTGGAAATGCAGATTTTGCATGGTAACCCATCTTTTCAACTATCTTTCTCCTGATGATAGTAAAGCTATGTTTTCCTTCTAAAACTCAAAGTGTAACGGTCATCCTATCTCCCGATTCTAACCTTGATTTGCAAGTGTAGGCTTACAATAACTTGAGTTTCTTGGAAACTTTGTTTCCATTTCTTGTGGAACACCTGCTATAAAAACACACAGAGATAATCATGTAAATTTGCACTACCCAACCCCCCACCTACCCTAACTTGAATGGGGGCTAACTAGAAAACCAATCAGAATTTTTTCTTCCTAGCTCGCACCTTTCATTTCCTTTATTAGTTTCGTACTTAGATGAAATATCATTAAGAGCTCAATAAAGAATTGTCTTAATTGTTTTGAATCAAACTAAGTTGAACTGAAAACACTTAAACCAGGATTTCACTTTGAAGTCCTCTCGTTTCCTTTATCGTCTTGTTACCACCAATACCAACAAACACTCGTATCATCCCGCATGTTTTCAGATTCATACAAGCTGCAGATGGACTCAGAACGAAAGAGGCGCGAGGAGCTAGAGAATGAAGTATTTCATTTAAGAGGTGAGTACAATGTTCCTATGACGTGCTACGAAATGAAAGTAAGATCAATGTTTCAACTAGAGTATTCAAAACTCATTTGCTAGTTTTTTGCGAATGCGTTATGAAAAATCACAAAGATGCTTAATCAAGAAAAACGTGATGGAGTTCGGTCGTTTCAATCCAAAGTCGTTTCGATACAAACTGAAGTCGTTTCCATCCATCAACAAAGTCGATTCGATCCACGTAGATCTTAGGATGGATAGAATCGACTTTCTACGTGGATCGAATCGACCTGTTGATGGATCGAAACGACTTCAGTTTGTATCGAATCAACTTGTATCAAGACGACTTTGGATCGAAACGACCGAACTCCATTAAGAAAACCGGAAACCTCCAGCCACCTTTACCCCGCCCAGGGATAGGTTTTTAACAATTTCAGCCAGCTTGAAGTCATCACTCATTTTTCCACGCAGGCTTTTTAGCGCGAAGGGGAGTCGTACTTAGACAGGAAGTATGACCCACTCCCCAAAAAACGCCTGTGTGGGTAGCCTGCGAATACATCCGTCTCTCGTCGCTCCTCGCCCTCGCCCTCGCCCTCGCCCTCGCCCTCGCTCCTCGCCGCTAAGGACGTTTCGCTACTGAGTGGGAGGCTATGAAGTTAGGAGCCACGGTTTATTCATGTTCCTTCAGCTCAGTAACAGGCGTTTCATGGGTGTGGGCTCTACTATGGCCGAAAGCTTCACCTACTAGAACCTGACATTGTTCAACCTAGTAATTAAATCTGTCGCTGGTGCTCTTCACTTTTCTCCCCACTGTCGCCAGCAGAGTCCATTATTGCAACAAATCAATCAGTAGCGCTGAAGTTGTGAATAGTTACCAACATGTATTGATTTTTTTTGCAGCTAAACTTGGAGTCAGTGTGAAACAAGAACCTTCATAGCAATGAAGATAGGTCACAAAGTCATGAAGTCCCTGATTTCTTTCAACTCGGAAGGGGTTCGAGGATTGGTTGTGTAAGAACATGCCGCATGCGGTGTTAGGATTGGAATTTGCGTATCCCAGAAACCACCCACAGACAGACGTTCGTCACATTTTCCACTGGTAAAAGCAAGAGGCCAGAATGAAACAAGACCGCAGAGCATTAACCAACGCCGATATCGAATTTAAAAAGATTGTTGGAAAATATTTATTAGAGATTGAATTTCTTTTCAGAAACTTGATCAGTGACAACCCGAGGCTGATTTCAATTGTTTCAAGGGATTAGTTTCTAAAGAGCTCATCGTGCCGCTCGGTGGGAAAGCTTTTTAAGATATATATGGCATCTGCAAGCCGCGAGCGTTTACAGAGTTTAACGTTCTCAGAGTTAGAATAAATCGCTCTGAAAAAAAGGGCGCTCGGAACGTCGACTTGCTGTGACCAATCCTGAATTGACTTCTATCATCTAAGTTGACAAATTAAGACTTCCATTTCTATTCATGAGGTTTTAAGTCTGTTGTAATATACACTGATAGGGCAAACGAAAACATAACGTTGATCTTCTTTCTTGAAATTGTGTGTGCACTCTGGCTTGTGTCCTATAATGTAGTACTATTCCTTCATTGATCGTTATTTGCTGAAATATTTGGGCCATTAGAGCGGTTTTGGTTTCGGCTCGGCATTTTCCTGTTTTTCACCCTTGATGATTCCCTGTTAAGGGAACGAGAATAGGTGGGCGTCCTAAAGCAAAGCTTCGGTAGACTGCCAGCAATCTCTCTTTACTCGTTGGATTTCAGCAGTCCATCAGAGAGGGGGGGAGAGAGTTTCGCAGCGTATCTCATTAGCTTGCGTCCATGACGATTATAATGCTATGACTGGAGTTGCTCTAATTTCCAGCACGTGGGTATTTTGATAACCGGTGGTTTCGGCATCTGAGGTTCATCTACAGGATTTAAAAATTATCCAATGTCACCTTGGATAATCGTCTCAGTCTCTTTATCTCTGCAATGCCCATTGCCTTAGTAGATAGCTTTAGCAAGGGTGGGTAGAAAACGAAGACCTAAGACCTAAGACCCAAAAACGAAGACCCCCTCAAAATCACTTATAAATATCTAGAAACGGGTATCTCGACCTTAGATGTGTAAGAAACAACAATATCTTCAATTATACAAAATTTTGACCAGGGTCTTCGCTTTCTACACAATCCCCCCGGTGTGTAGAAAACGAAGACCCCCCTCAAAATCACTTGGAAACGGCTGGAAACTGCTTTTAACGACTTCTAGACACTAAAGGAGTGTAAGAAACAACACGGTTCCTGACGATTTCCAATTACACAAAATTTCGACCAGGGTCTTCGTTTTCTACACAATCCCCCCGGTGTGTAGAAAACGAAGACCCCCCTCAAAATCACTTGGAAACGGCTGGAAACTGCTTTTAACGACTTCTAGACACTAAAGGAGTGTAAGAAACAACAAGATTTTCAGTTGCACAAAATTTTGTTTCTTACACATCTAAGGTCGAGATACCCGTTTCTAGATATTTATAAGTGATTTTGAGGGGGTCTTCGTTTTTGGGTCTTAGGTCTTAGGTCTTCGTTTTCTACCCACCCGCTTTAGCAACGACAGCGACGACGGCAACGAGCACGGCAAAAAAGCAACAGCTGCGTCCACGCGAATCTGATATTATTGAACCGGATATCATTTGACACGAATCGACCTTACGCCCACGTGAAACCAGTAAATCCGCTCACCGAAACCGCATCTTCTTTAAACCGCTTTCCGGAGTGGTTTAAACCCCCGGTCACACGAATCCGGTTAAAAAGAAAAGTGCTTTAAAAAATGTCCGGATTTGTGTGGACCGGCGGGCTTTAGATAAGCAAAACAAAACTTTGCACGTGCACGCTTTTTTGTACCCGTATTACTTCGCCGTCGTTGCACGACCACGACTTGAACACAGACGACAACGATTTTTGGGCACCTGCTTTGTTGACTTTCTCGTTGCCGTCGCCTTCTTCCTTACTTAAGCTCCCTGAATACGTTTAATAAACTGATGGGGAAGAACCTGCCACCTAGAACTGACTCAGGCCTGGTTCAGACGCTGAACTTTTCATGAGCCGAACCTAATTCGAATTAAGGCCGACCCAAATAATTTAGACCAGCTGAATTCGCTTGGATTGATTCAGACGTCGATCTTTAAGTCCAGCGGAACTAAATTCAAAAGCAGAAAAGTGCTCATTTCGGTTAAACCGCTTGCAAAATACGTTATAAGGATTTATGCAATAGGTTCGGCACATGAAAAGGTCGGCGTCTGAATCAAAGCCGTTCCAAAGTCGTTCTAAAGTCGAAATTCCCGGCTAGGCGAGAAGAACGGCTGAGCCGTTCCAAAGTGAAATAGGCGTTCCTAAGTGATCAAGACGCCAAACTTTTCATGTACTTTCTTCAATGTATTAGATTCGGCTCATGAAAAGTTCGGCGTCTAAACCGGGCCTCAGTCGTGCTTTTATCAGTATGTGACGGTAAAACCAAAGAAAAGGTTATTAAAAAGACATGAATGAATTGATCGTTTAGAACTGTTTGAATTGTACGCATTGTAGGTATCTTACTGATGAACGGTTATAACAGATATTTGTAGCAGCAACAATCGTTCAAAGTTACGGTCCCCTCTCAATAACATTTCACTCCTAGTTCCGCGATATTACAACAGCATAATTTTATCCTTTCGTAAATTTCAATGGTGGCCTCGGGCTTTAAGTTCCAAAGTTTTATTGCAAATTTAAGTCACGATGGCATACATTTTGCTCATTAGCATTCGAGTTAACCCCTAGAAGATGTAGCCGTATATACCAATTAAGTGCCAAAATTAAAAGAGCTGGTTACGTCATGCAGTTTGTGCAATTTTCAGCTCTTTGCAATCAGTAACAAAGAAAATAGCAGCAATTAAAAACTGCAAAATTATTGGGTGGCAAAACGATAATGAGCTCATACATTCTATGTAAATTGTGGGGTTTTTCAAAATGAATTTCTTCGAAACTATTTGGTATATCGAGCTCAAATTTTCAGAGACAACTGAAATTGTTATGCTCTTTCAATATTCAGAAATTTCATTTTATAAACTTCATTAGATAATGATAAGGTTATGCTAATGAGGCAAAAAATGTAAACAGGGAATCGCGTATAGTCCGTGGAAGAAACTTCTCTCTTTGAAGAGTAATGTACGAACTAAAGAGGTAATACCTTTTGGCTTAAATGACGCATTGTTCTGGTCGCTCCTCAAAGCTGCAATGATACTGTTCACTGTGGCTCCTGGACCTGTCACCTTTCACAAGGATTATAAGCAAAAAATACGGAATTTTATTCTGCTATCAGTTGCATAAGAGTGTTCTTTGAAAATATATACCTCTTCACGAGTTCAGGTCGGTCCGTACTGTACGTTATGGACCTTGACCAATCACAGCAAGGTGCGGGCAAAGTAAAAGTCAGTCGTGACTTGCGTGACGTGACTTTCTCAATGCCTGGCACGTTGCACACGCATGCTTGGAAAGAAGCTCACGTTTTCATGCGTTTTGGCTTGGCACCAAATCAGGCACCAAATGAACTGTTGTCACTAGGGCGATTTTCTAAAAAACGAGTCCTGGCTGAAGTGAGTCTTTGTATTGGTGACAAGGCCTGCGGACCTGTTTATCTTTGGATAAGGTACTATACAGTGTAAGGTTATGGATAGACACTGATTAAGGATACGCATTTCTATTGGTCAAAGTCGAAAAGACCATACTGTCTATTTAATCCGACTTTTGCAATACCTTTTGCTCCTTGCACGATTTGGACGTTTGCATACACTGCACGTACAGTTCATGCAAAGAACGCTACGAGATAATGCAAAAGTCTGGTTTACATGAAGCGCTACCCACACGCCAGTTTAAAAGATAGAAAGCTTTAGCAATGACGACGGCAACGGCAACGAGAACGTCAAAAAAGCAACAAGTTTAACAACCAAAATGACAACTTTGCACGTGCATCACACTTAACTGTACATTTCTTTGCCGTCATTGCAACTCTGCACGTGCATCACGCCTTTTTGTACATTTCTTTCCCATCAATGCATGACTACGACGTGAAACTTCCTAATTTCACGTTTTATGGAGGGCGTGAACCCAAGAAAACGACTTTCTTTTTCGTTTTGTGAACGTAGATACAGTCCTTTAGAATTCAACTCATGAAAAAATTGCCAACATTTTGAGAAATTTAAGGAACTGGAATGAGAGCGATAAAGTTTGAAGTAGAGCGAATTCACTTTATGGGTGACGTTTTCGCTGCCGTTGCCGTCGTTGTTACAGCACTACTAGGCTGATTTAGCAACAGAACGGGAACGTCAGTTGAAAACGGCGAGCGCAAATCAAAAAACTGGCTTGACCAATCGCAGAGAGGTAAATAGAGCGCCGGAAGTCGCGTTTAGTCCTTTCCGCGCGCTTTCCCTTTGTCAGCTCACGCTCCCGTTCTGTTGCTAAATCAGGATTATCTTGAAACAGGATAGGTCAATCGCAACGGTAAGGGTTCGATTCCCGTTCAAGCCTGAATTTTTTCAACTGCGAGGATCATTTCCACTTTGATAGTATGATAACTACAATGTGAGCTTTTAAAATGTGCCTCATGAACCCCCCCCCCCCCTCCCCCTCGGTATGTGCCGCCCTATCGGATAGGGTTTTTGCGGCGTTTTGGTCTGAAAACGGGTATACACTTTGTCCATTTTGGTCTGGAATCGGGTATGGTCTTCAAGCGAACTATGGGAGTATATGAACGCATTTTTCGTTTTAATTCTAAATGAGTGAGAAAGAAGGAGAAATGTGCGAATTCGAAATGGATTTGACGAATTTTTTTGTTTGCGCTCTAATCTAAGTAATGATAACATAATTTCTGCCTAAAGGCCAGGTCTGAAAACGGGTGTGGAAAATTACATTTTTTGATCTGAAATACGGTCGACTCTCTCTTAACGGACACCTCTGTAAAACGGACACTTAGAGTTGGTCCCTGCCTTTCTTTACTCCTTTTATTTGACTCTTTATAAGACGGACACCTCTCTAAGACGGACACTTAGTGCCGGTCCCAAAGGTGTCCGTCTTACAGAGAGTTGACTGTAAGGTCAGGATTTGGAGAACCGGGCGGCACAAACCCACCAACAATTCCCAGGGGTACCCCCCCACCACCACCACTACCCGGCCTCATGACCGCCCTCTTCAAGCGGACGTCGAAATAAAATGATCAGTCAGGTCGACATTTCTCTCCTCCGGTACCAACCTGTGATATTTGAGCCTGGTTGACTGAGGCTTCCTCTGGCGGCCAAATTATATTCATAGATTGTTCTATCGTTGTGATAAGTTGTTGAAAGTTGGTCTGCAGGAGTCCAGCTTGCTCTTCATGATCAAATAACACCATCACTTTGAGTAACGAAGCTACGTCCTCTGCAAGTAAGCAAAGTAAAGCCCAAATAAGAAGGTAACGTGATTTCCTAAAGATTCGTCTTGAAAGAGGCCACGTCGCGTGGGTTACTGTTGTAAGTCAATTCGGAGCTTTTAAAAGTCGTTACTTAGCGCCTTTAAAGTGCATATCACCCCGAATTTGTTTAAAAAATGGAATTTTATTTTTGCTACGGGTTTTTTAATATGTTTGCTTAATAATTAGGTTGTGACTTTTTGGCCCTGGGCCATTGTTTTGAGGCATTGTTCTCATTGTAAAAAAGACACTCAAATACTTAAAAACAAATAATTCAAATACAACATAGCAGGATTAAAAACCCCACCTGACAGGAGGCAAGCGGTTGGCTATTTACAATCGTTGCCTTGTATCTGAACTCGAGATAAGCGGGAACAAATCCTGCGGGTGGCCAGAGCGGGACTCGAAGCCAGGACCGCCGGCTTGCGAGCGTTGACCACTTAGCACGCTGCCTCTTTAAAAAGGAGGGAAGGGAAAAGGGAAGAAGCTGCAGTGAGTTCATACCGGTGGATTTATTTACGGATTGAATGATATCTGAAAGAGCTTTCATCAAAGCAAAGTCCTCAAATCGACTTCCTTCTTTCAAGCTGTATATCTTGCTTGCTGCCTTTCGACGATTTTTTGAAGATCTCCTGTGATAAACAACAGGGAACGAGAATGTCAAAAAAGCAATGGGCTTATAAGGCAAAACAACAAATTTGCACGTGCATCACACTTTTCTTGTACATTTCTCTGCTGTCTCTGCACGACTACGACGTGAAAATGCATAATTTCACGTTTTATGGAGGACGCAAACAAGCGACGACGAATTTTTTTTTCCTCTTTCTAAAATTTAGTGCGGTCCCCAAGAAATCAACTCCATGAAAATTCGCCCACTTTTGACATTTCAAGCAAACTGGAATAAACGCGGAAACAGTTTGAAAAAACGCGAATTCCTTTTTAAAGTGACGTTTTCGCTGCCGTCGCCGTCTTCGCTGCTAACTCCTTAATAAGGTTTTGAGAACTACACGATAAATAGAAGCGCTTCGGCGAAACCTTAAAAACACCTTTTCAAAGCCTAATTCACATTTGGACGCAGGGTAGTGTTCGGTGACGGCGAAGATTTAATAATAATATGATAATAATATCAATTAATTTGTATTGTGCAAATATCAATGTAGAAAAAAAATCATCTGCGCATTACATAAATCCTACTTACAAATCCTATTAAAAAAATCTACATTTCAGAAAAAAAAAAACAATACATTCCTAGTACATGTCTTCATTCTAAAAATTGTAACCCAATGACTAATTATTCCTAAAAACCTATTTACAATTCTGCTAAATAATTTATAAAAATAATAATTCTAAAATTCTAAAAACAATGACTAACTATTCCTTAAAATCCTACTTACAAATCCTAGTCAATAATCAAAATTTATAAATAATAATAATAATAATAATAATAATAATAATAATAATAATAATAATAATAATAATAATAATAATAATAATAATAATAAATTAGCTAGAAAACGCCTTCTCAAATAAACGTGTTTTTTGCGCCTCAAAATCTATTACGGAAGATATATTTCTAATAAAAAGGAGAAGATCCTTTCATAATTTTGGGGCAGCCATATAAAAAGATCCATCACTCAGCGTGGTAAAAGACTTGCAAGTTGGGTTGTTAGGAAGTATGCCGTCATTTCAACTTAAACAATATCCGCCCCCAGTTTCTTTAATAGATACAAGTTCGGAAATGTAACTCGGAGCGAGTCAAGAGCATTTCTTTGCAAAAGTCTTCACTGGTACCTACCCTGACGATCTCGACCCGCGTGAACTGGTACTAGAGGCGTATTCCGAATTGTCTCCCACGCTGCTCGTGTCAGAGTAAAGATCTGTGTCATCTCGTGCCAGTCCACTCTCTGTTAACGTAAAAATAGACATAAAATTTTCTGTAAATACCACATCTATGCAGTAAAAGACGGTTTCGCCTTCAGTTTTCATAGCTAGGCAGCTCATTTATAGACTGCGAACGCAGAAATATTTCCGGTCGTCGCTTCTCTGCACCCGAAAAGTAACGTTTGCGAACGTGACTTTTCAGGCGGAGAGAGCAACGACCGGAAATATTTGTACGTCTGCCTCGCAGGCTTCTTATTTAAGGAGTGTATAAGGACAGTAAATGACATACCTTGGAATTCTATATTTTGTTGTTCTTTTAATTCTCTAACCACCCGTAGTCTCTTGGTGTATTTTTCTAATAACTCCTTCTGTTCTTCTATTGAGCTGATGTGGTGGTTATAAGCTACAAGGGAATAAAGCTGTGTAAGTTTAAAGCCAGGCAACGGTTGCAAGTTTAACGGTTTTAACATAATTTACGAGCAACAGTCAAATTTTCTGTGGCAAGTAGACCCACATTTTCTCCAGGGATAGTAGAGCGAGCAAAATACTATCCGTAAGAAAAAAAGGGATTTCTCTCAATCTAATGGTAAGTTCTTGATTGTTTTGGTTTTACACTGCCATAATTTGCGATTGGCTGAAAAAGTTCGCGATACTTTTTCAGCCAATCAAAAGTAACTCTTGACCTATCTGGCGCATGCGCACTGACTGTCTTCCTGATGGGATCAAGTTTTGCTATATAAATCACTATGTTTATCCCGGTAGAAGCTAAGTAACGCTGTTTGGATAAGCTCAGTTCTGTTGGTTACGAATTTTTCAAGATTACTGAACAAACCTTCCTCTAAGGCGCCTTTTAAGTGCGTCTCCAATATATCTGTCCTTTCATGCTTATACATCTGAAATATGAAAAAAGCTTTGGTTAATTCGAGTCGAACCTCGTTCAGAGAAAAACAACCTTGAGAATTACTTTCACCCTAAAGCACATTAGAAAAAACTTGCAAATAAGCACCTTCCCCTCCTTTCCTACTTTCTTTTCACATTAAGAATATTTACAAAGAACTGAGCCTTCTCGTCTCTTTTATATTAAGTATTTTTATCTTTGACTGCATCGGGAGACTACACCAAGTCCTCATCTGAAGGAAAACAGTTTCCTCTCCATTAAGTCAATTCGGATTATTCACGGTCTGTCAAAGTACTTGCACTGTGCAGAGATATTTTAAGTTGATTATCTTCTCTTTTGATTTTTGCCATATCACCGCGTTCATTATTATTTTGGCTGAGACTTTGAACGACCACGCTTGCTTGAGACGAGCTTTTTCCAAGTAGACATTTTTTTTTATTTATTTATTTGTTTATTTATTCATTTATGCATTTGCATACAATCGCAAAGAAACGCAAGTCGAAAATAGATAGGATGGACAAGGAATCCTCTAGAAGCTCAGGAATTATAGGATGAGAAGTCTAAAAAAGAGGTATTACATGTCTTTGAAGTGGTAACGAGTCAGTTTCAGAGTTTAGGAGTGGTTTTGAGATTTAATAAAGAAATTTTTAAAGTTCTCTTGCATTCTCTTATATTCAAAGCTGAAGCTTATACTCAAAAGCAGCGAGTTCCACAGTTTTGGACCTCAAAATAATATTTTGAATTTTTTTTAAAAGACGGAATCCATAAGGAAATTGAGTAATTTTAACTTTCAGTGGACAAAAACCTTGTACCAGAATAACTTCAGACATACAAGCATAATGCATTCTTTTTTACACTTTTTGAGGGCTATAAATGTAATAAGTTTTATGAAATAACTCCAAAAAAAAATTTCTTATGGGAGCCCGAGAAAACAAGCTTCGAAAGCTTCAAATTTCACTCGATGAATTCTTGCGCTTGACGATTTTTCCCGTGCTTTCTCAGTTCCTGTGAAATTTGAAATTCATTTTCTCGGGCTTCCATAAGAAATTGTCTTTGGTGTTATTTAGGATAACTAATTACCACTATAGCCTTTGAAAAGTGTTAAAAAGGAAAGCGATATGGCCTAAGGTACAAGGTTTTTGTCCACTGAAAATTAAAATTACTCAATTTCCTGATGGATTCCGCCAAAATTTTCTACAGGCATGAGTTCTCTAGGACTCCGAAGTTCTTGTATGTTTTTATAATAAATGCAGCGCGCTTTCGTTTGCGTAACCAACTCAAGCATACTTGAAGACTGTAAATAGAGAGCTTTAGATTTGAGGACGAGAGCGAGTACGTGTACGAGATTTAACTTCAAATTGTTCACGTGTTCTCAAAAAAAGACACCCCGGAAAGCTTCATTTTTAATTACCTTTTTTCACCAAAAAAGTTAATATGGTTATTTACACTGAAGGAGGTTAAGCCCTCTCCCGATAGCAAAATGATAAAACTTCTTACATGTGAAAACCTGTTCCCGCCACTAGAATGACGACGGCTGTTACGTTTTCCCGCAAATATGACGCTGGTTCACGCGTGAGCAATACTCAGTATTGAGAAAGTCGTCCTCGTCTAAGAATCTAAAGCTCTCTAATGACATCACTGAGTGAACTCACCAATCTTAAGGCTTCCTCCCAATGCATCCCGTCAATAAGAACGGCAATGGCTTCCTCGGGGTCCTGAAAAATAACAGTCCGATCTACTTTGGCAAAGAGAGCAAAATTTAGACTATAGAGAAGACAAGACGGCCCGTCAACCATCGTATCGAGTAACTTTTTTCAACGATTCCTTGCATCAAACAACTGTAGAAACAAACCTTATTTTGAGCGGGTGACACTTGATAGTTCAAGATCTGATAAACCTTCGGTCCTTTAATTTTCGCCACATAATTGGAGACCGTGTCCAGATCAAATAGGATTGTGGAATCTTGGTTTTTTAAGAATACGGGAGAACGCCCCCCCCGCCCCGACCTTCGGAAAACAAACAAACAAAACAACTAGCGGAGGAGCAGAGAAGAAAAATTACAACAACCCACACTATATGGCGTCGATGCCAGTACTCGAACCAAGGCGACATTAGAAAGTTAAGTAAAAACATTTTTGGGCGACGCAAGTCAACTGGAAGTAAAACTTTTTCTTTTTGATATGTTTTGACGCGGCCATTTTTTTTTAGCTAACTGTTATTGACGTTTCCCCCCAAAATTTGGGCAAAACTACTGCCCATGAACGCGGAAAGTCCATTTCTGGTTGGCGTACGTCGCTCCAAAAACGTCTCTGTTGGTGGCAGGCATCCCTGCTTCCTTCTACGGATTTTATATTTAAACAAAGTCCGGCCATTGAACAAACCTGGGGCAAAGAAATTCTTAACGACTGTTACAAGTTCAATTCTCTTACAAGTTCAATTTACCTTGGCATATTCCTCCAATACTCTGGAAGCTTCGAGAGATCGCTTGTGTCCTTTCAAATAACCTATTGTAAATGTAACAAGTTAAAACTCGCATAAAATAAGACACTCGACATGGGTGAGAGGAAACAAACCCAACGAGAAAACAAACTAAAAAAGTGCTGGGAAAGGTTTCCTATTAACTAACGTAAGGGCACAAGAGTACAGGCACCGCCCTGCATGGATCACTAACATAGCTGTGTTAAACTGTAGACTGTTCAGAACTTTATCGAAATGCTGGGAAATTCAGGTTTCAAATGGTGGGACTCTATGGGTATTTCCAATGATAGCTTTTGATGAAACGATTTTAGAGATTAAAGCGAAGATCGCATTGCCATTTTGATCAAGTTTACAACATCATTCGTGTTAACTGCACGACTGACAAACAGAGAAATATGTCAAAAATCTGCTGCACGTTTACGTCGTAGTCGTGCAGTGACGGTAAAGAAATGTATAAAAAGCGTGATTGACGTGGAAAGTTGTTGTTTTGCTAATTCTGGCGTTTACGTTGCGGTCGCTGTCACCGTTGCGTAAGCTCCCTATTATTTTCTCGTTTCCGTCGACGTGGTCGTGGTAGCTCGAGCTCGCCACAGGCGTTAAGAAGCAAAATAATTTTTGATATTATTACGAACATTTCCTTGAAAAGCCGACGATTTGATTAAAAAAAGCGCGACGAAAACAACGTCCGCAGGTACCCACACAGAGAAGCTCAATAGCGCCAATTACGCTTTTGAACAAACAACGACCGTAAAAATGTACTTTTTGACAAAACGTTTTTTTTAAGTGTCGATAGAGTTTCCCAAATGCTTTGGGTTTCAATACCTCTGACTCTGATCATTAAAAAGATAACCGGCTTAGCGTTCTCATGAAACGGCACGCAGAGGCTGTTCATACCTGCCACAGATCTGGCCAATGAAATCACTTGTTCATCCGTATGACGTAAGAGAGAAGCCATGCAAAACACTTGTCTCCAGTTTCCGCTCTTTTGGAAAGACGACAACGCTTCTTCGTAAGCTCCACATCGAGTAAACACTAAATAAAATATATAAAAACATATCAAAATAAAAATGTATAAGTTAAAACTCACAACAGCTCGAATCTTTTCAGAGAAGAAGTTAAAAGCAATATACCTAGCCCAGCTTCATCGTGTTTCTTGTTTTCAAAAAGGTGTTCTCCATAAGCAATCGACAGCGCCTACACACAAAAACCTGGCGTCAGTTAACATAAACGCTACTTTTCTACAAACAAATCCTCATCTCTTACTCGAAGAGGATCGGCTGTTCTACCATACGATACGAAAACCTAAAACCACTTTGTGGAAAGAAGGAAACTTATAGAAATAGAAATTCAGTCGCTGTCTTGTCCCTAGTCCTCTCTCGTGTTGGAGTTTCCTTGTTCCTATAAAGAAGCCACTGACTTACAAGACCATGATAAAAACAATTTAGCGCTAACGGGTACGAGACACCTCATATGGTTTGTTTGTGGTTAAAGACGGCGTTCTCAAGAAAACCCTGATCTATACCAGGATCTTTCAAATGTAACTAAAAGCAGGTCCAATAGTCCACTAATAATAAGTGGAAACTGTCTTAAAAGGCGAAATAAAAGGGTTAGCGTGCATACCCTGTACTGCTCACTAGATTTTGGGTAAAGCTTCAGGGCCTCCTTAAATAAACAGTGTTCCTTTACCACTGAAACGAGCTCCTCAAAATGTTCCGCACCTAAAATATAATAATAATATTAATGAATGAATGAATGAATTAAAAATAATAATAATAATAATAATAATAATAATAATAATAATAACAACAATAACAATAATAACAATAACAACAACAACAATAAAATATAAAGTTTAACGCTTCATAAAAGCCCTAGTTCTCCACGCTTTCGTAAGAAACACGTTTTCTTTCGTTTTGTTGTGTCTTGTTTGTTTGCTAAGCAAAAGGCGCCTACTGGAAGCTTGGGTGGACAAAATACAGTGATTTGAATGAAATTGTCCACGTGAGCCTCGACCTCATTTCTGTATGTTTGTTCATTGGAGCGGAATATGAAAAAGGTCTATTGTCGTCTTGTATTCACATCTATACACTGTAACTCCGTAGTGCACACTACGTAATCTGTGCAAAACATTGCACAGGTTACCCAGGAAGGTTTATTAACTTACTGCACAGACTCAGGTGATGAATGGCCTTGCTGTAGCGCTTCAGATACTTGTCGATCGTGTATCTCTGGAAATTCGTCTCCAATTTTCGAAGATTATTTAGAAACGGAAGATACTCTTTTGGATCCTGAAAAGGTCAAGGATAACAAAAATGACAAAAAATAACGTTTTCGGATTCACAACGAATTGTCCTTGTCGCGCTCCAACGAAATCCCCCGCTACGCAGCATCAGCAAGAACGCATTTTCCAGATGAGTGTAGTATTGATATCTACGATTCCTATGTTAAGTCTTTCACAAAGACTCGATATAGAGATGGCCCGCCTGGGAATCTCAAAAGTTTACCTTGGCGACAACAGGCACTGTGTGGCAAATGCGCATATTTCTAAAATAGCGCTTCAGCTCTTTTTAAAGTAGCACCCTCCTGGAGCATCCTGCGAGCAAAGCCTCCTTTTGTCTTTTTGAGTCAGGAGGGGAAAAGGAGGCTCATGTCAAACCTCTGATGTCGCCGAAGCTCGAACCGCTGGACTAGTCAATCTTGTTACATGTCTTGTCAAACTAGTTTTTCGAGTATAATTATCTGCTTATTGATAAACCAATGGTCATAACTGAGCCCGCTGTACCAAGCGCACGGCTGTTAGGCCTGGGTTTAAAACTGTATCCCAGCAACAAGCCGTACATGCGCAACAAAGATCTTACTCGATTCATGTCGAGTCTTTCTCGAGTACGACAAATCGAGCAAATGAAAGAAAGGCTCTGCTGGCAGGGTGCTCACTCACTGATCCCAATGCCTTTACCTTTTGTGACTTTTCGGCGACCATAAGAACCAACTCGAAGTCGTACATTCCAAGTGCCACGTCATACATTTGATTGACATCTACAAGAAACAGCACGTATTTAAGGGCCTCCTCAGACGTCACAGGGTCAAAGGCCGCTGAGGTGACGGGATTGGCTGAAATGAAATGAAACATGAAACTTTAGATTTGACTTAAGATCATTATTGCAAGGACTTAGTTCTTGACGACAACTTGCTCGTGAATTGAAACTACCATCGAGTGAGACGTGTTATACGTCATAAAAAATGGCAAAAGTCAAGTTTTTGTGATTGTATAGTTTCCCTCAGTCTGAAATGTCATCCGTCTAAGTTTACCTTTCAAATCCCTGACAATGGAAAGAACCTTTTCCAGCGCCGGATTTGTTTTCTTGACGTACGTCGTTAAGATGGAAAGAAGATACCTACAGAAAATATGAAAAAAAAATTATTAAAAAGTTGTATCTAGGGAAAATATTTTAAAACGTAACACACAATTGCACATTAACGAGCAACAGATCTGTATGGAATTTACCATTGTAAATGGCCACAGAGAACTGAGCTGCTGAAACCAATTAAAGTCTCTTTGACTCAAATTTACAGTTCATTAATTGGCAAAACGAATTAGGTTCTGAAACCCAGTCGAAAGCTGTCGCGAAATCACGTTCGCCTCATAATTATTCACATTCTCGGTAGTGCAATGGTACTAGCTTACAATCGAGGCTAACCTGGAGAATATTTTTAACAGCTACAAATATTTTCACTTGAAAAGATTACGTCACATTTCACATTAGACCCGACCTGACTCGTTCCCAGTCTTCTCTATTTGGATAACGCGCGGGGGACAGGACGCGAGAAGCGTGACCGAAGGGAGCGCGAGGGGTGATGGGAAGGAGGAAAAGGCAAGGGAGACTCTCCCATTGTTCCTCCTTCCCATCACTCCTCGCGCTCCCCTTGAATGCACTTCTCTCGTTTATATTAATAATTCTTGGTTTTCACATGACGTCACCAAAATTCAAAACTAAAGTATTATCGATCCTCCTGAGTTTTTTATTTTCACGAAGTGTTAGAGCAGCTTAAAACCTATATTTTCCCCAATTTTTTTACTTCAAAAGGGTTCTTCGTTTTGTGATAGAGTATACGTGAGTTTCTAACCAGTTTTGCGTGACACAGCATTTACGTGGCGACCGAGAGAACTGTCGCGTTAGTAGGTTAAAAAAATAACTTATTCTGAGGGATTTTGCCATTTGAACAGTCCTTGTGTTTCGAAGGGTGTCACTTTAATGTTAATGAGTTTCTCGAGGCGGCATGAATTGCTGGTCAAGAATGAAAGCATTTCTCTCCTCTGGCAACTCAACTGCATTTTCATGTAAATTCTTCGTGCAAAAATTCTGTTGTATTGACCCCCAACATGGCTGCTTTGTCACGTGGTTGCAAACCAAAAGTTCACGGCCGTCACGTTGGTACCCCTCAAAGGGCTCCATATAAAGCTCTGGAAATTTAGGTAAAACATTTCTCCGAATATCTCGCATATGAAAAATTGCACAGACCTGAAACTTAGTGGCGAGGGTCTTCTTTCATTTGCCAGATTCTGGACTTTATATATTATTTTATATTTTATTTTCGACGGGGGGACAGTGAAAACTGGTAATAAGCTACAGGCTAAAGCCAGTTCTCTATCGGGAATACCAATATGGTAATCGTTAACCTTTCTTACGATGGAATTCAGTTTTAACGTACTTGTTGTGTCCGGCAGTTTCTAACGTAAGGCGTAACGCGTCACAGACGCGATCAACTTTGCTGCTCTCTGAAGCAGGCTCCAAGGACCTGTTAAAATTAAAGAACGATGTCGTTACACCGCAATTCAAGGAAAGTGAAACCCTCATGAGATCTACAACACTAAAAAAAACTTACGTCTGTCTTGGTTCCGAATAATAGTCAGCATACATCGTTGCAGTTACATCTTCCTCCCTTCAAAAAGAAAAACAAACAAGCAAGCAAAATAAATAAATAAATAAATATATACATAAATAAAGTGAAGCGATGCTTTAGTTCGATTTGTAACCCCAGTAACACTAATAGGAGGGGGCCGCCGCGTCAACCCAAGTTTCTCCTGAAAGTGGGTCTTTCCTAAAAAAAAAATCCTTCAAAATCCTCCACGGTTATGAAAGCCACCAGGAAAATTTTGAAATTGACCACAAGTGGGTTCAAAATTTCCGTAAAACAAGTCACAAATGAAAACGGATATACTTCGCTAGATTAGTTACGTTTCACGTTGAATCACTGAAACTAAACGTATCACGCGCTTCTCTCGTATCAAGTAAAAAAAAGTACAGATGACAGAGAGGAAAACATAATAATTGTACTCACTTGAGGTCAGTAAGAAATAAGTTTATAAAGTTCACAGATTCCACCTGGTTTATAAATGTCCTCAGATTATCTAGGAATAGCTGTCGGTTGAAGAGAAGAAGAAAAAAACAATTTTTTTTCGTTTTAAAGAAAACTTAGGCCTAGGTCAAACGTCGAACATTCCATGAGAAGAACCAATTTCTAATTTGGGTCGACTTTAATTAAGTTAAGATCGTCTGTTATAATAATAATAATAATAATAATAATAATAATAATAATAATAATAATAATAATAATAATAATAATAATAATAATAATATTATTATTATTATTATTATTATTAAATAATGTTTATTATAAATTACTAGTACCCTAAGGTGAATTACATTGTGTTTACAAAATAAGGCAAAAGGTTTACAATTTCGTACTCTTGGACAGGGTTACAATAATGCCTCTATAAAATAAATAAAATACCTGGTCACTAATATTAAACAATACTATACACTAATGCTAAATATCACACTATGGCACTGACGCTACAGTAAAAGGGGCGCTAAAGGTCTACTGATGAAAGTGCAAGTTTATAGGCGAGAGAGCGGAAAAAGCTACGTTAATATCTTTCAGTACCGCACTTTGGTAAGGCTGAATTGTTACTACAGTGGTTAGCAAAAGGACCGCGCGGTCGTAGGATGTGTTATGTGTTCGCCATGTTTGTTTGAATGTAGGTTGCATTTGTTTTTTCCTTTTATCGGTTTTCATCGAGCCAGCCGAACTTTTCTACACGTGTTTGCAAGTTTCTTTTGTTAGCGTTTTCTGTATTTCGTCGCTTCCTAGTGTTCGTGTAACTTTTTTGTTTTATTTTCGTGTTTTGTATTTTTATCCAGAAACCATGTTCATCTTCCATGTTTATCGTAAAGTTGGTTTCACGAGTTTGACACGCAACACCTACAGTAGCCCACTGAATTAAAGTTTGTGGTTTTGGCGGCTACATTAGTTTAAACATGAGCCGGTGTATCCATGGAAGACGAAGTAAATGCAGTTAGCGACGAGGTGGTTGGTCCTGGTGGTCAAGAAGCCAGACATGTGCTAGAAAGTACCCAACTGAAAAGAACTAGAGCTGGCTTTAAGTCGGTGCTTACGAGGAAGAGGAATGAACTCTAACTCAATGGTGCTGACGTTGATTGTGTAAAGAAAAAAACATCTGAGCTTAATCGAGCATTTGAAAATTTTAAGGGAGCTCATGAATTGTACACGAAGGGTCTTGTTGATGTCGGTAGCCCACCGCGTATACCATTATTTTACACGCTAACAAAGATTCACAAACCAGTTTTAACTGGTAGACCTATAATTTCGGGCTGCGATGGCCCAACAGAACGTATATCATCATTTTTAGACCACATCCTACAGCCTATCGCTAAAGTACAAAAATCCTACCTCAAAGATACCACACAGTTTATCAACTTTATAGAAGAGAGGAAAGTTCCAAACAACGCGATCCTAGTTTCAATGGATGTTACCAGCCTGTACACCAATATTCCTCAAGAAGAAGGAACAAACACTGTATGCAAAGCATATGAAGCCTTCTATAAGAACGACACACCCATTCCTACAAATTCACTCAGAGGCTTGCTTAGACTTATACTACAGGAGAACTCCTTCCAGTTCAATGGAAGAAACTATCTCCAGACTCATGGTACCGCAATGGGAACAAAAGTGGCAGTTGCTTTTGCCAACATCTTTATGTCCGCGGTAGAAACAGAAATTATCAATAAAAGCAAGATAAAACCCCTCGAGTGGAAAAGATACATCGATGACGTGTTCTCCCTGTGGGACACAAACAGAGAGGAAATAGACCAATTCATTTTAGAAGCAAACAGGCACCATCCTACCGTAAAATTCACGGCTGAAATATCAGAAGAGAAAACAAACTTCCTAGATACTACTATCTTTAAAGGCGAGAGATTCTACAAAGATTCAATCTTTGACATCCGTACGCACTTTAAACCGACTGAGACATTTCAATACACGCATTTTTCCTCCTGTCACGCTCCAGGCGTGAAAAAAGGATTTATCAAAGGCGAAGCCCTTAGGCTCCTTAGAACCAACTCTTCAAAGGCAACATTTGAAGAAAACGTTAAAAAATTTCAGATCACACCATTGCCAGAAATAGTGGACATTTCGCGCCCGTGATTAATTGTCAGCGGAATCTCATTTCCAAAATGGCGGACAAAAACGATTGTAGTCAGGGAAAGCGTATCCCCTGCGATTTTTTAAATAATTTGAGCTCTGTGGATCTGTTTTACGAAGAAAAAAGCTGGAATGAAACACCTTGCAAGAAAATGTTAGGTTTATACTCGGCCGAGCGGCTGATAGCAACAAAACAGTACGCGGCTGTACCTTTCGTGACATTTTCGTGACAATTTTGTTTTAAAACCAAGCCTGGTAGGCTAATCGAGGATTTTTGAATGCCTGGAACCTAGTTTATATCCCGTGAAGCATCTCTGGAGTTGTAGCAACAACCAAAATGGCGATTCGGTGAGGTTTGGAGTTGTGAAGCTTTGTCCGACCGAAATAAGTCATTCGCAACCATGGCGTCCATTACTGGACTACAGATGGAAAACTGCGGGAAATAATGCGCCTTTGGAAGTATTTTCCAGTGCAAAAATCGTCCTTTTAACAACTGTTTTGGAAACATCTTCCATCGCAGAAGTGATGTCGAGTCGTGCAAATTTACTTCAGTGAAGGGTTTATCCTCTAATCGACGAGTATTTCGCATGACTTCGGCAAGATTTTAAGACAATGTATGGAGAAATGGAGCGTACAACGAGAGATAAAAGTGGTCACTTCGGGGAGTAAGTAAACCTACTTCGAATTAGCTATTTTTAACCCAGATGCGAAGGTTTCACAGCACTTAACATGTTTCGAGTCGTGCACCGAACACCCGTGAGCTCATAATCGATATATTTGAAAAAGTTTCCTTTTCTCCATACATTTTCTTATACGAATTCGCAGCCATTGTGGCCTTGGTGCGCACGCGCAACCGCCATCTTGTCCCTAATTTCTGGCAATGCTTGCGTGTCCGAGGCTATCCAGATAATCTGGTAAAAAAAATCCTCGCAGAGGTCAAATTTACAGATAGAAAGTCGGCACTTCAACAAAAACCGCAAAAAGTGAAAAACGGATTAATGCCTTTTGTCACACAGTACAATCCATCAGTGCCTAACCTTAAAAATATTTTAATGAGCAAGTGGCATTTAATCGAAAACCAACCAATGCTGAGAGAAATATACAGAGAAGCACCTCTCATCTCCTACCGGAGAGGAAAATCTCTAAAAGACATACTTGTTAGAGCTAAACTCTAAAGGTCAAAGACCTATTACATCACGAAACAGCGGGAGTCGTGTTTAGCCTGTCAACCCCTTTAAACCTCATTATGATTATTTTCACGCCAAGTATCATGCTGTTAGTCGTTTGAGAGAAAAGATAGCTGGTTGGATGTCGGTGTTGAGTGTGTACAGGCAAATTTACCTGGTTCTGATGTTTTACCTGAAGATTAAGTCAGTCAGGCAGGTTTAGGTGATAGATCTGTTGCCAGTGGTAGCAAAGCAAATTCTGTGAGACGGAAGATATGTTGAGGAATCAGCCAAAATAAGAGCCTTCGAGGCAAAGTTGAAGTTGTTTGAGGAGCAACAAACTTTAGCAAAAAGAAAATTTCAGTTGCAGCAGCAAGAGAAGAAGTTTAAAATTAAGACTGATCTTATCCAGATAGCAGCAAAGTAGCAAGCGTATGCAGAAGCAGATGCTTTGGAGAGAGGCAGCACATTTGAGTTAGGCCTCAAGTCAAAGGAAATTTCTCCGCAAAATTGCGAGATCAAAGAACGTGAAGGAACAGGAGCCGCTAAAGGTGAGCGTAAGGGGCTCAACCCTGTGGTCTAGGGGTGGCCTCCTTCATCTCTGCCCCCCAGTGAACAAGGAATGTGTCAATCACAACTCAGTGTAGAAGCTATTGAACCAACGGTAGACATCCAGGAAAAGCAGGCAAAATGCATGGAGGGCCTGGTTAATCGGTAATACAAGAGTGCACTAACCTTACCCTGCTTAAGCCTGAAGTCCCAGTTTTGGAGGAGATCCTGTTGAATATTCAAACTTTGTGAAAGCATTTGAGTGTCTGATATAGTCAAGGACAAGACTGTATTACCTTGCACAGTAGTATACGAAGGAGAGGTTCAAGAGTTGATGCGCAGTTGTTTAGCTATGGATCCAGAACAAGGTTATCCTGAAGCCCGTAAATTACTGAAACAGCGGTGTGGTCAGAGTTACAAGATTACCACAGCTTAGGTAGATAAGGTGACTAGGGGGCCAGCAATTAAGTCTGAAGACAGAAAAGGATTGTAGAACTTTGCGACCTTGCTGATAAGTTGTAGAAACACTTTGAAAAGTATTGGTTACAGTAGCAAGATTGAAAATCCAGACAGCTTGAGGAATGTTATCAATAGGCTACCTTATGATTTGAGAAAGAAGTGGCGAAACACCGCTGATCAGATATCAGAAGATCAAGACAGAGAGATTAAGTTTGAAGACATTGTTGTATTTGTAGAAAAACAAGCCTCTGCTACTTGACACCCAGTTTTTTGGTGGCATCTCAGCTCGCTCCTGGGATCATGAAAGGGAAAAGAACACCTACTCCAAACTAAAGGGGAAAAGGTTTGAAATCAAAGGGGACGATGCCGACCAGAGAAGAAGCAATGAATGCAAGGAGGATCCCGTTGGTGAAAGAAATGGAAATCCAAAGAACTGTCCAAAGTGTACAGGGGATCATTTTCCGCCTGACTGTCCCGAATTTTCCGAGGAGGGCGCGCAGTTTGTGAGAAGCAAAAGACTCTGCTTCAACTGCCTGAAACCGTACCATAGAGTGCAAGATTGCAAAAAGAAAGGAGCTTGCAAGGGCTGTGATAGAAAACATTCATCATTGTTACCTCATCCTCCTGCAGCTGGTGGTAATGCAAACAAAGACCAGAATCCGGCTGGTAAACAACAAGAGAATCCCGCTGTACAACGACGTGAACCAGCTGTTTTAAAGGTCAACAATGGTTTTATTGAAGTCAAGCCTGCACTTTGTGTTTTTACGGGAATGTCAAAGGCAACGGTTGGTTTTGCCTGTGGTACCCGTAAAGGTTACGGGAATAGGGTGTGAGGAGCCTGTGATAACTTATACATTTTTGGACAATGGTTCCAATTCAACATTTTGCACAGAGGACCTACTAAATCAGTTAGGGCTGAGGGGGGAAGAGACAAGTTTCTCATTATCCACTTTTGAGAAACGGAACAGTAAGGTGAAATGTAGTGTTGTTAGTTTGATGGTTCACAATCTTTAAGAGAACGAGTTTGTTGACTTGCCATCAGTCTTCTCTACGCCAGCTTTGCCAATTTCACGCGATGATATCCCAAAGCAAGAGGCCGTTAAGAGATGGCCAAAGAAAGCGTCGTTTAAGTGTGCTGACCATAGAACAAGTGTACTTATCAGTCACACCAACTGTGGAGTCTGTGTTAGATGATTGTCAGGCAGGTTTTAGAGCAGGAAGAAGGTCAGAGGAGCAAGTGACCAATCTCAGAATATTGAGCGAAAAAAAACATCGAACACGGCTCTTGAATTTCGTCGACTACAGAAAAGCATTTTATGGGCAGTGTTAAGGAAATATGGAATAGATGAGGACATTATGAGAGCATTTGAGCAACTTAATGCGAAGTCAACAAGCAAAGTGAGGGTTGGAGCGAAATTTAGCGAGAAGTTCCCATGTAGTGTTGGGGTGAGACAAGGGTGTGTTTTGTCGCCAAGTCTTTTCAATGTCTCTCTGGAGGAGATTGGAAGCAGAAAAGTTGAAGAGTTGACAGGTGGCGTTTGTGTTCAAGGATTGCTGGTGAATAACCTTCGATTCGCTGATGACATTGCATTAACCACAGATAACAGCTGTGAACTACAAGACCTTACCAATAGATTAAATACAGAGTCGACGAGATTCGGAATGGAGATTAGTGCAGAGAAAAGTAAGACTCTTGTTGTAGGTGAAACACTGGAGATATTAAGAACACCTGTTAAGTAATCTGGGAAACAGTAAGACTAAGTTAAACAATTCAAGTACTTGGGTTGCAGTATGCCTGATCCAATAGATCGACGAATGAAGTAAAGATACGAGCAGCAATGGCTATGTTGTCATTAGCCAAAATGGACAAATTGTGGAAAGGACAAACTATTAGCTTCGGAGTGAAATTGAGATTATTACGATCTATTGTGATTTCTTTTTTACTTGAAGGATGCGAATCCTGGGCATACAATGAAGAGATTGTAAAGAAAATCAACGCGTTTGAATTTAAGTGTTGTAGAACATTATTGGGCATCTCTTGGAGGACAGAGGTACAAACGAGTCAGTGAAAGAACAGGTGGAAGACAGCCGGAGTAAAGAAACCCCTGGTTCAAAGTCCGCAAGAGCGGAAAAAGAAATTCTCCGGCCATGTCATGAGACATCCAGTGAGCTTTGACTGGCTAACACCATCATGCATGGACGAGCTCCTGGAGATGGAGGACGAGGTAGACCGCGGAGATATTGGATAACACACATCTGTGAATGGACATGGAGTACACCATCGCAGGCTATCAGGCTTGCTGAGAAGAGAGACTTAAGAATAATCCAGAATCATAGTGCGTCTACGGATCCTGAGAGATCTTCGGCGCAACAGAAGACTTGCCACTATTCCTGAATCAGAGAGAGAGCGAGAGAAGTCTGTGAAGGATCTTCAGTTAGGTGACACGCCTTCTCAACGGGCCCTTGGCGTGAAGTGGAATCTAGAGTCAGTCACATTTGGTTTCAGAGTGAAGGTTAAAGAGAAGCTTCCTACTCGCAGCGGTATATTGTCCTTAGTCAGTTTAGTGTATGACCCCCTGGGGTTCGCCAGTCTTTTTGTATTACTTACAGAAGTTATCCTTCAAAACCTGTGCTGTCACGGATTGAAATGGGACGAGCTGGTCCCTGACGAACACTTGAAGAACTGGCAACAGTGGCTTCGTGATCTTCCACGGTTGGAAGAGTTTTCTGTTAATCGCTGTTTTAAACCTACTCGTTTTGGAGATGCTAGCAGTTGTGAACTCCACCACTTTAGTGACACTGCGCAAGTTAGTTACGGTGCAGTCACTTATTTCACTTAGTGAACAAATCGGGTCAGATTCATTGTACCTTTGTGATGTCCAAGGCAAGAGTCGCTCCCCCTAAAGAGGATTACTATGCCTCGACTCGAACTATCTCCTGCAACTGTCTCTGTCAGACTTGACAAGATGATAAAACGAGAATTAGGAATGACTGTTGATCTAACGTTTATCTGGACAGACAGTACATCGGTGCTGAAGTATGTAGCAAACAGTCACAGTGACTGTTCTTCTCCCTTAATGGAGACATGTACCGTCGAAATTGAACCCAGCCGATGATTTATCGTGGGGTCTCAAAATTGATGAGCTGCTTACAAACAGCAGGTGGAAGATGGCTGCACCCTTTCAGTGGCAGACAGAAGACAAATGGCCAAGCTACCCTGGTGTGGAACTGCTCTCTGAAGCCGATCCTAAAGCAAAGAAAGACGCAAAGGTTGGTGGTGTGCTTACTGATGGTGATGCTATACAAGTTGACCAGTTGTTAGACAGATTCTCGTCCTGGCACAGCCTTAAGAAGTTTGTTGCATAGATCCTAAGATATAAGACAAGCCTCCGCACGTTCTGTGTGCGAGACAAGGAAAAGCCAGTGAAACCGGTTGTGAAGTCTGTTATTGAGCCGATTAGCGTGCCTGAAATGAGAGAGGCGGGACGAAGCATCGTTAATTATGTTCGGGAGAAGCACTTCAAGGAGGAGATTGAATGCCTGGATGGATGTTATAACTGTGGTTCCAAGGCAACGGCTCAAAGGAGGTTCAGTTAAGAGAGGTAGCAGTATATTTGCTTTAGACCCCGTTCTGGTGGACGGAATTCTGGATGTCGGTGGATAAATGCGGCATGCTTCGATGCCTGAAGATGCCAAACATCAAATCACTTTGCCTAAAGACCACCATGTTACGAACTTGATAGTGCGGCACTATCATTTTGCATCTGGTCATTCGGGGGGAGAGTGTGTTCTGTCACTTCAACGAAGTAAATTCTGGGTTGTCCGTGCCAATTCAGTGGTACATAAACTTCCCACCAATTGTTTCAGCTGCAGAGGGCGACAAGCTCCTGTGTGTAGTCAAAAGATGGCAGATCTTTCTAAGGAACGTGTTACACGCGGACAGCCTCCGTTCAGTCATGTTGGCATCGACTTCTTTGGCCCATTTATGGTGAAGCAAGGAAGAAGTCAAGTGAAGAGGTACGGCTGTATAGAGAGTTGGGAAGACTTGAACCCGGTTTTCTACATTTATCTCTTGTACTTGACTTAAAGGAACAATCGGTGCCAACAGCAGCCGTCATTTTATAATATTTCTGTGGAGTTTCAAATAGAGTAACTAAAACTGGGCTAACCACTCTAAATTAGTGCTTAACCCTAATTACTAAACATCAGTGCAAACCATAATGGCAGCTCTATTTTCTTACTTCTTTACCTACTACATTGGCTGCCCTTCTTTGTAATTTCCTACTAAATGAACTTTTCTCCGTCCTAAAAAAACGATTAACAATACTACGACGTCTAAACCTTGTGAGGTGGTCGACCACCTTTTGAGCTATAAAATTTAGACGTTACATTCTGAAGCAAGGTTGGTTAATGAGCGGACCAGGCCAACATAGTATCGTTAACCTCACCTTAGGATTGTGGTCGTGTATTAAATTCAAGTTAATACGATGTCGCCGCATGGCTATGAAAGCATCCCGGTAATAAAGACTGAATAAAGAGAAAGGAAACACAAGACTTTAGAAAGCTGACAGTTATGTCACTGCTAAAATTGACCAAATTGAAAATTCAACAAAATATCTGTATTTTATTTTGCAAAATGCTGAAAAAGAAGTAGTACCATGTGAAAGTACTTCTGAAGAGGTTTCATTTGAATGGTCACACCAAAGGATTTCGTCCACAGCCTCAAAAGTTAGAACAACGTACTAAATAAATAGTATTAGTATATACTAAAACAGTGGATAGTGTTTTTCGCGCCCTCTGATTGGCTACTCAATCAGTGAATATCCTGCACTATTCACTGATTCACCTCCAGTTTCCCCGAGCGAGCGACGCCAAACTCGCGTATGTTGCGAGCAAAATGCTTTCCCGGTTTGCTGCCGTAACAAACTAAGAAATTTCATAACTAATCAAGCAAGCTATTTCCGAAATACATGAAGAAGGTGACGAAGTTCGGTTTGGAAGTTTTAACAGGTAAAGCTTTGTCTTTTTGACTTGAATAGTTATCGATAAAACCGGTGAAAAAGTTCTTTGTTTACAAATGCAAATTATGCTTTTAAGCATAATTAATTAATTAACGCAAGACTTAAAAGTCTTGCGTTACTTTATTTAGTTGACTTGTTCATAAATAAGCTTAAAACTAAATTTAATAATCTTTTTTACAGAATTTTTTTAAATACAAACAGAATCCACAACTCGTTTTGAAGAAACTTCCCCGCAAGAGCTAAACAAACGCCTTCAAAAGTTTTATTTGTCGCTAAGAAAAAGCGACGACCGCGGCCCTTCGGTCATCGCGCACCAAAATTGTAATCGTTGGCAACAGTAAATGAGTTAAAAATCATCATTTTGTGCTCAATTATCTCACTGTTTTAGTATATACTAAAACAATTATTCACCTCAGTGTCGGTAGCTAGTGGTGGATATTTACCCCGGCGCTTCGCGGCCTCGCTAAATATCCAATACTAGCCACCTCCACTTCGGTGAATAATTGTTATCTATGTGAAAGTACTGCTGAAGAGGTTTCATTTGAATGGTCACACCATGGGATTTTATCCAGAGACGTATTAGTTAAAACCGCCATACGAGATTCGATCGTTCACTCTGACAGAGAAACGGTTTAAAGTCGGATTTTAATCAAGTTTTAGTCCGAAAGAACGCACAACTAAAAATGTCGTTTCCTTGATCTAACAAAGGCATGGCAAACAAAGTTCCCCATTCAAAGCGATTTAAGTTACTGAATTAGGATATTTCGTTAATCCTCATCAGCAAAATGACAGTGGCTATCACGTCGCCTTTGGAAGGGAATTGTTCACCAGTGGCAAGCCAAGTCCTTCATAGTCTCCCCTGTTTTAAAGTCATTTGATAGTATGATCTTCAATTAATGAAACCTTTTATTAAATGGCTAAGTCTGCGAGTGGGCAAGATGAAGCGAATCCTGCGTTCTGATTGGCTACCCAACTTCCCGCTCGGGAATTTCCCGCGATGGTCCCGCAAAAAGTTCTCTTTTTGGTAATATTGATAAATCTTTTATTGACCAAGGTTGATCAAGATGACTGAATATTGGCCTCGTTCCTTGTCTCGTTCGAAAAAAATACAAAAAGGAATTGGCGAATATCCAGCCATACTGACCTCACGCTTCGTAAATAACGCATATATATTTCAGGGTCGATGTTGTGATCCCGTTTCTTTCCAGTGCCGTTGAAAGACAACAGAAGATTCCCCGGCGGGATGATTCTTTCCTCGGGTCCCGAGTGTAGACAGTTTCATCTAAGATTTAGAGTACAAAGCAACGCATCGACGTTTTCAGTTTAAACGTACGAAATAGTACACTTACCCATCTAAACACTTCTGTAAATGAGACAATACTAATGCACGCGGATGGATGGTTTCCAAGTTTCCACGAGGCATCTGGCAACAACAAAGATTTAAGACTCAAACATCAGCTGCACGAAATACAGGCTCAATCAGAACTTTAATAGGTACCAAGTAAGGTTGAAACGAACCACTCGATACAATAAATGTATGAAAATATTATTAATATAACGTTTTTTTAGTAAATCAGTTTTACATTCACTGATCATACTTTCAAGCAAGTTTACGTTTTGGGTTCTTCATATCATTGGATTTAAAGCGAGCATAGGAAAAACTCTTTAAAATAAAATACCATAAAATTTTCGTTAATGGCAAAATAATTTTGGTAGCCTGCGTAGCAAGCGTTTCCGCGCGGAATCGTCGAGAAAGTTGAAACGAGAGCGCGAAAAAGAGGGATGACAAATTTCGCGCAATAACTCTATCCGAAAAGCTTACTACGCAGGCTATTATTCTGGCTTAATCTAAATTCTTTTAAAACACAAACCTGAAGCACGACTTTGGTGTCTTGTGTAACAGCCACTACTATTCGCGAGCCTCTCTCGACACTCCTGATGTTTTCATCCAAAGGGTGTGGTTTGTCTTCCACTAACATTGGTAACCCTAGGTGAAATGAAAATAGATCTAAAATACACAGCCCAGCTACAATTACTTCAGAGAATTGCACCCCGCGGGCCTATCTAAGGGGCTCTTTGCATGAAGGGAGGAAGTTCCTAGTACCAAGAAGATCCTAGAAAGCGGATCGTCTCAGTTTCATATGTTTTCTGTATTCAGTTTACATGCAAAGGGTTGTACTTGTCCCTAGTGCTAGGGTCTTACTAGCTGAGAGGTGGGATGACGCTAGTACGAGGAAGAACCTAGCATCATGTAAACTTGTTTCGCAAGGAAGTTCCTAGTACTAGGGGAAAAATAGAAAAAAAATTGGCGGCGGGTCGTTGAGTTGGCAATCACGGCAATAAAGGTCGACAATTTCGTTTGGCGTTACTACGAGCTGATGATTGTGCCCGGGTGTGCAACATTTGGGACCAGTTCTATTCTCAAGATAGGAAGTGCTGAGGAATGAATCAAGCAATCGAAGACTGATTGTCAAAAACGCTGCGAGTCAAATATAATCAGATGAGTTGAAACACGACCACGATCGCGAGGAAGATGAAATTGAAGTTTTCCTCCAGTACTCCTGCGAAGATAGGCCTCTGTTTGGGAAATGAGCTAGCGCTCCTCACCTGAGGGAGCAGCGGAAATCGAGCCTACGTACCACACGAAAAAGGGATAAAATGAACCAGCAGCAAAGAGAGAAAACAGAGCAGAAGGGCGCAAATTGTACGTCTGTCATTGTTGCCTGCCATCTTGACTTTTCTTCTCTACTTGGTAACCACACGGAGAAAATTTCTGCATGTAAACCCAACGAAAAGCTGTTTCGCGTCTAAGGATCTTTCCGGTGCTAGGATCTTCCTTTATCCACGTAAACAGCTCCTAAGCTTGTACCGGTTGGTACAACCCACCTCCAATCTCAACTAACGACAAACTGATTTACGATTTAGTCTACAATTCTGGACATCGCAAACATTTTCGCATATTGCGCACGTTACCTTTTGCTTGACAAAGAAATGACATTTGTATGCATTTCACTGAATTTATGACAACATCAATTTTTCGGGCCTTCGCTGACAGAGAACTGGGTCCTACCTTGAGTGTTTGGTAATAAGCTGATACAACGTAGTGTGTGCGCATGCGTTGTTAGTAGTAAGAATTCATCATGAACCGCAAATGAACTGCAGTTTGAGGCCACCTAAAATGAAGTGTACGATAAGAAAATATGCAAAAACAACCGCCACGACTTTCTGATGTCGGTTATCAATATTACAACAGTATTGTGGTGTTTCAGATTGCTAATCAAGTTAAGTAGTAATAACTACAGATTAAGCACATATTCCAATAGTCCACGTTCGATATATTAAATTCTACCATGACTTCGAGGTTTTCTGGTCATTTTTTCTATATTTGGTTTGGTTTGGTTTTCTTTGTGCTCAAGTCTCTTCTGGGAATTGAGAGACAATGGAGTCGTGAAAAATTTGCGATAATAACAACCGAAAGTTGATTCTTCTCTCCCTCGGGTGGTTAGACTCCAAAACTTAATATTAAGGGAGCCGCAACAAAAAAAGCTTTCAAACTAGTTGTGTTCCGTCAAGCGAAAACATAACCTCCGGTCGCCATTCATGACGGTCGGGATGTTAGCTCTCTCCTTAATTAAGCAGGCTATTTAATGGTTTTACCATGAAAATGAGGCTACCAGCTTGCATGAAACGGAGGTAAATTTGCCTGACATAGAAAATGGCCGCCATTCTCGATTATTGTCTCTGTAATAAACTAAGGAACGATCTGTTGACGGCAGTTTCACCGTTTATGTTTTACAGTATCAAATATGCTGACATTTTTACTGCAAGAAAAGATCAATAGGTGTTCGACTGTGGTTTTACACCAATTCACTTTTCAAAGCAATTTAATCTAGGGCTCGCCGGTTCATAGCACGGATTTAAATTTATTGAGAGGAGGTGTAAAGGATCAAAGCTTAAGTTTAAAGAGAAAAATAACTAGGCTTACCTCTTTGCTGTTAACATATAACCTTGAATGTTGGGTAAGACCTAAGGCAACCTCCTGAAACGATATTACCAACTCTGATTAAATGATGTTTATTTTTTAAATACTTCATATAGAAAGCACTAGGTTGGACTGAGGCCAGAGGGTCGGAGAGGGAGGGTAAGGCCGAAGACGACTTGGTGGAGGACCTTCGAGAAAGAATGGAACAAGTATTGAGGTAAGAGTCAGGACAACAACACAAAACAGGGCGGGTTGGACAGGCAGCATGACGGCCTGAAGATGATGATGATTATGCTGCTGCTGCTGCTGCTGCTGCTGCTGCTGCTGCTGATGATGATGATGATGTTGGCGGTGATGGTGGTGGTGATGATGATGATGATGATGATGATGTTGGTAGTGGTGGTGGTGGTGTTGGTGATGAAGATGATGATGATGGCTTCACCAACGTTGAGCCGGCTTGTTTCTTACTCATATAAGGTTAATGAAAGCCAGTAACATGTTATCACTTTGCAATCTTAGTTTTGCTTTTGTTTTTCGAACAAGACGGAAGAAATAATCGGAAAAGCGCTTGTGTGCGAGTAATTAATTCTTAAAGCATGTGCGTCCTAAATCTCTTCCTCACAACCTTCGTTGTTCAGCGGGACGGGTAACCAATTAATTTCCATGTGTCTTATACGTCATATGTTTTTCATCACAAATAACAAACCTCGTTGCCCACAAAAGCGATCTTCACACATTGGCACGGCTGCGGAAGAGACACTTCTTCGCCTCGGCTGTTTGTCCATGGAGATAACGAAGCTTGGTTTGAATCTAAAACAAAAGAGAATAAAATAATAATTAAATGAAAACACGAAAGGGCTGGCTAGTCCTCAAGACATGGAGAGACAGGGTACTTATTTCGGCTCTAGGATTCCTGGGATCGTATAGGCAACGAAATAAGGTTTTGATAGGTCCGAGGTTTCTAAGGTAACCATCAACCAATCATAGCCCATAACAGCTACTAAAACGACGATCCCATGAATCTCAGCGCTGATGGCTGGGATGTACTTCTCAAAGTTCTGGTGAGATGAATGGTAAAATACTTGCTAATGTTCTTAAAACGCGCTTTAAGAAGACTTTGGCTACTTCAACCGGTACCGGACGAATTTTTGAACGGCCGAAAACTTCGTGCATTTATCTGTACCGTTCACAGGGAACCAAGCTAACCGTACGAAAATTTGAACGCTTAAATCGAGGTCAAATTTTAAGCCGGTACGGTCGAAAATTTAACCGGCGCGGTGTGAACGCCATGACCGTCTAAAATTTCGTACAGCAAAGACGCGGTTGCATGGATGCGTGGTAACTAAGCTGGGAGACGCCAGTTTGGATTTGCTATATTAGCGCTCTGCGCATGGGCAGATGGTAAAACTTAGCCTTTCAAACATTCGAACACCAAAATCGAGGCCAAATTTTAAGCCGGTATGGGCGAAAATTTAACCGTCTAAATTTTTGTACGAAAAATTTGATCGGCCAGGTGTGAACGCCATAACAGTCTAAAATTTCGTACGGCAAAGACGCGGTTGCATGGATGCGTGGTAACTAGGCTGGAAGAGGCCAGTTTGGATTTGCTATAGTAACGCTCTGCACATGGACAGATGGTAAAACCTCTGACAAAAAAAATTAATTCGATCTGGTTCGTCAGTTCCGTGTGAACAGCGCGAAAATATTGAACGGTTCCGTGTAAACAAAGTGTCCGGTCAAATTTTTCAGCCGGCCGAAAATTCGTTCGGTGCCGTATGAACTAGCCTTTGTTTTAATAACCGACCTTAGGCTATGGCACGCACTAAAGTGCGAATGATGTACTGACATTCCAATTATGTCTATTAACAAGAAAGCCACCATTAACTTTGTTTTTGGTCGGATTAGATGAAAAGGTGGCATTTAACCGAGCAAGATGTTTATTAAAGAAATAAATATTAAACGAAGACAAATTTCTCACGACGATAAAATCGACGACGAAGTTGTCGAGAGTTGTCCTCAAATTGGGTAACTTTGGAGAACAAAACAATCTACACCCTAGCCCTCCCCTCCATTTAAATTTGGGGCGTATGTTGTTTCCTGCAGGAAGCTAGAACAGCGGAATAACATCGCATGAGGTGGGTGGGGGAGGGGAAGCTTCATTTTACCCTTTTGAAGTCGGCAAAATGTCAGAAAGGTCCTTTCGGGCAAACTGTCTCGACTAATTTTGCCGCCGATTACAGATTTAAAACTGCTTGATAGCCTAGAGAAATACCTGAGCTGTATCTAAGCAGTGATCCGCTCATGAGTTCAACAAACACAGATCCTGAATAGGAGCTTAAACACAGGCGAAGGACTGGCTCCTCAGTTGCTGTCTTGTGCCTGAAAATGAATACAAAGGTGGTCCAAGTGAGTACCATTTAACCTGGGCATTAAATCAAGGTATTGACCGGGAGGAAGGGAAAGGAGGTACCGGTAAGGTAGAGCGCTAACTTGCAGAGCGGAATGTCGCGGGTTTGATCCCTGGGGGTTAGACCAATACTCATGGTCTTAAAAAAGACTGAGAAATGAAGGTACTGCCTTTGCCCTGCAAATGGCTAGACCTTCGTGTGACAAGAAGGACGACGTAAAATGGTGGTCCCGTCCCCAGTAGGAGACGTAAAAATAGTGTCCTCAATTGTTACTTTGGTGCTAAATATATGGACATTCAAATGAAGTGCTTTTTTTTCACTATGGGATATGATTAAGTGAATACCTGATAACAATTCTGTTGCTGTTATTTTCTGTCACAATCTCTAGTTCACAAATAATGTCTGCTTGAGTCATCGAATCCCATCCCAAGGCTAAAAGTGTACGCTCCTTCCACCACATTAACTGACGCCAGCTCAAAGGACCTCGCCAAATCGACGGATCATCTGTTGTGTCTACGCTTCAAAGCAGAAGCATCAATCAAGTCAGATACAACAATTAAGTAAGATACATATTAGAAGTAATAAGCCTGATTTTAACAAGGGTTAACTTACTATAACACACTAACGCTACCTATTCTTCATCGCTCAACTATCAGTCATAACATTGAGAGTAATTAAAGATACATATTAAAAATGTTTAGTCTGAAGTTAAAGCTGGTAACTTACTATAACACACTAATGGTTATGCTACGTATTCTTTACTGCTCAATCATCAATCATAACCACCATGCGTTCTTTGTGAAATAGTTAAACACCTAGCAGCCACGGTACCTGATGATATATTAGGGAGCTTTAGCAACGACGACAGCGACGGCAACGAGAACGACAAAAAAGCAAAAAGTTTGATTAGCAAAACAACACGTCTGCACGTGCATCACAATTTTTTGTACATTTCTTTGCCGTCACTGTACGACTACGACTTGAAAATACCTAATTTTAACATTTTAACGTTTTATGCTACGTGCAAACGGACGCAACATTGTTGGACAACATCTAACACCACTGTTGGATGTCGCATGTTGCGTCCGTTTGCAACCCTGTTGCATGCTGTTGCCTGTTTTTTGTTTGTTTTGGGTTTTTTTGTTTGTTTGTTTTTTTTTTACGGCAAAATAAAGCGATGTTTCTGCTAAAGATTATCAAATGCTAAATATTGAGCGCCCAACCTCCTAGCCTGCGAAAACAGCCATCTCTCCTTGCTCCGCGCCTCTGGGGTCGTTTCGCGAGTAGAGACGTCTGCCCCTCAGTGAAACGTGCCTAGCGGCGAGGAGCGAAGAGAGAGGGCTGTTTTTGCAGGCTAAGAAGCTATCAAGCGGCCACTGGTCACTACCCTGAGGATGGCCGCTGTAAATGGAGGTTCAAGTGTACTTGTTCAACCAATTATTAGATATTACAGTAACTTTCAATACACTCGTCTTGATTGCACACACATGACTGTAGTACCTGTAACTTGCTACAAGTGCCGGTGCTTTCCCTGGAGGTTTGAATTTTTCCTTGACACCATTTTCTACCGCTGATTTGTAGATAGCTACACTACCATTTGACAATAGAACTGCCATGTCATTACACATGGGTGCTGGACCAAAGCTAACAATTGATGCTGGTGATGGCAGATCTATGGTAAGGGCTGACATCGGTGGAGGGACGACCATGTGTTTCATTGGTGTAAGGAGCAACTTGGCTGCGAACAATAAGGATATATTATAAACATTAGTCAATATTAAGTACTATTACGGCACAGAATACACCAGGCAACATGTGGCTGCAACAAGTTGCACAAGGCGACAAGTTGCGCGACACATCAGAGCGACAAATTCCTTTGCACGTACTGGAGAATTTTTGTGAAATTTGTGTCTTTGCAACAGAATGTTGTTGCTGCAGCAAGTTGCGCAAATTCAATCAGATTTGACTTTGAGCGACTTGCTCGACTTCGCTCGACTTCTTTGTGCTCTATACCATCAAAATGCACTCTTGAAGATCTTTCAAAGGTTCACAGGAAATCAAAGGGTAACACTGGTTACACCAGGAAACCTCAGATTAATCTGTTTAACTCAGAATTACTAAAGTGTTTCAAAGTACTGCACACTTTTGCGGTGTCCCCTGCCATATCTGGCTAAGCTAATTAATTCTATTGAATTAAATTAAACTAAATTAAACTGGTTTGCATTTGACATTGTGGTACACTATACTTCTCAATGTACAAACCTCCATCTATCACTGCCACTGTAGAAATGTTCTGTTCACAGGCTCCCTCACTATGGACAGTACCCCAGCACCAGTCATAACACAAATATTGTCCTCCTACCAAGAAATTCATAACACCAAAACTTGGCCCAAAAAAATATTTATTAGAGCGGTTTTCATTTGAGTGTCGAAAAGTAATTGGTTTTGCACTTTCTACACGATGCGATTGGCCTAAAAGATTCGCGCCACCTTTTCATCCAATCAGAAGTAAGACCAAAGCCAATTGTGACGCGCTCGCATGCATTTTCCCGCGCTTTGCGTCGGCCACATGTAATTACTTCGAGTTTTGATTGGTTCATTGTATTGTCTAGGTCCTATGTGATTGGCCAGAGTAATTACTTTGGTTTTGGTTTTACGACACTCAAACGAAAACCACTCTAAAGCCAACAAAGCAACTGCAAACTGGTTAAAGGACCACGTTCAATAGATACATGACAAGTAACAGCTAGTTTCTACATTATGAGAACATATAGAGAACTAACTAACAATCTGATTGCAACATTTTATGATGCAAGCACTTCAAAACAAAAAACAACTGGTGCTTATACACCCTGTTGGATGAAAGTGAGCTTTTAATAAATACTTTTTATGTAGCTCTTACCTTTCGTCATTAAATGCATCCTCAAAGAGACTTCAGGATCCCACGTAAAACATGCTACCCTGTCTTTCAATGAAGCTGGGAATTCAAGCTGTTGCTTAAGGTACCAGTGGTAATTATTTACAGTCCATAATTGAACTAGAAAAATAATACCATAACTAAATATTGAAAAATTATTACCATTAATATTAATAATTTTACTGAAGATTTCTGGTAAAAGCAAACAAACAAAACTAAAATCACAGTCTATGGGCAAGCTTCCCTGAATATTTTTTATCCATAGTAATTTTTCACATTTATTATGGCAGGCAATACTCAAGTTCCACAAAACTCAATTTTTGTGTATAGATAATTAACCCTAAAGCCATTCTGTCATTCAAGACCTAAAATACCTGGACAGTTTCTCCTTAGAATTTTTTTCCAGAGGCATGCATGTGCATTTTTTTTTTCAAAATGGACATAAAGGAAAGATCAGACACAAGGGACTGCAAAAAATGAAAGAATGGATGCTGTTATCTTGTATGTGACAGTAGCGGCTCTTAAATTTACCATAAGACTTTGGAACAAACTGTGATTCAGTTAACTCCTGAGACTGCAATTCTACTGCCCACACAGCTAGGACTGTTGAATCTATATTCCATGCCAGCTCCACAACCTTTGAAAAAAACACAGATTATTCATAAAATAATACACGTACTACAAACCATTTATGTATATTTCATGACCAAAGTAAACCCACAACTAAAATTTAACACTTTTTATAACTTATTATCAAACCAATCAACATTGCCTGTAGATAGGTGTGAGGAAGGTATCTGGTCAAACTGAGGGAGCCACAAGTGGGCCCGGAAGGTAACCATAACAACCCTGTGAGGGGCACCCACCAGGCACCATCACACTGAGAATCTCAGTGGAGACATGCGCAGATACTTATCAAAGGGCATCCAGAAGGAAGGGAGGGCTGGGAGCAAAACAGCTAAAGCTACTGCAAGCAAAGGCAATGTGAGCCAAATGAATGACCCATCTCAGTAAAAGCACTGTAAAATTACTAGAGTCGTGCAAATAGCCAAGACTGCCCCCACCCCCCATATACAGTTAGAGATTGAGACTGCTAGCTAGCCTGTGAGCAAGCTCTCCTGATGCTCCCAGGGGTACACCAGAGCACCCCGGGAGAGCTTGCTCACAGGCTAACCGCTGGCCAGCATAATTATTTGTCTTGTGTTTAAATTAAATTACATTTAGCCACATAAAATATCTGAAAACAGGCTTACTTGTACTTCCATCTTGTTGAAAGGCAAAATGAATTCACCATGTCTAAGGCCATTTCTTTCAAAGAAAATGATCTCATGTCTATGGGGTTTTCGTTGGGATGAAGCTATCAAGCTGCCAGATGGTCTAAAAAGGTACAAAGAAAAAAAAGAATGAAAAACGTGTTGAAACATACAGAATCCCATGACTTCTGATGAACTTGTCACTCAGTGATTTCATAGCTGTAAGTGAATGTCCCTCTTAGGCCAGGCATACAGTATGGAAATATAATTATATTCTAATTATTATTAACTGCCGCCCAGTTAGCTCAATTGGATAAACACCGGTCTGCTGAGCGGGAGGCCGTTCTGTGGGGCATTAAAGAACCCAAACACTGTTTATAAAGATTAGGGGATCGATTTAGTTCCTGGTGTGGTGGTCTTTCTCTCATGGGGGGGAGGGACTGTTAAGGGCCCGCACAGTGGCGCCACGCGTTGTTGCAGTGACCCTGCCAAGAATTGGCAAACCAAAGTAAATAAATAAAAACAAAAATGAATAAATTAAAAATAAAGAATTAGTTCTCATGAGCAGTACATGCAAGTGGTTATGAGCCTGTGATAACACTGCATATAAGTGGTAGAATGAATTTTGAAAATAGTAAGTAGATAATTCCACTTTATTCCTAGATAGCAAGACCAGATAAATGTACGTCGTAGATCACAAAATCAGCAATGTTATATCCAGAAAGGCTAATAGAATGTTTAAGCAAATGCATGAAACAAATAATCAAAAAATATTACATTTTTTTAACAAAACATTTATGAAAAAATTAATCAAGGTTTTAACCCCAACTGCTGACAAACAAACCAGCAACTTTTTCCACAAGACTTGCTTTGATGAAAAGTTTTTGCCATCATTTGTGTGGGCTGAACTTTGTGGTGTCGACGGTTTCAGCTGAAAATTGGCCACCAAGCTGTCCATGTAGGAAATGGTTTGGGGTAAGTGGTAAAACATCTCGTGGGTCAGCGGACTGGTAGGTAAGTGCTTGAGAGTTAAGCAGGCTCTCAACTCCGGCAACAACAGTAATTAGCTTCTTAACGGTTACCGGCGGATTGAAATTCCACTTCACGTGTCCTGCTGGATCTTGTTCTGGTCCAACTTACTGACAAGTTCTTTCAGTTCACTGACAGCTCCCACGAAGTTCATCCCATAGTCACTAATCATTTGCCTTGGCACACCTCTTCGGCTGGTTTTTCCTGTGAAGGCATTCAGAAAGCTGTCTGTATCCAGACCAAAATATGCTACTTCCAAATGAACTGCGAGAGTCAACAAGCATATAAACAAGCAAAGCCACCTCTTTTGATGGTGCACACTTCTTCCGTGTACTATGGTCCAGCACAGTCCACTGCTATTTGGTCAAAGGGACGGAAGGTGAACCTAAGGTGGATCTCAGGGAGCATCCATGATCTGTGTTGATGACTTGTTCCTCCATCCTTTTGCACATGCTGCATTCTCCCTCCCATTCTCAAATCTCCCCATGGGCTACAATTACCTAGTACTTCTCACTTGTTTGGGACAGCAGAAAATTAGTACCTGCTGAATGGTTGGCCTGTTCATGGTAATGCTTGACAGTGAGCTTTGTAACCCAGTGTCCTCGCAGTAGCATCTTAGGAAAACGTACTGACCATATCACAGGTATTCAGCAAATTGCAGTCTTCCATTTGAATGGATACCACCATCCTCGTCAAACACTGGGTTCAGCTTGAAAAGTGGGCTCTTTGGCCACATTGGCTTCCCAGACACTAAGGCCTTGTAATTGTTCACGAACGTTTCATGCTGGCATGACCTCACCACCTCGTCCTCAGCTTCTCTAATTTCATGCAGTAACAACACCTTGTTGATCTGCCTTTCTTGCTTTCTTGACATGTTGAGAAGAGCTCTCCTTCACTCTTGCATAAACATTGACTAATCAGCTCCAATTGGAGAAGCGCTTTGGATCCAATCTCCAGCCTTCGGTGGTACGTAGCTGTCTGATACAGTTTAGTCACATTCTGTGGTTGGTTTGTCTGCAGCAACATGTATGTGGTAAACTCTGTCTCCTGTGTCTTTCCTGTTTTCATCTCTGGCATGACAGTTGGGGGGTGGTCTACTGGCTGCATCTTCAGCCACTCACTCTTCTTCTTACTCAGCCACTCAGGACAATCCCACCATAGAGGAGACTCGGCAAGTTCAACTAGACCAGTTCCTCTGGAGCACAGGTCTGCTATACTTTGTTCAGTGGGAATGTGCTGCCATTGAGCTGGATCTGTGTACAGTTGTATTTCGCCAATGCAACAAAGGGGCAGAAAACTCTCCTTATTAGAGAACGTCAGCCAATCCCCACAGATGAAAAAGTTCTCCAAGACTTGAATGGTAGCACAGTATTTAGCCGTGTAGACCTGAAGTGGGGATTTTGTCAGATACTTCTTGCAGAGGAGAGTAGGCATGCAACAACATTTGTGACTCACCACAGTCTTTACAAATATACTCGTCTCATGTTTCATGTTTGGGGTGACCCCAGCACCCCAAAAATATCAACAATCATCATATCAATGTATTGTGAGGTTGTGAAAGGGTCATCAATATTACAGAGAACCTAGTTATTCATGGAAAGGGTATTGAGCAGCATGATGAGAGGCTTTTTGTTGTGCTCAATTGGTAAAAGGAGGTGGGTTTGACATTGAATGGGGACAAATTAATGTGAGTTCAAGTTACCAAGGTTGACATTCTTTGGCCATCAAGTGACAGAGAATGGCATAGAAACTGGTGAGGAGAAGGTTACAGCAATCCAGAATACAGATCCACCACAGAACGCCAGCAAGGCACGATCATTCCTGGGTCTGGCTTAATTTGTGTCTTAGTTTATTAAGACCTGTCAGTTGTTGCAGAGCCCATCCAGAGATCAACTCACAAGAATGTGGCGTTCAAGTGGCAGTCAGGCTTCATTTGAGTCAAAGGAGCTGATCACAAGTACAGTGGCATTAGCTTACTTCAATGTAAACAGTAAGACAAGGATTGTGGTGGATCCATCACCTGTTGGTTTAGGGGTAGTGTTGATTCAGTTGCAAGGGGTTGAGTGGAGAATTATTGCTTATGCTTCAAGAGGTCTGACAGATGTAGAAAGGAGGTACAGCCAGGCAGAGAGAGAAGCCCTGGCACTGGTGTGGGCTTGCGAACACTTTAACATGTACATTTTTGGAAGAAATTTTGAACTGGAATACATAATTATCTTCACTGAAATCAAAGCCTTCCACTCGTGTGGAACAGTGGGTTCTCCACTTGCAAGCTTATGACTTGAGGTCATCTACAGACCAGGAAGACCAATATTGCTAATGCGTTGTCAAGGCTGAATAATTATTGTAGAGTACTCTGTGGTGATGGAGAACACTATGACCATGTTCACAGCATAGTTGAGAATAGCACTCCTTGTGCTCTGACACCGTCTGAGATCGAGAAAGCTTCAGCCGGAGGCCCAGAAAGAATGTTTGTGTATGGGAGACTGGAGTGCTTCTAATGTACCTGCCTATTTCCATGTGAAGAATGAACTGTGCTCTTATGGTCATTTACTGCTGCATGGTTCGAGAATTGTAATTTCCCAAGTGTTACGGGAGCATGTCCTGAAATTGGCTCATGAAGGACATCAAGGAATGGTGAAAGCAAAGTGTAGATAGCGTAGTAAGGTGTGGTGACCAAAGGTAGATGCAGATGCAGAAAAATTATGCAATAGTAGCAGGGTTGTCACTAAGATTTCAAGTTGCCAAGTAAATACATCAAGTAGGCAGGGAATCAAACGGCTAGGGATTTCTTTTGGTTCTATTTTTCTTCTATTTTCCAATAAAAGAAGCCGGGGTCACTCTCTTAGTAGCCGGGGAAAATTCCTGGCCCCCGGCTCTTAATGACAACCCTGAATAGCAGTCATGGCTGTCAAGCTGATAGCGAATATTCTGTTCCAGAACCTATGGCACAAGCTAATCCACCAAGTGGACCATGGCAAGATTGTGCTGCAGACATACTGGGTCCTTTACCCTCTAGAGAGAATTTACTTGTTATAGTGGACTATTATAGCAGGTATTTTGAAGTAGTTATCCTGAGGTTGACTTCAAGCACAAAGGTCATTGACAGCCTCAAGCCAATATTTACTTGGTTTGGAATTCCCATACACTTAAAATGAACAACAGTCCTCTATTCATTTCAGAGGAGTTCAAAGCCTTCCTTGTGGAAAATGGGATAGAACATCGAACAACTCCCCTTCTGTGGCCCCAAGTGAATGGGGAGGTAGAAAGTGATCCAGGTAGCCCAAATTGAAGGAAAGCATAGGACAAATTTTTAACTGCAAACAGGTCAACTCCTCAAAAGACAACTGGTGTGGCATCATTCTGCTTAATGTTTGGGAGAGAAATGCAGTTGAACTTGCCAGAGTTGAGATGTGAGGCACCCATCACCAATGAAGAAATCCATGACGAGGACTGGACAAGAAAGCTGACACAGAAAGATTACGTGGACTAAAAAAGATGTGCAGTTGAGACTGAAGTGGAAGTTGGAGATCTGGTATTACTGAGAAACAACAAAACAAGCAAACAGTCTCCATACTACAATCCCAGTCCTTGTGAAGTCATAGACAGATAAAGAGGAGAAGTCACAATAAGGAATAAAGATGGTTTTGAAACAAAACGGAATGTGTCATTATTTTTCTTAAGAAGTACCAGGAGAATGGTACTTCAGAATCAGAATCAGAATCAGTGGCACCACTTCAGCCAATTGGTAGCTCCTCAAAATCAGTGGCACAACTTCAGCCAATATTGCTAGGCAGCCAACTGCTAGCCCAATTTCAGTGCAGCAGGTAGTTAACCCACCTCTGCTTGAAACAAGCCTGAGACCAACTCAAACTACATGTATTAGACTTCCTAAACGATTTGATAATTATGAACTGTCAAAGGCATGACTGGACTTTGTTAGTGGCAGACCGTCTTACAGCTATACCCTTTTTAACATGTTATGGAACTGAACTTGATTTCGTTCTCATTTCATTTTGGACATTCCATTATGCTCTAAAAAAATAGGAGGGATGTAGTGTATTAAACCGGATGTTTAGGTTGTTTTAAGTTAACCAGAAGTATACGTATTACACTGTAGACATCCCACAATGCCTTGTGTGCTGGGTTGTTGGTGTTGTGATGCCTAAAGAAGTGTGTTAGATGTAAGTTCAGTTTTTGTTGAAAACCTATAGCATCATAGCGATCAAGCCTTAAAATACAGAATTTACAATGTAACACTGACTTGTAGCCAAGAAAAACTCCTCAACTTGTTGGATGCTAGCAGTAATGCCTAATGTAATGGTTTTGTGCCACAATAAAGTGAGAGAGATGACAATACATTTGAACCTGCACTAATGGCCACCTCTCAACAACAGCCACCTCTCTACAATGGCCACTTTCTGTCCCCAAGGTGGCCGTTGTGGAGAGGTTCAACTGTACACAGTAATGCATTTGCAATTAATAATTTTATTACTTCCAAAACAAGGCTTGCTCCAAACCATCCACAGTTTCACTAGTTGAGCTTAAAACTCCCTCTCTGCTCCACACTCGTAGGATCCTGGAACCTGAGAACAAAGCAACAAAAGGTGAAGTACAAATCTTACAAATATGCTCAACATACACGTGTACATGTGACTGAACATTTACCATATACAAAAAAAACCCTGCGATGCAATTAAGAAGCTTGAGAATTCAGTTTCACATTATAACCTGTTCTAGGGTTGATTGCACTGACAACAAAAAACTGTCCATCACCACGCCAGCATATTCTTGGCATCTTGTCATCCCATTCTGTTGCAGGTCTTGCAGTCTGTTAATTGCATAAAGAAACAGCCACGTTTCATTAGGTGAGCCATAATTTTCACTGTACATAAAAGTTGCTGGGATTTCAGACAGTCCATTGTGAACATGAACTTACAACTTGTTGCAAACTGGCAGCTGTGGGTTTTCCTTCTGATCCATGAAACTGAGTTTCTTTCTTTCCCCAGCCAACTGTTATTGGCTTTTCTAGAGATAAAACAAGTAGGGATAAACCAATACCGCGTTATAAAGTGCAACAACTAATAATTTCTTTGCTGTTGTATTACTAGTGGGAAGAGTGGCTTAGTGGCTATGCTTTGGAAGTCCTCCATATTATACATTTGTACAACTATCCACCAAAGGGGAGGTGAATAGTGGTGGATATACTGAGACACAAAGCATCCAGGTATATATCTAGCATTATGAACTGACCCTGAAGGGATAGTTGTTTTAGTATTTACCAAATCAGTTGGATAAAAATGAAGAAAACAACTCTGAGTTACAGGGACCAATCAAAACATGTGAAAATTGCTATTCACTGATTTGGTAAATAATAACAAGGGATATCACACAGAGAAAGCTACTGGCTAATTTCACTTAACTAACAAACTTAGAAAACTTATTTGCTCTGAAAAACAGGGAATTTTTGAGGTGTAGTTGAGAAAAACGCCAGCTTGACAGATAAAAAAGGCTGCTTAGCTTTTCCTTGGCTACATCACTCCATATCAAGAGGTCCAGGTTCAGGCCCTACCAGGATCAGGGGGGCTTATAGATGGGATGGGGGAAGGGGGGAGATCTGGGTGGACTTATGCCTAGACTAAAAAAGCATTTCTTAACAAGTTACATAGCAGTGCTAATCAAAATACTTTTCGAAATTATTTGAATTTTTAATAAAGGTTTAAAACATTGTAAAAAATCAAATTCATTTTAAGTTTAAGATAGAGAGGTACTTATAACTGGATATAATTGTTTCACAGGCAGATGGGCATCATAACTTAGGGGGAGGGGGTTTATAAGCAGAAGTTTACAGTATTCATAGTCCCCTGATGCTACAGAAATCAAGTTACACTCCAGCCCAAACCACTTAGCTTGCATGCAAACTTTACCTACATGTAGTTACCTACTTATTTTATTACTTTTTAAATTAAAATAAGACATTGTATGGAATGTTTACATGTACTCCAAAGATGGCATACCTTCTCCAAACTCCTCTGAATGGAAAGGGAACTCAGATATTGGATCAAAATCTTTAGTCATCATAATAAGAGTTTCTTCTCCTGGAAAGTGAAAAATTTTAATTAATATCTGAAATCAAAATAGAACTTCTTTTTCAGTCCATGTATAGGTTACACAAATAATTTTGGGAAGGGTGGATGAGGATCTAGAAGAAATAAATAGATAAATAAATAAACACCACGAAACAGCTAGCCCACCTCCCTCAACTCTCTTAATCTTACATTCCTAACATAATACAGCTGTATATAGATTTAGGGAGAGCTAAAAGCCAAGCTCCTGTTTATGCATTTTAAATTTACTTCAGACAACAGACTTTAAACCACTGCAACTCACTGCACTCACTTAACTTTTCACAGGAAAAAATAACAGATTCCAATTTTTTGGATATTTTAGGGTATTTAAAGAATACCCACAAAAATCCCAAATTTGGAAGAGTGAGACAAGTCCCAATCAGGGAACTTGGTTGGGAATTCCCTCGTTGGGACTTGTCTCAGTTTGCCAAATTTGGGATTTTTATAGGTATTCTTTAAATACCCTAAAATATCCAAAAATGGAAATCCGTTATTTTTTTCTGTGTTTGGGGAGAACCATATGACTGAAAGACATAAACTTGAGCCTGCGATCAATTAAAAGCTAACAACTGGCCAGCAGAAAACTTCAAACTTTGATGAGTTGGCTCCTGAGCCCGTGATACGGTCATGTGACACTGGTTAGTGGATACCCTGTTTTGACAGCTGCCAATTGACCATAATATGGGTGTCTATCATCAAGTTAAACACAGGTTACAGGTTACTACACTAGCTAAAAAAGTTTGACATTTAACATTGGTTTCCCTGTGGTGTGAACGGCCGCAGACGCAATTTAGCCTCTGTTAGAAACGTCTGTGAAGCAGGGCCGAGATCCTTATTCTTAACATCCAACAGACTCAATAAACTACTGGAAGTGTATTTTTGAATTTCCTTTTATCTTGATTGGCAAACCGACAAATGGCTTCTACAACAGGCCAATTATGACGTGTACTGAAATCCTGGTACACAGCTAACAGCCCAGAACAAGGATTTTGGCCCAGTTCAGCAGATGGAATTAACCAGAGTTATGTTTTGTCAGTGTTAGCCCTGGTTAGCTTGTAAAACTAAAACTAAAAGTAGTGCGACAAACCTGTCATGAAAACAACAAGTTCTTGGTCTGGACTCCAGGCCATGCACCTCAGTCCACTGTCAACACTGCCAACACACTCAAGCTGAAGAACAACAACACTAGACAAGTCACACTCAAACTACAACAGCTGGTGCAATTACTTGTTATTCAATCAAAATAGTTCTCTGTTTCCGATTGGTTCAAATAAAACTCGCCCAGCTACATCTGTAACTCTTCATAAAGAGAATTAGTTAGAAGTTTACTTCTTGGATCTGAGCAAAGGACAAAAGCATGATATGCTTTAAAGACATCTTTATCACCCACAAAACTAACTTGTCTGGAATTGCCTGAGAGGTCTTCTAAAAACTTAAATAAGAAATTTTGGATGTTCAATTAGATGCTTACAATTCTATGGCATTTTGCTAAGAACTTGCCTGTTCAGTTACTGTATTCCAGAGAATAACATCGCCTTTGCCTGTTGCTACACATACAGACTCCAAATCTGGTAAATGCTGTATTCCCATTACTCTTCCAGTGCTATTACCAGGTAAGTATCCATCAGACACAAGTGAAACAGAGCTCACTGTCTGTATAAAGAACAAAGCACTTTCAGGATTGCCATATATCACAATACATGGATGTCCCCTCCCTTCTGCCTGAACTGGTTTCTGTTTTACCAAGACATATACATACATACATGCTAACTCTCCTGGATATGACACCAATCTCCTGGTCTCCCATATGGGTCACAAAATCTCCCAGATAAAATCAAGTTATGAGCTTTTCTGTGCTTTAATGTGGAATTTACCCCATTTTCTTCTAAAATTTGAATTTTCTTTGATTCATGGTTCCGTTTCTGGGGCATTTTTGTATGTATTTTGTCACTGACAAAGATTATCATAACAGTGAATTGTGATGGTCTGTACCTCATGTGAGACTTCATATATTGCCCTAAGCCATTCCCATGTGATAAATAAGGACTGGATCAAATTGTGCTTATCAGGAGGGTCGGGGTCAGGGGAGGGGGGTGGTTGGTCATTGATATTCAGGGGGGAGGGGGGTAATGCAAAAGAGAAAATTTCCAGATTTTAGATTTCCAGAGGTTGGCATCTCTGCAAATACAAATTGTATGTCTTAAATTCCCCATCACCTCCCCTGCTGAGTTTACTTAGTACCTCCCTTCCACTTCCAAACTAAAAGTGTGTGTAGAGAAACAATCACAGAAATCATTATAAGCTTATACCTGTTGGTTGGAAGGTTGGAAACCAGTTATTCCTGAATTGGTGGCTGTATAGATAACTCCACACTCTGAGTCAACTGTCAAACAGAAGGACGACTCTAATCCATCCACCTCCAGTACAGGAAAGCTCCTCAAAAGCTCTAGGTTCCTCATAACGTAATCAGTCTATAGACTGAGCTTCAGTTCAGCAAGTGAAAACTGTAGAACCTCCGACAGCAACGTGTTCAACGCACGTGTTTGAAAAATAGACTGTACTATTTTTCTGTAAAATATGCGAACCCAAAGGGAACCTGTCTTTCGTAATACATTGGCTAGATACTCATAGATGTATTATTACGAAATAAAGGAATAGCACATGAGAAGAGTCATAAAAATAGGACGAAAACCTCGGACAAATTTCCAGCAAGCGAAAAACGACAATTGGTTCGACCTCATCATATATGAAGTACCTACCTCACTGAAGGCTGATACCCCTGACTATCTCATGAGAAAGACTTGGACGAGGACTGAGGCATTCGCTTTCTCTTTTTTTTTTAATAGTTATTTTCAGCTGTATTTTGTAGTATGTTTAAGACTTTCTGGCAAATAACAATATTTTGCGATCAATGTTACTAACCATGCTTACGGACTCAAAGTGAAAAAGCTGAATATACAGACTGAACCGAAAAGCTCGGCGGCCCAATGCTGAGCCCGCGAGATATCCCTGTACACTTTCAACATGGCGGCCGAGGTAGATGTTGCAAGCATCAAACCTCGTAGTTTTTCGTCATTTTGCTCTCGTGTCCGCTGTTTTTGATGTCTTCTTCTATACACGAAGAAATTTTAGAAGCTCAATCTCAAGGTTATACTTTACTTTACTTGAATTATCGCAAGCTTAGTGAATTGCCTGAGGAACTTCTCTCCTTGTCAAAGATAAAGAAGCTATATCTGAAGCGAAATGTGCTACGAAAACTGGTAAGCGGTGCCATTTTAGCACAGATGCGTTCAAATTATATTTTCAAGGTTCTTAAAAGCTTTGCTTTTGTACTTTTATCAGCCAGCAGATATTTGGAGACTTGGAAATCTAGTAGAACTGTAAGTAGCTACAGTGAATTAAATGGTTCTTCTTGTTTCTTTGAAGCTACGTGACTACAGATTAAGTGAAACAAAAGACTACAACTCCCAACAATATCTTGTTGTTTGGTTCTTTTGTTGTTGTTGTTGTTGCTGATGATGATGATGAAAATGCAGAATTCAAATCAATAAACTCTTTACATTGTTAGGGAAATTTAAAAGTGCAGCAATTGCCTGAGAGTGTTAAAACAATCTATGCACTTGTATATATAACAGTTATAAAGCATTTATCAAATTGATCCCTGGAGTACCAAGGGGCAGAAACATGCTTTTGTCTATTTGCAGTATCTCCTATGTAGGAGCAGATTTTGATGCCTTAGATTTTTGTTGTCAGCACTTTTGGAAATTGCACCTTAGCGGTTCATGATTGATCCATGATAAAATTTTAGGGTTGTGGGAGTTTGGGATGGGGGAGGCTTTGGAAATGTTTTGTAATATCCCACAGCAAGCTGAAGGAGAACGTTTTATTTAAGTTATTTTTAGTGATAATATCTCTGCTATGGTCTTGGCTCCAAATGTCTTGTTCTCATAATACTATAAGTCATGTTATACCGTTAGGTGATTTTACTCTTCTATATTATGTACCTAAATAGGTGACATTCCTCATTTTTACCTTTTCTTTGATAGGTACTTGCATTCTAATAACCTTCATGAACTTCCAGATGGTAAAGTTACATTATTTATTGTGGATACTACATTTTTTTGTTAATAATTGACTGAAATTAAAGGTCATGGAGAGTTTAATATGAGTTCCAATAAAACTTTGGTATAACACTGAAGGCATTGTTCCTTCTATGTTTTAGGAATTGGAAAACTTCAGACACTGGAGAGACTTAATGTTTGTAATAACTTCTTGAAAAACCTAACTCCAGCCATTGGTCAGCTGACGTCACTTACATCATTGCAACTTGCCAACAATGAATTGCCATTTTTACCTAAAGGTACCTAGGCCATAGGGCGATTACTGTCAATTCTCTCTTAACAGATACATCAGTAAGATGAACACCTTCAAAAAGTGATGATAGAGAGTTTCTTCATACTATTCTTCAGTCAATCTCATTGACCTTCTTTGAGGCAGACACAAAACTTAGATGTTTATTAGGTGTGGTTTAAGGGTCTCCATCTATTCTAGGAGTTCTGGGGATGTATAATGCCCGGGGGGTGGGGGGGGACTCCGCATATTAAGGGGTGGGGATGCTCATTGGAAACTTTGAATTAAACCCCTAAAGGAGACCGATCTGGGCATGGCCCAAACTTTTTTTGATCCCTAAAAGAGACCATGTTAAAACACAGACAAATGAGAAAACTTGGATTATATGAATGAAGTAAATAAAACGAGTTAAAATACACATATCAAATATATATTTTTATATTTTTTCGTGTGCAACCCTAAACAAGACCTTCATGGCTAAATACGATGGCATTTTGCCCAGAACACCCTAAATGAGACCAAAATCCGCAATTTACACCCCTAAGCGAGACGACGAGTATCCCCACCACTTTCATATGCGGAGTTCCCCCCAGGGTGTAATGTTAAATTTTCTCATACACAATTTAACATTCTGACCTATAAATATTAATTCATTTATAAATTACTTCTTTCCTCAGAATTAGGGAATCTAACACAACTAAAGGATCTCAATGTCATTAATAACAAGCTTGAATGGTTACCATGGCAATTATGCAACTGTGCATCCCTTAACAGTTTATCATTTGATGGAAATGCCATTCGCAAGATTCCACGTCACTTAATGAGGCATCAAGGACTAACTGATCTTTATGCAAGTGGAAATAAACTCAGTTCTTTACCTCAAGGTAATACAATTAAAGGGCTCTTAAGGATTAAGGATTATTTGATCCACACACTCAAGCTGGGATGAATTTACACATCTTTTTTTAACTTTGTAGTCTGGGAAAACAGCCATCCCTCCTCGCTCCTCACTTTTAGGGACATTTCCCAAGGAGAGACGTCTGCGCCTCAGTGACAGAAATTCCAATGATGCAAAACTTTATACTAAATTGGGTAGTCATATGGGGTTCCAAGCAAATTTGTTCGATTTTATGTTTTGCCTGGTTGATTATGGTAAAGTTTTGTGTTCTGCAAATGAGCTTGAACAAAACTCAAATGTTTCTTGTAAAGAAGAATCTTAATTCAATGAATATTCATTTGACAGTTTTCGAAGTAGATTCATTCTGTTTACATTATCTTGACTTTTGTGACTAGTATCTTTTGTCTGTCATTAGTAAACAAGAGGTGAAGTAATCATATAACTAATCCAACCAATAAGAGCTCCTGAGCATATTTCAAATAGATTTTACATCATTATTATGGAATTTCTGTGACCAAAACACAGGCGTCCCTCCTGGCCAAACATCTCTAGCGACAAATTTAGCAAAGAGAGACGGCTGTTTTTCAGGCTACGTGCTTGCAGGGTGAAGAGTCACTTGTGTGAACCAGCCCTAAATATTAGTGCCTCTGTTTCTTTTTTTTATAGATGTGAATCAGCTTTCCTCGCTTGAGTCTTTAATACTAGACAACAACATGAATCTTCAGCTACTACCTGCCACTCTTCTCAAAATGGAGAATTTGAAAATTATTGGCTTAAGTTGGTATGCATCACTACACATGTCTTCATCAGGTTACTCTCAGTCTTGGTGTCCATGCATCTTATAGAGAGACCAAGAAAATGACTAAAGAAGGGCAGGGGTCAACGACTTGTTGTATGTTTTAGAGAGTTGTTAGTTAAGAGAAAGTTTACTACTGTTTATTAGGTAAGGTTGCGCTAACGAACACCGTCTCGACATCTCTTGGGACTTGATTCCCCATTTTCGCTTCATTTTCTTACTGAGTATTTCAGGTGTCATGGCAGGTCCTTTGAAGAGAAACTCACTTTTATGCCCAAGATTTATAGAAATTATATTTTCGAAAATAGTGTTTTTCTGATTCTAGTATGCAGGTCAGATACAGTGTCCTTTACACACATTGACATGTCAACAAATGAAATGTTCATAGCATTAATATTTGTGCTTGGCAGAGTAGCGGTTAGAGTCCAAAAGAAAATAAATTTACTGAAAAGAGAAGGTCAAGGAAAGGCACTTACATTTTGTATTGAGGACATTCAATTACTGGTTATAAAGTGCCTTTCTTCCTAATATAGTAGTCAGTTGCAAAGAACAGTCCTGGATAGGATGGGAGGTCCTCTCTTTCAAACTGTTGATCAGAAGTTGATTGGGATTGAAAGTTAAATAACAGACCTGTTTAAAAATCATTGAACCTACAGGTGTAACCATCCCAAGCATGCATGCTGATTACTTTTTTACTTATTCAGTGTTGCTGTCGGCAGTCTGTCCAGCTCAAAAGAAGAACATTGTTCAGGTGAGCTCAACAATTTGCAATGATTATAATTTCTTAATGATGATCACATTCCTCTTTCATTCAGTTATATGTTTTTTGTATTTGTTTCCAAATCTTCGGTGAATTTTACTCTAACTTGTATAAATGCTTCCTCATTGAAAATAGCTAGAGTGGCTGGGGTGTTGGGAATATTTGGAAAGAAGAGTTTCCTGTATCTTGTTTTGGCAAATCAGCCCAAAAACGATCTCTTGCTCAGTTTGGTCTAAAATTAACTGGGGGGGGCGGGGGGCGGTCTCTCCCAGGATCCACCATAACTATCTTGTTATTTTTAGCGAATGGCCGTTTTGTAGTAAAGATAAGGAAATATTGCAAGCAATCGCATCTGAAAGGCATAGAAAGGCATAGAAAGGCCAGATTCAGATTTAAAATCCTTCTTGTTCCATTTGCTGACAAATGCCAATAAATTGAACAATACCTCTCGCATTTTTTCTTCGACAGATTTAAGGCAAGTGCTAAGTTTGAGGTATATCCTGGACAGCCACTACAGCAATGTTCCACCCTTGACAGAATTGTGTTTTAGAGCAGTCCACTCATTTGGTAAGAAGTTTCACACTTGATGTTCAAAGCCATATTAATGTTTTAACCTCTTACAACAGTTTGTGCTAGCAGGTGTAAACTACCCTTTTTTTAGTACCAGAACATGGTTCCCCAGACTGGGTGTGGCTATTAAAGTCTCAAGTTGTCTTGATTTTACTCCTACTGGGTCGGAAAAGTGGCACAACGTGTAAGAAAATAAAATGCCTAATCTAAGAAACATGGAAATAATTCTGATTCTCAATTATTTAAAACTACTCTTAGGATAGTTAAACTGTGATCAGATTCTCAATCACAGTTCACCAAACCAGTTCTCACTCCAAGGCCTCTTTTATCCCACCTCTTAAACAGTAAACTGTGAAGCCTGTGCAATGATTTGGCGACACTTCATTTTGTAGTTTGTAAATGATAAGCTTAAATCCCAAAACAGCAAATTCCGCCATTACTTGTTTCACTTGTTACCTGATTATTGAAAGGTGAACAAACTGTCTTTTCAGTTGTCCCTGCTGTAATTTCCTTTGTAGTTCGATCCATTACCGATGAAAATTTGTCATCTCTTCTTCTTCCATCTGATGTGACCAGTCTTCTAAGTACGCCGACTGGGCACTGCTTTATCTGCTGCAATCAGTACTTTACAGCAGCGTTCCCTCTGAAAGAAAGCGCTGCTACAGCGCTGCAAGTGGTGAAACCAAGCTCGTTGAACTTACAGAGGTTGAGAGAAATTCAATGCACATTTGTCTTCTGTTGCTGCTCAAGGAGGTGTTTGAGAGAAGTCTGCAGAATGCGAGACATTCCTGAATGAGCAAGGACATTTTATAATGGTTGTGTGACCATGACCTCGTATGTGATCGCATGCGCGAGTTGAACTCGATGTTTAGTTGGTGACAAAGGTGTGTCGCATCGAAATGACACTTTTTATGAGTAAAGGAACGTTATGAAAAAAACCCTGTGTCTTCAACGAAAAAACCCCACCCCGGATCTAACCCATGCTACCCTAAGGGAGCGTTCATTATTTATCCTTTGGTGGGGAGGGAAGAAAATTCGAGGTGCTTCCTTGCGGGGGGGGGGGGGGGGGTCATTAGAGTGTCATGATAGTTAGTGGGGTAAGTTCCTATCGCGCTCCAGTCCTCGTTTAGCCTGTCCACACACTGCCGGATGTTTTCCTTAACGCGTTCAGCCAATAATTAAAGGTGTTCTATTTCGGAAAGGTAATAGCCAATCAGAAAACACCTACCATATTCGCAAAAGTAGGTGACGTCGCCGGATAACGTTAGGAATTTTGACGTCTTTCTCTACCCGGCGCCCCCCAAGGGTTAGAGGGTGGGGAAAAACGATTGAGGAAAAAGAGATTGTTACAGTAATGGAGCTCCCTTGACTCTGACGGGAGTTCCCTGAATAAATAAAGGTGTTTATCTCTAGTTTGAGTTAAATTATTTGTTCCAGGCATTTGCTCGGCCCCACTGGCATTAGTGCTATAAGTACTGCCGAGGGTAAATAAAGGATTAGTATTATTATTACTTATTATTCTTTCACGTGGTTTGAGTCATTGCTTCAGAGAAACATTCAGGCTGCTTGCAGGTTTCTCTCATTAATTAGTGGTGTCATGAGAATTCGACAGCTGCCCCCAAAATTTACTCGCAGTAACTTGTTTTTTGTGAAAATCTAGTAAACACCAGGTGAAAAAATATGAATTTATAATTTTCCTTTACGTGATCTTGGTACTTGGTGTACTTCAATCACGACCTTAATTTTTTGCCCGTTATCGTGTGGTGTCCAGGAACAACGTGACCTGTTAACAATACGGTTCCCCGGCCTTTACTTGTAGTTAAAATAAAACTACAAAAATTGCGTCTTGGTTATTAATATAACACTAAAGTAAACTGTTTTTAAAATTAATGTTCTCATAATGGAAGGTGTAGATTAGAGAGAATAATATTTGTAGGCGAATTCTACGAAGCTCTGCATATAAACGTTAGAAACTAACCTCGATTGGCATTTTTGCCTTTTGAGTTACTCCAATATAACTGAGGGTTATGAAAGCGAGACCTTTCAATAACAGTGTATGTCTTAAAAAACTACTTCAAAACGTCGTAATAGTTTTGTTTTAGAGTTATCATTAATAGTAAGCAAGCACACTCAAGTTGTTTCTTTAGATAAACATTACTGACCACCTATTGTAGGTTCAATAAACAATTTTGTTATTGATGAGAAAATAATTAAGCGATTTGCTGTAACAAAAACTTTGAATTCTCAGTTATAAACATTCTCACTACAGTTAATCATCCATCCTTGTTGCTTTTTCCGCCCAAAAATCTTTAAAGGCTGTGAATTTTCTAAAATTAAGTTTTTTATTGTCAATATTTATGCTGTATTTTTTATGAGCGAGAGTATTTTCTTGTTGTTTGTGTTACCATAAGTACGTTCTTTTTTGCGAATTGTTTTAATAAACCACCTGCAGGCAGTTAAATTATTATATTCATTGGAGGGTCGCTATAACGATTGGTGCAATCATTGTCCCGTAAAGATGGTTTTGCTTTAAAGTGACGAACTGACATCGAGTGGACTTCAAGTTTGAAGATGATCAATAGTTTCTGATTAATCGCTTGATCAAAATGACTGAAAGTGCGTACGAAGAGTCCACAAATACAACCAACCGTGACTTCTATTTTGAACAATATTTCGCCGAAGAATACAAGAGATATTCGTTGTTCACAAACGTCGTGTATGTTTTGCAAATCGCTGTAGCCGTGATCGGAATCATCGCGGACATCACAATTTGCGGCGTTCTGCTCCGCAAGAAACGCCTACTGAAAAACTTCTCAAATTTTCACCTTTTCAACTTAGCTATGACGGATGTGGTCTTTAGACTGGCTCTTACACCGGTTTTATTCGCTATTGAAAATAAAGAAGTAAGAGACGGTAGCAATGCTTTGTGCAAACTCGGAGGATTTGGAAGTTACACTACCCTGGCTGTCACCTTTGTCCTGCTGTTGGGAATTACGTTAGATCGCTATTTTCATATTGTACATCCGATCAAAGCCAGAAACATAACATGGAAGCACAGCCGAAAAGCCGTATTTTTCTCCTGGTTATACGGAGCTGCTTGTTCGTCACCAATTCTCTTCAGTATAGAATACTCAACAGTCGACTGGAAGGAAACAGATTACGAGGTCTGTCTGTGGGGCGTTGGATTGCCTTTTCAAATTTCATCAAGTGTATTTTTGTTCTTTGCCTTTTTAGTTCCTTTAGCTTTGATGACAGTTGCCTACGCCAAGATTTTAAAAGTTCTCTGGCAACGAGCGCGAAATAACGTCTGTGTCAACTCACAAATTGCAAACGCTAAATTTCGCGCGGTGAAAATGATGGCGTGTGTGGTGATTGCATATTCGATAAGTTGGGGGCCGAAGCTAGTTTGGGATTTTTTGCAAGCGTTCGAGATAGTTTCTCTAGAGTACATGATTGACTGGGAAAGTGAAGAAATACCTCTGGAGGACAAAATTAGAGAAGAGAAGAACTACATAAAGTTACTTATTATTGACGATACCATGGAAATGTTAACCTATACAAGTTCCGTGTTAAATTCTGTCATCTTTGGTTATTATAACAAGTCTTTCAGGGAGGAACTGAAAAGTTGTTGTTGCAGAATAAATTATTCACAATGTTTTAAAACAGGTGATGCGAAGACCAAAAGTCGTAAGAAAACAGGACAACCCGAGCCCCAAACTCTCTTTTTTGAGACCAACACGATGAGATCATTAGATTTTTGTAAATTAGAGGACAGAAGTGAATTTTTTCCAAAGGTTTATTTTCCCGAGGACACAACCAAAATGACAGAAGATTTGGAGGTAATTACTACAAAGTTGTAATTAACGAACGTAAAGCTGAACAAATGTTTATATTTATGAGAATAAAACTGTCATTAACTGTTCTTTACTTTTTAGCGTTTGTTTTAGCATTCATTTGCGTAATGATAACAAGGCCAGTATAATTGATCAATCTTTTTCGCTAATAAAAACGAACCTTACCTAAAATGGAAAATGGAGATAAAGGGAAGATAGAATTTTAATATACGACAATTTGCTGTCAATGAGATGAAAAAGCAAACAAATACAGTACTTCCGGAATATAACAGGCTGTGTGCCAGGCGCAAAAAGAGGAGGGGAGGAAAGGGCCGGGGGAGAAAAAAGCCCTTCTCCCCGCTCCTCAACCCCCCTCCCGTTTTTCTTTTCTCTATTTCCCCTTTCGAAACCTTGGGGAGCAAGGACAGTGGCCGCAAAGCACCCGCCTCCCACCAGTGTGGGCCGGGTTAAAGAGAATCCCGGCGGTTCGTTCCTTTGATCCGAGAGGTTTCTTTCCGGGTATTCCGCTAATAATAATAATAATAATAATAATAATAATAATAATAATAATAATAATAATAATAGGCTTAATTTAAAGAGGGTAAAACACTAAACAGTAGTCCTAAGACACTGATGACTCTGTGGCCCTCAAAAAAAAATTGCAAATATAGATTCTGCTACTAAAAACTATAAAATATATTATTTTCAAAGATAATTTAGGATAAAATATAACAGATAATTTCTAAAAAGAGATTATGACTAAGATAGATAAAAACAACATAAAACATATACAATTACAGTCTAAGGAACATCGCAGCCTTTTGTTCAGCTCTCCTCAAAAATCAACATTTCCTCAAAAATCAACATTTCCAAATTCCAATTCGATCTGGAACGCATAGACACATTTAAACGTTTTCCTAAGAACTACTTAAATTCCTAGTGGGTAAACAAATTTCAATATTTTTTTTCTCCACGCTTCCACGGAAGCTGTCTCGGAATGATATACAACTATCCCCCGAAGGGGAGATGAATAGTGGTAGTTTTAAACCGAGACGTGAAGCGTGGAGATAAATATCTAGCGCTGTTCACCCACCCTGAGGTGGATAGTTGTTTTAGTATTTACCAAATCAGTTGGATAAATATGAAGAAAACAACTTTTTGTAAATTAAAAACGTCACTTAGTAGGAACTTTGTTTACAATTTACAAACATTTCGGGGATTTTGACAAGTGATTTTTACGACTTTTGTTGCAAATTCAGCATTAGAATAATTTTCTACCTGCCAGTAAACACCGACAAGCCAAAGTTCGTCGCTTTTTTGGTATTTCTTTGTACGACGGCTTCATATATCGCTCAAATTCCGTCTTCCGAAAATGTCTTGAAACGAGACGCCATCTTGGCTCCGGTCGCAAAACAAGGACTAGCCAGGGATATTCCGAGTTACGGAAGCCAATCAAAACGCGCGAAAATTGCTATTCACTGATTTGTTAAATAGTAACACTGTCTTTGTGACTTTTGATCAGCGTGAAAGCGTTTTATACTTCGAGTTATTCAGTACACTGTCGTTCCCAAGGTTTCATGATCGTGTTAAAGAGGCTTAACGTCACGCTCTTTGCTATCTTCTTAAAAGGCTATAAAACTGGTCTTCCCATCAGTTCATTTTTAAAAATAATGGTCGAGTTTTGTAGCTTAATTCTATATTTTAAAGGCACTAAAACTGTTTCTGTCGTCCGTTGCTACGGATAGCAAGGATGAACATGGACTGAAATTTCAATAAAGTTGGGCCATCATTTTTCAAGTTTTAATCACAAGTTTTTTTTCCCTTTGTTGTTTAGTTTTTTTCTTGCGTTATCATCCAAAGTCAAACAAAAATCGCTCTAAGTAAAGTCATTAGTTAACTAAAAGACATTTACGCGTCATACAAAAGAATTCTGATATTAGAATCCTAAGTTTTAGCAGAGTTAAAAAAAATTTCGGTCAAAGTCTGTACTTTGATACTGTTGGACAGTAACTATTTATTTAAAAAAAAACGCTGAAAATCATTTTAAAATCACTAGCAATTAGACTTGAGACTTGAGCGAACTAACCCTGCAACTGGGCATTTTACAGTAAAATCATTTCAAATATCCGCCCCATTGCGCGCTGTTTTATGAGTACGTGTTTGACTGTAAACAAAATGTTACTAGAGAATGAAAGAGAGAAAATGTAACAAGACGGTTTTCCTAATAGATTGGCTGATATACATTTTGAAACAGTATTTCATATTTTTACAAATCAGTCACAAAAGTTCATTCGACGTTACTCTAAGTGATTTATTAAAAAAAGAAGTGAAAAATGATTTTTTTAACCGAAATAACTCATTTTGGAATTCTTGTTATTATTATCTGTCAGAATTGATATCCGGGCAGAGCACTTTTCCATAAGAGTATTTACAAGATGGCAAATATATAATTATATGACCCGAACAGCTGTTTTGCCTTTCTTAATTGACTTAAACAGTGACAAATTCTAGGTTTCGTAAATTCGCATTGCTGCTACAAAATTCAGTTTCATGACTTATATAAATTATGGCTGAGAAAATACATAAATTTGTCCTAGATATGCAACTCATAAGATCTGCCCCGCGGACTCAAAGTGCGATTCAGCATTTTGTGGAGCCAAAAAAAAACAAAAAAAAGCTATAAAAGGCCTTTCAAACTGCGATTTAATTCCACTCTTGAGTTTCAGCTGGTGGGTCTACATGATGCTTTTAAATTAAACTATAAACCTACTCCGGCCCTAATTGAGGCGATCGTAATTTTGACTCAAGGTGAAATACTGACGGTTTTCTCCTCACCGACACGGGCTTAAAGTTAGGGCAAAAAAGTCGGATTATTTGAATTTATTATATTTGGTGTTAATACGCTGGATAGCCAAGAGAAAGCAGTTAAACCGACACTTACATAGGTTTGCCTATCACTTCGTTGTGGGCTCTTGACATGTTACAAGGCTTTAATTTTGCGGTTGATAAGCCATAGCTAATGAATCATAATCAGTTACATGGTGACATTTATTGGAAAGAATTCTATTTAAAACGCCGGAAGGTAATAAAAAAAACACTGAGAACTGCGATAGAACACTTAATTATAACAAAAAGGAAAATTAAATATTCAAGAGTGGAAGTGATTAAAGCAACGTTGCCAAAAATAAGAAAGAAAAAAGGGTTGACTGCTCGTTTTAGTACATTTCGCTCTATTTATCATGTTTCCTTTGCGTCTATTCGTCACACTGATTGCAAACCTAATCAATGATATTCACATTGTTGTAATGTAACAAAGAAATACCATGGCATTGATTGGCTTAACGCAGGTCCAACATCGACCACAGATGGAAAGTAATCCAAACATAACACTCGAGAAGAGGTAGATATGAACATATCTGTTTGGTTAGGGAACGCTGTTGCAATACAGAGAAAATATCAGAGTTTTACTTCAGAAACAGGAGGATATTAAAGAAGTTGATGGTTTCATGATCGGAGATATTGCCTTGCCTGAAAGAAGATTATGGATTGGAATTACACAGAAAAAGAAAATTCCAGCAATTACTTTCAAAAGGGAATAGAGAATGATATATTTCCCGAAATCAAGGAATTAAACTTAGTACATATGGCTCTTTTTGTTATATGCGGCATTTTAATCATCTGTGGATTCGTTGCAAATGTTCTCGTTTGCTGGATACTAATTCGGACAAAAAAGTGCTTCAAAAGCTTCTCCAACTTTCATTTGTTGAATTTAGCAGTCGCAGATCTCATTTTTCGGATTGTCTCTAATCCCGATCGTTTTATTCAGACGCCTTTCGCTGTCAGCGATTTGAGATGCAAGGTTGTGGAATTTGGGAAATACGCGACTTTAGCGGTCACGTTTTGCCTTCTCGCTGGAATCGCTTTTGACCGTTACATGCATATTGTTCATCCGTTCAAAGCGAGGAGTATAACCTGGAGGCACAGCCGAAATGTGGTGGTGTTCTCATGGATTTACGGAGCGGCATGTTCGGCGCCATTTTTGTACAGCTCAGAAAGTGTGACAGTCGCAGACATAGATCAAGAAGAAGAGTTTTTGACCTGTGATCATGTCTTCGGCTTGGCTTTTCCGATTTCATTAACCGTTTTTCTTTGCTGTTCTTTTGTGATTCCTTTGGTTGCCATGGGCTTTGCGTACGGTAAAATTCTACACTTTCTATGGAGCCGTAACCGCAGCAAATTAATCAACTCCCAAGTTGCAAGGGCTAAATTTCGAGTTGTAAAAATGATGTTGCTTGTTGTCTTAGCCTATTTGATTACATGGGGCCCTCAGATAATTTTGCACACGATAGACGCTTTTAAAATACTTGTTGAAGAAATGGAGGATAACGTAGAGGAAGAGTTTGAAGGCACTACCGAAGCAGTCGGTACGAACTCATGGATTCAGCTTTTTCATGACATTTATAGTGTTGAGCTATATTTTTTACTACACGGAATATTTGATACGTTGACTTTCGCCAGTTCAGTCCTAAATCCTCTTATATTTGGCTATTACAATAGGACCTTCAGCGACGAATTGAGAAAGTTCTGTTGTAGAGCAAAACGGTGTGGCGGACTATGTTTTACAAGGTGCAAACAAGAAGCGCAACCATATGTTAAAAACAGAGGAGTTGAAGCTAAAGAAACAGACTTGGAAACAACTCGGCTTTAATGTAAATGTTGTGCGCATTTCTATCCCTGGTTCAGATTTTGAAAAATTTTGCTTTAAACTCATTATTGCACACATTACCATAATATCCAAATCTCTTCCACCCCCGCTAGGAGACCCTTATCTCAGCTGATACCTGGGCATTTTCTGGGCATACCAAGGGCGCCTTTCCAGTGGGGGAGAGCTGCGATCTTTTGGTATGGGTAACAAGGGCTCTGGGAACAAGATTGCCCTGAATCCATGGTCAGTCCAATAAGACGTTTCCCTGCTAGAATTAAGAGGTCTCTTATGGCGAGAGAAAAATTAGAGTTTTCTCGCAGTGTCTCGCTGTGAGATACCTGTACTAACAGGGACATAACTAATGCAGGGTTCGTACTCTTTTTCCGTGACCTTTTCAAGTTTTCCAAGACCTTAGGTTTAGCTGTCAGTTTCAAAAATTCGAAAAGTTTCCCTGTTTTAGAGTATTTGTGACCTTAAACGGTTCAACAGACACAAACTCTAGGGTCCACCAAAAAAGCACGCCGTTTGCGCTGCTGAATTACTCCTCTCTATTTTACATTGTCCTTGCCTTGTCATCTGCATTAACTTATCTATCAAACAAAACTTTAATTTTGCATGACTCTGAAGGACGGACAATTGAATTCCATACCTTTCCAGGGTCTGGAAGATAAGATTCTTAATTTCCATGACTTTCCAGGTTTCACATGACCTGTACCAACCCTGTAATGTGTTTACTTTTTTCGTGTGTTATGACAATGTAGTTTCAGATTAAGGCAGTTCAGTTAGGGCTCATTTTTTACCCGGTCCTGATTGGCTTAAAACTTTAACGTGGGTGTTTCCTCGGTGCTTATTGGCTGCTGTCTGAAGTGCCACGTACAGCTACTACTTTAGCCTTCATACTAAAAGAACGTAACACCTGCTTATATAGCTAGAAATTTCTTTCCAACAGCGCGCGTAGGCTCGATTACCAGCCGCTGTTCGGCAAATGAGCCCGCGCTCCTTCCCCGAAAAAACTTCGAGGTCACATGACATCTAACAATGAAACTGTTTCCCGCCAAAATCTCTGAGCGAGCATGCACAGCATTGCAAAAAGTCAATGACGTCAGTCCCTCGGGACCAGTCATTAAGCGTTTAACATTAAGCTTCTTTGTTTGTTGATGCATGGTTGATGCGCAGTATTTTGAAGAACGCTAACCGAAATTCTCTCATACGTATGGAGTAAATCCAAGGGTTACAAAACGAGCTTGTGAATGACAAAAAGCTTGCCCAGAACCACAGATAATTTACGCACCGTCTGTCGCATGGATCAGTGGTCATACTGTCCCATAATGACAGTATAAAACTGGGACTCCATAAAAACGCGAACTAACCAATCACAATACCTAAAGTCCAGGCCGCTTTCTTGTTTTTAAGAACTTCTTTGCAGTACGCCGCATTTGTGCTGCTGCTATCCGCAACAATGCGCATACACTGAGTTCTAGCAGCCTTGAAAATGCAAATATAACAGTACAAGATGATGAAGAAAGGAATAAACACTGTTAGCATTGTTGTAGAAATCCATAGCGCAGGTAGATCTTTAGCCCGGTGAATGAAAAAGCGAAGTGAAGCGTAGATGATAGAGAAAAGCCATGTCAATGCGACACAGCACAAACAACGCTTCGCTGTGACAATTTCGAGGTAGTGAAAGCATTTTGTCACTGCAATATAGCGCTCTATGGAAACAGCAGTCAACGTAAAAGTTGAGATCACGACCGCTTGAAGCCATAACCAATGTTCGGCAACTCTTAAACGATGATTCTCTTCAGTTGCGTTTACGAAGAATATCCAAGCGTAAACTGGATTCATTACCAAGCCCACTAAGAAATCAGCCACCGCAAGAGATAATATGAAAAAAATTGAAACTTTTCTCAAAGGAGAAAAATTATAAATTGCTATTAAAACCAATAGATTGTTTGCCACAGATAAAACTCCAGAATAGATATTAAGAAGGGCTAAGATCTTATACGAAAAGTTCTCCATAGGTGCCTCTATTTTATCACAAAGCGTACAATTAGCGCTGCGCATTTTTCTTATTTGTCTTAAATTCTTAACCGGGTAGTTAAAACGTTCGTTGGTCACAAGGACGACTGCGGAGCTTCCCACATCAAAACTACTCCTTTGTTAATAAAGATTTTTTGTTCATCACTCTTGAAAACCTTTTTAACGCGTGTTTATTTATTACTTTATTATTTCTCTCGGCCTTTTTCTATTAAAAAGACAGTTGTGTTTATTCGCTTTTTTATCGATTTTAATTTCAGCAATCACTTTCATTTAGTTTCAAACGTGGGCGTTATCAAAGATTGCAAATAAACTCCTTATTAATAAATATGAAACTTAAAAGAGTGAGATCAAAACTTCAATCACTCTTTCATTGTTTCTTACATTTACAGATATTTCTACCTCTAGTCAGTGTCGATGTTTATCTCACCATAAATTGTTTTTCTCATGGAACAAACCACTGAACAACCTGAGTTATATTAAACAAAATACTTGCGCACGATTTTAACACAACACTGAGAGATTCGGTGCTGGAAGATGAATGGCCGAATTTTCTTCCTTTTTTGTAGCCTATTAAAGTATAGGCGCAGCTGTGATATTTCCCAATAATATTCATTCACTTCTGTTGACAATTAAAGCAGCTGAATTTGCCATTTTATATCAGCTGCAGTACTCCAAAGGTTCGGGGCAACACTGTTGAGAGGCACAATCCTAGTCAGATACTGAGAACTACATGTATATCAGCTTCATACAAATACAACAAAAGCAAAAGCTTCACTTCTCTACCAGCTGTCAACTCACTCTTTGTTCGTTTTAATAATAATAACAATAATAGACACTTATATAGCGCGGTATCCAGTAATTGCTCAAAGCGCTGTACAATAATATGGTAAGAAACTACAGTTAAAAACTATTATAAGATAAAATAAAAATGAAATAAAGCTACTAAAATCAAACATCGTAGGCTAATTTATATAAGTATATCTTCAACTGCGTCCTGAACTGGTCGACAGATGTAACACCCCAGAGTTCAGGGCGCAATTGGTTCCATAACCTAGGAGCAGCTGCGGAAAAAGCCCTATCACCATACGTCTTTAACCTAGTCCTAGGCACGGCTAGAAAATTCTGTGAACTAGAACGAAGTAATTGTGAACCATTAGTGTAGCGTAAAAGTTCGGATAGGTAAGTTGGTGCCAAGCCATTTAGACATTTGTAAACTAAGAGTAAAATTTTTAAATAAATGCGATAATCCAGCGGCAACCAATGAAGTTTGAACAGGATAGGAGTGATATGGTCAAACCGCTTAGATAATGTAACAATGCGTGCAGCAGTATTTTGTATCAGTCTTAGGAAGACCATATAACAAAGAATTACAGTTACCGAGTTTAGAGCTAATAAACGCATGTACTAAACTTTAAGAGGTATCTTCACTCAAGTACTTCCTGATCTTAGCTATGTTCCTTAAATGATACTGACAGGAAACGCAGATTTTGTTAACATGGTCGGTTAAATCAAGACACTGATCTATAATCACCCCCAGATTTCAGGCGGAAGGTTTGGTTTGGATCTTCTCATCAACCACTTGGATAAACTCTAGAGAAGGCCTGCAACGAAATTTTGAGCTGATGAGAACAAGTTCAGTTTTATCCTGGTTGAGTTTAAGACCATTGTTCACCATCCAACAATCAATGTCGTTTACACAGCATTCGACACGACGCTTAGCCAAAGAGAGATTATAGCTACAATCAGTTCTAAACGATATATATAGCTGGGTATCATCAGCGTATAAATGATACTGTAACTTGTGGAACTTTATGATACCAGCAATGGGTGGTGTATAGAGGAGATAAAGAAGAGGGCCCAGTACAGATCCCTGGGGTACACCGCGCTCTAGAGAGCGCTGTGTTGACCAACAGTCATGGACCCGAACAAACTGCGTCCGCGACGTCAGGTATGACTCAAACCATGCAGCTGCAGTACCGTTTACTCCCAAGCGGTCACGCAATCTGGATAACAGTATCGAGTGATCAACCGTGTCGAAGGCAGCTGACAAATCTAATAAAAGAAGTATAACAGACTCATTGTTGTCAATACCACACAGGATGTCATTCTGGACCCTTACTAAAGCTGTCTCAGTGGAGTGAAAGTTCTTATATGCAGACTGAAACGTCTCATCTAAGTGGTGCGCCATGACGTGATCTGTGAGTTGTATGGAAACTGCCCTTTCAACAAGCTTCGATACTACTTTTAAGTTCGAGATAGGACGAAAGTTTTGGAACTGTTCAAAACTGTTTTCCTGATGTAATTGCCTTCTTTGCTGGAAAGCTGGGCCAAGGAGTATCAATTTTCTTTAGCTTCCTGTACAAAATGATATCAAAACACGCCTTAATATCAGGGCCATGAAGGGAAAAATGGTGTTATGGGAGAACACATCACCCAGTAACTGCTGCTTCCAAAAATTTCAGATCAAACGATATCTAAATCGTCCTTCATTGGATTATCCACTCGACCAAACAAAATCGAGCAATCACAAAATAAGGAAAAGAAAATGGACATAAAATAAAGAAAACAGCAAATTCAGATGACCTCTTAGGAAACATGCAATAAAAACTGTCTTTCAATGATTGGTGTATTTCGATCCTCTCATCCAAAAAACGTCAGACGCCAATCATCTTAGTGGACCTCTTAGGAAACGAAAGTTTACTTCAACGGGTTCAAAAGGTCATTGTTTTTTATTTGTGATTGGTGGATTTTGATCCGTTTTGTGAGTTTCTGTGTTTCAAGGTTCGTAACGTTAATAGTCCAAGTATTTTTGATAGATTTCATCCATGGACTTCAGACTTCCAAATTTTCCTTTTTTTTTGTACAAGACGTTCGCATGGCAGACATTCGCCTCGCGTCGCTTGTTTACTTGCCTTGTTTGCGTTAGCACGTATTGCGTGCCTATTGCACATTTGCGTCAAAACACGCCGTTTCATTACTCTATTTGGGCCACGCCCAAAAAACAAGCGATTTTAGTTTAAACATTGAGTATAAGGAACTGCGATAAAATATTACTTAAAATCGTTGTAAAAACTTCAAAACAGATGACGACGTTTCGACGTTCCCGGACTTCATTGTGAAGTCAAAAGAACATAGCTTCTACACGTTTTATAAAAATTAATATAAGAAATACAAGCCCGTGTGCAAACGCCCAATCCCCTCAAAAAAAAAAAAAAGGGGGGAGGAAGATCGATATCTATCTTTTTTTTAGCGGAGGGGCCGTCTGTACACAGGCTAATTTCATGACCGTAGTCTAGCTACTTTGTTTGCTTTGAATTGGTAGTTTTATCCATACATGCTAGTACTTAATTTACTGTTTTTGGACCACACTTTCACACGATAGATTAAGTATTCCATCTGATACATTATTTCTGGTTTAACATGATGAAAAAGATATGGGTATTCTGAGCAGTATTCAGCGCCCTCTTTATAGAATTTCGGGTACCACCATGGCAACTTATATGTGAGGGGCATCTGATGAGACTCAAGTGGTAATACCATAAACGTTTCTTTGCCGCTGGAATCTGTGGTTCTAACGGGCACGACACCCTCTGCCTTGGGGCATTTTCCGACTGCTACGTCCTCAAAAGGGTGGTGCTGTGGGCAGCTTGGTTCACCCAGTGCTTTTTTAAACCTTCGCAATGTTTCACGACTAAAAACGTATCCTCCACCGCTGTTGTAAATACCATCATGAGTAAGAATTCTGCCAAGGTAATGAGGTTCCGAGGTATTCAGTTTGGATAAATAAGAACGAAGATTTTCAATGATGGCGTAAGTGTCGTCGTCCGCTTTAAAAAACCAATCAGCATCGTTGAGATGGTGGTTATAAATGTACTCCAATGATGCTCTACCTTTGTCATACAACTTTGCACGCCCCTCTTAAACATTAAGCCCGATGGCGGGGAAATTGGGATCCTCCTTTGAGCTGAAAAACAGAAGGATGTCGCAGCGCTTTCCCCACGTATCCTTCACTGATTTTGCTCTTTCAGGTATGTTGTTTGGAGTTGTCATTATCCAACATAAGATTCGTGTCCCGTTAACTTCAGGGGTCAAATAACCTCTCTCCTCTCGTTGAATGCTAAATCTTTTTGGTTTAGGAGGACGATAATACGCGTTAGTCTTGTACGTGCTAACATTTCGCTGAGCAGCTATTTTTTCGGTGTACCCAGTTTCGATGTACTCGTGCATAAACTGCATGTAATTATAGTGTTCAAATATGAACATGGTTAAAACTCCCAGTACCATTCCCCAAGCAAAAGTGGAGAGCTTTGAGGTTGAAGACAGGTTCATGATTTCCTTTCGGTAATTTATTGGCAGTGATTTCTCCTTAAATGTCTTCTGTTAGGTTTGAAAAAAACCTACAAAGAAACGAAAAAGATTAATAGGTATAATAGTTCTTGTATTGTGTTTCTTTGCGGTGCAACTGAAGCCACAATGCATGTTAAGTTTAGTTAGCACTATCAAGACCCCCATAATGGGTGGTTCATTGGGCTGCCGGCTGTGGAACGTCTTTGGAACGGCTGTGATTCAGACGCTGAACTTTTCATTTGCCTAAATTATAATAACGTATTTTGCAAGAAGTTTGACCAAAATGAGCATTTTTCTTCTTTCTAATTTAGTTCTGCTGGAATTAAGATCGGCGTCTGAACCAATTCAGGCGGTCTAATTAGTTTGGGTCGGCCTTAATTTAGACGTCTTTCTCTACCCCGCGCCCCCCACGGGTTAGGGGGTGGAGAAAAACGATTGAAGAAAAAGAGATTGTTACAGTCATGGAACTCCCTTGACTCTGACGGGATTCTCTTCCCTGAATAAATAAAGGTGTTTATCTCTAGTTTGATTTAAATTATTTGTTCCAGGCATTTGCTCGGGCCCACTAACATTAGTGCTATAAATACTGCCGAGGGTAAATAAAGGATTATTATGATTTTTTATTATTTCACCTGGTTTAAGTCATTACTTCAGAGAAACATTCAGGCTGCTTGACGGGTTTCCAGTTTTCTCTCATTAATTAGTGGTGTCATGAGAATTTGACAGCTGCCCCCAAAAAAGACTCGCAGTAACTTGTTTTTGTGTGAAAATCTAGTAAACATTAGGTGAAAAAATATAAAGGTATAATTTTCCTTTACATGATCTTGATACTTGGAGTACTTCAATCACGACCTTAATTTTTTGCCCGTTATCGTGTGGTGTCCAGGAACAACGTGACTTGTTAACAATATGGTTCCCCGGCCTTCACTTGTAGTTAAAACAAAACTACAAAAATTGCGTCTTGGTTATTAATATAACACTAAAGTAAACTGTTTCTAAAATGTTCTCATAATGGAAGGTGTAGATTAGAGAGAATAATATTTGTAGTCGAATTCTACGAAGCTCTGCATATAAACGTTAGAAACTAACCTCGATTGGCATTTTTGCCTTTTGAGTTACTCCAATATAACTGAGGGTTATGAAAGCGAGACCTTTCAATAACAGTGTATGTCTTAAAAAATACTTCAAAACGTCGTAATAGTTTTGTTTTAGAGTTATCATTAATAGTAAGCAAGCACACTCAAGTTATTATTTTAGATAAACATTACTGACCACCTATTGTAGGTTCAATAAACAATTTTGTTATTTATGAGAAAATAATTAAGCGATTTGCTGTAACAAAAACTTTGAATTCTCAGTGATAAACATTCTCACTACAGCTAATCATCCATCCTTGTTGCTTTTTCCGCCCAAAAATCTTTAAAGACTGTGAATTTTCTAAAATTAAGTTTTTTATTGTCAATATTTATGCTGTATTTTTTATGAGCGAGAGTGTTTTCTTGTTGTTTGTGTTACCATAAGTACGTTCTTTTTTGCGAATTGCTTTAATAAACCACTTGCAGGCAGTTAAATTATTATATTCATTTGAGGGTCGCTATAACGATTGGTGCAATCATTGTCCCGTAAAGATGGTTTTGCTTTAAGGTGACGAACTGACATCGAGTGGACTTCAAGTTTGAAGATGATCAATTGTTTCTGATTAATCGCTTGATCAAAATGACTGGAAGTGTGTACGAAGAGTCCACAAATACAACGGACAGTGACTTCTATTTTGAACAATATTTCGCCGAAGAATACAAGAGATATTCGTTGTTCACAAACGTCGTGTATGTTTTGCAATTCGCTGTAGCCGTGATCGGAATCATCGCGGACATCACAATTTGCGGCGTTCTGCTCCGCAAGAAACGCCTACTGAAAAACTTCTCAAATTTTCACCTTTTCAACTTAGCTATGACGGATGTAGTCTTTAGACTGGCTCTTACACCGGTTTTATTCGCTATTGAAAATAAAGATGTAGGAGACGGTAGCAATGCTTTGTGCAAACTTGGAGGACTCAACAGTCGACTGGAAGGAAACAGATTACGAGGTCTGTCTGTGGGGCGTTGGATTGCCTTTTCAGATTTTATCAAGTGTATTTCTGTTCTTTGCCTTTTTAGTTCCTTTAGCTTTGATGACAGTTGCCTACGCCAAGATTTTAAAAGTTCTCTGGCAACGAGCGCGAAATAACGTCTGTGTCAACTCACAAATTGCAAACGCTAAATTTCGCACGGTGAAAATGATGGTGGGTGTGGTGATTGCATATTCGATAAGTTGGGGGTCGAAGCTAGTTTGGGATTTTTTGCAAGCGTTCGAGATAGTTTCTCTAGAGTACATGATTGACTGGGAAAGTAAAGAAATACCTCTGGAAGACAAAATTAGAGAAGAGAAGAACTACATAAAGCTATACTTATTATTGACGATACCATGGAACTGTTAACCTGTACAAGTTCCGTGTTAAATTCTGTCATTTTGGTTATTATAACAAGTCTTTCAGGGAGGAACTGAAAAGTTGTTGTTGCAGAATAAATTATTCACAATGTGATGCGAAGACCAAAAGTTGTAAGAAAACAGTACAACCCGAGCCCCAAACTCTCTTTTTTGAGAACAAAACGATGAGATCTTTAGATGTTTGTAATTTAAAGGACAAAAGTGAATTTTTTCCAAAGGTTTATTTTCCCAAGGACAGAACCAAAATGACAGAGGATTTGGAATTAACGAACGTAAAGCTGAACAAATCTTTATATTTATGAGAATAAAACTGTCATTAAATGTTCTTTACTTTTTAGCGTTTGTTTTAGCATTCATTTGCGTAATGACTGTAATGATAACAAGGCCAGTGTGATTGATCAATCTTTTCCGCTAATAAAAACGTACCTTACCTAAAATGGAAATGGAGATAAAAGGAAGATAGAATTTAGATATACAACAATTTGCTGTCAATGAGATGAAAAAGCAACCAAATACAGTACTTCCGGAATTTAACAGGCTGTGTGCCAGGCGCAAAAAGAGGAGGGGAGGAAAGGGCCGGGGGAGAAAAAAGCCCTTCTCCTCAAAAATCAACATTTCCAAATATCAATTCGATCTGGAACGCACGGGCACATTTAAACGTTTTCTTAAGAACTCTTAAATTCTTGGTGGGCAAACAAATTTCAATAGTTTTTTTTCGACGCTTGCCACGGAGGCTGTCTCTGAATAATATACAACTATCCCCCGAAGGGGAGGTGAATGGTGGTAGGTTTTTACCGAAGACGTGAAGCGTCGAGGTAAATATCGAGCGCTGTTCACCGACCCTGAGGGGGATAGTTGCTTTAGTATTTACCAAATCGGTTGGATATATATAAACTTTGTTTACAGTTTACAAACATTTCGGGGATTTTGTCAAGTGATTTTTACGACTTTTGTAGCAAATTCAGCACGAAAATAATTTTCTACCTGCCAGTAAACACCGACAAGCCAAAGTTCGTCGCTTTTCTGGTATTTCTTTGTACGACGGCTTCATATATCGCTCAAATTCCGTCTTCCGAAAATGTCTTGAAACGAGACGCCATCTTGGCTCCGGTCGCAAAACAAGGACTAGCCAGGGATGTTCCTTGTTACGGGAGCCAATCAAAACGCGCGAAAATTGCTATTCACTGATTTGGTAAATACTAACACTGTCTTTGTGACGTTCGATCAGCCTGAAACCGTTTTATACTTCGAGTTATTCAGTACACTGTCGTTCCCAAGGTTTCATGATCGTGTTAAAGAGGCTTAACGTCACGCTCTTTGCTATCTTCTTAAAAGGCTATAAAACTGGTCTTCCCATCAGTTCATTTTTAAAAATAATTGTCCAGTTTTGTTACTTAATTCTATATTTTAAAGGCACTGAAACTGTTTTTGTCGTCCGTTGCTACGGATAGCAAGGATGGACATGATTTGAAATCTCAAAAAAGTTGGGCCATTTAATTACAAGTTTTTTTCCTTTTGTTGCTTAGATTTGTTCTTGCGCCATCATCCAAAGTCAAACGAAAATCGCTCTAAGTAAAGTCATTTGTTAACTAAAAGACATTTATAACATAGCGCGCGTGCGTGCCCTATAAAAGTATTATTGTGCCGCTATGAACAAAATCTTTATTTACCCACGCCCGTGCGTAAATAAGATGACGTGAGCATTTTCTTTTACCAGCTGCAAAGTTGTCGTCTTTTAAGCTGCAGTGCACTTTTCCTTCTCTTTAAAATATGGAAGAAACCAGCGAAGAACTGCCCAATTTTTCTATCGGCATTGACCTTTTAGGTCCCAATCCAACAAGCAGCAAAAATAAAGCCGAATTTAAAAAAACTCGCAAGTTGAGCGTTTCGGAAATTTGTCGAAGACGAGCTGCAGCAAATTTTGCCTGAAAGACATTTACTGGGAACAGAACAGACACCAACTGGTCATCAACAACATTTAAAGGCAAAATCTCCGTTTTTATTGTCGTTTTTTAAATTTGTTATGCACTATGTTATCTCCGTATGTAATCCGACTTAAGCAGGAAGATTTATCTCGCAATAACAACACAAATTACACAAGAAGACATAAATTTATAACTCACTAAAACAACCGCTGCCAGGTCTTCTCAAGAAGCCGTAATGACTAGCCAATGTTCGTAAATGAATATAAGTTTAAAGAAGGATGACAGTCGTCTTCGCTAAAAAACATGTTTTCTGGATTTCGACGAGCAAAACGTAAACATCTTTTCAGCAAATCCAAACCATACTCCACGACTTCTTACGAACATGTTAGTATTTTAACTTTAGGTGAACTTTAAGACTCTTTTACCTTTGTTTCTGTTTAGTTTCCATTGATCGTTAACAATAAAGAAGCAAATTTTCTTTCTCACTTTTACAGAAAGAATATTTTCATTCAAACTAGACTATTGTGGCGTGTTCGTAATCAGCCAATAGAACCGTATGTTATTGTGTCGCGCGTTACGAGAGTTTTGCAGTTAACCAAAAAGCAAGCATTTTTTGTCAGCTATGTTATAAAAGAATTTGCTCATGCTTTTAGCTGTGCGTATATCAAGTTATGGATGCACTTGGGAAGTTTGGAGAGCGCTCAAGAAGCTAGAGTTGCACTCGGCTATCGCCTCGTGCAAATCTTTACGCATCTTTCGTGCTCTCCAAACTTCCCGCGTGCATCCATAACTCGATATACGCACGCTAAGCATGAACAAATTCTTAATTACCCGTCATACAAAAGAATTCTGATATTAGAATCCTAAGTTTTAGCAGAGTTAAAAAAAAATTTCGGTCAAAGTCTGTACTTTGATACGGTTGGACAGTACGTAACTATTTATTTAAAAAAAAAAGGTTGAAAATCATTTTAAAATCACTAGCAATTATACTTGAGACTTAAGCGAACTAACCCTGCAACTGGGCATTTTATAGTAAAATCATTTCAAATATCCGCCGCATTGCGCGCCGAGTTTGAGTACGTATTTGACTGTAAACAAAATGTTACTTTATAGAATGAAAGAGAGAAAATGTAACAAGACGATTTTCCTAATACATTGGCTGATGTACATTTTGAAACAGTATTTCCTATTTTTATAAATCAGTCACAAAAGTTCATTCGACGTTACTATAAGTGATTTATTAAAAAAGAAATGAAAAATGATTTTTTTTAAACCGAAATAACTCATTTTGGAATTCTTGTTATTATTATCTGCCAGAATCGATATCCGGGCAGAGCACTTTTTCATACGAGTATTTACAAAATGGCAAATATATAATTATATGACTCGAACAGCTGTTTTGCCTTTCTTAATTGACTTATACAGTGAAAAATTCTAGGTTTCGTAAATTCGCATTGCTGCTACAAAATTCAGTTTCATGACTTATATAAATTATGGCTGAAAAAATACATTTGTCCTAGCTATGCAACTCATAAGATCTGTTCCGTAGACTCAAAGTGCGATTCAGCATTTTGTGGAGCAAAAAAAAAGCGAAAAAAAAGCTAAAAAGGGCCTTTCAAAGTACGATTTAATTCCACTCTTGAATTTCAGCCGGTGGGTCTACATGATGCTTTTAAATTAAACTATAAACCTACTCCGGCCCTAATTGAGACGATCATAATTTTGACTCAAGGTGAAATACTGACGGTTTTCTCCTCACCGACACGGGCTTAAAGTTAGGGGAAAAAGGTCGGATTATTTGGATTTATTACATTGGAAGTTAATACGCTGGATAGCCAAGAGAAAGCAGTTAAACCGACACTTACATAGGTTTGCCTATCACTTTGTTGTGGCCTCTTGACAAGTTACTAGGCTTTAATTTTGCGGTTGATAAGCCATTATTAAGCTAATGAATCATAATCAGTTACATGGTGACATTTATTGGAAAGAATTCTATCCCCCGCCGGAAGGTAATAAAAAAAACACTTAGAACTGCGATAGAACACTTAATTATAACAAAAAGGAAAATGAAATATTCAAGAGAGGAAGTGATTAAAGCAACGTTGCCAAAAATAAGAAAGAAAAAAAGGTCGACTGCTCGTTTTAGTACATTTCGCTCTATTTATCATGTTTCCTTTGCGTCTATTCGTCACACTGATTGCAAACCTAATCAATGATATTCACATTGTTGTAATGTAACAAAGAAATGCCATTGCATTGATTGGCTTAAAGCAGGTCCAACATCGACCACAGATGGAAAATAATCCAAACATAACACTCGAGAAGAGGTAGATATGAACATATCTGTTTGGTTAGGGAACGCTGTTGCAATACAGAGAAAATATCAGAGTTTTACTTCAGAAACAGGAGGATATTAAAGAAGTTGATGGTTTCATGATCGGAGATATTGCCTTGCCTGAAAGAAGATTATGGATTGGAATTACACAGAAAAAGAAAATTCCAGCAATTACTTTCAAAAGGGAACAGAGGATGATTTATTTCCCGAAATCAAGGCATTAAACTTAGTACACATGGCTCTTTTTGTTATATGCGGCATTTTAATCATCTGTGGATTCGTTGCAAATGTTCTTGTTTGCTGGATACTAATTCGGACAAAAAAGTGCTTCAAAAGCTTCTCCAACTTTCATTTGTTGAATTTAGCAGTCGCAGATCTCATTTTTCGGATTGTCTCTAATCCCGATCGTTTTATTCAGACGCCTTTCGCTGTCAGCGATTTGAGATGCAAGGTTGTGGAATTTGGGAAATACGCGACTTTAGCGGTCACGTTTTGCCTTCTCGCTGGAATCGCTTTTGACCGTTACATGCATATTGTTCATCCGTTCAAAGCAAGGAGTATAACCTGGAGGCACAGCCGAAATGTGGTGGTGTTCTCATGGATTTACGGAGCGGCATGTTCGGCGCCATTTTTGTACAGCTCAGAAAGTGTGACAGTCGCAGACATAGATCAAGAAGAAGAGTTTTTGACCTGTGATCATGTCTTCGGCTTGGCTTTTCCGATTTCATTAACCATTTTTCTTTGCTGTTCTTTTGTGATTCCTTTGGTTGCCATGGGCTTTGCGTACGGTAAAATTCTACACTTTCTATGGAGCCGTAACCGCAGCAAATTAATCAACTCCCAAGTTGCAAGGGCTAAATTTCGAGTTGTAAAAATGATGTTGCTTGTTGTCTTAGCCTATTTGATTACATGGGGCCCTCAGATAATTTTGCACACGATAGACGCTTTTAAAATATTCGAGGAATCAATACTTGTTGAAGAAATGGAGGATAACGTAGAGGGGGAGATGGAAGGCACTACCGAAGCAGTCGGTACGAACTCACGGATTCAGCTTTTTCATGACGTTTATAGTGTTGAGCTGTATTTTTTACTACACGGAATATTTGATACGTTGACTTTCGCCAGTTCAGTCCTAAATCCTCTTATATTTGGCTATTACAATAGGACCTTCAGCGACGAATTGAGAAAGTTCTGTTGTAGAGCAAAACGGTGTGGCGGACTATGTTTTACAAGGTGCAAACAAGAAGTGCAACCATATGTTAAAAACAGAGGAGTTTAAGCTAAAGAAACAGACTTGGAAAAAACTCGGCTTTAATGTAAATGTGGTGCGTCATTTTTATCCCTGGTTCAGATTTTGAAAAATTTTGCTTTAAACTCATTATTGCTCACATTACCAAAATATCCAAAAACAAGGACAAACTGGTTGAACGGGAATGCAAACAACCTTAATTTTTTCCTGCTATGCAGTGTATGACAGTTAGAAATATACAGCTATAAGTGAATATATATGTGATATTTTAAAATTGGCTTTGCATGAATGAATTCATTTTCTTGTGCCTTGTTAATACTGATTATACTATGTGGGTGCGATTTCCCTAGCGTTAAAGAAAACACAGATTTAAACCAGTGGATCCTCTTTTTGTTTAAAGTTGCCTCAGATAGAAGGTTGTGTAAACTAATATATAGGAAATATGATTATTTACACGTAAGGTGCATTAAATTTTATCCAAATTTCTAGCGTAGAAGCTTTGTTAAATAAAAGTAAAATCCGGCAATAAAACTTGAAGGATAACTCGACCATTTACATGTCGTTTTAAAGTTTCCTCAGAATCTTAACTCTACAACGATCACTTTAATTCAAAAACTAGTTAGTCTAGTTAGCACTTGCGTACATCAGTATATTTAGACCCCTGAAACAGACAAGTAGCATGAAAGGTTATAAAATTTGTTTTCTTGAACATATATTTCTCCAGTTGGCGAAATAATATCTCTTCCACCCCCGCTAGGAGACCCTTATCTCAGCTGATACGTGGGCATTTTCTGGGCATACCAAGGGCGCCTTTCCAGTGGGGGAGAGCTGCGATCTTTTGGTATGGGTAACAAGGGCTCTGGGAACAAGATTGCCCTGAATCCATGGTCAGTCCAATAAGACGTTTCCCTGCTAGAATTAAGAGGTCTCTTATGACGAGAGAAAAATGAGAGTTTTCTCGCAGTGTCTCGCTGTGAGAGACCTGTACTAACAGGGACATAACTAATGCAGGGTTCGTACTCTTTTTCCGTGACCTTTTCAAGTTTTCCAAGACCTTAGGTTTAGCTGTCACGATTCAAAAATTCAAAAACTTTCCTTGTTTTAGAGTATTTTTTGACCTTAAACGGTTCAACAGACACAAACTCTAGGGTCCACCAAAAAAGCACGCCGTTTGCGCTGCTGAATTACTCCTCTCTATTTTACATTGTCCTTGCCTTGTCATCTGCGTTAACTTATCTATCAAACAAAACTTTAATTTTGCATGATTTTGAAGGACGGACAATTGAATTCCATACCTTTCCAGGGTCTGGAAGATAAGATTCTTAATTTCCATGACTTTCCAGGTTTTCCATGACCTGTACCAACCCTGTAATGTGTTTACTTTTTTCGTTTCTATGACAGTGTAGTTTCAGATTAAAGCAGTTCAGTTAGGGCTCATTTTTTACCCGGTCCTGATTGGCTTAAAACTTTAACGTGGGTGTTTCCTCGGTGCTTATTGGCTGCTGTCTGAAGTGCCACGTACAGCTACTACTTTAGCCTTCATACTAAAAGAACGTAACACCTGCTTATATAGCTAGAAATTTCTTTCCAACAGCGCGCGTAGGCTCGATTACCAGCCGCTGTTCGGGAAATTAGCCGGCGCTCCTCCCCCGAAAAAACTTCGAGGTCACATGACATCTAACAATGAAACTGTTTCCCGCCAAAATCTCTGAGCGAGCATGCGCAGCATTGCAAAAAGTCAATGACGTCAGTCCCTCGGGACCAGTCATTAAGCGTTTAACATTAAGCTTCTTTGTTTGTTGATGCATGGTTGATGCGCAGTATTTTGAAGAACGCTAACCGAAATTCTCTCATACGTATGGAGTAAATCCAAGGGTTACAAAACGAGCTTGTGAATGACAAAAAGCTTGCCCAGAACCACAGATAATTTACGCACCGTCTGTCGCATGGATCGGCGGTCATACTGTCCCATAATGACAGTATAAAACTAGGACTCCATAACAACGCGAACAAACCAATCACAATACACAAAGTCCAGGCCGCTTTCTTGTTTTTAAGAACTTCTTTGCAGTACGCCGCATTTGTGCTGCTGCTATCCGCAACAATGCGCATACACTGAGTTCTAGCAGCCTTGAAAATGCAAATATAACAGTACAAGATGATGAAGAAAGGAATAAACACTGTTAGCATTGTTGTAGAAATCCATAACGCAGGTAGATCTTTAGCCCGGTGAATGAAAAAGCGAAGTGAAGCGTAGATGACAGAGAAAAGCCATGTCAATGCGACACAACACAAACAACGCTTCGCTGTGACAATTTCAAGGTAGTGCAAGCATTTTGTCACTGCAATGTAGCGCTCTATGGAAACAGCAGCCAAGGTAAAAGTTGAGATCACGACCGCTTGAAGCCATAACCAATGTTCGGCAACTCTTAAAGGATGATTCTCTTCAGTTGCCTTTACGAAGAATATCCAAGCGTAAACTGGATTCATTACCAGGCCAACTAAGAAATCAGCCACCGCAAGAGATAATATGAAAAAAATTGAAACTTTTCTCAAAGGAGAAAAATTGCAAATTGCTATTAAAACCAACAGATTGCTTGCCACAGATAAAACTCCAGAAAAGATATTAAAAAGGGCTAAGATCTTGTACGAAGAGTTCTCCATAGGTGCCTCTATTTTATCACAAAGCGTACAATTAGCGCTTCGCATTTTTCTTATTTTTTCTTAAATTCTTAACCGGATAGGTAAAACGTTCGTTGGTCAAAAGGACGACTGCGGAGCTTCCCACATCAAAACTACTCCTTTGTTAATAAAGATTTATTGTTTCATCACTCTTAAAAACCTTTTTAACGCGTGTTTATTTATTACTTTATTATTTCTCTCGGCCTTTTTCTGTTAAAAAGACAGTTGTGTTTATTCGCTTTTTTATGACTTTTAATTTCAGCAATCACTTTCATTCTGAGTTTCACACGTGGGCGTTATCAAAGATTGCAAATAAACTCCTTATTAATAATAAATGAAACTTAAAAGAGTGAGATCAAAACTTCAATCACTCTTTCATTGTTTCTTAAATTTACAGTTTTTCTACCTCAGTGTCGTTGTTTATCTCACCGTAAATTGTTTTTCTCATGGAAAAAACCACCGATCAACCGGAGCCAAAGACCGATTATTTCTTTTTCGAGATATTAAACATAAAACTTGCGCTCGATTTTAACACAACACTGAGAGATTCGGTGCTGGAAGATGAATGGCCGAATTTTCTTCCTTTTTTGTAGCCAATTAAAGTATAGGCGCAGCTGTGATATTTCCCAATAATATTCATTCACTTCTGTTGACAATTAAAGCAGCTGAATTTGCCATTTTATATCAGCTGCAGTACTCCAAAGGTTCGGGGTAACACACTGTTGAGAGGCACAATCCTAGTCAGATATACTGAGAACTACATGTATATCAGCTTCATACAAATACAACAAAAGCAAAAGCTTCACTTCTCTACCAGCTGTCAACTCACTCTTTGTTCGTTTTAATAATAATAACAATAATAGACACTTATATAGCGCGGTATCCAGTCATTGCTCAAAGCGCTGTACAATAATATGGTGAGAAACTAGAGTTAAAAACTATTATAAGATAAAATAAAAATGAAATAAAGCTACTAAAATTAAACATCGTAGGCTAATTTAAATAAGTATATCTTCAACTGCGTCTTGAACTGGTCGACAGATGTAACACCCCTGAGTTCAGGGCGCAATTGGTTCCATAACCTAGGAGCAGCTGCGGAAAGAGCCCTATCACCATACGTCTTTAACCTAGTCCTAGGCACGGCTAGAAAATTCTGTGAACTAGAACGAAGTAATTGTGGACCATTAGTGTAGCGTAAAAGTTCGGATAGGTAAGTTGGTGCCAAGCCATTTAACTCCATTTAGACATTTGTAAACTAAGAGTAAAATTTTAAAATGTATGCGATAATCCAGCGGCAACCAATGAAGTTTGAACAGGATAGGAGTGATATGGTCAAACCGCTTAGATAATGTAACAATGCGTGCAGCAGTGTTTTGTATCAGTCTTAACCTGTTTAACAGGTGTTTAGGAAGACCATATAACAAAGAGTTACAGTTATCGAGATTTTGTTAACATGGTCGGTAAAATCAAGACACTGATCTATAATCACCCCCAGATTTCGGGCGGAGGGTTTGGGTTGGATCTTCTCATCAACCACTTGGATAAACTCTAGAGAAGGCCTGCAACGAAATTTTGAGCTGATGAGAATAAGTTCAGTTTTATCCTGGTTGAGTTTAAGACCATTGTTCACCATCCAACAATCAATGTTGTTTATACAGCATTCGACACGACGCTTAACCAAAGAGAGATTATAGCTACAGTCAGTTCTAAACGATATATACAGCTGGGTATCATCAGCGTATAAATGATACTGTAACTTGTGGAACTTTATGATATCAGCAATGGGTGATGTATAGAGGAGATAAAGAAGAGGGCCCAGAACAGATCCCTGGGGTACACCGCGCTCTAGAGAGCGCTGTGAAGACCAACAGTCATGGACCCGAACAAACTGCGTCCGCGACGTCAGGTATGACTCAAACCATGCAGCTGCAGTATCGCTTACTCCGAAGCGGTCACGCAATCTTGATAACAGTATCGATTGATCAACCGTGTCGAAGGCAGCTGACAAATCCAATAAAAGAAGTATAACAGACTCATTGTTGTCAATAGCACACAGAATGTCATTCTGGACTCTTACTAAAGCTGTCTCGGTGGAGTGAAAGTTCTTATATACAGACTGAAACGTCTCATCTAAGTGGTGCACAATGACGTGATCTGTGAGTTGTATGGCAACTGCCCTATCAACAAGCTTCGATACTACTTTTAAGTTCGAGATAGGACGAAAGTCTTGGAACTGTTCAAAACTGTTTTCCTGATGTAATTGCCTTCTTTGCTGGAAATTTGGGCCAAGGAGTATCAATTTTCTTTAGCTTCCTGTACAAAATGATATCAAAACACGCCATAAAGGGAAAAATGGTGTTATGGGAGAACACGTCACCCAGTAACTGCTGCTTCCAAAAATTTCGGGTCAAACGATATCTAAATCGTCCCTCATTGGATTATCCACTCGACCTAACAAAATCGAGCAATCACAAAATAAGGAAAAGAAAATGGACATAAAATAAAGAAAACAGCAAATTCAGATGACCTCTAAGGAAACATGCAATAAAAACTGTCTTTCTATGATTGGTGTATTTCGATCCTCTCATCCAAAAACCGTCAGACGCCAATCATCTTAGTGGACCTCTTAGGAAACGAAAGTTTACTTCAACGGGTTCAAAAGGTAATTGTTTTTGATTTGTCATTGGTGGATTTTGATCCGTTTTGTGAGTTTCTGTGTTTCAAGGTTCGTAACGTTAATATTCCAAGTATTTTTGATAGATTTCATCCATAGACTTCAGACTTCCAAATTTCATGAGGCAAAAATACTGAAGATTCAGATTAACTTTTGAGATCGTAAAAGTGCGATAAAGAACCGTGTGCTAGCAGAGCTGTCTTTCCCACATGCCTCTTACCTTGTACAAGACGTTCGCATGGCAGACATTCGCCTCGCTTCGCTTGTTTACTTGCCTTGTTTGCGTTAGCACGCATTGCGTGCCTATTGCACATTTGCGTCAAAACAAGCCGTTTCCATTACTCTATTTGGGCCACGCCCAAAAAACAAGCGATTTTAGTTTAAACATTGAGTATAAGGAACTGCGATAAAATATTACTTAAAATCGTTGTAAAAAATTCAAAACAGATGACGACGTTTCGAAGTTCCCGGACTTCATTGTGAAGTAAAAAAAAACATAGCTTATACTCGTTCTATAAAAATTAATACAAAAAATACAAGCCTCTGTGCAAACGCCCAATCCCCTCAAAAAAAAATCGGGGAGGAAGATCTATATATATCTTTTTTTAGCGGAGGGGCCGTCTGTACACAGGCTAATTTCATGACCGTAGTCTAGCTACTTTGTTTGTTTTGAATTGGTAGTTTTATCCATACATGCTAGTACTTTATTTACTGTTTTTGGACCACACTTTCACACGATAGATTAAGTATTCCATCTGATACATTATTTCTGGTTTAACATGATGAAAAAGATATGGGTATTCTGAGCAGTATTCAGCGCCCTCTTTATAGAATTTCGGGTACCACCATGGCAACTTATATGTGAGGGGCATCAGATGAGACTCAAGTGGTAATACCATAAACGTTTCTTTGCCGCTGGAATCTGTGGTTCCAACGGGCACGACACCCTGTGCCTTGAGGCATTTTCCGACCGCTACGTCCTCAAAAGGGTGGTGTTGTGGGCAGCTTGGTTCACCCAGTGCTTTTTTAAACCTTCGCAGTGTTTCACGACTAAAAACGTATCCTCCACCGCTGTTGTAAATACCATCATGAGTAAGAATTCTGCCAAGGTAATGAGGTTCCGAGGTATTCAACTGGGATAGATAAGAACGAAGATTTTCAATGATGGCGTAAGTGTCGTCGTCCGCTTTAAAAAACCAATCAGCATCGTTGAGATGGTGGTTATAAATGTACTCCAATGATGCTCTACCTTTGTCATACAACTTTGCACGCCCCTCTTCAACATTAAGCCCGATGGCGGGGAAATTGGGATCCTCTTTTGAGCTGAAAAACAGAAGGGTGTCGCAGCGTTTTCCCCACGTATCCTTCACTGATTTTGCTCTTTCAGGTATGTTGTCTGGAGTTGTCATTATCCAGCATAAGATTCGTGTCCTGTTAACTTCAGCGGTCAAATAATCTCTCTCCTCTCGTTGAATGCTGTATCTTTTTGGTTCAGGAGGACGATAATACGCGTTAGTCTTGTACGTGCTAACATTTCGCTGAGCAGCTATTTTTCCGGAGTACCCAGTTTCGATGTACTCGTGCATAAACTGCATGTAATTATAGTGTTCAAATATGAACATGGTTAAAACTCCCAGTGCCATTCCCCAAGCAAAAGTGGAGAGCTTTGAGGTTGAAGACAGGTTCATGATTTCCTTTCGGTAATTTATTGGCAGTGATTTCTCCTTAAATGTCTTCTGTTAGGTTTGAAAAAACCTACAAAGAAACGAAAAAGATTAATAGGTATAATAGTTCTAGTATTGTGTTTCTTTGCGGTGCAACTGAAGCCACAATGCATGTTAAGTTTAGTTAGCACTATCAAGACCCCCATAATGAGAGGTTCATTGGGCTGCCGGCTGTGGAACGTCTTTGGAACGGCTGTGATTCAGACGCTGAACTTTTCATTTGCCTAAATTATAATAACGTATTTTGCAAGAAGTTTGACCAAAATGAGCATTTTTCTTCTTTCTAATTTAGTTCTGCTGGAATTAAGATCGGCGTCTGAATCAATTCAGGCGGTCTAATTAGTTTGGGTCGGCCTTAAGTCGAGCTAGGTTAGGCTCATGAAAAGTTAGACGTCTGAACAAGGCCTAAGCCATCGATTATGAGATCAATGAAAGAGTAAATCATGCAATTGTTATCTGGAGGTAAAATGAGAAAAATGAAATTTTTCTTATCTAATAATCTATGGAATCTTTTAGGAATCCAAAATATATTGAAAGATACGAAAATGATGTTTTTGACTTGGAAACAGCATTGCGCGTCAGTAAAAGGATGGATACAGATTAGATTTGTTGCTGATAACAGTGGAGAGGTCACTCCATTCGATTGGCATAATGCTCGAATGTCAATCAATTTTAAAGTGAATAAGACAGCTGATGGAGGCAATATTGCCGCAAATGACCACAGTGGTATTGTAAATGGATCTTACTCATTTTTTGAAAAATTTTGATGTAAAACTGAATAGTAAAAAAGGTGTACGATTTCAATGAGGCCAATCATGCTGTTAAAATAAAAAATCTGCTCCAATATATTCCAGTTTATGCTGAAAGCACAGCAACCAATGAATTTTTCTATCTCAATTCTAATAGGAATGCAGAAGAACGGGCTGCAAAAACCATCTGAATTACAATAAAGGGTTTTAATTCCCTTCGTAAAGCACCTTTTGGTACCTCATCTACAGTAAACACTGAAATACCTCAGGGGCACCCAACGTCAATTTTTGGAAAATATCTGTTCGGAAGACGATTTGAGATCTAGAATTTTGGGAGCATTTGTTGTAAAATTTCTTGCTTGCCTGCCTCTCCTAGGATTTTCGAACATCTAAAAAATGGTATAATTGCCCATTTTTAACGGATTTTTACCCTAAAAATTAAGTTCACCTAGAACTTTCAGGAGCCTTTTTTCTGGCTGAAATTTTCGAAAAGGTAAGTTTCGATCCCTATAATCTTCGGATCACTAGACTTTCAGCTAGGAAATCCGAACAGATTAAAAATTTTTAGGGGATAAAAATGTGCCCATATCTACCGTTTAAATACTAAAATACAATTAACAAATAAATTTGTTCCGCGGATAACTTATAACAGTGAGGGACAATCGTTACAAATGAGTCAACATCTAAAATCACATATTATTAAATGGACTTATTTGAGAGAAAATATTGAAAGATCAAATTCCAGTCAACAAGAGATCTGAAAATTTCAAAATAGAGTGATTTCAGGAGCCGATTACTTGGAGCCTCCACATGTGCTGTACCCTTGAGTCAACCCATTCCCGTAAAGAATTATTTTTAGAACAGGCTTTGCCGCGAAATTAATGTGTAATCGGCTCCTGATGATTTTATTTAACCCGTGAAATAGGTAGTAGAGTACTACGCATGCCATTATTATGCACTAATTCCATTGTTTTCGTTTGTTTACTGGTAGCTATTTTGCAGTAGTTGTTACTATCTGCTTCACGGGTCAAGTAAAATCACTCTATCAAGCGGTGCAAATAGCCCGATTCATGTTTTGCATTCATAATCAATGATGCAAATATCGATTCACAAACAAAAAAATCCATTTCTTTATAATACATTTAGTGTTTGAAACTGATCCAAGAACTGTAAGTAATTACCATTCAGAAGCAAGTAAGGGAAATGAATACCATGAAATACATTATATACCATCTACTGATATGACAAGAGCATTCAGAGATGTTCTGAAATATGTTCATAAAAATGATGAATACAGTGAGGATCATTACTCAACAGAAGTATTACAACAACAACAACAACAACAACAACAACTCACTTTATTAAGAAACAGATATTTACCATTTCAATAGTACCTACCCAAAGATGTTGCGGCTCTTTTAATGCGATAAGCTTGTTAGAATCACGAGCGTAAATAAGTTGAGCGCAATAGGGAACTAGGAAGATTTCATAGGTTAAGCTTTTAGTTTCTGTGACCTGAATTACTGTAGCTTGAAGTAGCTAGGGCTTAGGGTCGCCTTTTCTTCTCCCTTGCCCGTAAGCTCGTTAAGTATCGATCAAGTACTGATTTAAAGGAGAAAACCAGCTGTTTAGTCAGATTTGAACTTTTTTTTTTCATTCTCAATTTGTCATAACCATACGATGCAGTTAAATTTGAACATTTAGATTTTCTATCTTACTCTCTGACTCTTGAATTTGTTGCCATGGCTACAAGACGTTTCTTCGAAAACCGAACTGGGTCAGCGGTTTTCAGATAAACACTTGTGGGAACCGACTCCAAAAGCTAGAGGGAGATATATCAATAGAGTGGAGGCGAAAAAATGCATGATGGAAAACTGATCGGGGGGAAGGGGAGAAATAAAATTGCAGTGTTTCACAGGGCTACATGGGGAAGACTTAGAGTTGTGGTTGGAACTGTCAAGAGATTCGTGAAACTGAGGGTTTGTGAAATTGTGATTCTTCTTTAATATTATGATCTAGTCTCCATGCCCTTCCGAGGAGAAACCAAAAACGAACTTTATAGAGCTAAGTCTTCTATGGGTTGAGGCGTTAAACTCCCACGCTTTGTTAAAGAAACGAACGGTAAAAACTTTTACACAATTGCACTTAATCCCCTAATGTGTCTAGACATTTGACACACACGAACGATTTGGAATAAATTTCATTTTACTTGTATTTTAAACAAATTGTGTCATGTCGCGTTGTTATCGGTATATATTTACCTACCTTATCACCCGCTTAAATATTCTTACGATTTCCCCAACTATGATTTAATTCTTTTTAAATGTGTCTTATACAACATTCTATCGTGTAGTAGGCAAAATTTTACCAGAGGTACAAACGATGACACCAAAAAGCGAATATCAATTTAAACACTCAAAGTGAATATCGAGGGAAAGCTTCACTTAAGAGTGGAATCTGTTCTGTTAAAACTGATGATCTTACTGTCGTCGGTCGAAACACTTCAGTACGTCTAACGTGATACCTCAGGGTCATACGTCCACTGTTCACAGTATTCAACAATCCGCAAGAGTTTCATCACTTCTTGTTTGAAAACAAAAAATTTTGTATCACATTTCCTTTGGCTTCTGCCCAACATTCCTGTCATTTCTCGTTCTCTCTCAGCTTCCTGAGAAACTGATAAAAATTTACATAGTTTGTCGTTATTTCATTCAGAATCTCCTTGTTTACATTTCCCAACAGAACGCGCGCCGACGCTGTTGTATCCATTCATCACAGTTTTTGATGTCTTTAACTTGGTCGTAGAAGACGTGAGATGGTAACGCATCTATTCCTTTATCACCAAGCTGCATTCCCTTGCCGCAGTGAGCACAGATCACGGAATTTTCAACCAGAAACTTCTTAAGACACGCTTCACAAAACTGGTGTAAACAGTTGAGTACCTTCAAGTTATTGCTCCCTTCTTTGCGACAGAGCTGGCACAGCGAGTTTTTGCTATGATTTTTCATTTCCTTTGAAAGGACATATGATGAATCGCCGGAATCCATTCTGCGTATGGCTAGAAAATACTGAGACTCTCTGCCTGCTCAGAGTTTTGATTCCTGTAGTATGAATAGCACTATTATTTATAGGCCAAAGGTTTATGTATTCGGTTTACGTTTCACTGCGTCACATTGTCATGTTTGTATTATATCATCTAAAGAGCTGTTTATATAAAACGGTATATCTAGAAGTTTGAACGGGTAAACATGTCTTTAATATCATTATTACCATTTAATTTTAGTTATCTTGTCACCAAGAATTAAACCAATAGTTTAAATGAAGTTGAAATGGTTAACAGACACGTCCAGAACGCGTCGATGAATTGCTAAAGAAATTTGTTGCCTCCGGAAAAAACATACCTCACGCAAAGAGTGTAACGTAACGTAACGACGGGTTCCTACTGCAAACGAACGGGAATCTGCCGCCTCTGTGTAAAAAATAGCCGCCACTGCCTGCCCACAGAGGAAGTAGTGTGCTGTTCAAAGTCAACTGTGTACTTTGGACGATTCTTCCTATTTTTGGATGCAAGCCTCAAACCTTGTGTAAAAAATATCAGAAATGATCCAGCTTTGCAAGGGCTGCGTTTTTCCGCAAGCACGAGTGAGGTTTGACATTATTTTTTGACGCATGTGCGAGGATGACTTCCTTTCAAAAACCACGAATTACGAAATTATGCATGTCAAGTCAACGCCGACAGGAAAGTTCTTTAATATCAGAAAACTTAGAAGAGGGTGTGAATAGGGTTAACCGACTAGCGACAATGGGCGAAAAATATTACTGACTACCGACAAAATGATTAAAAAATTACCGACTACCGAAAGGAAAAATATAACCGACTACCGACATTCACAGCGGTCAAACGAGTGAAATTTGCAAAAGTTAAGCGAAATACTTCAAAGTTAAGGTTGTTACTTTCACTATCGAAAGTTTAGGGTATTACCAACATCCTGTTAGTTTACTAAACTTTTTAAAAGTTTACTAAAAAAGTTCTAAGTGATTGAAAACCGATGCTGACGTTATTATCGGCGCCATTTTCAAACATGATTCTCTTTTAGCGCGAAGCGTTTTCAGCGAAAAAAGCTCAAAATTTTGAGAAAAATGGAAAGATAGTTATGTTGACTAACTGATTTATACATCTTTGCCCATTTTTCTCTAACTGGTAAATGAAATCCCAGCAATAAAAAACAAAAATAACGATTTAGACGTTTGACCGCGGTGGTCTACCGACATGGCTGATATTATCAATATTTGTTTCCAGAAAAAAGAGCATTTTGCATTTTTTTCTAGGAAGGAAGTAACCTCTTTAAATTTATGACTCATCAGATGGCCTAACGGAAAGAATTTCCTTTTTTTTTTATACAGGTACATTGCTACAGCCGATCAAAAAAATATCAAAATCGCAAAGTCGTAAAGATGCTACCGACTTAATAAATTTTATTGAAACGACAAAGGTGAAAAAACCGAACGTTTCTTGTTTCGGTCCGAGAAATGCTTAGATTAATCCTCAAAGAAAATTCTTTCCCGTTTAATGGAAAGCACTATCAGTACAGACCCACGGTATCGCGATGGGCACAAAGACAGCAGTTTTCTTTCCAACATTTTCATGGCATACATTGAAACACAAAGTTTAATTAAGCAAAAACCGTCTTTAAACCATTAAACCAACTGTTTGAAAACTCTACATAGATGACAATGACATTTTTTCCCTATATGGGACATAAGTAAACCAGACATCGTAGCTTTCTTCGCGGAACAAGTAAACTTACATCACCCTACTATGAAATTCACGGCCGTAATATCTCAAAATGAGACATTCTTTTCAGAAACAGTTGTATACCAAGGCACAATATTCAACGAAAAATGAGAAAAAGCTATCCTTGATGTAAAGACGCATTTCAAACGGAAACCGCTTTGCAGTATATACATTTTCACCTCTTATCATCCACCAACATAAATTGTTAATTAAAAGCGGTTGTTGCACAAACGAGAAGCCTTGAGAATCCAACGAACAAACTACTCTGAGGACTAAGTATTTCAGATTTCAAAAGCGCTTGATGGACAGAGGCTAGCCACACAATTTTGAAAGAAAAATTGCTATTAGAAGTAAAACTCACAGAAAGGCAGCTCTCCTGAAACAAAACAACAAGGAAGAAAAAGAAATATTGCCTTTCGTGACACAATACCAGCCCTTAGTGTCTATTATAAAAGAAGCTCTTCAATGAAAAAGTGAAATCTCATACAAAACCAGCCACTACCTTGACAAACTTTTAAAGAACCACCTAAAATGCTCCATCTCTGAGAAAGGAAAATTATGGCAAAGGACATGCTTGTTAGAGCCAAAACATAAGAGGGATAGATGTGCAACCTGTCACCCCTTGCAGTTTTTCACTAAAAATAATTGAAGTATCCAAAAGGCTGGAGTCCATTGATTAATTAATTAATTACTTTTTACTGTGCCCTGTATGTCTACCGGGAAACCAAGTTCGCATTTACAATAAAAGCTTTGGTGATTTTATCAGTACTCATCATATTCATTTGGCAATGGTGAAATAAATGACGATCATGTTGCATAAACACACAAGACGGTTAATGCAATCCAATGATGCATTCTTACAAGTTGTACTTTTTCCTTAGGGATCAAAGTCTCAAAAAGTGGGTGAAATACTTAAAAAATATTAATAGATTTTCAAAATCTAAATCCGGATTTCCCAATCGAACGCAAAATCCGAAAACGGATTTCACCTCCGAGAAATCCGTCCTCAGGGTGGATTTCAATTAAGAAATCCAAATCCGGATTTCATAGATTTCCTTTTTACCGTTCGATTGGGAAATCCGAAAAAGGATTTGGAAAACTATTCTAGTGAACTGTGGTCTTCTTTTTGCTAAGTATACGTGCGCGTGCAAGACTGCTGTACTTAAGGACAGTTTTTCAAATCCTTTTGCGGATTTCCCAATCGAACGGTAAAAATGAAAATCCAAAAACAGATATCTCAGCGTTAAAATCCGTCTTCGGATTTCGCGTTCGATTGCAAATCCGAAATCCGGATTTTAAAATCTAAATCCAGATTTCCCAATCGAACGCACCCTAAATATGAAACATTTTCCCGGGATTTTGTATTTTACATTAGCTTGCGGCGATCGGCTTCCCAATCCCTCTCTTTTACATGAAGGGGGTTTAGAAACACAGTCCAGATCGTCCAAAGTGAGTGATCACTACTCAATCATTATAATTACAAAAACTAAGGTGTTAAAATGTTAATGCAAAATGTTTAGGAGGTGGTAAACAACGTGTATTTTTGGCAATAGTAGAACTGGCTTAAATCCTCTTTTGGCCGTAAGATTCCTAGCTATGAACTATTTTGAATTGACATTTTGTGTTAACATAACTAGACTGAGTAAAGGAAATATAGCATGTTCACTTGGTAAAAACTCAGCTCCAGTTTTATTATATTCACGCTCGGAGTCTATTGGCCAGTTTCAGACTGAGTCATTGTTGTGACATTCAATTTGAATTGCATTAATTGGGTACCGCTTTTTTATTGGTTAAAACAGTCCCATAGTGCCTTCCGACACAACACTGACGTCAAAAGCTCGGTAAAGGCTTTCTTTATACACGGCTAGCCTCGTAGGGAGAACGAGGCTAGCCTTGCAAAAACAAAGCTTTTTAAATCTCCTGAGACAAAATGACCACCGCGTGACAAAGGTCTATTGGGCTCAAAAATAGCGGCAACCAAGGGTTTTGTTTCGTTCCGCTTTTCTTCGCGAGCTTTGCGTTCCCTGAATCCACACTTTCAGCGACGGAACGATAGCGATTGACTCTTGGACTGTTGGAAGAAAAGGACCCCAATTGTTCCCGAAGAGTATGCAGGAAAAAAATGGGTGGTGACATAAAAAGTGTTCCCAGAATATGTAGAAAGTCACAGCAGTCCACTGTTTAAGACAAGAGAGCTCTCGGCTGACAATTGTTACACAGAGTTTACAATATCAAAACCATTTGTTCTCAAACACTTTATTTTATACTAACATTCACTCAGGAGTTAGACTTGAACGTAATGAAATCACCAACAAAATTACATTTTTTTGAAATAAACATTATCTGCTTGAAGTATTATGACTGACTTTCTTGTGCAGTGAAACTCTGCAAATGATTCACTGTTAGCGTATTCAGTCTCACACTCTCATACATGCACGGTACGAACAAAGAATTTTACAAGCTGCCTTTGTACCGTGTATATCTATAGAGACATAAATACGATCGTCTGTATGTATTCATAGTTCTTCTTTAAGTAGATCCCCGTATTTTGTCATACGACTACCAGCAAAGTCTGCATAGTGCTTAACAAGCTCTTCAACAGATAAGAATTGATCCTGTCAGAAAAAAAGGTAAAATTATTTTGTATTAAAACACCTCAGATAGTCAATTATTACTGACATAATTTTTCCTCTTTGAGAAAACCCTTATTAAAAGCTCTAGCTTCAGTGTTCTCGTTCACCTCATGAAATGAGACTTGGGAACCATTTCTATTAAACCTCTTTTCGGTGTGGCCAGGGTTTTAGTGTAGTGGACATGGGATTTTCGAAATTTAATGCCCACATAACATTAACACTTCCAGATCAACCTCGGCCTAATTCCTTGTTACCAAAGGCGGGGTCAAAAGCACCCTAGCTTTCACCCCCCCCCCCCCCCCCCCCCAAAGCTACGTCATTGTATTTATTTTTGCCTTTTTTGGAAATATGCAATCAGGAATTAAACAATTTCCGTATCAAACTTTGGGTTGCAATTTTGGGTTAACAATGACCGATATCTTCTCTCCTTTTATGGTCTTTTTTATTGTTTAAGGTAAAGTGCCTCTATTATTCGAGAAACAAAAGGTTGCAATTACCGATGCGTGGCAAGATCATCGACCGCGAAATTCAAACCTTCGTAAGTCACATTAGCGTAACAAGTGCCGACTTAGGGGAGAAAGGTGTGAAGAAAATATACCGTAAATATGATCTAACAGGAGAGGGAGTGAGAGGCTATTTTGTAAAGGCTCCTCATGAAGTCTCAGCGGTTCAAATGAGCAAACAAGTTTTCATGCCCAAATAACTGACAAAGCGAATACCTAAACAGAACGTGCTAGATTTCCATGTTACAAGCTAAAGACAGAGCCAGTGCCAAAAAAAAGCAGTTTGCCCAGGGGCCTGCGAGATCGTTCTACTTTTTAGTCTACCGTTGTTACAAGTTACTACTGGTCATTACCTTGTCATCATCACCTATTTTCATGAGGTGATTCGTTTCTGATTGAATAGGATCCTCTGTTACTCCTGGGAGAATCCAGCGACGGACTTCATCCTGTAAAGGCAAAAATGTTAACAGTGATAATAAGAATCTCCTCTCATCGACCACGCCCTAAATTCAAACCGTCCACTGACGCGTTTTTGGCTACGCACGTTAAGGCACGTAAATTTTAATCACGTAAATAAAATAGAGGCAAGATATGAAGTGTTGAGATTAAACGCGAAGTTGAGCAAGGTTCTACTTTTACGCTTACGTGCGACCTTTCATACATTGCCTCTATTTTATTTGCGAACGTCAATTTCGCGCTCATACGCACGTTAAAATTACGTGACATGAGTGGAAATCGACCCTTACTCTCAAACTGTCAATAGACCTTTTTACCTATACGGCGGCCATATTGAATTAATTCGATTTAAGGAGTATTATAGGATGCCCAGGGGCATGAGCACATTTCGTTTGTATTTTCGAGCGCTTTTCGGGACATTTTTTCTTAAATTTTTCTTAGAATAAGATTGTAATGGGAAAAAAGATCCTTGTGCCGTGTTTTGATGTGATAATGATCGCCTTTTTCCCGAGAAATATACAGTGAAAGACCATATTTCTAATACTAAACCTTAGAAAAAGGCGATCATTATTACATCCAAACAAGAGAATACGTTAAATTCATTTCATGAAATAAGGCAGTATGCTATGCGAGGTGGTTCTAAATTTTCAGCGTGAGGATGAAATCCTAATTTGCAACCAGTCAAACTTACACTACTTAGTAATACTTTCCTCTGGTACTTTCGACCTTTACAAGAAGTTACGATTTATTTCTTTCACTTTTATCGTAAGTTTATTCCTTTAATGTTTTTGGAAGTGTAAGAACTACTAGAAATCAGTGATTAAGTCGTCCGTGTACTCGCGAGTATGCATTAAATACTGTGCACAATTTTCTTTGCAGCTGGTGCTTTTCAATGTTATATTCAACGATAACCGCATTTTCATCACTAACTATTAGTGACAAATAACGGCGTTTGATTTAGAAAGTTAGATTGATAAAAACGAAAGGTATAAAAAACTATGTACAAAAAGGCGTACCGAATCAAGATAACCATCTTTATTTCGGTCGAGCTCCTTTTTAAAGCTTGTAGTTAGAGAGCGTATGCTGGGCTGGCTTAAGTTATCACCTGTTGAAAAAAGAAAAAAAAAACAATATACTAAGAGTGTTACAAGTTACGTGGTTTGACAAGCAGTCAGAAGTGATGAAAATTTTTCTGATGATTGTTATAATTAGTGTGATTACTTGGCTCAGCTAATTTAAATCGTTTTTCTAGAACTCTGATAAAAATATTCGAGATAACGGGCGAGCATCGGCGAGCCTGAGGAAGGATCGCGATGTACGTTCAGTCTCCATCCGTGAGGGTTTCGATGCCATTGCTGGAGACTGCGCCTAGTCGGAATAGGGCCAAAAGGCGAGTTAATATTTGAGTCTTAGGCCTAGGCCAAACGTCGAACTTGTCATGAGACGAACCAAAGTCTAATTTGGGTCGACCTAAATTAACTTAAGATCGTCTGTTGGGTCAGTCGTCGAACTTAGGACGCGTCGAACCAATCAACTGAATCAAACCAAAAAGGAATTTTAGCCGGCCAGTAATAAATTTTCTCCCGAACAAGGCTAAATACACATTATCATACAAATGTAATTTACTAGTTTAGTTCGTCGCGTTTGAAGATTGACGTTTGTCCTGGAGACGATCTTCGAACGTTCTAAAAACGTTCTATCCGTCTGAAACAGACGGATAGAACGTATTGGACGATCCAAACTCATTCAGACGAACTTAACTGAGCCAGACGTCGATCGTTCATGAACTTAACCCACTACGTTTGGTTCGTCTCGTGAAAAGTTCGACGCTTGGCCTCGGCTTTACGGGGCTAAAATTTTCAAGCCACAGCAGAAAAAAAGAGAGAGAGAGAGAGAGAAAGCAGGGAGAAGAAAAGAAAGGAAAGACAAAAGGCAACGGTCGCACAGTTATCTTTTGTTAAGGCCACTGTTACTAGATAAAAGCGGGATGAGAAGTGTGAACATCTTTTTCTTTCTGTACGTACCGAGGTATTCCTCAAGCGAAATTTTTCCATCTTTATTCGTATCAAACGCTTCCAAGTTCTCCTGTTACAACAAAACAGAACAACAATTATCTTCACACAAACTTTCTACTGAGTTTCACTAAGTGGAGCAATTTTCCATTGGTAGGTGCACCAAGTAAATAAGTATAAAAAAAACCATAGTTTCTGTGATTAAACTAAAAACCCGCGATTAAGATACTGGTTTTTAAGAACCTGTTTGGTTAAAGGAGGCAGTCAACACCCCCACCCCCCCCCCCATACAAGAACCTGTTTAGCCTAAAATTTGAAACAGGTTCTTCTTTTCTAAAGTCTATCAAAAAATTCTGTAAACTTGGGCAAATAAGATAAGCCAGCATTCAGGATCCTCTTTGGAGACCTAGGTGCCTTATCACTCCAACTGCAATAGTAATTTATTATGCAGATTTTGTATAAGGAATAAGCTGAATACTTTAACTACTCTTAGCTACAATGTATGTTTTTCTTAAGAAAAAAACCGTTTTAAGAACTTAACTAGCCTAAATTTCTGCTCATTACCATCTATGTAAGAATCTCTTTAGCCTAACTTAGGGAAATGCAGCATCTTACTTGCGGGTTTTTACCTCGATCATTCACATGACTCGTGTGCGCAGTTTCCGTTAAGGTTTTAAATGAAAATACAGAGTGGTCTTTCCCACAGCCAACGTTACCACGAACTCACTTGTAACCTTGATCCCAGGGACGTTTCTCTTTAGCTTCCTCTTTTGTGAAAAGCTGAAGAGAAATGACCGTCCGGATGGAGACTAATCCAGCCTCGCTTCCAGGGGCTTTCATCTCCCTTCCTACCCCCACTCTCCAACCCAGAGGACGGAAAGGGAAACAAGATTGGGCTAAATCAATCGCTTTACCTGGACAAGAAATGCCGTCATTCGTTTAGACTCCTCGGGATGGAGAAAAAGTGTGAGCTCCTCTATAGACAGTTGGCCATCAGTATCTGTGTCGGCAAAGTCGAACTTTTTCTTCTCACGCGCTTCGATTTCCCTCAGTTCTTTGGTGGTCTCTTCAGGTAAACCTGTGAGAAATAAGCACCCGTGTCATTAGCCCTTTAGGCCCCAAGAGTGACCAACATCAATTTTCTCCTAACAACATCAGCAGATCATCAAGAGTAAAGGTTATGAGAATTACTTAATTGAAAACCAAAGGGAGAATACTTTGATCTTAAACCAAATTCTCTCAACTAATCTTAAAAGAAATGTATGAAGATCAGCCTGGAGAATTTGTATGTGGATCTTGGGGCTTAAAGGGTTAAGGGTTACGGTGAAGTGGAACTTTTGACAGCTTATCTCACGTTTAAGGTGTTTCGATAGGGTTTTTCGGACACCATACGCCTTAAAAGTGATTTTATCCTTGTCCGATCACTATAAAATTTTCACCACAGACTGACTTTGGATTGAAGTTTGTCAAAAGGTAGTTTAAAGTTAAATTGATATCACTATGACGACAATGGAAAAAAAACTCTGAAATAGAATTTGAAGCCGAATTTTACGCGATCTAGGACTACTACTGAAAACCCGACACCAGGAACTGAAACGTCCGTAGAAGTAAACAATTCTGTATGGTTGAATTCAAATAAACCCTAAATTTCGACTCTTACCGCTTTTCTGTACATTTCTGGAACGGTCCGACAGAATTCTTTTCCAACCTTATCACATATTCTTCAAGATGCATATAATATTGTCTGCAACTTTCATTAAGATTGATTCATTGCAACACTTTGAAATTTCAAACGAACCTAGCCTACGAAACCGCCAAAAATCCGCGTTACAACATTTACTTAAATGCTCATTTTTCCAAATTAATGCGCACCATACATACCCTCATGACTAGTGCATTTCAGAGTGAATTTTATTGCATCTTTTGAAAGTTAAACATTGACAATATTTACACTGAGATGTACTAGTCATAGAGGTGTGTATCACGAGCTTCGCTGAAGTTAAAGAGTTATTTCTAACCTTCCTCTTCGGAAAAATTAAATTCCACAGCCTTGTACTCCTCCCATGATACCTTGCCGTCCTTGTTCTTGTCCAGATCTTGTATTTTGGTGTTTGCCGACCGAAGAACGTGTTTTTTCATGTGCTGCTCAATCCAGTCATAAAGTTCGCTGTTAGAAACTTTGTTGTCTTTGTCTATGTCTATTAAAGGGTACAATTCCCTGTTACAAAAAAATAAAAATGCAAAACAATTAAAAACCTTGAGAATAATGTGGGCTCTTCATAAATCTACTAAGTCACAGGCATGCTACTGAAGTACAAAGACCAATTTTCATCTTAAATACGTACTAGTTATAGCTATCGCCAAGTTCCAAAGAGCAAAGATTTTACCTATACGCGCGCGCTCTTCAATTTGTATTGAAATGTCATAAATTACCGTAAATTACGAGAGACACGCGTATAGATGTCGCATTTTTCCTCTGGAGTTTTTATTGTAAGCACAAAAACAATAAAAAATTCCAGCGGGCAATTCGACAACTATACGTGTATGTTGCAAAATGCGCCCACCCAACGATTGGTTATAAACGGGAGCACGGGACTTACAAACACGCACACGGCTCGTGGATTCCCTGATCTGGATCACCTGTTCGCTCGAAAACGATGAAAACACTTTCTGTTTTGCATTACGTCATAAAAGCTACCTTACACTACCTTATGTACCATCGCTTCGAGATTCATTCTGCCTTGGAACTTACTTTTTAGGTAATTTAGGGACGGACCATTAGAAAACTTATGGAGGGGGGGGGGGGGGCGGGGGGGCGGGCGAAGTACCAAAAAAATATTCGCGCAAGGGAAAATGAAATGAAAAAAATTCGTGCACGCCAATTAACCCTAAAAAATATTCAAGCTATGGGCTAAAAAAAAATTCATACAAGGAATTTGATAACGAAAAAAAATTCCTGCGGCTCGAAAATTCCCCTCCCCGCCCCATAACTTTTCTAATGGTCCGTCCCTTAATATATCGAAATTGGTCTATTGAAGTGCGACGCCATAATTAAACTGAAATGACTGACATCAAGCCACATTGAACTGTCTCAAATCTCATATCACACTAGGCCAATTCTGTGTTTTCACTTACGTGGCCAGCATCTATGCAAATTTATTGGACCAAAAGAAAGCGTTTACATAAGAAAAGAGTTCAACTCCCACAGGACTGGTTTGGGACACAAACACGGCCGCCGTTTCATTGTTTTGGAACACAAATATGGCCGCCATGACGTCATGTGAAAACACACAATAAGCCATTTTCACGATGACATCATTTTACCACAACAAACAGAATTCATTTCGATTTTGCTTTCTTATTCCAGTGAGGTTTAAAACAATAAAAGCCCTAATTTCTACAAGAAATCGACAGACTGGTAGATTCTTGTAGTTGTAGTAAAATTAAGTCATCGTGCAATTGATCACTCCAGAAATACCATAACATACCATGATGCTGTTTGTTTGTCACCCCAATATTTTGCATAATCATTGTCTTCAGTTTCTCTTGGGAGTTAATATGGCCCCAAGAGAAACTGAAAACAATGCTTGTGCAAAATTTTGGGGTGACAGACAAAGAGCATTATGGTATGTTATGGTATTTTCTGGAGTCGTCAATTGTCCTATCGCTTTTTTTGCACGTAACGTCACGGCTGCCATGTTGGTCGTTTCTGTCCGCTAGGAACTAAACACCATTTTCATATAAAACTATTCAAAAAAGTGTTTATTGTATGACCACCACCATTGTTGCCTTGTCACGTGGCTGCAAACCTAGAATCGAATTATTAATGTGCAAGGTTTTTCCTTTTTGCGTGTTCTGACGTCATTACGTCAAGCTACAGGGGTCGAAGGAGTGTTTAGCGGTGATTTTTGAAAACCAAAAAGGAAACAGCCTTTTTCCTCTTGAATATTGTGACTCCCACGACGCGAAGAGAAATGATAATTATGAAAAACGTTTAAAAATCTTTACAAGTTCTGAAACCGCGAGCCTTGTTCTTAAATACATGTTTTTTCCACCAATGTCAAATTATATGACTTGGTAAAAATAAAGTCTGGGGACCAATACACCCTATATATTCACAGATGCGATATGTAGATGTTATTGAGCTAGCGTACCGTTGATAACTTATAACGTAATCAGAGAATTTTCGGAAACATTACAGATATGACTGATAGAAATTCAAAGCCACTTACCTCAACTTTTCTTTGACTACATCATCGGGAAGTTTTTCCCATTCCATGGCAATTTTTTCGCCAAGAAAAGCTTCGTGGTCATACTCTGGATTGTGCTCGTCAGCGTCGTCATAATGTTCGTTTCGCGAAACATCATCGTGAAATTCAGGATATTTTAGCCGAGTTGCCTGCACTTTCAAAGTACAAACAAATAGCGACACTACACAAAACAAGTTTAGTACTCGCAACATCTCTGAAATCTTGGTACACGTGTGATATATGAGACGACCAGCTCGCAAGAACAAGACAGACTTAAGATTAGTTTCAAGTAACTGAATTTATACAGTCCACTTCTGTCTTTCGTGTTTCGCCACGTTGCTTATAATATTGGCTTACGCGCTCTCTTCCGTTATTAAGAAAATGCTACGTGTTCTAAACTTATAGCCCCTACAATTTTAAAGCCCTTGAGCACGAAATGAAGTCTTTGTTACGCCTTTGTGAGCTAAATATTCCTTGTTTGTTTATTTATTTAAAAGAAAACGTTTTTCGCAATTAACAGAGTGTATTGGATTTTTCTCTTTAAGGTCCTTAAACCCTGCTGAACGAAAGCAAATTCTTTTAACTAGGTAGCTTGAAGTCGATGATGAGTAGGATTTCGTGAATGTATGCATGTCTTTAAATAAACATAACGTAAAATATTACATCGTGTCTAATGTGCAGACGCAAAACAATGACGTCACTCAGCCAAGGGATATCTTTAAACAGAGGTAATATTGATTGTGCGCAACAGATCATAATAGGGCTATTAAGAACGCTTGGTTTGCGTTAACACCTTCAAAGTTATTAAAAGCTTCATTTGCCGATTTATTTATAAGGGTGAATTTATTCAAGCTTTTTGTTCGTTGGATGAGTGAATTTATGGTACGGTCAACCCCCGCTTTACGGACACCCACGTAAAACAGACACCTCATTATTACGGACAGTTAGCTTTGTCCCTGGCCAAAGAAAGCTCTTACCAGTGGCGGAACCAGACCTTCAGATAAAGGGGGAGGAGGGGGGGGGGGGGGGAGGGGGGCGGTCATCCAGACCCTGAGATAAGGGGGACGGGGTCCAGTCACAAAAAAATTTTTTCGACCCTGCCTCAGTTTGGTCTCAAAATAAGGGAAGCGGGGGGGGCTGGATCCGCCACTGCTTACATTTTCTCTTGATTCAACTACTCACACCGCTTGATTATTAACGGAGTTTGACTGTAACAGATACTGTTAGGCCTGTAAAGCCTGTATTAACCCCCGTTAATGATACGGACACTTTCTATGGCCCCTTCAGTGTCCGTATTGACGGGGTTTGATTGTAGTTATAACGTCAGCGTTTTAGGAGGCAGAATTTTAGGTTTAGCATAAAAAAGGCAAGTTGAAAGAAAGGCATAAAGTTTCTATGGTAATAGGAAACAGGGAGAACATTTTTGAGATCCTTAAGAAGTGATAACTAAAATCGGTTATAGGAAAAATGGGAATTGAGAGAGAGACTGTGGCGGGGCTGTTGGAGACCTTTAGATTCGAGGACGAGGACGACTACGAGTACGAGATTTGACTTAAAGTTTTTTCGCGTATTCTCAAAATATAGACTCCCCGGAAAGCTTTATTTTACCATTTTTCACTAGAAAAGTTAGCATTGTTATCTTTAGTTAAGGAGGTTATACGCGCTCTCCCGATCGCAAAATAATAAAACTTCTAACAATTGATATCTTGTTTTCGCCACCACGACATTCGCGCGAAAACTCGTAGTAGAATAACGACGGCTACCACGTTTTCCCGCCAAAATGATGCTGGTTCACGCGCGTACGCTACTTATTATTGAGAAAATCTCGTACTCGTAGTCGTACTCGCCCTGGAATCTAAAGGTCTCTAATAGCAAAGATGTTGGGGATGATCATGTTTGCATTTAGCATCAAGCTTCTTGTTGTACACTGGAGCGGACATTTCCAGGTCTAGATCGTTTTCATTTTGGGTGATTGTTGATCAAATTTAGGACGATTTTTGTTCGTGTTCATCAATTTACCTTCTGTTTGTTGTACATTAGAAGGAAATATCTTCTCAAAAACGGTTCTTTTGAAGTTTGAAAGTAAAATTAACCGTGAAGCCTCGCAAGAAAATTGGGAAAGATTAACTTGGACAACATCATTGTAGCAACCCACACTGGCATATCAAATACACAAATTAAAATGTAGTTTATTATCAACGGCCTAAAGACAAAGAAAAAAGGTGAACAAAGAATTTTAAAAAGTCTGCGATATTATTAAAGCTCGTCTTTCGATTTCTTCTCAGGTTTTTTCTTGCCTTTGTCCTTAGCTTTCTTCTTTTGCTTTTGTTTATCTTCCGAAAACAAGTCTTTGTGGTTCAGTACTTCCTCCTCAACTAACAAACCATCCTGAAAAAAACAAACAAACAAAACGGATATCTTGTAATGATGCAAGCAAGTTTTCTTCTTATTAACCGAAATTGAAATCGGGAGTCCACCACATACAATAGGGTACCTTCATTTATGAAGTTTGTTTGTTATATGGCTGAACATTTTTCCCAACAGCGCGCGCTCTCATTGATTACTCCTAGGTCACATAACATCTAACAATAACACTGTTTCCCGCCAAAATCTCTGAGCAGGCAACATCGCAAAAACTATGACGTCAGATGATAACAGTGTACTGTTACCCGCGAATGTTGACCGACGGACGCCGTTACAGCGAGGTTTAATAAATTTCCAGCTTCAAAATTTCCAGCTATATAACGAATCTCGAATCTCAACGTTTCCGAACATTGAGATTCTCGGGAACAAAATTAACTGTTTCCCTCGGGACCAGTCATTAAGTGTTAATTGCCACGCTAAAGGCCCTCTATACACCAAAATTCTCTTTTACTTAAAAAGGGTCTATTATGGAAACAACTAGGAATGCTATCACTCTACTCTCGATTAATACACTGCTGATCACTGCTGAGATGACAGTACATTGGGGGAGAAGGATTATCATCGCCGCTTTCCAATTATTAGGGAGATTAAGTAACTTGACGGCGAAGGCAACGAAAACGTCACTTACAAAGAGAAGTCGCGCTTCTTCAAACTTTAGCGCGCTTATTCCATCTCGTTCAATTAGTCAAATGCTGGCAAATTTTCCTGGAATTAAATTCTAAAAGAGTGTAAAGAAGTTCAGGAAAAGAAAAAAAAACTCGTCTTGTGTTCACGTCCTCCACAAAACGTGAAATTAGGTATTTTCACGTCGTAGTCGTGCAGTGACGTCAAAGAAATGTACAAAAAAGCGTGACGCACGTGCAGAGTTGTTGTTTTGCCAATCTAAACCTATTGCTGTTTTGCCGTTCTCGTTGACGTCGCTGTCGTCGTTGGTTGAGCTTCCTATTATGACACAACATCGCGCCGATATCGAGATTCCAGCACTACCCTGACGCGCTCCGCACTTTATAAAGGATGCGGGTCTCTTAGTGTTCTTCATAATCTAAATGATCATTGTGCAACCTCTCTGTATTTAAAAAAAGATATAGCAGATCCAAGGGGAGGGTGGTTGGGTTTTCCCCAAGTACTAGGTAGAAATGACCAGCTCTTGATTAATCGATCGTTGTTTGGGGTGAGAAATTCTCTTGCATTTCATGTCTAATATTTTTCATAAAACCTAAACGAATTCGTACTCCACAATTGTTTTGGCTTAAAGCACAGTCCAAAACAACAACAACAATAACAATGTATTTATAGGCAGAACTATAAAGTTTAACAATACTTATGCCCCGCAAATAGCTTTTACGCTAATCTAGGCAGGAACAAGACTTAGCATCTTCCCAGCATCCCTTAACCCTTAAATGAAATGAAATGAAGAGTCGTGGATGGGAGGACAACAGACGTACCCTCTTACAATACATTTTAACATGTGAACAGTAAGCTCGGACGTCAGCACACAAGACTCCTTTCGTGAACTGCGTCCTTGACCATAAAAAAATTGAACTCAGTTTAATCCAATAAATATCTCCCACGAGTGTAACGATGAGGTAGTCCTGGGTATTTTCAAGGAATGGGAACATAACTCGCGCACCTCGGGGTCGGGGATAGAAGAATCAGGAAGGGGAAGGTATTGACTAGACAGTCCCGGTCGTTTCAAAAACAGGATATAACGACTGAATATACTTTATTGAGAACAAAAACCTTACCCCAGGGTAGCGGACTGAGGGATACAACAGCTACCAGCTGGTATCTAACAGAACCGAACGGCTTTTGTTTATAGCTCCTACCTTGTTATCGTCTATCATATCCATAAGCTGTTGTGATTGTTTTTTGGCCTGGGAGGCGGTGTTTAAGGAAGTCAACCACTCCTTAATTTCATCCTAAGTGTTAAAAGTATTAAGTATGTTAGGAACTCTTCTAACTTCTATAAACAAAAGAGATCCTGTTCACATCTGCGTAGTATTAGGGACGGACCATTATTTTTTTGACAGGGGGTGGGGGAAGGGTTGGAAAATTTTCACAGGCAAGCAAACAATATTTTTTGTCTCCGTCTTCCTGTAAACACTTTTTTTTTACTTGCATACTGTTTTTTTCAGTGTTTACAGCCTCTTCAAACAATTTATTTCAATATTTTCCAACTCCCCTCCCCTCCGGTCAAAAAAATAATGGCCCGTCCCTTACTGAATCTAAGCATGAAAAATCGGATCCCGGAATCGGAAGCTTTTTTTAAAACACAATTAGACAACAGCAAACAAACGTTTAAGCAGCTCGATTCTACGCGCAGTTCCTTTCTACCGCTGTCAAGGCTTTTGTGCAAGTTTTTTTTTCTTTTTAACCTCTTTGTAATAAGTCTGATAGTAAACTCACTCTGCTAATTTTTCCATCCTCATCTTTATCCAGCATCTTAAAGAATTTTTTGGCAGCCTCTACGTTAGCTTTCCCCGTCTTTTTTACCTTACCTGAAAAAATAATCGTTCCATTATTTAACACCGCATTAACTTGAAATGTTCCTTCGTTGTCTGAACTCTGTTTCAAATAAACATCTTTCGGTTCTAGCAAATATGATTTATCAAAATACAGCTGTCGTTTAAAGTTAAATCTTTTTCCGCATCTGTTGAATTCCAAAATAAAGGTCTTATCTGTTGTCATTAAAACTGTTTCCTGTCGTCTGTTGCAACGGATGGCAAGGATGGACATGGATTGAAACTTGAAGAAGTTGGCTCAATTTTATCAAGTTTTAATGCTATGCCTACAGAAATCACCAAAAGAATTATTACGGTTAGTGCTCCCTGGTGAAATTTGTTTCATATCTTCTTCATAACTCTACAGGAGCATTTTTGGTAAAGGTAAACGCACTAACTAATAACTTCAACACAAAATTGACTTAAAACTGCAATACCCTCGCGACATAGCCTCTTTAAATGTCTGGGTACAAGACTAAAATACATCACTAGGTCTTTTAGGTCAAAATTCGTGCGCTTACCACCGCACATTTCCCGCGAACGCGCATGGTTGCATGATTTTTTCACCTGGTCACCCGGTACCCTTTACACTTTCCCGCGCTAAGTACCCGAGCATTGGTTGCATGCTATTTTCCGCGCTTTGCATAAGTTGCGTACTTTTCCCGCCCTTGACGTCGATTGGATTTGGCGCCAGTTTGATCCTTTGCCCGGCTTGGTGTTGTTGGAATATTTTCCTCTCACCACTGGTTGCATATGTTTGCCCTAAGATGTTTGACGATTTAAGTTTTTCATCTTTCTTTGATTATTATTTGTATTTTAAAACGTCCTGTACTTTAGTGTCTTAAGTAATAAAGACGTCAGTTCATGTAATACAATTTACGGCATTTTCGAGCGAGAGACGTTTAGCAGTGTAATGCTTAAATATAAATTGCGTTTAGGGCTGTCTGATGGCCTAAATTTGTACCTACCTTTATACTCTTCCAAGGTCATCAATCCATCTTTGTTGCTATCCCCCGTCTCCATATATTCCTTTATAAAGAAAATTAGGCATTAATGAAACGCAGTAACATTTTTTTGTAGGCTCGATTACCAGCCGCTGTTCTGGAAATGAGCCCGCGCTCCTCCCGGGAAAGAACAAGATTAGACCCGCGAGAACGGCGCAAATAGAGAAAAGTCCTACACTACTGTTCAAAAAGAGTAGGGGAAGTTTTCCCGGTGGTGCCGTCTACCTTTCACCCATCACGCATCATTCAGATCATGGGCTATGGGCGGGTTACAGTAACCTCATAAATGGACTGATAGCGACTGCCAGTGGCCCCTTTGTATGCTGACGTCCGAGTATACTGTTAACATCCTCATATATAATGCAAAGAAGGCGCGTTTTGTTGTCCTCTAATCCACGAAATTACATTGCATTACATTGCATCGCATCACATCACATCATTACATTACATACATATGTAGAACCACGAGCAATAACCTAGAGTCCTAGACCGGATTTTTTCACATCAGACGTTAAAATCTCTTCTTCCTCCGAGATATTTGCGGAAGTTACGGCATAAGGTAGAAGTGGTACAGTAAGGCCAGGGTCAAACGTCGAACTTTTCATTCACCATTTTCTCATAGACCATAATGCTCCTTATTTATAACCCCACCCCCCGCCCCCCCCCCCCTCAAAAAAAACAATTGCATAACCATTGTTTCCAATTTCCCCTAGGTATTACAGCCGTCCCAAGAAAAATCGAAAACAATGGTTATGCAAGACTTTGGGGGTACACAAAGTGCATTATGGTCTATGTGAAAATGGTGAATGGGACTAAACTAAAGCTGATGAGCGTGAAAAATAGATTTTGCTAATTAGCACCATTAGGTTCGTCCCTGGTGAAGTTCGACGCATGAACTGGCCCCATCATTGCAGCGATTTTCTTACTAAATGACAAGGTTCACACAAAAAAGTAAAAACAAAAAGAATAACAGAGTTTATAAGTAAGTTGAAAGCAAAGAAAAGAGGAAAAACGTACATCGATAACTACATCGTACATGTGCGTCCTTTCTTCCGGGTGAAACATGGAAGTAATTTCGTCTTGGGAAAGTTGACCATCTTTATCTTCGTCCGCATGATTAAATCTTCTTTTCTTTTGTTCTTCTGTAGAGGCTAAGGGGGAAAAAGGCACACAAATTGAAAGTAATGTCATATAAAAAGTTAAGAAAGGGGTTTGACGTGCTTGCAGCCGTGTATGGCGTGGTTGTTGTAAAAAGGTTTCGTTCGATATCTTTTGATAAACAAAGGGTAAAAAGAGATCTACTTAGACAAATATTGCTTGGGATACAGAAAAAATGATAATCTACTGTTATTTTACATTTAAATTTTGAGGTCAAGAGACCTTGAATTTTAGTCATCTACTGACTAGAGTGAGAATAATGGGACACAAACCAGTTTCCATTACGGGATGGCAGGAACACTATTTCTAATTAAGTCTTTTTGGCGGCTTTGTTTTGCCAAATAATTTCTATGTAAAATCACTCCTTGTGGGTTTGAGTGGTTGCCGCCATCTTGAATTTGAGCTCGTTACCAGGTCATCGCGAAGTGATGAAAAGATTTAGAAGGAAAGGGTCTGTGAAAAACAGATCTTCTTATTTTACCTCCAATATTTTCTTTGCTCTCTAAATATTCTTCCCAGGAAACCTTGTTGTCTTTGTTCTTGTCCAGTATCTCCACTCGAAATTTAGCTTCTTCGTCGTGAACCTTTTTCAACGTTTTTTCTGTAAACTTTGCAAGTTCTTCGACCGAAGTTTTATTATCAGAGTCCGTATCTGTAAGGGGAATTACTGACCTATGACACATACAAAAATAAAAAAATCAACAAAAATAACACATGGTTTGTGACGGGGGGCACTTAAATATCGATATCGTTGCATAACTGAGAGGGTCGCATACATACGGCTCCATGGGATTGATTTTGTTTTCTCTTTACGATTAATAGAAAGTTTTGAAGGAAAACTCGCAGTTTGAAAATAACAGATGAATATCACTACTGTAAATCACATTAAGGTTTCAGGTCAAAAACTAAAGAATGAAAACATACAAACAACACAAAAACTATCTTAAGATCTATTACCTGCAACCAGCAATCTTGAGCTTCTAAAAATTGTGGCGTGTTGTGGTTATATTTTATTATTATCATCATCTTCAATTTTACGTCTGAAGACTAAATAGTTTAACAGTCTATGGTTACCGATTAACCCATTGTACCCCTCAATAAACTCAAGCATTCAGTGGCCGAAGGAGTTTATGGGATACCATTTCATCCGCATAGCAAAAAACTTTAACAGATAAAACAATAAAGTGATATTGATCAAGAATCACTGAAACCCGAAAGGCAACAAACAAGCCTAAAATGACAGAGGTAGCTTTAAGCAAAGATCGGTGATCAAGTTAAAGAATCACTCAGAATAAACAAACAAACAAACAAAGAACCTACTGGATGAAATCGTCATCGCTTTGGTGAAGTGTTTTGATAACATTTGGACAAAATGAACAAACTCAGAACAGCGAAACAGCAATAGATTGAAACTAAAGACAACTTACCGAAGCTTCTCCTCAAGGATCTCCGCATCAGTTTTATTATTCGATTTTTGAGCCTCCAAATTCTTGGCAAATGAATTAAGATCGAATCCAGCCGGACATCCTGCATGCACTCTTAATGTGTAAGAACACATTAGCATGATGGCAATTGTGCTTAAACCACCAATCATCTTATCCGTGCGAGCTCTTCAGCAAGAAAGTAAGCAGAAAGGATGGAAAGTTTAAAGCTCGAGGCCTGCGATTTGTAAGAGTAGAAGACACGTTTTTCGCTTGCGTTTTGCCACGTTGCTTAACGTATTGGCCGAAGTGCGATCTTCCGTAAACATATGACAGCTGATATAATATGCAATGTCGTCAATTCTTCATTATGCAAAAATAGATGAAATATCGGAACATACTCATTCTTGCGTTAAATGCTTCAGTCACGATTCTAAATATAATCAATATTTTCTACAATCACCTAAGAGAGTATTGTATATATTGTACAGTAGTTTCCATAGTTTTCAAAATTCAAGGTAATAGCTTTATTTTTCTGGATTCGACGATATGTTGTATGTTGCATGGCGGTAGCGACGATGCAAAATTTAAACACTCAATGGAAAACCCACTGAGAGCAAATCGAATATTAAGTAGTATTATGAGAAAACAAAGCGGCGGTGTTAACCGACAGGGCGTGATTGTGCGTACGACGTCAAACAAACCTGAGTCATTAAGCGCTTCTATAAAAACGCTCAACGGAGTTAATGCTCTCAATTATATCTTTTTCAGAATCTTCATTGTGTCTTAGGTCAATATTTTAAATGTACTCCATAGGGTATCACTATACTTAGTTAACATAAGGTAAATTTCGTGGAAGGTACGAAAAGAGTATAATTTTAAACCGAACAATATTATAGAAACAAATAGATGCTCGCAATTTCCTGAATAACTCTAAATAGTAAAATTTATCAATAAAATCGCAACGTGAGTATTGGGATTAGCTCATAGTAAGCAATTTTTGAAAATAGCGACGTCTTCACAGGGAGTGGCTATGTATACCGCAGCCCATAGCCAAAAGAACACGTCATTATGTCATAGACATTTGCAAGACCGCAAGAGATTCCCTTAGACCGGCTGACGAATCTTTCTCGCGAAAACCGGAACCTTTTTCGTTATGTAATATACTCCAGCTAACTCTAGTAAAGTGTTCTACCAAAGGCCTTCATTCTTTTGTCAATGACTAATTGTACCATGGTCCATAGATGGAGATCCTGTGTCTTTTAAAGTTCTTGCTTGATGTTTTGTCCAGACTGATAACCTTTATTCCCTGCAGTAAAAAGTTCCATGTGTGCTACCATTTCCTCTTGATCTAAAACGCCATCCTGTGAAAAGAGTAAAGAAAAAACAGAACAGTATGACACTGAAAGAAAATCAAGGAAATTCAATAAAGCAAAAATAACGTGATGAGGACCTCACTTGGGTAGTGCACTGCGACTACATAGTGAAGACGACCAACAGACGGCTTTATGCACTGAGATAACTCAAGAAGAGCAAAGTTCCGTCGGCTGATATTGTTCATATCTACTGCGCGCTAATTCGCTCTTTACTAGTAAACGCCTCCGCTGTCTTTGCTGACTTGCCTAAGTATCTTGCTTGCTCTTTCGAGAACGTGCAAAAAAGGGCCCTTTCCATCCTTTGGCCTAGTATTTCGTATGAAACAGCACTTGACAAAGCTGCATTATCCTCTCATTCTGACCGTCCGACAGTCTCGTGTATTAAATTTATAGGTAAAGTTCGGTCAGGTAACCCATCATACCCACTTGACTAATACACAACAGAGTGGTACCTATATCTACTAGTGTGTGTCTAAGATCAGGTAGTTCTAGCAGGCCCATGGCCACAAGGACTGAACGTTTCTCAAATTTTGTTAGTGTTAAATATTAATCTTGTAAATCAATGTAACGTATTTGTATATTTATTACAGCTTTTAAGATATCCTACAATTCAGTCTTCCGACTGCAAAAGGGACATTAAACCAGTGATTTGATTTGATTAATGGTCCAAGTACGTTCGCATCAACAAGAACCAGGTACGGGAAAACAGGCAACCTGTGTATAACGACGTGAGAAAACATGCAACCTGTGCAAAACGCGGGAAAACAAGCAAGCTAGGCAGAACACGGAAAAATAGCAACCATTGCAAGTCGCGCGAAACATGCATGTGACTAGTGCAAGAAGCATGAATCAAGTGCAAGACGCAGGGAGACATGCTGTCAGTGCAGGAAGGAGGGAAAAAATTAAACCAATGCAAGACGCGGAGTACCTCAGGTAACCAGTTTTAACCGCAATAAAACTAGCCTACGAATACACCCGCCGCTTATATGAGGACGCTGTATCAGACTACAGTAAAACCATGGGCTATAGGAAACGTGGATTTCGACAAAATAAAGGTTGAAGTAGGCTTTTGTCATTTTTTGTCAATTCTGCTCGTATATATCTTGTAGAAAAGCGGACTTGTTTCCAGGCTTTTCAGTCAGAAATATGGGCAGAATTGACTAGAAACGACAAAAGACTACTTAAATACCGTAAAATTCCGAAAATAAGGGACCGTTCATTTTTTATGAGAGAGGGGGGGCGTGGTGGTATTTGGGGGGGGGGGGCACTCGAAAAAAATTGGCTTGAAAGGGGGGACCAGCCGAAAAAAAATGAAGGGAGGGGGGGGGGGGTTGGACGAAAAAATTAGATTAAAAATAGGATAAGAGATGTTTACAAATCGAAGAAATGATGATTATCATTGGGCTACTTTGTGCGAAGATGCCGCCAAGCTAAAAAAGCTCCGTGTGCCAGAATTGAACAAATACTTACAACATCATGGGCTATTAAAACAGCATCAGAAGAGCAGCAAGAATGACAAAGTGAAGACAATTATGGGACACTTCCTGCAGATGAATACTCTCAGAACAGGTCAAGCCGAAGTGAGAGGCAGCAATGAATCAGGTCAACTAGACAGCAGTGGTAAAAGCAGTGAGGGAGAAGAAACTGATGATGATTACAAGAGTGATGCCCCTGACTCTGAAGACGACTTAAATGATGTCGTTCTTGCTTTTATCGCCTCAGACGAGGAATATGTAGACGAGCGGCCAGCTACAACACGCTCAGGACGAGCAGTAACAAGAAGAGCTGAAATTGACTTTTCATTCTTTTGAGTGAGGATTTGTTAAAAACAGCTTTCTAGCTTACAGCTTTCTTTCACTAAATTACGTGAAATGTAACAAAACGAAATTTTAATGCAGTAATTTTTTTAATACCTTATGTATTTTTTTATTCATGGGGGGGGGGGGGGCCCTTCCAAAAAATTACTCTGATGAGGGGGGGGGGCATGCGAAAAAAGTCGGAAATTGGGGGGGGGGGTCATACAATTTTCAAATTACACTCCTCCAAATCCCACCAGCCCCCCCTACCCCATAAAAAATGAACGGTCCCTAAGCCCCTCCATGTATAAGCCCCCCAACCGGTAACGCAAAAATCCCTCCGTTAAATCGCCCCTCCAAATATAAGCCCCGCGGGGTCTTGTACTTGGAAAATTGCCCTCAAATACAAAGTAAAAGAAAGCAAAAACGGTAAATTTACTTCCGACTATAAGGCCAGCCCAATTGATTTTGAAACGCAAATTTCCCTCCGTAGATAAGCCCCTCCGAACATTAACCCCTCAAAAAGGGCCTTTGAAAAATATAAGCCCCGGGGCTTATTTTTGGGATTTTACGGTTTGAGAAATTCAACTTTAAGGTGGCTCGATACAGTTTTTCAGGGTCAATTCCTCCCAAGTTTGAGCATAAACTACGTCGCCATAAACAAAGTTTTGGAAAAATTGCCACCACAGTTGTATTAGATGAAGATGAAAATTTGTTATGATCAGGGTTGCAACGGCCTCAGAGTTGTCATAGCAACGAAACGGCGCTATTACCTATTTTGCTTGCAGCAGTATATCTCGGCACTGGGAACTGTTCTTCGAAAATCATTCACGGAAGCTTTTTCCTCAAATAGCAGCCTCGATGTTCGTGAAGTTTAAGCGAAATCTGTAAGAGCGTTATCGAGATATTTTGGGATAAAGATTTTGTCGTTAGAAATACTGTAAAAAATGGACAATCTTGGTGTTCGGCTGTTATCTGTAGAAAACGAAAAGCTTTTGACATGCAATTTCACCTAATAGTAGTTTCAATCTTTTTAAAAACGTGCGTGAAGGGTCAAGGAGATAGCTCCAGCCGTTTGCTAGAAAGAAGGATTTGATTACTATGTATCGAGGCGCTCTTGTTAGCTTTTTTTTGAACATTTTGGTCTACTTTAACAAATTAGCGAATAATTTCTAAACCGCTCGATAGATTTTTTAAAAAATTTAATATTCTTGAGATTAACCTTCCTTTTATATGACCTTTTAGTTTCAAGGTTATTGATATATTGTAAGGTAGTAAAATAAGGGCTATAATTCGCTAATATTTTGGCCGAAATTTTGTGTTTACAAGTGTGAGCCTCTCATTATTCAGGGTATTGTGTCCAAGTTTCATATTTTCGTGCACAACAAAAGCTAGCATTTTTGCATATTTCAAATGCATCGTTAGTTACTGCTGTTCACGTGAAAATGAAACTTGGAGACAATGCCTTGAATAATTAGAGACTTTCACTTGTAATGACGAAACTTCCGATAAAAAAGTAACGAATTGTAGCCCTTATTTTACTGCCTTACAACATATCAATAATCTTGAAACTAAAAGGTCATATAAAAGGAAGGTTAATCTCAAGAATCTTAAATTTTTAAAAAAATCTGTCGAGCGGTTTAAAAATTATTCGCTAATTTGTTTAAGAAGACCAAAATGTTTACAAAACCGCTAACAAGAGCGCTTCAATACATACTAATCAAACCCTTCTTTCTAGCAATCGGCTTGAGCTATCTCCCATGATCTTTCACACACGCTTTCAAAAACATTGAAAATACTATGAGGTGAAATTGCGTGTCAAAAGCGCTTCAGTTTCTAGAGATAACGGCCAAACAACAATATTGTCCATTTTTTACTGTGTATTTAACAATAAAAACATTATCGCAAAATGTCTCGATAACGCTCTCACAGATTTCGCTTAAACTTCACGAACATCGAGGCTGCTATTGGAGGAAAAAGCTCCCGTGAATGATTTTCGAAGAACAGTTCCCAGTGCCGAGATATACTGCTGCAAGTAAAACAGGCAATAGCGTCATTGCGTTGCTATGATAACTCCGATGCCGTTGCAACACTGATCATAACAAATTTTCATCTTTATCTAATACAACTGTGGTGGCAATTTTTCCAAAACTTTGTTTTTGGCGACTTAGTTTATGCTCAAACTTGAGAGGTATTGACCCTGAAAAACTGTATCGAGCCACCTTAATACACAGAAATTTAACCTTTATTTAGTCGAAATCCATGTTTTCTCAAGCCCTGCATGCTTTATCATATGTTCTTGGCCATAAACTTAGGAATAGATAAGACCGATCAATCACATCCTCCACTTCTGAACCAACATACTTCTGAACCAGTCCGTAAAATGTTTGAGGAGTCCACAAGAAATGTATGAACATCAGTGTGGAGAACTTAGGTGTTGATATTATTAGATTTGTTTGCTGAGACTTAATACCTTATTGTCGTCCGCTATGTTCACAAGGTGTTGAGCCTGATTCCTTGCCTGAGAGGATGTACTAACTGCCGAGAGCCAAACTTTCATCTCCTCCTTTTTCAAAACAATACGAACAAAACACACGTGGCTTAGCAACAAGAAACCATCAATCAATCATAAAAGTAAGAGAGACTATGTTCGTTAGCGGGAATTCAAGGAAAAGGATTGACTTTACTACTAACTGAAAAACGGGGCGGGAATCAAAGGGTGGTGAGCTCAATGGCAGCATTGTTCGCCAGGACCTTGGGAAGGAAATATACAGGTTTAGTGCTGGCTGTGCCAATGCGTACGATACCGGCTATACCGCGGATGAGCAGAAATTCTGCTTTTTCAAGAGCTTTTAAAGCGCCCAGTAAATCTAAAATTAAATACCATTGCTTTTCAAAGACTTCAAGGAGTAATACGATTCCTGAAATAAAGAGACGAGTAAAGAGGGAAAAGACAAAAATCTAGTTAAAAAAAGAAGTAAAATTGGAGGGCGGAGGCGAAGAGGCGAGAGCGGGGAAGAGGGACATAAAACCCGGGAGAAATGACTTTGGCATTTAATATACTGTACTCACTTTGTTAAGCTTTCCGTCTTGGTCTTGATCCAATTTCTTGAAAGACTGCTCAGCGGTCCGAAGGTTCTTGTTCGCTCCGTTTACAGTCTTCACTGCAAAGATCAAGAAATGAAAACTAGCAGTATTAGTCTAAGGTCACCTTATCTTAAGCCAAAAGGGTTTGCCAACTCAAGGCCGCAGGCATCAACTGACAATAGGGAGTTTAAGATGCCACTACGACGACGGCAACGAGAACGTCAAAAAGCAATTGTTTAAGATTAGCAAAACCATAACTCTTCACGTGCATCACGCTTTTTTGTACATTTCTTTGCCATCACTGCACGACTACGACGTAAATTGCCTTATTTCAGTAGTATGGCAGTATCCGCCAATTACTTTCAGTGGAAAGAGCGGAAAGCATGAACCTAATAAGGGCCATTTATACCGGGAAAAGTAGGACGCGTCTTACATAAGACACGAGCTGCTGTATAAACAGCACATTTTGTCTGAAATAGGACGCGACTTGAGGTGGACTTCCACTGTCGTGTAATTTTTACAATAAAATAAAGGTAATGTATGTATAGAAGTGAAAGTTTCAATGACGTCCAACTTTTACGCTTTCGCGTGACTTTCGATAGTGGAACAGCGACAGTGGAAATCCACCTTTAGTAAAGACGCGTCTTAGCTAAGTGAAAGTCACGTCTTATTTTAGACGAGATGTGCTGTTTATACTGTTTTGCGTCATTCTTAGAACGAGCCTTATGTAAGACGCGTCTATTTCTTCCTCGTATAAATAGCTCCCGCCCCGGTTGTTCAAACGTTGTATTGCTCTATCCACCGGATAAATCACTATCCAGCGGATAAGTATTAGGGAAACCAATTGCGCTATTCAGTGGATAGATTTTTATCCGGTGGATAGCGCTATCCAATGTTTGAACAACCGGGGCCCGTTCTGAAAAGCGCCTCAGCCTACGCGGTCCAAGAAAGAGGAAGAAGCCTTATCCGGCTCCGCCCAAATTTCGATGGTTGAAGTAAGAAGTCATTTACGCTAGTCTGTTGGAGCCGTTCAGCTCCCCTCCCCTTCCCTTCCCCCTCAATGTTTTTGATATACCTGCGCTGTACTCACAGGGGCGGATCCAGGATTTTTTTTAGGAGGGGGTGCACTCGTCTCTTGCGCTACTTCAACACCAATAAACCACATAGTTTTTTTTTTGCAGAATACCAGTTGTACTAGAAAACCGCAGGACATCTTGGGGGGGGGGGGGTGCACACCCCCAGCACCCTCCCCCTAGATCCGCCCCTGCTCACAACCTGAATGCCTGGAACAGGTTAGCAAATAGGAAATTACCTTTGTATTCATCGAATGATAGAAAACCATCTTTGTCGCCATCTACAAATTCAAGGAATTCCTACCATAAAATAACACAAAACTTAATGCTTGTTTAACCTTGCGGCCTAAAAAACGTGCAATCTTGACTTAGAGCGTCAATATAGCAACACCTTTTGTTTCCCTAACGACAAAAGAGAAGAAAACAAACTGTAAATCGCGGGAGGATCGTTGAGAAAGCACGAAATTTGTCAAGAGAGAGAACGGTTCACGACTCTCAGGGTTACATCAGTGGCAAAGTCAACAAGATCAGTTATTTATTATAAATAAGAAAACGCAAAAGTAACGAAATCTTACGTCAACTATAACAGTAAACATGTGTGGATTTTCCTCGGGGTGGAACATGGATATCAGCTCGTCACGTGACAGCCCCCCATCCTTGTCTACATCCGCTTGTCCAAATCGTCTTCTGTCCCGTTTACGTTGTTCCGCTGTAAACGCTGTAAAAAACAACCAACCAACCAAATAAATGAGGCAACAAATCAGGTTGTTGAAAGTTGCAGGAAAATTTCTGATTAGATAAAATTTCGTCTTGAGCCAGTTAAACGCGCAGATGTTGTTGCAAAATTAGACCTACTCTCTACTTCCTGCAACAACATGTTTTGTTGAAAGCTGGGTTTGATTCGTGGTTGGTAAAACGCGCAACATAGACTTTCAACTCATTTTTTAGCAAGTTGCTAAACAAGTTGCGCATTTTTGTTGAACGTCTTACCCTAGCTTAAGCACGTCGCATGTGCATTAAATGTTACTTTGTCATTTTTAAACGCATCCTACAAGGCTAACATTTTGTTCAACAGGTATTGCAGCGATGCTGCAAAACAAGTTGCTTGTTATTGCTCGTTTTATTAAAAGCCGTGCACGACAAAGACTCCGCCCCCTTGAGTAGCGTTAGCCCGTAAAATCACAAAACGTTTCGACAAAAAGGTTACCTCCTTTTTTCTCAGCGCTTTCTGTATACTCATCCCAGCTAACTTTGCCATCGTTATTAGTGTCCAAAGATTTCAACCGAGTATTGGCCTCATCTTTGTAAAAGGCTTTCATACTTTTGTCTGTCCGCGCGGCAAGTTCTTCAACAGATACCCGACCATCACCATTTATGTCTATTAACGGAATGACTGACCTGCCAGAAAAAAACGGTAGTAAAGAAATAACTGTTTCCTTTTTATAGGATTTTTCGTCAAAGCACACTTCCTATAGACCATTTCACGGTTTCTTTCAAATTTTGACATGGACACGTTAGGGAACCGTCGACACCCTTAGTATTGTGGGAAACTGCCTACCTACCCGTCCCCTAAGCCATTATTTTGCCCTGAGCCAGAAGTATGTGTTAATGTTAGCTTAGGGGAGGGGTAGGTGGGCAGTTTCCCAGAAACCTAAATTGATCCATATTGTTTGGGGTCAGGGAAACGCGCTATTGGTGACTTCTCTTCCGAGCAGCTGCTACATGACCAGTCGACACCACTGAAAATAGCGCTAAGATTGGTAAAATTGCCAAGTTCTAAAGTGATTTGTGGAAAACTAACGAAGTTGTGGCTTCTCAAAGTCGAGAAATTTTACAGACGTTTGTATGGTGGGGGGGGGGGGGGGGGCGGGGTGGAGGATCGAAGGGGCGGAGGAGCGGAGGGAGTTGCCCGCCAACCATACAAAGGCCTGTTAATCTTCGCAACTTTGCGGAGCTATATCTTAGCACGCTTACAACGTATTTCAGATTTGGCAGTGTTTACTTATATTAAGACGCTCTTTTCAGTGGTGTAGACGGATTTTTTCCCACCTGGTCCATGTCAAATGTTGAGAAGGTCCGTGAGAAAGTCTATCGTGGAGAAAATTTTTTTCTCCCCTGAACCCCAAGGTAGGCCAAAATCTGCACTTTACGCTCTTAGGGAGGTCCCTAAGCGAGACGACGGAGATCCCCGTCCACTTATATGAGTTTCTCCCCGGGAGGAAGGGAGGGTGTTCCCTTCGCGATGAACGAGTACGAACTCCTTGCACGCCAGTGGGTAAAACACGAAGGTACCAATGCAAGGGAAAGGTGAAACGCGAGAAATAAGTTCGCTTTTCCGAGAGAAGTCAAATGTACCCCAAAACTTGTACTGTACGATTCAATTAAATAAATATAGGGGAACAAAGAGGCTTGTCTATGATCGTCTATGCAACATTTCCCTGGACCCCTCTCGTTTTTCACGTTTGTCGCGGTTTGTAGGTTGTCACGCAAGGAGTTGGTATCCCATAAAAGCATATAAAACCGCGGAGCATGCTATGCATCCCGAGATGGGAATTATGGTCTTGTTCAACGGCTGTGAGAGTAGAACTTCTTTGACGCGAAATGCTACATTGTTAATCGGTTGCCTTTGTGAACAACAGAATAATTTTTTAGCCCAAGATAGATCTGCAACGGGTTGAACCATATTTCTACCACAACGTGTTTGGCTCTTCCCTCATTTCCCTTTCAAAATATCACATATTACAAACCATTTTCCTGGATGTACATTCAAAAGATAAAACTTCGATTCTCTCACCTTAACCTTGATTCTTCTCTGTCTTTGTCAGTTTGAGTAAAATGGTTTCGGTGATTCGATGATTGTTCATGACCCTGAAAATGAGCTGAAATTCCTCGCCATGGAGCCAAGTAAAACATGACAAGAAATACGAGGAACATGACCATGCTGCTTCAAAGTTAAGGCTACAGTTTACCAACTGTGTTTGAGTAAGGATACTTTTCTAGCGAGAGAAAAGTTTCCGCCGACAAAAATACATGTATCAAGACATCTTTGTCTACCAGGATTGTGTGACATAAAGGTGCGGAAACGGAAGTCTACGTCACAGACTGGTTGGAGAGAGGCGAGTGGGACCAACTCCCTTTCTGTGATGATGCCAGGCTCTGAAGATCGCGAAAAGGTGAAGAAAACAAATGGATTCATCATACGGGTGCTCTTAATTGAAGATCATACTGTCCTCTCCATCTTCAACAGGATCGTAAATAATACAACTTGATTACAAGTTATACTCCCATGGGCTCGACTGATTCCAAGCTGTCTTATCTACACATCCTACTTGGCTTCATGTCGCCTTCAATCTCTCTCCGTATAGTCTACTTCGCAGCCGCTCGGGACGGAGTCACGCAAGCTCCACGCCCCCGAGCTTGCGTGACTCCGGCCAGAGCGGCTGCGAGTGAGACTACTCTTCGAGAAGCTTAAAATTGATCGAAGCGTAAGAGACTTCATTTCATTTGAAATTGTTACCTTTTCGCGCTGCTTTTAAATGAAACCCTTTCTTATTTTACAGTTGATATAATTCAATTCATCATTGCTAATCTCACAGGCAGCCCAAGCGCACTATTTGTGAGTTCGGGTTTCAGAGGTCATTTGGTCGGAATATACTACAATTATTAGTGTATTATCTGATGCCAAATAAATGCAAAAAGTCTTAAAGATATGAAGTCTTCTTGTTTGTCTATCTGTACTAGTAGCCTTTAAGAAAACGAAAATCTATATTTCGTGCATTATTACATGTGATTCGGGCCCTTATTGTTCGAATTTTATCACATGTATTCTACAACGACAATGAATCTACAACGCTAACAAAAAAAATCATGATCACGCGAAATATTGATTCAAAAAGCTCCCTTACCTTTAGTTCATAGCCATTCTGTGTCCTACGGTTGGTTTAAACGCCGTTTAGCCGACTTTCTTTCCATCGAATACTGAACACTATAAAAGAAGGGAACTTCCCTTCTTTTATAGTGTTCAGTATTCGATGGAAAGAAAGTCGACTAAACGGCGTTTAAACCGACCGTAGGACACAGAATGGCTATGAACTAAAGGTAAGGGAGCTTTTTGAATCAATATTTCGCGTGATCATGATTTTTTTTTTTCTTAGCGTTGTAGATTCGAATACATGTGATAAAATTCGAACAATAAGGGCCCGAATCACATGTAATAATGCACGAAATATAGATTTTCGTTTTCTTAAAGGCTACTAGTACAGACAGACAAACAAGAAGACTTCATATCTTTAAGACTTTTGCATTTATTTGGCATCAGATAATACACTAATATTTCTAGTATATTCCGACCAAATGACCTCTGAAACCCGAACCCACAAATAGTGCGCTTGGGCTGCCTGTGCTAATCCATAAATAAATCACAACAAAAAGTACCTTTTTCCCAGGGTTTGGCAAGTACCTTGAAGGCCGCGTACCCTCACTTAGCTTCCACTGTCGCGTAATTTTCGCGTGCCTACACGCGTACATTTTACGCGCGTAAATAAAATAGAGGCAGTGTATGGAAGGTAACGCGTAAACGTCAAAGTTGCACCTCGCTCAACTTTTACGTACCACGTACGGCTGCGCGAATGGGTACGCTCCTAGCCAGACCAAACCTGGGAGATTGCAGGAATGACTGTGTCCCCTGCGCGAAGCTTTGAAATGTTTTAGGTGAGACAAGACCTGATTACGCTGCCACAGGATGACAAAACGTTTCGAAGTTTCAGAACGAAGTGTCCAAAAATGGTTACGCCTTAGGAGATATGTCACACAAAGTATCACTAACCGTAACAACTATGATTTTATTATAACTGAAAAGTCATCTTGGAACTCACTGTTAAAAAATGCCTCATATGCTTTACAGAATTTTAACCAACCACTGCTAGTTCAACGAGGAGCCATCCTCGACCTTAAGCTTTTACTCCTTTCTCGGGCAAAGAGGAGCTCCGAACCTGACGGCGAAAAAACATGAGCGCACCGCGTACCGTAAGGAAACAAGTATTTTCCACCCAAGGCGCAACTGCACCAATGAAACAAAAATATTGAAAATGGTGAGGCTGTCACTGTTTGATCACAATGTAAGTCTAGTATCATATTAAATATTGTGCAACATTAGAAAATAAGGACTTTTTGTTATCTATAAGTCATTTATAAAACTCTTTGCTTCATAAATATTTTTGCTCTTAAAATAATTCCAATTAATACAACTCTTCTATCATAACATCTTGAACTGGAACAATTGCGCGTATATACTACCTAGAACAAATAGAACTACCAAATAATTTTATGGCTAGCTTGTACCCAATCTTCTCGCGGTTCTGACACCAAAACAATACAGCACTCGCAAAACAATAATTGCTCTCGCTCGCCCGCTAATCTCGCCTGCTACGCATCCAAATGTCTTCTATTGTACAGAAACAACAGAGAATAAGGTACCTCATTCTCTCTTGACAGTACCCATCATCGTTATAATAAGTTTACCTCAACCTGACGATGAAATTCTTTTCTTTTTTCTAGGAGGAAGGAAACTGCAACGTATCAGAAACTGGATGCGAGAATCGGCTGTTGTCGCTTTTTAATTTTCCGCGCGCTGTCATTGCGAATCATTACGTTTCTCGGTTGTCACTTTTCAACAATCACCATTCTTTGTCCAACAAAATATTAGCAAACCAAGGAAAAATTGTCAAGCGAAAGCACGAAGAAACCACATTGGATGAAAACACCCTATCAATAAACCAATCACAAGATGGTAACCCCTCGTATTTCTCGGTCAAAGGCCAATAAGATGTTTGATATCTCTCACTCTCTGTCTCCTTCTTTCTTCTTGGCTCTGCGTCTCCATGCCAAACGCCTGGCCCATTAGCTCGCGTTTCTTTTCCTGCAAGCTGAGCATGCGCTCTTCCACGGAATTGGTCACAATATACTGCAAATGAAAAAGCAATTACTACACCATTGCCTAGTTTGAAATCGAGAGGGGCTGGGTACGAGTCGGTCTATTATGGGATAAACAACACGAGACCCAGATAACCATACAAGCTAAAGAGGTGTAATATCAACCACAGAAATGAAGTCACAATGGTCAAAACTCTGCAGTGAAACAGCAAGCCGCACTAGAGTTCTGAACATTTCGACCGACTTTAGAGTGCTGTGCTGGGGTCTGGGGGTTTTGTGGGGAAGTAAATAGTATCATCATTACTTATAGCCTAGTTGCTGAACTCAGGGCTCCTATTGATAGCAGGTATTCTTTGTAAGCTCCCTGAATGGACTACCCTGGGTAATTACTTTTCAGTCTTTATTTTAAATGAAAACGTCTGTCTATCTATCGACGTCATCTTTATACTCGATAAGTGTATTGACCATGGAAAATTGTTGTCGATTTGTTACATTGGCCATTTTGAATTCTTAAGGTGGCTCGATACAGTTTTTTTGAGTGAATACCTCTCACGTTTGAGCGTAAACTACGTCGCCATAAACAAAGATTTGGAAAAATTAACACCGCAGTTGTATTAGATAAAGATGAAACTTTGTTATGATCAGGGTTGCAATGACATCGTAGTTGTCGTGGCAACGAAATGACGCCATTACCTATTTTACTTGCAACAGTATTTCTAGGCACTGGGAACTGTTCTTCCAAAATCGTTTACTGGATTTTTTTCCTACAATAGCCGCCTCGATGTAAGTGAAGTTTAAGCGAAATCTGTAAGAGCGTTATCGAGATATTTTGGGAAGAAGTTTTTATGGTTAGAAATACGGTAAAAATGGACAATCTTGATGTTCGACTGTTATCTGTACTAAACGAAGCGCTTTTGACATGCAATTTCACCTCATAGTAGTTTCAATCTTTTTAAAAACGTGTGTGAAAGATCATGGAGATACCTCCAGCCGATTGCTAGAAAGAAGGATTTGATTATTATGTATCGAGGCGCTCTTATAGCGGTAATGTAAACATTTCGGTCTACTTTAACAAATTAGCAAATAATTTTTAAACCGCTCGATAAATTTTTTAGAAAATTTAAGACTCTTGAGATAACCTGTCCTTTTATATGACCTCTTAGTTTCAAGATTATTGATATATTGTAAGGCAGTAAAATAAGGGCTACAATTCGCTAATATTTTGTCGGAAATTTTGTCTTTACAAGTGAGAGTGTCTGATTATTCAGGGGTATTGTCTCAAGGTTTCATTTTCGCGTGAACAGCAGTAACTAACAATGCATTTGACATATGCAAAAATGCTAGCTATTGTTGTGTACGAAAATATGAATTTTGGAGACAATACCCCTGAATAATGAGAGGCTATCACTTGTAAACACAAAACTCTTGACAAAATATTATCGAATTCAAACCCTTATTTTACTGCCTTACAGTATATCAGTAATCTTGAAACTTAGAGGTCATATAAAAGGACGGTTAGTCTCAAGATTCTTAAATTTTCTTAAAAATTTATCGAGCGGTTTAAAAATTATTCGCTAATTTGTTAAAGTAGACCGAAATGTTTACATTACTGCTAAAAAGAGCGCCTTGATACATACTAATCAAATCCTTCTTTCTAGCAATCGGCTGGAGGTATCTCCATGATCTTTCACACACGTTTTTAAAAAGATTGAAACTACTATGAGGTGAAATTGCATGTCAAAAGCGCTTCGTTTAGTACAGATAACAGTCGAACATCAAGATTGTCCATTTTTTACCGTATTTCTAACCATAAAAACTTCTTCCCAAAATATCTCGATAACGCTCTTACAGTTTTCGCTTAAACTTCACGAAAATCGAGGCGGCTATTGTGGGAAAAAGCTCCAGTAAACGATTTTCGAAGAACAGTTCCCAGTGCCTAGAAATACTGTTGCAAGTAAAATAGGTAATGGCGTCATTTCGTTGCTATGACAACTCCGATGTCATTGCAACCCTGATCATAACAAATTTTCATCTTTATCTAATACAACTGTGGTGTCAATTTTTCCAAATCTTTGCTTATGGCGACGTAGCTTACGCTCAAACTTGGGAGGTATTGACCTTGAAAAACTATATCGAGCCACCTTAAAGAATTGGTCGATAGTTTCGAATTGCATTATGGGACTATTTCGGGGGGGCGGACTTTTTAACAAATTGGCAATAATTTTCCATGGTCCAGACTCTCATCGATCATACAAATGACGTCAAAATGTTCAAAACTCAAGTGGAACCACCATGGATCCATAGAACCAAAAGCCGAAGGCGAGTGTTTTCAAAACAAAGTTTTGAACATTATGAAGTCATTTCTATAGTCGATAAGAGTATAGAGCATGGCATATTGTTGTCCAATAACATTTGCAGTTTTCGACGACCATTTTTGTTGACGTTTCCCGGAAAATCGTACGCGCAAGAAAGAGAAAACAAATGGATCAATTTAAGTTTCTTGGAAACGGCCCACTTACCCCTCCCCGAAGTCATCATTAACACCTACTTCTCATTCAGGGAAAAATGTTGGGTTAGGGGAGGGGTAGGTGGGGAGTTCCCCCTGAAACCTAAATTGATCCAAACAAATTTCCATGGTCTGTGCTCTTATTGAACATAGTTCTCGACCAATCAGCGCGCGAGAAATCGCTCAGTTCTTGTAAAATCTTTTACTGACTGTTACAAAGTTGCGCAGGAAACCTCGTCAAATGATTCTTCCCCTAAACAGTCCCAAAGTGCAATTCGTCAGTACACCCACCCATCCGCTTAAGTCCCCTGAAAATTACCAATTTAAAGTGAGTGTCGAAAATTCTTTGAATAGAAGCGTCCAATTGCCATTTTTACTAATTTTTTGACTACTTGCCATAATATATAAACATAAGAACATAAAATCGGTCCAATATTCTAACCTTAGTAATGATAACTTCTTGTGTTTGACCAAGGCGATGGCTGCGATCGAAACATTGTTCCTCGACAGCTGGGTTCCAGGCCTACGATAGATAAATTAAACATCGTCACAAACTTTGGCCCTACGCTGTTGAAGAAATAGCCTGCTGTCTGTGACTACTGAAGACCTCTTAAGGCGCTACAGCAAGGTAAAGGCGACTACTCTCCAAAGTTACAGTGGCACTATACTAGGCAGTTCCTAAGAGACCCCTAAAGGTGATTTGTTTTTATATGGGGTCGCTGTAACTCTTTAACAAATCGTCCTTATGGCCTTTACCTTACTTACTGCCATTAAATTGTAAGAAATAAATAAAATAAAAGTTGGCGAGAAGAAATTCTCCGTGGTCTATACAAGGTTGTTTACGCATAAAACGTGGTCCTTAAGTGTAATAATCAGCTTCAGGCTATTGGAAAATATTTTCCTGTGGTAATGTTTACTATGTTGTACAAGGCAGGTCAACTTTTGAGTCTATATATAAAATCCTTAAAACGAACGCTACTGAGCTACCCAGTCCTGGGGTACTGTTTATTATACCGTACAAGGAGGTTCTAACTTTTGAGTCTGTGGATGAAACCTTAGAGTGTTAGCATTTTAAATGAAGGCCACAGTGTAGTTTGTTTGTTGTGATATACAGGTTAATTCTAACTTCTGAAGACTGAGAGGTAATCCTATAATGGGTTTTAACCCACTACTAAAACCTTCTATGCAGTAATTTCGGGCTTTTGGGCTGTATTCAAAAGGTATGTACTTCTTAATTTTGAATTTACAAGTTGTAAGGCTTAGGCTTCGTTCTATAAGCCAGAAAGCAAAACAAGCACACTTCAAATACAATATTCCTCGTTCTAGAAAGAGAGACTAAGTAACCGGGGCGAAGCGACTTGGGGGCGAAATGACCGGTAACCTCATATTCACACGGCACCGGACGAATTTTCGACCGGCTGAAAAAATTGCCCGCAAACTTCGTTCACACTGGACAGTCAATATTTTCGCTATGTTCACATAGAACTTTGAACGGCTAGGCGTCTAAATTCTCGCACGTTTAAGGTGGTTAGATGTGAACGGAGCACCAAAACACACGAATTTTCAACCGATCCGCGAAAATTCGTCCGGTGCGGTGTGAATGTGGCCTCAAAAAACCAACCGGATCTAACAGAAATACACGGGTAGCAGCTGTTAGATTCAATCCCACTCCTCCAGCGGTAAGCGACAACAGAAACACTGTAGGTGAACTGGAACTCGGATCCGAAAATGTTTCTATGGCGCGAGCCCTGGCTTCTTGAGTCATTCGTCCATCCAGCCTGACAAACAAGAAATCTTGCTCCTTCAACGCGTCCTCTACTATATCCAAGAATGATGTGAATTGCGACACCACAAGACTCTTTCGAGAGGGGTCTTTGTCTCGTATGGCACACAACGCCTTCATCAACGTTTCGAGCTGAAAAAAAAAACAGGGATATAAAATCTGTATAAGAAGCTCTCTAAAAGTCAACTCGACTTGCGCGTTAAAGGAGGCGAGTCAGTAACCTACTGCATGGAGATATTTGATTTACGGAATGGACAGACATCGACAACATACATTTGATTCCTAAGCTGGTCGTATCACGTCGTCTAGAGGACGCTTGAACTAAAAGAGTGAGGTGCCTTCTGATCCAAAACGTTACACACCCTAATGCAGGCTACATAAACTCGCTTGTTGATTGTTTCAAATTAAAGTGCTCTTGGGGCACATGCCCCAAAGAAAAAAAAAACAAAATAAGGTAGAATTCCAATCATTAAAAGCACGTTATCATTGGTCAAACAAAGAATAATCCCTGCGTCACGCGTTGCGTAATAGAGACAATACACTCGATCCACGCCACAAATAGTAGAGCGCGCAGGTCAAGATATATTTATAATTTTACTACAGAAATAGTAAAGCTTTAATGCTTGTGTATTGTTGAACAATTAAGGACTTGGCAATAAATTTGATATTCATTTATGTCAAACCTTGGAGCTCGTCTTGGACTGTCCAGATTCCTCGCTGGGTTTTTCCGTTTCTGTGGACTTCTTTTTCTTCTTCTCCGGAACTTTGATAAGATCATTTTCATTCACGGGCGCACGACAAAGGGGACAATTGGGCGCAGAAGTCTCTGACGTAATAACATCCATAATGCATTGCTGACAGAAAACATGCGCACAACGCGTAATGACTGGTTCGACTAAGGAGTCGAGGCACACCGAACACTCTTCGTCCACTCCCGAAGACAAGGTCACGAGGAGATCGTTGATAAGTCGCTGAGTGTCGTGGTCTGCATCAAGGTCGTCATCGTCGGAGTCATCCAGACCTGGAAGGACAATAAACAATTGACTTTCAGTACAATTCGTGGTCTATAGGCGAATATTTTTCAACGTTATTGTTGACATTTTCCCTCACTGGCATACGACTTAACTCATAAAAGCTGTGGCTATATAAGAACTAAATTCAAAACTTAAAAGAGTCGATTAACTTGGGCATTTTATACAATTTTCAGCTCTTTGCAAGCAAAGGAAATTTCAGCCCTCGAAAACTGCGAAATTGCTTAGTGACAAAAAAGTTAATGAGCGATACATTCTTACTAAAATTTCGAGTTTTTAAAAGAGAATTTCTTCGACACCATTTGGTATATCGAACTTAAATGTTTAGAGATAACTGAAATTGTTACGCTATTTCAATATGCAGAATTTTACTTCATTGCCTTCATCAGATAATGATAAGCAAATGTTATCGGAGTAAAAAAATGTAAACAAAGATTCACCTACAGCTCTGACTCAAAACGACAGCCGGGCAATTTCTGCCGTTGTAAAAATAAATATCCCTAATAGAATGCTCCATAGCGGGAAAACCTGCCAAGCTATTTGTTCAATGTTGTACTTGTTTGTTTTACTGCCATGAAATGGAGTAACAGTTACCTTGCAGCAGATTCTGTGCATGTTGAAGCGACTCGCTGTCTTTAGCGCACAAGCTGGGATGTAAACAAAGCTGCCTGAGTCGCATTAAAATGGCGAAACAGTGGGCGTACTTTTTCAGCACCGTACCATCCTGGAGATATCTGAAACAAAATTTTGAGATGCAATTCATCGTGGGAAATTGTGCTATCCTGGTGTAACTAGCTACGCGGTTTTATAATTACCGCGGAAGACTGACAGGACAGGAAGGATAAAGAGACAAAAGGCTCTCTTTCTTGTTCCTTAGCATCACCCTGCGCGATAGCCTGAGTATCAGGCCTTCCTAATGGGCTAGGGGAGAGGAGATTTTAGAAGGGGGAGGGGAGAGAAAAAGTTTCTCTCCTTCAGCTCTCTCCCTTTTTCGCTTCCATCTTTCCCCTTTTCCCCCAGAAACGCCTGATACTCAGGCTACCTGCGCGATTATCTCTCTGGCGCCCCTTACGTAAATATTTTGAGAAAAGAACCTAGGCTAAGTTCAAACTATACCGCAGGGCTTTTGAACCGGTAAGAAAACCAAACTGGATAGGGATTCTGCTCACACATAAGAACAGTGATTAACGGAGTGATAATGCGCAACGCCGACCTCTAAAATGGAGAGTCACATATCGGATATGTGTCCATGCTATACAGAATAGATTTTCGTGTCGCAAAAAAAGTTATCCGGAAAAGTGTGAACATAGCCTTAGAATCCATTTAGCGGCCACGAGTTTCCCGGGACACTATCAAGTTGTTCCTAACCTTGCAATGATCAACTGTCCATGGTTCTGCATGGCATCGTACAGTTTCCGTTCCTCGTCTGATAGCTCCACTTCTTGGATGACCACGGTACGAGGTGGTAGCTTGACCAGCGGTTTACCCTCATCCTCGTCAGACTTTAGCCGTCTGATGGAGACATGTTTTAGGAGTTTCTGCAAACGACTGTGAGCGAAAGAAAAAAAAAACACTTTATTTGAGTGTCAATACAAGGGCGTGGTAGTACAGTCTACGATACCAACAGCTTCGTGAGTGGAAATTCGCCATATTTCACGAAATAAGGCTAGTAAAAAACTATACGAGAGTACTTGTAAGAAAAAAAAAAAACAGAAAAAAAAAAACATGCAAATCGTTGAAAACGGATAAAAAAAAGGCCAAAATGTATTTATTATATGGTTGAATCCGCGGATGGGCAAGATGAAGCGAATCCTGCCTTTTGAGTGGCTAACCCTTTGCCCCAAAGCACAAAAAACACCGCGGAAGAATGCAAAAAAGGTGGAGGGATAGAGAGCGAAATTTTGACTATTGCATATGCCTGAATTTCGAGAGATGCAATTTTGCATCAGGACCAAACGCCAACGTAACACTCGAATAAGTAGTTTTGGTTCTATTTGGCTACAGTCTTGGACAAAAAATGTTACGAAAAAATGTCTTTATTTTTAGTTCAGGATAAAGCTCTCTAAAGCAGTAGGAATTTAAAAAACTCGCCCCTTTCCCCCAAAGACTCTTACTGTTTTACTGGAATATTACTGCCCCCGAATGAACAACATTGACAAGGGTGGGGTGGGGGAGTGGTCTAAGTGGTACCCTATCCGCAGAATAGGCCTTCTGTGGGTAAGAAAGTGCAAAATTCTTAACACTTTTTGTCCAAGATTTTAGCATAATGGACAAAAGCCTTATTTTTTGGCAAAAAGTTCCTAGCGTGAACGAGTTAAACGGAAGTCTTCTTACTTGACAGCCAGCTGACAACCTCTTCTGACACTGGTTGCCAATGCAGAGTTCCACCACCTTTTGTCGTCAAATGGCTCCAGACGCAAAAACTTTACCACGGACCACAGGTCATCCAGTCTGTTCTGTATTGGGGTCCCTGTGAGGACCCACCGACGCTTGGCTTCTAGCTCTGCCATAGCCTTAGTCAAGCGAGTCTGAGGGTTTCTTATGGTATGACCCTCATCTAGGATGACACGTAACCATCTAATCTTGTGAAGTGGGGAATCATTCTGCAAAGAAAGTAACGTGGAATGACTGAATGTGCCTTGGCGCCTGTTCATGAAGGTTCTGATTACTAAATAGCCCAGAAAGTTGATATTGGCTTTACATTAAAGATAGAGGTTTCAATAGTTTAGCAGATAACATAATCAATCGTCAGTTAACAAAAACGCGCTTTTATTCTTTTTTGACGATTTGATGTGAATATTAGATTCCGGGCCGGAAAAGTTACCGCGACTTTCGAGACACGGGCCCTTAAACAGAGTGTTAAATGAAAAAGAATATTTCTTCCACTTAAATAGATGCCCAAGGCTTGCAGAAAAAAGTATCTAACAACTGAAAAAAATACGATCTGGACATATTTACAACAACTTGTTAGAGGGCATGTCACTAGTTTATTTTATTCTTTCAATGTTTCAAAAAGCTTTGGGTTACTGTGTACACTGCTTAAGTGCACACAGTAACTCAAGGATGACTAGCCTCAGGGTTCGTACCCGTTTTTGACCAAAAAAACCAAGTACTTTTCAAGGACATTCAGGGACACATTTCCCATTTTTCAAGGACTCCATTCAGTGCAAAAAAGAGCCTTAAGTCTATGTCTTTTTTAGTTCTTCCCCAACATGAGCAATTTTATCTGAAAGGTCTTTCTGTGTTCGTTGGGTTGAATAAAGTTAGCACCAAATTCAAGGACTTTCCAGCACTGACTGCAATACTCAAGGCCTTTCAAGGCCTTGAATTTCTATTTTAAAATTCAAGGACTTTCAAAGTGTGTGTGAACCCTGTAGCCTGTTTGAGAATCTCATTTGAAATTAAAAAACAAAGGACTAAAATCAAGGCATCACAAATGGCATACTAACTCTGCTGTAGTCGTTAGTCAATGTGGGGTAGGTGGTCAGCACAATGTCTTGCTGTCTAAGGAACTTCACATCTCTGAGTCGCTCTGGTCCATAATACATGTAAACTTGTAGACTAACATCAGGATGAACATGACTACAAATCTGATCCTAAAACAACAAAGAAACAACTGGTCAGTCAATTTAGTAAAACTATCAATTCAGGTAAATTTAGCCAAGGTCAAAAGCGAAGCTCTTGTGGGATCTTTAAAGAAATGTCTTTCTCAAGTTACTTAACTTTTGGCATAAGAAAAAAGGCAAACTGAATTCCTCCTCGTCAGGTCACATGGTGTTTGAGAGTCCAGCTGCTTTGGTTGCCATCTGCCAGTACCTTAATCTGCCCCGCCCACCCACCCGTCATGTGTATTTTGGGTTGTTTTAGGATTTAAAGTAGTGCTGTAGTTCTGATTGTTCTTGTATGTAGTTTCTTGTCAGCCGTTTATTAGCTCTTTTTGTGCTATAATACGAGTAATTTGTGGTGTTGATATTAAAAGTCAGGCTGCAAGATTCATACTTACTGTCCAGTTACTGAGGACAGACAGTGGACACACAATTAAGGTAGCAGCGTGGTCATCATCTGACTGAGGTCTGCTGTTTACTTTAGCATCTTTTTTGTTCCCACCAGCTGAAAGCCATGGTCCTACCAACACATCATCCTCATCAACGTTGATAGGTGTGTGCTGAGTTTGGGGTGTGTGAACATCTTTCTTGTCTTTGCACTTTTCCTTCTTTATTGATTTACTACAGAGAATAACAAATATAAAGTGCTCAGGAAAAGGACAACATTTGAACACGTCGTCTTATAAGGGTAGAGCTTTATAGCAAAATCCAGCACCCCTGGGCGATGGGGCACGACTTTCTCTGCATACTGCAGAAAACATACAGTACTTAGCAGTTACATAAAGGCAACAAGCATGGACTTGGATAAAATTATTAACAGACAACTAAACCAGCAACATACCTGGAAAACTTGCTTAAGTACATCTGTCTGAACTTAAAGCCCGGCTGCTTCAAAGTCTTGCTGTCTGGCAAACTGTAAATTATGTAACAGTGCAGTTAAGTCAACTGGCTGAAGCAACTTTAAAACATAATAATATGACTGATATTCCAATCAATGTTCTTCTCTAAATTAAGTCAGCTACACGTATATTTCCTAACAGAAAGACTGTGGATGAAATCCTAAATTTGAAGTGAACAATCAACAAACTATAAAAAAAAACACGGATTCACAAAACAAACACAAAAATTGACACAAATAGATCCAGGAACAGGAATATCAAAAATTCAAAGCAGAGATGAAGCAATACAATTTCCTCAGGTTTCTTAGAAGTTCTACAACGGTTTAACTGGTCTGCATAAGTTATGTGAATACCTCTTCTTTTTATCTGCAATGTCCTTTTTCTTTTTTATGGTTATTTGTTTGACAGATTCCTTGTCCTCCATCATGACATCTCCATCTCCATCTCCACTGTTGCTGTCTTTCCGCAGCATCTTCTCAGGTTTACAGTCCATCCCTTCACCTGAAGTAGATGCTGCCCTCTTGAAAAAATATATGAACAAAGTGCTTAGAAAGAAACCCTACGCAGATTATAATTAATGAGGACAAAAATACACAGCAAGTGTCTAGTAACAACAATATATTAACTATCAAGTAATGGTACTGTTAGACTAAAGGCAAGGACACCAGGGTGTGGTTCCTCCAAAGATGGACAGTAAGTTTGACCCAACTTGGACCAGAGCTACATGGGTGGGAGGTCACCATTCCACCATGCTTTCTGTGTCCATCCACAGTTGCTTGAAATCATTTTTCTGGGTGGATATTCGAGTTAATTGTAAAGGAAACCGAAGATGAATGGTGCTCTGCACTCCTTCCCATTGTCCCTGACTTGTGTTTCTTGCTCGTCTCCAGCACCCCACTTTTAAGGTCCATGCTTCCCACTACGTCTTCCGAAAGACTGCAGAACAAAGGCAGAAATCTCCTTCCTTGCTACCATATTTACTCAGAAAAAAATGCAGAGATTTTAAACTTTTCTGGAGATTTCAAGGTAGCACCTTTTCAAGGGTGCCTCTCATTAAAAAGGTACTACAGCAAATCAGCTTTGTTCATTCAAATATTTATACCAAATAATTGACAGCAATAACAAAACTCAGAGTAAAATGTAATTGCCACGTAAATATTAATGGTAAGCTCCTCCACTTTCGAGAAAAAATTATGTTTTCCAAAAAAACCTATTGTAAAAATGAATTAATTATATTGTATCTAGGTTGGTTTTACCATTTTAATTTTTCAGGGCTGTTTGCAAGATTTCATGCTGCCAGGTAAATACAACAAGTAAGCAGGGAATCAAGCAGCTAAGGATTTCTTTCTGTTCTTTTCTCTTCTCTCTTTTTTTTGGAAGTAACCAGGGGTCATGAAGTAGCCGGGGGAAATACCAGGCCCACAGCTCTTAATGACAGTGCTGGTTATTTACTTTTATGGTGTTTGAATGAGTACCACTTTGTACATTACTGGTATTATTGTTAATTTTAATGTCAGTCCTATTGAAAGTTCTCCTGTTTGAGTGGCACGTGTTTGGAAGTGCTGCTTACATGTATTCAAGAGTAGAACTTTCAAGTAAAATACAACTGTCCAAAGAAAGTTTTTCTCATCAAAATGAATGATGGAACCTAACAGTTGCACACCTTGTGAGCTGACGACTTCCTGGAGAACATTGGCTGTCCATTAAGGTGATTAGCCATTATCAATGTGATGACAGTAAGCGTCTTTCCAAGCCCCATGTCATCAGCAAGGATACCTCCTTTAGGAGAATGTGGCTTTCTATCAGTGGACATCTTTGTTCCTTTGTTGAACCAGGTACTCTTGTTGACCTGGGACCAAAATGGTGCTAGATCACCATTGTTTTCTCTCAGCATCATCCAGTGTACGGCGTGTAACTGGTAAGGAAACAGTCGGGTAGTGATGGCCTAGCAAAAAAAACATAGGTAAAAAAAATTACAATTAAATATTTTGTCGGTGCGAAAAAACCTGACTGTTGAATCCGTGAGCAAGAGTGTTCCCTCCGAGAAAAGGAGCCATAGCTGCAGCCAAGCACACCAGACAAGTCATAGAGGAAGAAGACAAATGAATAGTTCAAGCTGATTTATTACTGATATCATGACCAGAACTGTTACTAGTCAAACTTTTGAGACTCTTATTGAGTATTGAGTTTTGTAATTTTATTTTCTTCACACGGTGAATCAAACAGGGATAGAGTGTTGGACTGAAAAAGCATGACTGTTAAGCATGTGGTGTGATATGTAGCGAGAGAGTGACATAAGCCACACAAACCGGTTTTATCCGATAAAACCTGGAGAGACTTGAAATGATACTGAGAGAAGCTGAGAGGGGCGAGTTGTGTGAAGAGAACCATGTAGCGAGACAAGTGCATGAGTTGTATTAAACCATTTTATTTTGTGTGAGTGACCTTTGTTGTAAAATCTCCAGTACAAAGTTGGTGACTCTGCCAGGACTTGTGTTCTGAGGAAGACGAGTTCTGACTGTGAGAACCAACCGACATGGGAATAAATCCAAAGAGAAATCAAACCAAGCATCAACACATGGTAAACAATGGGTGAATTCAAGGAATTACAAGACAGGAAAAGAAAAATTTGATTTGAAGAAAAGCGTAAAAGAATGTTGGATGAGCAAATCGAAGTTTGCGAAGTTTGAAAATTCAGTTAAGGGAGCATTAGGGGATTGTGAGAAATCAGGTGGTCTTGGAGTGAAGTTTCTATGGGAAATTAGCAAGTCACATTCAAGTTCTAGAGACTATGGGCAAGGTCAAGGAAATTGGAGGGTTTGTGTGTCCAATACTTAATAAACTACCAGGCATGAGGGCAGATTTAGTTTGGCTGGATGATAATTGATAATAGTAGGGATTTCCATCATTACTTAAATCTCTCAGGAAGTGGTGTGATACCCCCTTAATCATCAGTCACCTAGGAAGAATCTTGCTCTTTACACCAAGGATGGGAGTGCAAGAGGGGGCCAGAGCTACATGTATTGCAATGGCAAAGATCACACTGACTTGAAACTACAGAAAAAGATCTTGAGTGACTAAAAGGTGTCTTTTAATTGTACGGGTCAAAGACATCAAGCACACGTATGACTTAGCAAGCATACCTGCCAACATTGTGCAGGTAAACACCATACCTCTATTTGTGATAGGCAACCTAGTAACAATCATATGTTGCTGGTGACCGGTGAAGGGACTATGGTTTATCCAGCTGTGGTGGTAGTTGTTGATGGTATCAAAATAATGAAGAGCATTACTAGATACTGGGGCCGCATCAGCAGCCTTGGTTGATAAGCTAAACACGCAACCTACACATGTTGAATGTGGGCGGATTAAGAGGATGGTCGTCTCAGCAATGCAAAGGTTGTAAAGCTACAAGGGTAAAATCTCAAGCATTGATGGGAAATTTGAGATGACAACACAGATCAATAAAGTGGACAAGGGTGTATTGCTCACCATTCCAAACCCAAAGTATGAACAGTTGATCAATAAGTATCATCACCTGCAACAATTAGTAACAGATGATAACGACAAGAACAGCGAGTTACTCATTCATGTGATACTTGGATCAAGTGAGTACTCAGGAATAAAAACTGCCACGAAACCTCAAGTAGGGCAGCCATCTGAACCATCACAGAACTTACACATTTGGGATGGACAATGATGTCCCCAGGGAAGGAAGTCCCTTGCTCCAATGTCTTTTTTTGTCTCCAATTTTTTTTTCAATCAGGTTGGGGTTCAGACTCTGCTACTGGTAACATTGTAACCCAGTACTACCTGCCTCATGGACAAATGGTCAGTGTCTGCACCGGCTCCCCCACCAGCTCTATGCTGGTGAGGAGGGTGGTATGTTACCCAGCAGGACGAAAAACAAAACCTGTCAAAGGGCAGATGACGTTCTTGTGAGCCAATGGCCAGCATGCATCAGGTATTGTGGAACACTAAGGGCACAGTTGGACAGACTCAGTCTGGTGGCCATCCACTACATCCTACCTTGTCTCCAGCCGTCTCGACTGTCCTGCCACCAGATAACTAGGGACAAGACAGAGAGGCTGACAACACTGTGCAACTGTGCAACTCTCCCTCACTTTAAACCAATTCACCCGCAATTCAAGACATCATCATCATGTTGAAACCTGGAAGACCCTGGCTCAAGACTGACTTGCCTGGCATAGCAAAGTCAACAAAGGCACTGTCCTCTTTAGCAGAACAGGATAGCGGGGGCCTGGAGGAAGCATGAGATGTGCAAATCCAAAGCGATCTCCTTGACACCTGCTCAAGAAACTCACCGGTGTCCAGAATGTAGCAGAGCCTTTCATGTCTGTACTGGATTGATTAGCCACAGCCAGAAAAACCGCACCTTATCCCTCCCCCACGTGATGTTCTTGGTCATCATCAACAATGATGGACAAATAACATTTCACCTGAACATCAGCAGTAGATTATGAGCAACTTTGCAGTTTAGATGTCCTAGGACTGGACGATAAGTCAGGAACAGACCAAGGAAATATGTATGGCAATTTCATCGAACAGCTACACCAAAGTGAGAAAATTGGTATTAAGCCAGTTTGGTGTCGAAACCAGGTCATCTCCCTCTACCAACCAACGAACGTGGAAACATAAGGAGATTGGAAGGCCTGGTGAGAAAATTAGAGGGAGAGCCCAGCATGACTGACAAGTATGATCAGGTGATTCAATAACAGCTTGCCTAAGGGGTAGTTGAATGGGTGGTGGAAGAACCAAAGGAACGAAACTTCTGCACCCACACAAACCTGTGGTATGAGAGTCAGTGGCAACCACAAAGCTGAGAATAGTTTTTGACACTTCAGCTAAGCCTAGTGAGGGTGGCCCATCATGGAATGAGTGTTCAAAAACTGGAACTCCCTTAAAGAATTTGTTATGGACTTTTCTTGTAAGAAACAGTCTGAAGCCAATTGCTTTAGCAGCAGACATCCAGAAAGCCTTCCTACAAATACGAGTGAGACCTGAAGATGTACTGAGGTTCCAGTGGATTAAGAACAAGGACCCCTCTACCATTAAAGATTTAAGATTTACTCGAGTATTTTTTGGGCTTGTACAGTTGCCTTTCATACAGCAGGAACACTAAAGTTGCCTTTAGAAAACTTAAGAGAGAAGTAGCGGGAGGAGATAGATGAGATTCTGAGAAGTCTTTACGTCAACAACATCATCGCAGGTGGCACCAACACAAATGAAGTTCAGAACCTGAAGGACATTGTCACCTCAGTGTTTGGTGAAGCAACCTTCGGGCTTCACAACTGGAACTCTAATGAGCCTCAGTTAGAGACTCAGAACATTGCTCTTGGTGATGAGCAGCAAACCTTAGCAGAACAACAATTAGTAGTTCAGGAAGAAGAACCCAAGTTATTAGGACTCCTGTGTAACAAAGAGGCAGACACTACTGTAGTGACCTTTCCAGGAGAACCTGCTGATATCATGAACAGAACAATACTGAGGTTCTTAGCCTCAGTGTATGTCTCTCTTATGTGCATGTCTCCTACAATGCTTATTGGAAAGCTTCTGTATCATCAAGTATGTGACAATCATTCCCCATGTGACAAGGTGTCAGACAGAATTGGCCAACTGTGTTTTCAGTTTGTGACAGACCTTTCCAGCAAAGTTGAAGGGCTGCGAGGTCTGCCAATGTTCAAAGAGCTAATCAATCAAGTAGACTTGCATGTATTTGGTGACCCAAGTGAATCTGGCATGTCAGCAGCTGTGTATGCAGTCATAACTCAAGTTTCTAGAGTGAGCCAGGGGTTGATAGCAGCAAAGTCAAGACTAGCCAAAAAGGGTCTTACAATTCTGAGGCAGGAACTAGTAGCAGGTCATATGACAGCTAATTTAGTGGACAACACTTCCCTGCAGGGGAAACCCAGTTTGGTCAGTGTATGTGGATGGCCCCACAGGATGGTTGCCTTACACTGGATAAAGGGTGGTGGCACTTACAAGCAATTGGTGGCTAACAGAGTCCCAAAGATTACAGCTAAGGAGTTCATGGAAAGGAAACATGTTGACTCAGACAGAAACTTAGGGAGCTGAGGTTCTAAGGCTCATCAACTTTCCAGTGTTTGGTTGTCAGGACCAGATTGGTTGTTGAATCCTGCCAACTGGCCAGTAGACCTGGTAACTTGTTCCAGCAAAGAAACAGAATCAGAAGCCAAAACAACCAATTTGGTGCTCGCTGCTGCATTAGAGATTAAGAATGAGTTTGAACTGTTGGAGAAGCATACATTCTGGAGGACAATTAGGGTCAGCACATGGGTCACACAATTCACTGAGAACTGTTGCAGTGATAAAGTGGAACAAGTTAGTGGACCTCTGACATCAATAGAAACAGGAAAACAAGTCAAGTGGTTGATCAAGCGTGAGCAGGGAAGATACAGTGTGACAGAGAAATTTTCCGAAGACCAAGAAAAACTCAACCTTTAGAAGAGTGAAGAGCAAATCTATGTGTGCAATTCAGAGTAGTTACCCTATATATCAGCCTCCCAGAGTAATCTTGTCTGAGAAAATGGTGCAAGAAGCCCACATCATGACCTTACATGGGGGAGTCAAGTTGACTATGGCACGAATCAGACAAAATTATTGGATACCTTGCCTCCGTCTACTGGCAAAGAACGTCATCAACCATTGTCATAGGTGCAAGAGGTTTCATGCGCCAACATTCCAAAATCCTCCACCTGGTAATTTACTAGTGGACTGAACAGAAGGCTCTTACCCTTTCCAAGTTGTTGGGGTCATTTACGCAGGTCCCGTAGGCTACAGAGTTTCGAAGAAGAAAGAAGGAAAGGACTACCTATTGCGTTTTGCTTGCAGTTTAACAAAAGCAGTTCACATGGAAGTACTTACTGATCAGACCAATCATGGTTTCATAAAGTGTTTGAAGCAATTCATTGCTAGGTGTGGAGGACCCATGAAGTTTTATTCTGACAATGGCTGAAGATTTCTGCCTGCATCAAAGTGGCTCCAGAACATCATGAAGGATGAGAAGACTCAGGATTACCTGGCTCATCATAATATTCTCTGGCAGTTTAAACTTAGTAGGGCCCCATGGTGGGGAGGACAATATGAGCGCATAGTTGAAGTTGTAAAACAAGCATTCTACAAGACTGTTGGGCGAGCTAGCTTGAAATTTGATGAAATTGGAGAAGTTGTTCCCGACATTGAAGTTGCTGTAATCAACCAACCTTTATTGTATCTTGAAGATGAACTCCCAGTGCTTACTCCTAATGCCATGATGCATGTCCAATCCAACCTTCTACCTGAAGAAGCCACAGACTCAGTGGACCTCATCAAAGGTTAAGACAAAGTTGTCCAAGTGGTTAGGCTTAGAGAGGGAAAGTGGGATACTCAACAAAGTCAACCTGCCCAGTTGAATCCAAAGGTGAGAGTGTTCACCCCCAAAACAAGCAGCCATAGCTGCAGCCAAGTGCATCAGAGAAGTCATAGAAGAAGGAGACAAATGAAAAGTTCAAGCTGATTTATTGCTGATATCATGATCAGAGCTGTTACTTGTGACACTTTTGAGACTCTTGAGTTTTGTAATTTTATCTGCTTCACACGGTGAATCAAACAGGGGGGAGTATCGGAGCGAAAAAGCGTGACTGTTAAGCATGTGGCGTGACATGTGGCGAGAGAGTGATGTAAAGGATGCAAACCAGTTTTATCCGGCAAAACCGGGAGAGACTTGAAATGAGACTGAGAGAAGCTGATTTTCTAGTCACCTGAAGGTAAAAGTTAGGAATCAACCTAGGTTGAAAAAACTTAACCTGAATTTAATTTTGACCTTTAACATATAATTATACTATTTATATATGTTGTAGCTGATTTTTTATCTCAAGCAATTTTTGTTTTTCTTTTTTGGGGGGGGTATGGTGATGTATGCTAAAGGAGTTGAAACAAAGGAAAAAAAAAATTACCTGAGATAAAAAAATAACAACAACATATGTTACAGGTCAAAATTAAATTCAGGTTAAAATTTTTTTAACCACGGTTGATTATCAACTTCCTTTGACTCCTGGCCCTGATTCATGAATACTTAGGGCTGGGATCCAAAGCAAATTGATAATCAACCAAGGTTAAAAAATTTTAATCTGAATTTAATTTTGACTTGTAACATACACATACCTCAGGTTGCTCAGCTTTTGTTATCTTGTTATATTCAACCAAAGAGTCAAAGAGTTGGTCCAGCTCATTCAAAGGCTAAATATTAGGGGGAAAAAAAAGATTTTTGAATAAAGACAAAGGACATTAAAAATGACCAAAGTTATAAACATTGTAATGTGGGAATCATTTTGACCTACAGAATAAAAATTTCGAACTGAGGATATTGCAGTAAAGAAATGTCAAAAAGAGGGAAGATATGTAAGGGGTAAAGACATGAAAAATCCCTTTCATTATGCCTTTGGCACTTCGAGAATGCAACCTGCAAATTTAAAAGTTAATAACCTGTTAACAGCATAATCAAGTCTCATGGTATGATATCAAGAAGTCTTGCTTCAAGGCGTCTAGTTCGTAAAGGACATGTATTGAGATCGGTCTGGTCCCAGTTGTTCAAAAGCTGGATAGCGCTATCCAATGGAATAAATCACTATCCAGCAGATAAGTATTACCAGAAAAAATTATTGCATTATCCAATGGATAGTGATTTATCCAACGGTTGAACAACCAGGGCCTAGAGAATACTTTGTATGTGAATATGTTACAGTTCAAAATTATAGTGAGGTTTAACCAAGGTTGATTCTCAATAATTATTTCCTTTGCTTCCTACGTAGCCCTAATCCAAGAATAATAATAATTATTCTTGAATTAGAGGCAAAGGAAATAATTATTGAGAATCAACCTTGGTTAAACCTCAATAAAATTTTGAACTGTAACATATTCACATACAAAGTATTCTCTAGGCCCAAAGGAAATCGAGAATCAATCCTGGGTAAAAAAAAATTACCCTGAATTTAATTTTAATCTGTAACGGATATTGGGGCTTAAAGGGTCTCAGGACTGGTCATTAAGTGTCAATTATTTAACATTTTAAAACAGTTCTCAGGATTGTGCTCACCACAACTGGAAAAATTTGTGGCTTAACATCAGGTACAGAAGGATCCATGCCTTTTTTTTTGTCCTCACCCATTCCATTACATGTGCACTCTCCCTGACATGATCCACTGCAAGTGTTCAAAGCAGCATCACCAGAATTCTGGGTGCTAACGCCAGATGTTCCTGGGCATGAGCACACAAGGATAGAGTTACATTTTTTGCATGGTTTGAAGTTTGGAAAAGCGGTGGAAATTTCTGTGACTTGACTGATGGCTGAAGATGCAGCTGTTTCAGTACTAGGATCTACTGAAGTTTGCATTAGAACTGTACTAGTGGAAATGTCTTTGGGTGATGAGACTGTGGTTTCTGGGAACAGAACCTTCTCAGCAGCTGGAATCGTACCACAGTCTGAAGAGACAGAAGCTGATGAGGTTGATGATGTACTGCTTTCAGGAACATGCCTAACAGCTGCAGATGCAGTAGCTTCAGCACATGGATTTGTCATAGCAGCACTACCACTAGTTGTCATGACATTTGGTGCAGGCACTGGAGTTTCAGGAAACTGACCATTCCCAGCCACTGGAATCTTGACACAGTCCATATGTATAGGAGTTGATGTGGTCAACAATTCACTTGAGACCACACTGAGCTTTGGATCTTCACTTGTCGACACTGTGATTGGCATAGCCCATGGAATAACATTCTTCATTGCCGAATTAATTGCAGCGGAAACAAATGAAGAACTGAGTCCCGTCATCGGCAATGATGAGGTGACAGCGGTGTCCACCAAACTCTGAGAATTTTCTGACGACGAACCTAACACTGGGTAGGAATACAATGTAATTGGAATTTTAGGAGTGGCTACAGATGAGCTACACTGTGGATCACTGGTTATCGGATTGGCCTGTGCTGCACTCTTGTCATTTGTTTCAGACATTACACTTGTTGACTCCATTTCCTCTGGCACATTTAAACCTGACTGTTTAATCGCCATTTTGTTTTCTGCCGGCGAACCTTTGATACTGTTAACAGTTGATGTTGTGCACATATCGGACAAAGAACAGGATCCCTGGAGTGTTCCTTGTGTGGCACATGGAACTAAATTTTTTGCTGTAACTGATACAGTGTAGTTGTTACTCAACTGTAGATCTGCTGGGCATTTGCCAGTATCAAGTATAAAGTTTACATTTGTGCCGCAAACTTGCTCATCTTCACGTGTGTTGCTGATCTGGGCAGTTTCCTTTTCACTGTTGGACGAATGACAGCTCGAAATTGTTTCTTTTCCCAATTCGCTACTTTTTATCTCTATACAATTTCCAGGTAAGTGTTGATGCACATTTGCAGTTTCTGTGCCTTGAACGTGACATTCGCCCGTTTCCTCCACTTCACCGTTTTGAACGGGCTCTCTTTCATTGAAAAGTTCGCCTTCTTGACTCGCACAGCTGACAGAACCCTCAACCAGGTTTTCTTGATTTTCGATCCGATTGTCCATTTTCTCCATCACGGAAGATAGAACACAAGAGTCGCTTTTAACCTCGCCAGTACTGCTACCATTTTGAACAACAGCGTGAATTTTCGAGCCATTTTCCGCTGCAAATGTAACGTTAGCCACTTCCGCCATTACAGAGTTCAACAGTTTCTAGCCACAGGAGCTTCTATAAACGACGCAATTCATGAGGAATATAACGATCAATATCTTTGTTGCTATTTGTGTCGAAAAGATAACAAACGGAAGCGAATATTTGCAAAACAGCGACCAATAAATCAGAAACTCTAATGACCCTCAAATCTATTTCGATTTTAGCGCGAATCGCGCGCTAAGCATGCTCAAGATTTTCCATATTTGGAAGCCCCTAAAAATTCCCTGGGGTGTCCATAGTGCAATCTGATTGGTCGGTTTTTAACAGAGGGAAAATGACATGTAACCAAGGCTTTCGCAAACAAAAGCGAAGGGTCGCGTGAATTTACTGAAGTTATTGTAAACATTGAAAAGTTTGTTTGACTAAGGCTCACGAGAATTTGAACGGACATTTACCAACGCGTTTTATGGTCGATAAACATTGATGTTATTCTAAAGGCATGGCCTCTTCTTCAAAAGATAGTCCTTTGTTTTCGTCCGAAAAAGGAAGTATGAAGGGTAACCCGTTTTTGCATGGTTCCGAAAAGCCGATATTTGATCGCACAGCTGGAAAGAAAGACACACGCGGTGGATTAGACATAAACTGTGGAAACCTTATGGAGAACTTGGATGATTTGACAGAAGAACAGTTAGACGAACTACTGCAAGATGCTTTGGATATTAATAAAAGGCTGAAAGCCTTGGAGAGAAAACAAGTCGTGGAGTCCCGTGGGGAATATTTGTCAGATAAAGTGACCTTTGGGAAGAGCTCGCTTCCAAAACAATCTCCCTTTCTACCTCCGCTTGGGCAAACACAGACTTCTCTTGTAACTCCAATTGCTGTTTTACAGGGAGCCAAAGTTGACAAAGAAGGAAGGCGCCAGAAAGCAAGCGTGATGTGAATAGATGAAAAGAGAAGGAAATTTAGTATTTGAATGAAATTTGGAACGGTAATGTATAGCCGCTGGGTAGACTGATACCAGGAATTTGAAGAAATGGAAATTATCAAGACTAATCATGGAAAGGAAACCTTAAGAACAATTAAATTTATGGGTTTATTTCGACATTTTTTTGCTATAACCACTCTAGTCTTTTTTTGTCTACCTTCAAAAAAACAACATAACAACTACCCTGAATCAACAGCAGGTTGTACTAATTTGCAAAAATGTTTGAACTGGGCTCTTGGCCAAATAAATAGAAAATATCACTGGTCCTAAGGGCATAATTTACTTTCCAATACTGTTGATCTGGTTTTTTGCTACACAATGGTCAACAATTAACACCAAGAAAAAAAAAAAAATTAAAACAACATAAGATTTTTCGCAGAGTTTTTATTATAAACTTAATAGTAACACAGACCATTAAGTATAATGCAGTCTTGTGCATGTACATGTATCTATGGAAATCTCCATCCAAAATGTTCGTTTATTCGTAAAAAAGAATTACTACATTCCTCAAATAATAGCCCTCTAGACTAACCCCTTTTGAATTGCTTTTAATGTAATGATGATAATAATAATAATATCAGTACTATTATTATTATTATTAATATAAATATTACTATCTAGATTAGTTTATCAACATCATATATATGTGAAGCAAATAATAAAGTAATGTTGTCCAAGCCTTGATATTTAGAAAATACAGTATCAGAACAATACTTTTAGGGGAAAAAAAATGTCCATCAATAATAATTATTAAAGTGCTTTTTAGATCCTACCTTGTAAACTGAAAATTCTATTTACCAGAAAAAAAATGATATAAAAATACTATTGTTGTGTTTGTTATAGTGTAGCAATAGACTTTCACACTTTTTGCTATGTTCCATACTTCACTTACCATCGAACCTGCCATAAGTGACTACTCAAAAATTTATGCTAAGATTTAGCAGTCACTTATGGGAGGTTGTCACTTCTGAGAATCGACAAATAGGGTTTCTTCCGGAAAAAGCCCCTGATTCATCTCATTCTTGGAAGGTAATTTATTTTTTGCAATTTCTAAGTTAAGTTAGCCGCGTGGCAAGAGTTTCTGTTTGGTTTCAGAGCAAAGAAAGACCGAGAAACGGGATTTTCGGTTTTGGCCGCATGAATTGGCTCTCAATATTCTTGTTCTTTGCTCCGAAACTGCATGCACACGCTTGCTATGCAGACTAAAGTCAAGTATAAATGTACTTCTCTTATGAGTAACCTGAGATCAGGCCCAATTTTAGCAGTTCTCACACATTCTCTCTTCTAATGTTGTTTACAAAGCGAAACAAAAATAGAGCCTGATCTCAGGTTACTTATGAGAAGTGCTGGCACATGGAGGTTTGACCCTATTTGGATGTGGCAAACATAGGAAGCAGAAAACCTTTCTACTAGTCTGCAAGACTTGTCTCCTTACCCAATAGTTTCACACACCAAGTAACTTTACTGCAAAAATAAAGCCTAGTTTTCGTATGTCAGAAAAATCCCAAACAATAGGGGATTTAACCGTTTTGCTACTGCCCAAGATTTTTCCAAATGATGCCATCACAAAATCTATGAGATGGATGGGGACAAAGAAAACTGCTCTAATTTTTCAAGGCATATCATGATCAGATTAACAACAATGCTAAGCAATCTTCAAATCAAAATTTATATTTCTACTACTAGGGATATTGATGAATAGTCAGCAATATATTACACATCTGACAAGTCAGCAAAATCTGAGAAGGTCCAGTAAAGAGTGAAAATTGATTATAGATAATAGAGTCGTGTCTCTCCTTTTGACGACTCTCGTAAGCGATCAGCTCTAGTTATGACCACCTTTGTGAAACCCCATTTTAACTGACTTAAACTTTGTACTGAAAAGCTCTTGAAAGTGACTGTGACTACTTTTAGGATTATCCAAGTGGACTTTTCTTTTGTTTTTAAGCTCTTGTAAGTGACCACTCAGACTCGATAAACATGAACTGTGAATTTATTGAACAGCTTCAAAACCTTCTGATGCAGATCAACTCATTCTTGCACTAATATTTCGATCTGGGGTTAATTGGTCTGAAAAAATGGACATAAAGTTTAGCTGTACCTAAGTCAGGTATAAAGACAGTCATTAATTAAAACATTAATTTCCTTTTGTGTTTTCTTTGTGAATTATTTATGAGTTTCTGAAACTCTCGTAAGCAACCACCCTCTATTGTACAGGTTTTACCATGCAGTCAACCACATACAAGAGCTCACTTTCGTAAGTGACTAGCTCTAGTTATGACCACTTCTTTCGAGTTATAATTCGCAAAACTAAGGCAAAAGTAAACAATTGAAACCAAAAAATCAGAGGACAGGGGAAAAAAAAGATCTAGCCAAACACTGTTCTTGTGGCGAACAGGTTAACAATTATTTCAAAACTGACATCAGCTATAGGTGGAAAGGGAGTCCGTTTTGTTTAAGTGTACAGAGTAGAAAAAAAGTAAGATTTAAAATGTGCAAGAATAGTTAACCACACATGTATAAGTAAGTCAAACAAACAAAAAAATATCAGTGGTGTACATTGGCAAAATGAAAAAAATAAAAAAATAGTAAGACAAAATGGTTTAATTTATGAACTCAGCTAATAAGGAAAATGTTGGCTAGGGTCACAATCAAATTCAAGTTAAGATTTTTTACATATAACCTGTGTTGTTTCTTAACTGAATTTAATTTTTAGCTAAAAAATATAATCTATGCCACCCATTTAAACAGGCAGGTCCAATTCAGGGCTAGCCCTTTAATTTGAGAGGCACCGAATTCCTTTACAGTAAACAAAAAAATTTACTGACCTTTTGAATAACTTCATCCTTGAGATCAACTCAATGCAATACTACACCTTGGTAATTGGTTAATATAATAGCTGCGGCCACACTATCGGACTTAACCAAGTTATTTTCAAATAACAAATTAAAGTTAACTTGTTAAAAAAAACTGCAAGTACGGCCGGGCATTCTACAGTCTTGACCTAGTTCTAACCGGGTTATGCAAATCAAGCAAGAACAATAGATTTTCTAAACCAGATTTGGCTGTTTTAAACCACCTTGCCAGGTAGTTTAGCGCAGCTTAACGTTATCAATTATTTGATCATCTCCACCTACGCATGAGAATGGTCCAAATTTTGGTTTTACCATGATGCATTCAAGCAAAACAGTTTCGAAAATTACTTCTTCCACTCCAAGTTCAGCTTTTCTTTCTTAACACAATTGAGTTAAGACTTTTTAGAAGTGGGCCTCTTTTTATCAGTAATACGGCCCGGTCAAATTTTTTCAGTCACTCTTAAGGGAGTGGTATGAGCAACCCAAGCAACCACGCAACATTGAGTGACTTTTTGAAAGTCTAAAAAATTGAGTCTGGCTGCTGAAAAAAAATTACCCACTGAAACTCTTTTAACCAGATTACTTTCTGAAAAATTTTTCACTGGGTTTTTCAAAAACTAACTCGGTTAACTTGCCAAGTGTGGCCACAGCCAATGTTTGTTTGCTGAGTGAGATGAAGCAATATGGGGGCAGCTTATTACGACAGGTTTCATAAGCAGGCACCAATTCCATCAGTTCAACCTACAAAATTACTTCTAAACAATTACAAAATTTCTTGTCGTATAAAATGTATTTCTTTAATCCGAGTCTTCTTCTTCCCCATAATCATCAGCCCCAGGAGCTTCTAAAAGAGGAAAAAAAATACTTGCAGTCAGGGTAGTATATTTATTACATTATTTGACTGAAGGCATGGATATGTCATGGTTCAAGAAATTTTTGTCCTTGTTACTGTTGTAAAACACAGTTAATGTAATGTGCCTCTGGGAATTCGCTTGTGCTGTAAAATTTTACATGTATTAATATTGTACTTTAGACTCTTAGCTCAGTAAAGTAAATGTACTATTGTTTAAGTTTGTCTAGGTTTTTATACATAGGTGTTTCATTTGATGTTGCAATTTTGTCTGGATACAAGTTACAAGTTTTTTTATGTCTTATCTGTTATGATGGAAAGTTAGGGTTACAAACATACACCACATAATCTTGTCCATTGACTCAAACTTTGGGCACTCTCCGGGTGTAGCTATAACATGCGATGATTAGTCACTTTGTGCTCAATTGCTTTTTTTTTCTCAATTGCTTGCTCGTGGTCTAGCTAAAACATATAAATCTTATTTTACTTCGTGTTTGGATAAAGTAAAGCGTGATAATCAATTTATTTGCAGGAAACAAAGGAAAATGTAAATTTAAACCAAGGATAAAAATTAACAACAAAAGATTATTCAAAAAGGTTGTCCTTTGAATCATGGTTGACACCTGAAATGTGTAAGAATGATAAATCAAGGCCACACAGCCTTAAAGCTCTCTGCAAAATGCAAGATTTTCTTGTTATCCAAAGGCACCAGGGGCTGAAAGGCTTATTATAATATATCTAGAACACTGGGGTGTTCATTAGGCATCGGAGATCGGGGAATTCTCCGTTTACTATGCTGAATTCTCTGGCCAATGTTCCATAGCTTACAACTATTTTTTACTCAGATGTGGGCCTCTTTCAAAATATTCTCCTGTAACATTACACCTTTCTCCTGCTACTAATATTCTTAATGAAACCCCTGCTAGAACATGGCATTTACCATCTTACGATTTTCAACCAATTCACCCACCTACAGCTCCTCTTAATAGTCTACCAACATCAGGGTCTCGAGCAAGATCACTGGGCGTCTGATTTTCATTGTTTCGAATATCTGTTCTGGCTCCTGCAAAGTAAACAAGGGTTTAAGAAGCTGACAAAATTTTAACCACTATTTGTTAACACTGATTATGCCATACATGTAAAAGCCTCGTAATCCTGGGGTAAATCCAGGATTTAGTGGAGGGTTCGGATAAATGTTAATGTCTGCCAAACACAGACCAAGCTAGTGGGGTACTGGGGCATGCTCCCCCGGAAAATTTTGAAAGGTACATGTAGGTCATCAGACAGGTGATTAGTTATTCTAAACACATACTACTCTTAAACATTAAAACAATCAAGACCAATATTGAAAATATAACTTAACCCTCAGACGTACGGAGGGGGGGAGGGATGCCACCCCCCATAAGGTTTTTCTGAGTTTTTTCCTGGAGGATAAAACATCAGTATCTGACGTTTGCAGGAGCTGTTCATTCATCCCTAGTGCATATTTTGAGATAAGTTTAGTGATGTTCAGTTGCTATGGTTACAAGATATGATGTCATAAGTAGAAGTGGTCAAGCCACTTTTTGGGAAACTACATGTTTTTTCACCTTCTTTCAACAGCAAAAGTAAACCTTGTGGCTAAAATCATGCAAAGTGCTTATTTATGTGCTATTTCTCGTGTAAAGCACAAAAAAATAACATTTCTTGTGGATTTAACCTGATTTCTACTTCATGGTAAAATCCAAGAAAGCAGCCAAGATGGCGACCATTGTTGGTGACGTCAAAGGCCTCCAGCAGCGCCACCACCCTTAAAATATACCTCATCTTGTTAAGGAGATCAAAGGCTTTCCACTAAAGGTAAAACCGTTTTGAAATACTGCAACATATCAAAAACTCCAGGGAGGGGTCTCTTGTACCATGGTGGGGGTATGAATTTGTGTGTACGTCTGAGGGTTAAAGGACAGTAAATTTGTATTGTCTATGCACTTTGAAAATTACTCAAAAATTGAATCAACAAGGCATTTAAAACCAGGAAAAGACTCTCCTCCAGCAATGTTATCAGACTCTTTTTTTTTTTAAAAGATTACATGTATATCGAGGTTTGTTAGTGTTTGTCAGTACGTTCACCAAGGTTTTATGTGAGAAACCGCTCATGTTTTAACATTTTCATTTCAGTCTAGGGGGTTTGAACGAACCATCCAAACCACCCCTACGTCTGCCCTAGTGATCCTCACAGAAATAATCATCTTCTGCTAATTTTATTTGCAAGAACAGAAAAAAAAAAACTTTACCTCGCTCTAGTAGTAATTCTACAATGTCTGGATGGCTTTTCCATGAAGCAGAATGTAATGGGGTATCTCCAAGTTTATTCTACAATAAGAAACACAAAACACATACTAAATTATTACAATTTTCGAGGACCTCTGTTGAAAATGACACGACTATTGATAACTGGCTTCTGCTCTCCCAGTGAATTGCAAAACATTTTCTTTCAACTCTAAAGAGACTAAATAAGATTAGTCACAGAGGAAGAAAAAATGTCAGTTGGTTCTCCATCAAATTTTCAAAAAACACGAGGGGAAAAGTGTGAATCTGTGCCTGTTTGGTTAACCTCACCTGAACTGAAATCTGTATTCTTGGTTGTGCAAGTAAGACCTTTACACATTCTAAACACAATAAATACAATATATTTTTTTCATAAATAAATTACTAAAAAGATCAGTTGGTATTCAAACCTCAGATATGTTTTGCCTATATTTTATTCAAGGTATAGATTTTGTACACTTAAGTTGGACTAAATTAAGAGGGCTCAAAATGGTTCTCAGCTTCATACATGTGCATCTTGCAATATTGCAATCCATTTGATGAGTGATCTTTACTAACAAATACTCTCTTTATTAGTATTTCTAATCTCACATGTATGAAAATTTAAGGGACAATATTTAGGGCAATTTTCTTCTATTTAAAAATCTCCATTTAAGGAAATAAATTGATTTGCACCACGATTTCTCATATTGCCAAAAAAAAAAGATGATAAGTGAAGCTTTCTACCATGAGAAAAGACAATAACAGGTCATCAAAATGTAAATGAAAGTAGTTGTGAAGATGTTAAGAAAACTGAGTATAGATATTTAACAATAATCTTTGTTGGATGAGGCTGAGTATCATCTGAAGAATGCTGGAGGGTGTTATCCAGATCTGCATAATTCTTCAGATGATATGAAAGCCAAATTCAATAATAATAAATGATTGTTTTATCATTCACTCAAAATAATTCCTAGTTTAAAAACAAGACTGTTTATTGATAAGTTTAGGAGATACAGGGTTGTTCAGTACTGCAAATATTCTCCAAATGGCAGATGTCATCCATCAAGTTGTCTTCTCACTGTGCTGCACAATTGACGTCATTTTTCACACATCGCAATTAAACAGTTCCAAATTTGGTCAACAGTAGCTGGTTATGATGAAGTATGGGATTTTAGCCAATCAAAAACAGAGAAATATTTGAATGAGTAATAAATGCTCTTATGGAGAGCTGCACCATTATCACAATAGCAGCTGTGATATTATAATTAACAATAATCCATGCGTGTGCATTGGATATGAGATGGTAGATAGCCAACGAGGCACATAGTGCCAAGTTGGCTATAATCATCTCATATCCAACAAGCGCAAGTGGAATATTGTTTTATTAAAAATGCCCACAAAATATTGAGAATTCTTCCAGACTTTATTTGTAAAAACAACCGATTTTCAGCTTATTTTTAATTTTGAGCAGATGCGTACAGTTGTCATATTTGGAGAGCACGGTGTAATGGCTATTATACCATGATGGCTAAGACAATGAGAGCTCTCGAATTGCATTATCCAATGATTCAGTTTTTAATAATGATACTTGTCATATTCTCCAAAGATACATGACTTGTACACTGCGGCTGTGTATGAATACATTTCACACTATATCAAAGTTACCCACATTATCGCCAGCAAAATTTTCCAGAATATTTTATTGCTTATTCATGATACCTTAATTACATCTAAAGCAGTCAGAGAAAACAGCCGATATTTCATGAAGTCACCACTGATTTCCCCGCAAAATGAGGCCTGAGGAATGCCTGCAGAAATTCCATACTGAAGATGGGTCACTACCCAGATCAGGGCAGTGCTTCTGATTGGTTGTACCGTGACAGAACTTTGCTTTAACCATTCAGAAGCACTACCCAGATCTGGGTATTGATGCATTTCTGCAGTGACATCGTTGCTCAGGCATCATTTTGTGGGGAAACCAGTGGTGGCAACGCAATATCTCGGCAGTTTTCTCAGTCTATACTTAAGGTAATAACACAAAACTGACTGTCTTACCTGTATGACCTCCTTGAGCTGCCCAGTGAAGAGGGGTGGAGCCAGACTTGTCAAGACCATTGACAGACACCTGTCAAGTCATCAATTAAGGCATAAATAATTACTGGTCCCGAGAGAGACATTTCATTCTGTTTTCTTAGAATCTCAATGTTCCTCAAGGCAGTGCAAAGGGACACTTTGAAATATGAAGGAAACAAAGGTTTCTTGAAGGATCAGTATTAAAATTAGTTAAACATTGGAACCTTGCTACATTACCCATCTTTTCACTCAAAGGCAAAATTATTTAGCTACAATCACAGCATTCTGCTAAAGCATATACAGTATTGATCATTGCTTTATTTTAAATTAATTTTCACATCAAAGTTTTGCTTGATTCTTAGGAGTAGAATGATAAGAAATTATTATTTACCTTGTTTTGAAGACATTCATTAAGGAACCCTATGTTTCCTGTAAAGAGCAAACCATAACATAGATTTCTCTATAATTTTACTCACTGGAAAAAAAACATATACATGTACACAAAAGACAAGTTATCAAATACTGTAAGTCCATTTACCAGGAAACGTCTATCAACCCATCCCCACCCATGAAGATAAGGGAAACCTTTCAGGGGAGGGTTTCCACAACCAAACATTTTAAAATGAAATCAAGTATAAGGTTAAATTAGAATATTGAGGACGTGTGGAGGGGATGTTGAATCAACAAGAATTCTCCCATGGGTGGGGAGGGTAAGGATATTTTCTGAAACACCACATTACTCACTTTAATGCTATCCAGCAAACAAACTACACTATCAAGTTACTTGCTTATCCCAAACATTCAATAGCTACCTGACTGCCTTTGAAAATCAATACATTAATCTTCCTGTACATTCTTCCTTTTCCTTGAGAAATTACTTATCAGGTCTATCCTCTAGAAAAAGAACTAAGACAAAACAAAAAAAATAGCTAGGAGACAATATCTATATTTTATCAGAAAGCAGAAGTCCAAGAAGAACTGGACATCCAACATGAGTCTGTTAGTGAGATTTAAATAATTATCGGCACTTTTAACGTCTACAGATAATCACGTTTCTGGATGAATGGCAACATTAATATAAGGTTCGTGAAAACTTTCAGGGGTGCTTCTTAGAAAAGTGCCATCAATGAAGGCTTGAGTTTTCATGCAAAGGAAAATTCTGTAGTCTCCATTTTTTTCATGATATTACTATCTAAAGATTGAAGACAAGAACAACTAACTAAATAAACTGTGATGATAATTGCAGCTGTTTCTAAAATTATATGATTTTAGTTTCCCACCTCTTTTAGCTGCTTCATGCAAGGGATTTTCCACTGATTCAGTATGCTCACCAACTAAAATTAATCAGAATTAATATTGATTAGTTAGTTTGTTAGAGTCACTGGTCCATCTGATAACAACTGGGTTTTTGCTCTGTTATAATAATTTAGGAAAAGAATAATGATCTACTAGACAACCTGTGATTAGTTCTACAATAGGATATGTATATTATTTTAGAATGGGATATGTGACATCATTCAAAATAGCCACAATCTCTTCCAGTTGGATTTTACTGAAACTTCAAGTTACCCAAAAAGTGTGGAAATAAAGAATTTTTCATAATTAAGATTGTAAGACAAAAGGGAGATCAAAATACACTGAAGAGTCTTTACAACCAATGACATCATGGTTAAACTGATGGACAACCAATAAAATCAAGATTCAATCAACCAATCAGATACATATTCAACTGATGATCAGGGATATGTTCTAGAAGAGACAGGTGGTCCCTGGCACATTACTTTTGCTGTTGGGCTTCTAGGAAATCCTAGATTTTTCATTAAAAAATAATACACTAGGCAACCTGGATTTCACAGGCTCAAAACATTTGAATCCCCACAATTTGTCTTAGAGCACAGCCGTGGTCATATATAAATAATTTCACTTTGATTGTGACGATGGTTATCACACATATTGACAGTCACTATCAATAACTTAACAAGCCTGCCTCGTAGACCTAATTTAACCTCGATAAGTAATGTCTGCATGGCAGTGCTGATATACTTGTTATGGGCCCTCACTGGACTCAACGAATCACTGGAAGAACGTTTCAAATTTCCTTTCATCTTGGTTGGCAAATCAATAATGCTATTTTTAACAGGCCAATCATGGCACATACTCAAATCGCATTAATCGTGGTTTCTGGGTAACTGACCACCTAGCACTCCCCTAAGTCAACATTAACACTTACTTCTTGTTTAGGGCAAAATTATGATTTAAGGGAGGGGTAGGTGGTCAGTTAACCAGAAACCTCAATCCTGGTACCCAGCTGGGGACCCAGAACAAGGATTTCGGCACTGTTTCACAGACAGACTTAACCAGAGTTTAGTTTCATCTGTAGCAGTAAGCACAGGCTATAACTTAACTGTCCCATTCAAGACTACACTCACCCAGAAAATCCACTTCACCTTCTTTTGGTCTAAAGCATTTTATATGTACTTCTGAGGGTTCCTTCACCACACAAAAAGGTGGAGGGTCCAATCATATTTTAAGTGCAGATGATAACCACTCAACTCACCGTAATTGGATGGAATAAGTCCTGACTTGCTTCCAACTTTTGCTTTCCACCAAGGTCCACTCTATAATAATAAGTAGTATTAATTATTACTATCTAACAACAGACAATTAAAAATCAAGTGCATCGGACAGGTACCTGGAACGAATCCCTGAGGCCAAGTAAAACAAAAAAAAGGTTTCTAGTCCCTGCCTGGTTTATTTTGTGGGGCCACCTCCTTTTTAAAATGGTTTGTCATTGGAAAAGTTGGAACGAAGAAAAACCAACAAGCGTTACTTTGAACACCAGTTATTCTTCAATCCTAGGTAACAGACCTTGCTTTTCAAAAAACAAAGCATTCATTAAATGCTGCATCCTATACTGATGTTTTCAATTTTCCCTGCCTATTGAGATATATCATATGTCACATTGTTTAAAAGTAACATATACATGTATCAAAATAAACCAAATTTCTGCTTATCTGACATTTCATTTATCAAATTCATATTTGACCAAAGACCTCCAGCTTATCCCTGGGTAAAGGTACCGAATTGTAAATAAAGTATTCGATTTTCAATTATAAAAGGGAGGGATACAACAAAATAATTGCCGCACACTGTCTTTTTTAGAAATCCAGACAAGCACTTTTTTTTTTTTAACTTGGCCTGAGTGACTATTGATAAAATGCATGATTCTTTTTTCTTCCTAGTATGTGCTTTGCTTCTTGGCCAAAAGGATAATTTTATTTAAGATAAGGAGTCACTTAGCAAGGGTCTTATTGCACACACCCTTCCTTTACGATACTACACTTTTAGGATCAAGCAAAAAAGAATTTGATGGTTCCATGATGGCAAATTGTGGAGTTATTGTATTGCAGCAAGAAATCGTAATATTGACTTCGATATAGCTTATGTTTGACTGTTTGCGGTTAACAAAGATTTATTGACAAAAAAATTTCCCGGCCATAATAAAGTTTACCTAAGCTTAATCACGACTTCCTTCCTGTTGACCAATTTAGTTTAAAAATCGAGAAAAAGCTTGCATATTTTTTCAAAAAACAAACTTCAGAAAGATCTGTAAACTTAATTAATTAAGCTTAATTGTAATATTATTTGTTATATTAACTGCATTATAAACTTCAAGTTTACCCGTTCAGTGATGTAAAGAATGTCCCCTTCTTCAAAACTTATCTCGTCTGGCTGCAAAGGGATAAATGGAAGAAGTATTTTAAGACGTTTTCGCTGGAAAAAACCCAAAACATCTCACGACGCGATGTCTCCAAAATCCAAGTATAGATGGATTTTTTCATACCTGTTGGGCTGTGTAATTGAACAAAGCCCTCACAACTTGCACATGATCTGGAAGAATAACATAAAATTACAGTAAATATATGGATGATCAAGGAAAAAACTAGACATTCGACAACTACCTGGCCTAGGAATTGGAGGTGGTGGTCTCCGAGGAGTCGACATTTTGAAAGCAAAAGCAAAATATAGGGAAGTGACGTTCTACGCGTGCGCGCGTACATACGAGCCAGCAGTAGGTAAGCGATTTTGTCTGCGGTTCACCGAAAGAAAGTTATCGACGCTATGTATGTTCAAAAAACAAAATGGAGAATCTCTGAGAGCGTTTGCAGAGTATTGCTTGGCTTAAACAGGTTTCTGGTGATGGATAAACTGGAGGAATTGTACAGTTTAGTATTTAGCAGCAGTTGTTTCAAAGAAGCCTATCAAAAACGAATTTTTGATACGCTGGGGGATCTAAATCCTCATCAATCTCAATCAACCATTGAAATCGATTTAGACAATTCATTATTGGTGAAACTGACTGTGATTCAGAAACTCTCTCAAGGACTTAAAACAGTCCATTGTCCATATTTAAGAAGTATTGCTTATGATCTTGTTGGGCAAAAACTTCTAGTGGACAAACTGTTGGATTGCCTCGGTCACAGAAATCAACATGTTGTATTTTCTGCAAGTAAAGCCATTGTCATAGTTTTGCAGATGCTTTCGGAGCAAATGATCGAAGTGAAATGGTTTGACAGTCTCATTAATTTCATTTGTTTTGGGAAAGAAAGTGAACATCCATGGAGAAAGCTATACATTATGGAATTAATAAGAAAAGTTCTCAAAGACTCTAGAAACACTGTTAATCAGAAGATTGAAGTTGAAAATCAAGCAAGTTGCTGTGAACATGGTCAAGATGTAGTATATTCTTGCATTCCAGGGAGTAAATTAGCTAAGTTGCTTTTAAGGCACTTTAACTTCCAGCACATTTTGTTTGCATTCATCCCTTTTGTTACCAGACCAAATGGACTATATTCATTTATGAAATCATACCACCATGTTGGTACCTTGGAGGACTTTGCTACACTTCAGGCATGTTTGAGATTTGAAAAAGCAATTCATGATCAAGAAAATGTTAAAAAAGATCCTATCAGTGGAATCAAAGAATGTAACTTGATAGCATTTTTAAACTGTCTTGTGGAGATTGCAAAATGTTTGCATAGCAAGAATTTGCTTAGTTTCCTGCGCCCAGAATCAACTGAAAACCATCATAGTATGGTAACTGAATCTGGTGATGAGTCAATAGGCAAGGCTCAACCTGAAGGTGGAAATCATTTGCAAATATCAAGTACTACCACACAACTTGGCACTGTTGTGTCAACTTTGATCCAGTACCTACATTACCCAAGACTATCATCACTAATTTTTAAGAAGATTTTGGAGGTCTTGAATCAAGTCATAATTATACCAAGCTCTACTTTATCCAGCCAGAAAGGTGGCTGTATAGATTTCACAAAGATGATAAGAACTGCTTCAGTCTCTTATCTAAGTGTTGTTGAATGCTGTCTCCTCGACAAAGTACCAAAATGTTTGGGAAGGACTGGATTTTGTGGAACCGAAATAAACAGTTCTGACCCCTCTATTGCACTTGAAACTCAAAGAGAATGCATAGATCTTGTTGCACTTCGTAAAGCTGGGCTAATTCTTATCAAGTCTGCATATATTGTGTTAAAGATGGCTCAAAATCAAGAAGGTAAAAATAAAATGTTTTGATTTTCCTCTATAGTACTGAAAAATAATAAATAATTATACCAGTTACAGTCTACTTCTTTATCTTGGTGTTTGCAGTAAGGGAAATTGACTGTACTTGTCTATATAGTAGTAACTTGAAATTCAGGGCACCAAATTAACTTTTTCAGGGGCCACTTGGCTTTTATGAAGTTAATAGTTCACAGTGTTGGCCAATTCTCATAAGTTGGTTGCCAGGTTCTTTTTATTATGTTTTCAAGCTTAATTAAAACTAGTAAATGCAAAATTTGTATTTGATCCGCACTGTTATAGTTGGTATTGAAGTACTTTTTTTCTAAATAAGCCCCTCTGTTTATCAGCCCCTCCATTTGTAAGCCCTTCTACAATCCCTTACCAAGATGTATATAAGCCCAAGGCTTACGCAGCAGTGTTTGATAAATCAATACCATGCAAAGGCAATGCCAAAGAGGTTCCAATCCATAAAGCGTTATTGACAGAACTTAAATTTCAGATTCAGGGTTGCCATATACTGCGGACACAGACGTCTTTTTGGTCGTTGCTTCTCTCCAGCCAAGAGAAGCGACAACCGGAAAAAAAATGACTTTTCACTGACCTTGCATTTCACAATTCTCTTCAGTTTTCTTGCAGGTTATAGATATTCTTTACTTTTTCCACAGCATATGGTAATGGTTAAAAGAATTTCCAGACAGAAAAATGATTGGTCATTAAAAGGACTTTTAACCTGTTTTTACTTGACCTTTCACTGACTTTGCCAAGATTTACGATTTTCCATGATTTTAAAAAACCTTGTTTTTGCTAGAGATTCCTCCCCTGCAAACACAGACGTATTTCTGGTCATCACTTTTTTCCACCCGAAAATTGGAGAAAAGAGGATGGAGAGAAGCGACATCAAGAAATAAGTCTATGTTCACAGGCTCAGTGATTACCACTAGATAACATGTTCCTATAACTGAATTCAGGAGTGAAAAGTTTAACTGAGATGATGTTTTTGCAGGATCATTGGTATTTCAGAGGTTGAGTCTTTCCTGTGTCAGTTTGTGGTGTACTCATCTGCCAAGTGTTGCTCCCAACATGCTGGCCCTCAATGACACCAAGCAAAATAAATATTGCAATCAGCTGGAATTTCATTCCCTCCTGGTCTCACTCTTTGTTGATCAAGATGATGAACTTGTGGAAATTCTGTTACTTCTGCTGTTTCTGTACCAAGAAACCCAAAGGTAAATGTTGCTACATGTTTATTAGCTTCAGTGTTGTCAAATTAAAAAGTTACTGTGTCATGGGTGGCTAGTATTATTTTGTTTATGATGCCAGTTACCCATCCTTATTCACTATGGAACTTGAGAAATTATTAGTTGTGAATGATGACCAAAACACAACTTTGTGTCAGACAAACACACCTGTATATATGTCTCCCAAACATTATTTCAAAATAATATTACAAACAACAAAAATTAACTTTTAATAACTGTTAAGCTTGAAAGTTTTTAAGAACCAACATTGTAATCTGTTTCTATTTTCAAGTTTGTCGATGAGTGCCTCCTTTTGCATTTTTGTGTTATTTACAACTTCTGTTAACATTTTGAGTGGTTATTTTTATGTTTCATGACTCAACTTGGCTGCAGTCCTGGGACATAGTTTCCACTGCTTGAATTTAATAAATTTTGTGACACGACTTCCTTAAACTCCTGGCTATTTCTTCATAACCAACTTAGCACTGACCAAATTTGAAAGATACCATGAAATTCCAAAAATAAGCCCCGGGGCTTACATTTTTCAAGGCCCTTTTTGAGGGGCTTGTTTTTGGAGGAGCTTATACTCGGAGGGGCTTATTTATCTACGGAGGGAAATTTGCATTTCAAAATCGATTGGGCTAGCCTTATAGTTGGAAGTAAATTTACTGTTTTTGCTTTGTTTTACTTTGTATTTGAGGGCAATTTTCCAAGTGCAAGCCCCCAGTGGGCTTATATTAGGAGGGGTGATTTAATGGAGGGTTTTTTGCGTTACCAGTTTGGGGAGCTTACACATGGAGGGGCTTATTTTAGGAATTTTATGGTATTTGCCAATATCTGTACTTGTAATAGCAGGGTGCGAAGAAAGTCAGTTTTACTTCTTGCCATTTAGGCAAACTGGGGTTTGCCTAAACCCCGGAATCCAGAATCCAGGTAAAGCCCACGCCGAAAGCTGAATGACTCCGAAGTTTAGTGATTAGGGTTAGGAAACTGAATGAATCAAGTTTCAGGTCAGCTTGAAGGGAAGCAGATTCACTCAGTTTCCCAACCCTAATCACTAAACTTCAGAGTCATTTGGCGTTTGGCAAAGGTTTTTTCTGGATTCCGGATTCCTGGTTTTCGGCAAACCTGGAAAACTGTACCCAGCCCAAAAACTCATTTCCACTAGCTCCAAAAATATTTTTGATGAGCTTTGATTATAGTTCTTCTGTAATAAGAATTCCTGGAAAAACATTCACTTGTCGATTGGGCAAGTTAAGTACAGAACATGCCAGCCCGATAGCAAAATCCACTAGCCCCAGGCTATTGGACAGTACTTTCTTTGCAAGCTCTGCAAGGCGTGGTGACTTAGCTGCTTGGGCAATGTAGAGCTGGAGAAAATAGCAGTGAACAGGGGCACCCAACGACAATTTTCGGAAAAATATCTGTTCGGAAGACGATTTGAGATCTATAATTTTCGGAACATTTGTTGTAAACTTTCTTGCTTGCATACCTCTCCTAGGATTTTCGAACCTATAAAAAATGGTATACTTGCCCATTTTTAACTAATTTTTACCCTAAAAAGTTCACCTAGAATTTTCGGGAGCCTATTTTCTGGCTAAAATTTTCGAAAAGGTAAGTTTTGATCCCTATAATTTTCGGATCACTAGACTTTCAGCTAGGAAATCCGAACAGATGAAAAATTCTTAGGGGATAAAAATATGCCTATTATCTACCGTTTAAATACTAAAATACATTCAACAATGCTATGTTTAAGTGGTTTTGAACCATATTCTCGTTGGGTGCCCCTGTGTGAAGACCAAATAGCCCAACATACCTCAAAAACGTAGCTAAAACAGGCATCAATACCAGCTGCCAAGTGAATATGAAACTGCCGCAGTGGAATGGAACAGGGGAAAGAACTTTATGTCAAGCCATCATAGTCGTCCATATAATTTGCTTCACTTACTATCTTGACCTGCTCTGCTTACTAGAGATGCTTTGCTTACTAGAGATGCTTTGCTTGCTTGAGATGCTTTGCTTACTTGAGGTGCTTTGCTTTCTTTGGGTGCTTTGCTTGGGCGGCCAGTTCTGTCTTTGGCAAGCGCCCTGAGTGTTCATCACTCTTCGACATGGAATAGCTTTCTATGGACAGTTAAAAAGGATGTTCCAAAGTAATGGAAAAAAACAATGATCTCTTAGTGAAGGGAAAAAAAGGAAGCCCACACTAATTGGAGTGACGTCAGCAGATGTTCACATGATATGACATGGATCTTTAATTGAGTTGGGGTAATTGAGCAACTTCGAGGTGCGGCAACAAGAACATCACTCATGAATCTGCGCTGTTTTGAACTTCATCGTTATCACCACCTTGGTCAATTTAGGGAATTATGGCATTTGTTCTTATTTGTTTGTCCTTTGTTCTATTTCTTTGTTGCGCAGTCCTTGCGCGGAAGAACCTCAAGTAACCGAGGCAAGTAAAGCATCTCAGGTCAGCAAAGCACCTCAAGTAACCAAGCACATCAGGCAAGGAGAGCATCTCAAGAAAGCAAAGTACTGTAAGTAAGGAAGGCACCTCAAGTAAGCAATGCATTTCAAGCAAGCAAAGCACCTCAAGTAAACAAAGCATCTCAAGCAAGGATGCAGGCAAATTATATGGATGACTATATCATGACTTGACATGTGACATGGTGACACGCGCTTTTATCGAATGGTGGTGGTCACTCTAAAATCATTGCATTTTCTTTAGACCGCACAACAGTCCGTATTTTAGCGTATTCAAGTACGCGCGAGCAGTCAAACAAAAGGTCTTGAGCGAGACTGGGGAGAGACGCTAAAAATACTTAGGGCATGTGAGGTTCGCGCACTTGGCGCGTGGGTGAATCTTTCGCAAAACTAAACCGTTTTTGAAAAGAAAAAAACGACTGTATTGCAGTCTACATTTTCCTGTGTGTTTCTCTTTTCTTGATCAGGAACATCCCCCCTCAAATGTTAAAACTTGACACCTGAATGAAATTTTCTATTTGTTGTTCAAAGGTTGGCAGTTTTCTGTAACTCCCACGCGCCAGCGAAATTTTTCATGTTATTAATCAAAACTTCCGTTACGAATTTGCATCCCACACCCAAGAGTGCAGTGTACAGCTGTATAGCGAGTAGACGTGCCCACTTGTCACGCCGCGGAGTGCCGAGAAAATCATGCGCACTCTAAATCTAAATGATATGTTTTAGCCCCCTAAAATGGGGCCCTTTCGGTGAGTTCAGAGTAAGGGTTGATTTGGACCCATGAGTAGAAATGAGTCCCAGGGTGGGCTGGAATAGGTATTTGATTGGGCTGTTTTGGCTTAAATTCAGTTTGCTCAAATGCCCCAGGAAAGGCTGAATTGGCACTTTGAGGCTGAAACAGTGTTTTTTTTTTTAATTTTTAAAATGTTTTGTTCAACTTAAAGAAGGAAAAACGAAGAAGGAAGACTATTTTGGGTAGCCGAAATATTGCGAAAATTTAAAGTACACTTTGTTTCATAAATTTTGCAGTCTTTGCAACGTTTATAAGTAATATTTGGATTGATTTATCTCTTTTATAGATCCAACGCTAACATCAACATCATCCTTACTTGCGGCTTTTGCTGTCCACGTATTTGAAAAATTCGTGTCTTAATACAAAGCGAAAAAACTAGGTGTCAGGGCCCAGCGAAAAGACGACAAATTTTTATAACAGCGAAGGACTTAATAAAAAGTATATGCGTTTTTTTTTTTTGGAAGAATGCCTTATTTTATGGCCGATGCTTTATGTTTTTTTTAAAAGCATTCTTCCCGACATTTTGTCAAATTCTTGTATGTATTTTGTTACATAATTATCGGAAAATTAACGGAAAGCTCAAAATATTTTTGTGTTAATTTTTTTTGCAAAAATATACACAACAAAGAAGTGAGAGGAAACTAGAAAGGTTTAAGAATTCAAATGACCAACTTGATCAATATGTATAAACCGTCAGAAACTCCATTTTTTTCAACCCCAACGTTCCTTCTTAGAGGATCTAACATTGCACATCTCCAAGCCCCAACTTATCTTCCCCTTTATTCTTGTGTTCACAATATTCGTAGGAGGGCGAACCTATAGTTATTTATTTGTTATTTCCGTTTATAATTTTAGGAATGTACCCAGTAGCGAAATTTCAGTAAGTATTTCACGCCAGTTGAATCCTCATTGGCTGTTCACAGCGTTTATGGAATCAATTGATTTTGATCAGTCGCTCCTGCTTGATCTTCTTATTTCTTCGGAAACGAGATTCCTCGAGTACCTTCTACAGTACCTCCACTTCGTAATTAGCGACTGGAAGGCATTTATTCAATGTCTGGAGAGCTATAAGGGAAATGATATTTACCGCGAGGTAGAAGCTACGGGAGAAGATTTCATCGGCTTGGACCAAAAGCAATTGGAGTCGGTTTTTGGTCTTTCAAATGATCAAGTGGCGGAGGAAAACAGGCAATCATTTTGTAGGAAACGGAATAAACCAGTTGCAGAAGATGGTGTTGTTTTGAAGAACAAAGAAATTTCAGTGTCTGGAGGTTCTTCCTTAAACACTGACATTAATGGAAGTTTTATCAGCTGTCAAAAGCCCAGAAGAAAACGGGATGCGTCTGGTGGACACGTTTCCAACACTGTGCACAGCTCAGAAATCTGCAACCAACTCACTTGTAGTGTTCCGAAAAAGAGAAATCAAAGAGAGGTTGGTGAAGTAATTGGCTTGAAAAGCATTGCCATTGCGTACTCTTCAAGCGATGAGTCAGAGGTGGGAGTTGAAGATAATGGCGAGGATACAGGAACTTCCATTCAAGTAAATGCGTTCAACAAGAACACAAGCGCATCTTGCCTACATTCTCAAACAACAACATCTCTTTCACTGGATGACGGAAACCTGAATGTAGGCGCATTTGATGGTCAACCCGAGCTCGAAAACACTCAGACATCAACTGTTTTATTATCTGAGAATTTAGACAAGATCATGACAATGTTGATTCGGCTGAGGATCGCCATAACAAGACTCTCAAAGACCGGCCATTTCCCTTATTGTGCTTCTCCATTATTAGCGCTAATGGAGACTGTCGAAAAAACTTACGATGACTGTTAAATAGTAGAGAATCCCTGCCGTGAATAACTTTTCTTGTTATGTAGCTGGAAATTTCTTCCTAGCAGCGCGCGCTCTCATTAGTTACGTCGAGGTCACATTACAACTTACAATGAAACTGTTTCCCGCCAAAATCTCTGAGCGGGCAACATTGCAAAGGAGATTTATTTTCATCTGATTTTCATATTAAAATAGGCTCTTTGCATGACTTGATCACGTGATCAACTTTCGGTAAACGGGTAAATACGAAAACAGTCCACTTTTGAAAAATTTTGTTAGCACAAGCTGAAAGAGCAAATTAAAAATAGCTAATCTGAGAATTTTCAGCCTTATATCTCAAAACTAGCGATTGCAATGGCCGCCGAAAGTTTGAAGCATTTTTATGAGAAAAGCAACTTGCCATCCAGTCACCCTTGTATGGTTTTCCATACAAATCCTTGTAATTTCCAAATTTTCAAAACCGTCGTGAAATCTTTCCTTAAGCATTACAGGGCTCAAATCTCCTTTTAATTCATAACAGACAATTTGAGCCTAAGAAATGATTACACGACAGTTTAAAAATTTTAGAATTTACGAGGATTTTTAATATTAGACACGTGACGATCAAATAGTTTAAGGTGGCTCGACTGGATTTTTCAGGGGCAATACCTCCTAAGATTGAGAATTAAAGTAGCTGTGTCACGAATTTTATCAAAAATTCGAGATTGATTAAAACATAATAATAACCCCTCAAAACATTAAAAGAAGGTAAAAATAACACAGCAAATACAAAAGGAGGCACGGATGGACAAACTGCAAGAAGATTAAAACGGATTGCAGTCGTGGGTTTTTGAAAATTTCATTTTTGTTGTTTGTAACGTTTGATATAATGCTTTGGAAGTGTATTTGTTGAACAAGAAGCTTTGATTTTGTCGTTTGCAAGTAATTTCTTTGTTAAGGTTAAGCTCCATACCGATTAAGGAAGCGTAATTGACAATATTAACAAAATGAGCGAGAAAGCCATGACATGACGTGGGCCCTTTAACTACGTGACCTTAAACCAATATATGGAGTGTTTACACATGACGTCACGGGGGCCATATTGGTGTCCCAAAACAATGGAACGGCGGCCATGTTGGTGTCCCAAACCAATCCTCTGGGAGTTGAGTTCCATTCTTATGCAAACGCTTTTCTTTGTTCCAATAAATTTGCATAGATGCTGGCCACTTGAGTGAAAACACTCTATAGAAAAACAGGCACCACAACTGTATCAGGTAAATACGAAAATTTGTTATGAACAGTGTCATTTTCACATCGGAGATGTCATAGCAGCGTAATGACGTCATTGCCTATTTTACTTGTAGTCGTTTTTCTCGACACTGGGTTTATGATTTTTTTTTTTCGTTTACGGGAGCTTGTTCCTTCAATAACCACCTTAAGTTTTGGTAAAGTTTAGCAAAAAATATATAAGAGCCGCGTTAAATTTAAGATGAAGATTTTTTGGACATCAAATGGTGTCATTACGTTGCTATGACAACTCCGACAACAAATTTTAATCTTTGTCTAATATGGGCTAAAAGGTTAACAACGCACCATAAATAAAATTAGCGTACCTAATGGGTAAAAGAGGGCTGCTCTAATAAGGTTTGCATTTATCTCGCGTTCACCTAGCGCGCGCAACTAGAATACTTCATGTGTATCGTTTATGAGGCAATTTGTTAGCCAAGTCGTCTGAATTTTTACTTCGGTTTATTCGAACATTATCTTCTAGAATTATTGTGAAATGATAGTTTAATAAAACCACTGGTGTAGAAGGTAATCAAAAGGAGTTTTAAAAAAACACGATCTTGAAAGAATTTAGAAACAAGAACACATTACATTCTTCGACAGCTTTCGAGACCACGATAGCAGTAATTACCGGCGGTGTGAAGAAATCTCAGCTACTCTATCTGCCATGAAAAAGAAATTCATCACAAACACATTAAAAGCGAGGATTTCAACTAACCTCAACGAACTTCATGCAACAAAACGCTATTGGAGGTCGGTATAGAAAAGCAATGGGCGTTAGGCCTATCCCGATTGTGCTCGGCAACTTTTGAGCAACTTTTGGCGTTTGGAGCAACTTTTTGCGGTTTTAGCAACCTCGAGCAAGTTTTGCCTTTCAGAGCAATTTTTGAGCAAAATATTGCGTTGCGGGGCGTTGCGTGACATCCAAAAAACGGCTGCGAGGGAGACTAGGGGTGGGGCGGTTGGGCAGTCTCCCAGTAACCTAAACTGATCCAAACTTTCTTTTGTTGCAATAAATTTGCATAACTGCCGGCCGCGTGAGTAAAAACGCTCTATAGAGGCAAGCACGCGTACTTGCAAGCAGTAAACATCCGCGGTTCGCCCAAGGTGTTGCCTATGGCTCTTCCAGGGTGCAGGTGTTATTGTAGGACGGATAAAGCAAGGGAAGTCGTATCGTCTCTTCGGTTCCTGCTCGCTTTGTCTTGCTGAGCCCATTGTCGTGCTGATCTCGAAATTTGCATCTGAAGGTGATTTGTGACATCACCACTGCCATGTCGTTCAGGTTTAACACCATTGTAGAGACTTGAAAACAACCAGAGTAAAAGAAACCTGGGAGTGAGGTGGCGCATCGGACTATTTGTTTTATTGTCGAATTCTCTTCTCCACCACCCCACCCCCACCCACCCCGAGATTCGAGCTCCCGGAAGTTATTTATCACCTTTCCAGTAGATTATTTAGTCCCCTAAATTAACATGTTCAGCATGTTTCGCGATAAAAATCACATAAAACTTCCTTCCGTATTTAATATATTGAACCAAAGACAGTAAAACCTTGAAGTTCGTATTGGCTTGGCTCCCTCAAGTGACACTGACGTCAAAAAAAATAAAAACCAACGCCCCTTACGCATATATTATCGTGTTTTTTACTTGAATCTCAGACCCCCTCTAAAACTTTCCTAGATCACTGTTTTTACTGATCCTACTGTAGAGAGTCTCTCTGTTGCGAGCCATTCAACACCGAAGCAAGCAATCGAGGTGGGTACACTATGTTATTACAGCTTTTACTACATATAACTCCAAAAATAATTCATAGTACTGAAGTGATAGGTATAGCTACTGTGTTAAAAGAAGTCTATACTCCCGAGCAGAGCTGCTTGACGAAACGTAAACCCTTTTAAGCTGTTTAAGGAATCACGTAAGAAGTGTGTTCGAAAAATATGATCTATAATAATGATGAGAGTTATATTTCCTTCATTATATTTTCCACAAATAGTCAAGAATTAGTAGCGGTCTTGCTAAATTATGTTAATTAAACTAGCGATTTTGATAGAGGTAAGCTGGCATATATTTACTTTTTCGTGCTATTGAAATGAATGTAATAAAAAGGTTTCGAAATTCATGAAATTCATTGATACTTTTATAGTACTGATATAATTCATAACCAATTGATCAGTAGGTTAGCCAGTTATATATAGTTTTGTAGTCAGTAGTCGCAGGTGAAGAGCCATGTTTTTAGTAAATACTTTGAATAAATTATTATTTATTAGAATTATGGTATTAGAATTATTTTATAATTAACGGTTTTGAAAGAAAAGGAAACGCAAACGTAATTTGTAAAATAAGGAAACTTCTAGTAAGGTGTAATAAAATGTAAAACTTTGTAGTGCAATCCATTTTAAAATGTCACATATTTTTCACGTTTTGAAAAAGTACTGCAGAAATCTACCGCAATTATAATCTACAGCAATAAAAGGTGCCACTGGAAATTAAAAAAAAAAAACTGCTCGGTAGGATTTCATTCTTCGATTGCTAAGTCAAAACCGTATGTGTAAATTTCGTCCATTTGCCAGATTTTCGTGGTTATAATCAACAGTTGTAAATCATGATTTCCTTTTTTAATTGTTGATTTAAGGAAACATTTTGAACAGCGATTTTTGAAAAATCATAAATTGAAAAGCAAAAACAATTGCCAGTCTATATTAATATTATTATTTATTTTTTTCTTTTAATGAAAATCACTTTATATTAGGACTTACTTAGAGCAAAATTGTGAGAGCATTGTAAACATCACTGTCAAAAAACCTCTGTTAAGTGACTTTTATTCGAATGATCAACACACTTTAGGGTTTTATCCACGGACTCAATGGTTGAAGTTGCGCCATCTTGTACAGTATGATAAACAGCACGACAGGAAAATATTGAATGGTCTTAATTTAAAATTTCATCAACAGACTCGGAAGCTGACACCCCCTTAAACAGCGTAATGATCGGTACGCCAGGAAACTACTCTTAGAAGGCTACAAATTATTAGAAAATTGATTGTGATATTTATTTCCAAAACTATATCTTGTGCCCTAACAAAACAAGAAGCAAACAAATCAAAGACAAAATACACACAGGAAAAACTAGCTGCAGTACCATTATAGAACCTAATTTCTTTTAAATGACCACAACTAAGGATTCCATTCTATTTTAGACATCGCGGAGAATCAATCTCTATTCTTGGCATTTCCTTTATGCTTTTTCTTCCTTCTTATTTGAAGTTATCATGATATTACAGTTGTAAACAACAAGTTGGTTCCTTCTGAGGCGGGCGTTCAGAGAGATAGAGAGGAAACAAACTGAATATACGAACAATAAGAAAAAAGCAAAAAAACCCTGAAAAGCCAATAAGAAGGGACAAAACGTGTTTTATAATTGGAAATTTTGACAGCGCTATGCGTTATCTGAGGTTTGAGCAATTAATTAATGGGCGAGCTGCGCGGACAACGAAGCGCGAATGGTCGACGGAATCGCAAGCTAGCTGTTTTACAACCAAGGACATGATTATTCCTTCCTCTAAATTTAATGAGACTGGAACAATTTTACCTGACTACCTTATCCGATTAAGGTGAAAGCCTGGGCCAGATTCCCGAATTTCGCACGCTATAGTGGCAGTAAAATAGCCAAATATTTGGTGCATTGCTATTATGAAAAGATAGCAGTTTTAGCTGCATGTGAAGCCATTTCACAGCCTGAGAAAACAGCAGACATTTTGCGACACCAACAACGTTTTTCCCGCCAAATGACGTCTGAGAAACGAGTGCAGAAACTCCATACTGATGACGCGTCACTACCCAGATCTGGGTAGTGCTTCTGTTTGGTCGTGCCGCGTGGGAAATTTGTTTCAACCAATCAGAAGCACTATCCAGATCTGGGTAGTGACGCGTCATCAGTATGGAATTTCTGCGCTTGTTTCTCAGACGTCATTTCGCGGGGAAATTAACCAGTGGTGGCGTCGCAAAATGTCGGCTGTTTTCGCTCAAGCTAACTCCAGGTGTTCAGATTAGTGTACGCCTGAACATGCTCAACTCCAGGTCGGGGCAGTTATATAATCCTTAAGCTTAGATAGTGTTATGCCGCTTTCTCAGCGTTTTAGCTTGTGCAGTCACAGGTAACCCAGGCTCGAAATATGACCACCCCGTTGCGTAACGTTCGATTTAAGGATTTGTACGAGAGAAAAACCAAAAACGATTGTTTCTAAAGCCTGCGAATGTGTAAGGATTCAACTAAAAATCGGCCAAAAGTCACTTACGTTGTGTGTTTCTTCTTTCCGGTGTGGATCCGGTCATGCCGATTTGTGGCCATTTAATTGGTTTTAGTGGACCCGCCATTTGTGCTTTCTATAATACTTATAGAGAGAACAAGCCGATTCCAATAAAACCCATCAAATGCAAATGGCCATAAATCGATTAAGGAAGCACACGTGAATGGAGAAGTCATCTGAAAAGTTAAGCCTTCCTCTCGTTATAAAAATTTCTAACCAATATTGGCTTCTTCGGAACAGATATTTTACAGAAAACAGTGGTTGGGTGCCCCCTGCAACAGTTTTGGTTTCAGTGCCAGCGTTTTCATAAAATTGTGTCATTTTGGTAGGGCACTTCCCGTGAAAGTGCCCAGCAGCTAACCATTATATTAGAGTGCTCAAAACAATAAGTAAAATCTTGAAATTATGTATAATGGTTTTTTCTCTGGGTTTATGCACGTGTACAAATTATTTCCAGTGTGGCAGCGTGTGTTTTCATGGGCAACATATAAAGTAATCATTGTTTAAGCTGTAGGGTTTTTTTTTTCGACTGCCTGAGGCTGATGTGTCTGTTTTTTCCGCCTTTTTTTTTTTTTTTTTTGACTATTTCCTTGCATTTGTTTTTGTTATCAGCTGGTTGCTAGGCCTGGTTTTGTTGACATGAAAAACAAAAGACAACAAATTCAGAAGGGAAAAAACGTGATCGACAACTGAGAGCGTGCATGAACTTGTGCGTTTTTGAGGGGGATTCTTTACAAGTGGTATTCGGCCATTTGTTGGATTTTGAGTACCCACACAAGATATCGGTAAATTTCCTTTTCCTCGGGTGAAGCACAATCGTACTCGTTTGCTAGCGTTTTTCGGCAGTGTCTGCTCATGAAACTTTGCTTTGAGTTCCCTGATTATTACGATTTAATGTTTATTGACGGCTTTTTCCACGACTGATTTTGGCTTTGCGACAATAATAATTTTAAATAATGTCTACATGAAAGATAATTGTTAATGAGTTATTTAGACTCGTCAAAATAGATAATTCTACAAGCATAGTCCATGTCTTTGGTTCAATGAGTCCCTCTCTAAGTCAGCCTAAAAGTGCATTCGGTCTTTTTCATCGCTCGAAGAGAAAAAACGCGTGCGTAATAGCTCGACAAAGGAGAATTGACGTAAATACTCTACAGAACTCTTAAAAAAATGAAGTACCTCCGACCAAATTATTTTTTGACCTGCCCACGCCTTCGTGATGGCGGCTCAATATCAATTTTAACTTAGAATAATAACTCGGCCTCTTCCGCGCACAATATCATTCGCACACACTGTAACTGGTACCAAATTCACTGATGCAATATATAGCCTATGATAAATTTCTTCTACTTTCGTTGATATAAATTGAAGTCATTAGAGGTTTCGTTGCAGAAAATAAAAGACCATAAATAAAAAGCCTGTTAAAAAAAGAACAACGCTTTAAGTCTACTTGGATGAAGAGCAGTTTAATTCTAGCACTAAGAATAAAATGATAAAAAAATATTAATAACTAATGCAGGTTCCTCAAAGCCTTCGCTTCTTATGATACTTTATCAAACTTTGAAATAAGACTTGCGCGAGTTACACTTTCCCTCTGTAAGACTTGTAACGTGGTTATTCTGAAATAATGACTATATGTCGCAAAATAATAAGTTTAATTGCGACTGTTTTACGCGCCGCGACGGCTGACAGTACAATCTCGTCTTTTTACAATAAATGTAAAATATAATTTTTAATAAAAACGTGATTTTAAAGATGTCGCTAGATTTATTTGTTACGAGCAGTCAACAACTTCGTACAGCTCTCTGATGACGAAATAGGGGGAAAAATATCAAGACTTTCATCGCTCGAAGAGAAAAAACGCGTGCGTAATAGCTCGACAAAGGAGAATTGACGTGAATATTTCATTTTCGTGAATCATTCCTAATGTGCCCTAACTTTGGACTTTGTTTAACTCCGATAAATAAATCCTAAGCTCACCTATTTATACAGGGCTTTTGTTTTTTATTTTTATTTATTTCTTTCTTTCTTTGTTAAGGCTAAATGATAATTTCATGATGTTAAGCAACAAAAATTACCGAAATACCATGTGTTAGTTGTTTTTCGCTTCTAACAGAAATAAACTGACCAGAGTTAACCTGTTTACCTCGTCGAATTGTAAACCTCGAGCTTGTCAGATAAAGGACGATTTACGACACTCCGTGGGCACACCAAAATTCAAATAATCAAAATTAAACCGAGATAGTGATAAATTCAAATTGCAAGATCAGGAGGGGTTTTGAAATTAAGTCAGAAATGGCCAAATATAATTATAGGATAATATAAATAATCGATTTTCTTCTAATTTGAAATACTCATTTCAAAGTATTTTATTTTTAATTAAGGACGGCGGAATTTTGAAAGTTGTACCATACATGCATAACACGACTACGTTAAAAGCCCTCAAGCCGTTTAAAAGGTTTTGCTGAAAAATATAACCAGGAAAGGAGGCATTATCCTCTCTTGAAATAACCTGATCACAAAAAAGAAGAAGATTTGCTGCAACCTCTGGCTTGCTAGTTGAATTTTTACTATCTCGACATCTAAAAGTTTTATTTAGTGTTTGGGTCTCGGAGTTCTCCCGAGAGTCGTAAATTATTGTCTCGTAACAGGTTCCAAGTTTACAATTCGAAGATCTAGGTAAGTCTGGTTTATTTCTGGTCAGGTTTATAACCAGGACATAGTCGTATTTCGGTACTTTTGTTGCTGAAAATACATCATTTAGCCTTCTGTCCTTAACAAATAAGTAAATACTAGATAAATAAATAAACAAATGAAAGAAATGAGTGAATAATAGAATAAATAGGATAAATAGAAGTTATTTGCAGCCATGATCCACAATGTGGTTCTAAGTGTATCATTCCAGAAAGAATTGGAATATGGCAATGAGATAGGAAACTAAACTACCTGGAGAGAAAACTCAGCTTGGAGCAAGAGCAAGAAACCTACAACAAAATCGACTCTTAGAGTCACCTGGGTCATATTGGTGGAAGCTTGCTTCCTAGTGCCTAAGAGCCTTGGTCTATTCACTAGTGTATTTCCTCTAATTTCGAGAAAAATTAGCGATTCAAACACAACACTTTTTATACTCTGTAACATGAAACCGCATTGAATTTTAACCACCTTGAAAATAGGCTTGAAAGTTGTAAAGTCTCATGTCCACCATCGGATTCGAAAGAAAAACTACTTGTTTTTTTTATCAAGAGACCATATTTGGTCTCACGGGTTCAGTCTCACATTTTAAACAGCCCATTCTTGCATGGCGGTAGCCTTCTTAGAAGCCTTCTAAGTCTCAGATTTTACTCTAATGATGTATCACAGTCTAAAGCCCCTTCTCTCCGGCCTCCAAGCGCAATCTATCCGAGCGGACTCTTGCAACACTCTAGTTTCAAAGCTTGAATGCGATCCTGGTAAAGTATTAGTGACATGTTCCTTTAAAAGTCAGCGCTTGTAACAAAAACCTCATATCTGAGAACCAGACGTTGATGCTTCCTTAATTTCGTTCCCATTTGCAGCATTAGTTATATGACAATATTTAATCGATAAAGAACTATCAAAGAATTTGAAAAAATAACTCAGGGCGATAAAATAATGCCATATGGCTTGCTCATTATGTTTTTAATTAATGACAATTTGATAATCAGAACGCAGAGCAAAGGACTGGACTTGTCTTGTATCGTATAAACCCTTCTCCGGTTTTGTTTTAACATTCTCACGGATGTAAGGAGATTTTGATCAATTTTTTGTTTTCTCCTTCTGCCATTGTTTTGTTACACCTTGGTTGCCCTTTTCTGTCGCGCTGTTTTGAGGATATAGTTATACTATCAATGTTATCGTTTTAGACTCTATTCAGGCGGTAGTTTTGCTTTTACAAGAACTCGAAAAAATCGAGGTAAGTGTCTCCATCTCTCTGTACGAGTCATTCCTGAGTTTCGTTCGAAAAAGAAAGATTTTAATAAAAACAGAGCATTTATTCAAGTTGTTTTATCTTTGATGAGAACGCGATTTAAGGATCTCTCTAGGAATGGCAGAATTGATACCGCGCGGATCAATTGAAATGATTTTTATGTAACAACTAGCAAATAATTTAAAAGAATTCTCCGAACGTATTATTTAAATGAGCTAAGTCCAGCTTTACGTAAGTTTGGATAGATACTGACCGCTTTGATAAGTATATTATGAACAAAATATTTTATTTGCCTGCTCTTCGGGCGTTGTCAAGTAAAGCTCAAGATATGGGAAAATGCTTAAACAGGTCAAAATGAATTTGTCACTTCATCACGGAAGACCTCAAAACTCTCCGCAATCATTTATCCGCTGTTAAAAAATTATAGTTTTTGCATGACTTGTTTAATTGCCAATTCCAATGCTACCGTAACTTATCAAAGTTCCCTTAGCGGTTGTTTTCTTTAGAATACTAAGGAGATTTAAATATAATCAAGTGACTATCCGGATGACATCATTTCTATATTGACTAATGAAGAACGTCCGCGTGTGGCTTTTTTATTCTTTATATGTTCCTCTTTAATTAAAGCTTACAAGTTGGCTTGTCCTTTTATACCGTAGACCCGGCCTGAGGAACACGTCACCGAGTCCATCTGAATCCAGAGTTTCATCCTGCTAAAAACCTGAGCGGTGAGTTCTTCATTTTATTTACAAGTTATTTTTAAACGTCTAGGATCCTAATCTTATTCTTTGTATTTAACTTAGGTTAAAATTTCCTCACTATATTTAGCGAGGTTATTTGCAAACGCAAGGCGTGCGCGTGGTTAGCGGCAGACTATAACAACTTAAGGTATTTTGAGACAGTTTCAATTGTGAGCTTAAAAAGAAAACAATTTAATGGTTAACTTTTGTATGACTTTTTAGAAATATATTTCCGTTATTTTGCTTCTTTTAAAAAAAAATGGTTTTGTCTTTTACGTTTTCACCTGCTGTAGTAAACGCTATGAACGGATTTGGCCTTCGAATCTTTGTGCTGTAAAAGAAGGGGCGCGCCTAATTCGGCTGTTTGCATTTTGAAAACCGCTTGTTTGTGGCTTTTTGATGTGCACGAGTAAACGTTTATATGTATTTATTTAAAAAGTCAAAGAAGAAATCAAGGCCGTCGCATGACACAGCAGACAGCACTAGAGTGTTAAATATAGGCCCATATAGTATTTTTGGCATTCCCGCTATTTTCAGCAGATAATTATCCGCTCCATGTTCTATGCCCTGTTAACGAACTTGTGTCGGTTATTAAGCAGATTTGCACTTAGCTGTTTCCTCTCTTGTTTTAATTTGTTTTCTCAGCGATACCATTGATAAAAGGAAAATAGCTCGGAGCCTGTAATCCGACTTCAAGGGGCTAGATTTATTTATTCATCTTGTCCCGACCGTTTGCCGATCAATATAGCCGGAAGTGCAGGCTTTGGTAATGTGTATTGAGTTCTCTTTTGAATTGAACAGCAAGGCTGGGTGTTTTCTTGAAGAAAGCGTTCTTGGATTTCCTGCCCCTTGTTGTTTGTCGATGAACTCAAGCGCTGACAACCTCTTTATGTAAAAAACCCCTCCCAACCCTCAAGACACGTTTGTTCCAGTTCTCGCTGGCTAACGTGACCATTCTGCATACGACTCCATTAAACTCCGAGTTAGAACATAATAAATTCACTAACGGCATGGCTTTTTCACTGCACTCGTGCACGCGATACTGAGTTTCGGTGAACATTTTTACATGCCTGACGTATGGTTGTGATTGCTTATTTGAAAAACCAGTTGCATAAAACACTGCTATTGAATCTCCAATGAAATTTTCAAGCCTTTAAACAGCGTCTATGGTTAGTCTGTTAAAGTGCATCGTCTCTGCGGAAAGGAATCCATCGAAAAACCTACGTCGAAATTGGCTAACTGAAAAACCTCCCTTCGCTCGAAAATGTCACAAAGTTTCACAATAAAATGTTCTAAGTAACGATTAATGGCGTCATACACCTCGAGGCTCTTTATACCGGAATGACGATGATTCTTCGCGTCATTCCCAAATCTTTTTTATGCATTAGCGTTTGTTTCCGCCAGCTAAATATTGAATTTTGATCCTTATAAGATCTTACAAACCCTGTGTGATAAAAACTCTTTACCTTAAAATAACTCAGAATTGTTATACATGTGAAAGTTCTCCGAAATTTGGTCATTTTATGAGACTGAGCTCTGCTGCATTCACGTAAGCATTGTTACGCAACTTTTATTTCATGGTCACTGCGCAGATGCAAAAAGATAAAACCACGTTTCATCACAATTACAGTTTATCTAACACATGAAAATGGCTGGGTTTTTTATAACCCTTTTATTAGACTGGATATCGTTAGCGATCTGTTCCAAAGTTAGAATCACTTGTACTGTAAAAATGGAACTTCAGCAATTCTTGTCTCATGCCCAAAATAACCCTTGAGAACTCATACTTCATGGACTAATAACTACTTATTTTACTCATAAAATCAAAGAGATACAGCATTTTGTTTAGTGATCAGAGTAGAACAAGAGTTTTAAACACCTAGTCCAATGAAGACTAGCACTATAATGTATATAAAAAGACAAGTTATTTTAATCACTTAGAATGTCATATTCCACAAGGCTGCTCGTTAATTTTTAGCGGGCCTTACCTTGTCTCTGAAACCTATTTAAAAGTGAGATTTTGGAGGTATATTTTCTTTCTGTTCTTATTACTCTAAAAAGCGGCTGTACATTCAATGCTTAGGTCATTAAATATTAATTTAAGTATCTTTTGTGAACTTGGTTGGTCACGTCAATTCTGGAGATGGGCAGGAAACGCCAGTTTTGTTTAAATCTGGACAAGGGGAATCACAGCAGGTGGGCATTTAATAAATGACGTTTACGGTGCCCACGAAGTTTTTGAGTAGCTGATTTTTGTACTGTACAAAGTGGCTTACTTTTGAGTTGGTCAAATCCTTAATCCTGACATCAGCCTTTTGGCTTACGAAATATCAGCTAAAATGCTAAACACTACTTATTATTTTGATATTGTTCCTTTAATCAAACTGCTTGTTAAGGACAAAAGTAATTGAGCGTCGAAGTGGCTCAAAGCGCCTTTTAGTTTGTAGAACAAAGCCATGAAATATCTGCCGTAATAGTTAAAGATTGCCTGATGTCTTTTCGCTTGGTCAAATACGTTGTAAACTTTGGAAACCGCAAGTATCAATATCCGTTGGTCAAAGAATGACCCTTATGCGTAGATAAGACGGTGGAACAAAGAAACGCGTAAAGACGTATATTGGAATTTTCATACGAGCCACACCGTGTCCGGTAATATAGAATACAGCCGCTCTTAATAATTCTCGCCCCCTCTTGAAAATCCTACAATATTGCACCTTCTTTAACAAATGATGCAACACCCTACGTTTTACTATACAAACATTGATCATCTCTCGAGAGCTTTATTCAGTATTCTATATTTAGTGTGATGATATTAGCTTGTTTCTGTTAGATTTTAAATTTGAAGAAATTAGTTTAATCATAACATGTTCAAAATAGTCGTGAAATATCGTTATCCACCTCAAGGTTAACATCATGCGGCCCAACAGTCACACATTCATTTAACAGTTTGTCCCTGATCGACCTTTCACTGATTTTCCTTTTCGAGCGATTCTTCCAAAACCAGCCATCATTTTATAGAATAGTTATTCTCTTTAAAAACACTCACATCAGCCCTAAAACCATGCTTGGTGTTCAGCTAAGACGTTCAGCAAGTTACAATGTTTGTTCAAATCACTTCCAATCATTGTGAAGTAAAATAATATTTTTATTGCGTCAGTTTAATGCGCGCAGATTAAGGTCTTTTTGATAGGTTTCACTTAGAGGAGACAAAATTGGAACCTGAATCTAGGATATGTTTACAGAAAAGTAAAGAAGCCCACCTTTTTTTTATATGGCCAATTCATATCTTGGTTTTGTTAGAAACTGAATTTAATTTTCTAAGCTTTGATTTTTTTTTGGAGAAGTTTCTCGTTTTGCTCTTGTTGTGCATGTTAACTAAGTTATGCGCCTCCTTCCGGCAATTCATAAAACTGAGTTTTCAATCATAAATGAGATCATTAAGTAGACCACACAGATGATCTTTATTTTTCCTGTTTTACTTGAACGCAGCCAGGAACAAGATCATGAACGTAGGTTCACGTGGTCCCCGATTCCGCGTAAGAATTCGTTGAGGAAAATCTTCAAGATCATATAATTCTCCTTATCCTTATTTATTAGACTGCAAAAGAGTCCGTATTTTTGCGTATTCAAGTACGCGCGAGCAGTCAAACAAACGTTCTGGAGCACCTCACACGCCCTATCACCGTGTGAGGCTCGCGCGCGAAGCTACGCTAAACTATTTTGAGAAAAAACCGACTGTTTTGTAATCAGAGATTAATAACAAACATTTGCCTATCGCCAGGTAGCTACGGTGGGGTTTCATTCACTACAATCACGGGATTCTTTCAGTGAGTTTTAAAATCGATCACCGATCGACACCAGCACGTGAAATAACAGTGTCTTGTTGCAAATTTATAAACGTAAACGTAGTTCACTCCAGTACCACTTCGGAATCATCAAGGGAAATCATTAAAAGTCGATTTATCAGGAGCCCAGAACAAATGATAGGCAATCAGAAAGTATGGCATAGATAGCAGTGATTTTTTTAAATTTGATTTCTGATAAAATGATTCAATCATATCTTCTTTTTACGAAGGCAGGGAACAAACAGAAAGATCATGATTTAATTTTGTAAAACGCAACATTGCGATGATACAAATTTAAAAGAAAGTGACATCAACTGAAGGGAAATGAAATTACTTTGAGTTTGTAGGAAGTTTGAGTTAGCGAGGGTTTGAGATTTTAAGGGTAGTTTATTGCCATAGTGTGGAGCAAATCCGCACAGGTGAGTTCGGCAATTTATATCATTTTAGTTCGTGCAGGCAAGCTTCAACCTACCGAGAGTTCGAGTTACCGGCGTAAACTGCCGCAATTCTTCTGTTCGTTACGCAAAATGTGATTGCGACAGAAGTAAAACATATGCCAAACTTTGCTCCACCAGCTCTTTACTCTTGTTTGTACTAATACTACGATCTATACATATCTCATCAAAAAACGCCGGGCTTCGAGGCGCGTGTTGTTTCAATGAGTTAGCTGATTCACGTTGCTCCCATGAAACTCCCTTTAAATGTTCAAAATTCTAAGCGTTTAAACCTTCGGCTTCATTAGCGTTGATTTCCAGTGTCGCGTAATTTTTACGTGAGTAAGTGCGTAAAATTTACGTTCGTAAATGAAATAGAGGCCTTACAAGGTTCAACTTTGACGTATACGCGTGACCTTCCATATAATGTTTCTATTTTATTTACGCGCGTAAAATTTACGTGCGCACACACGGGAAAATTACGCGTCAGTGGAAATCCGCCTACAGTCTACAAAAGTGTCCCCAATTCAATCTGACGCCTGGCTCATCAACCAACCAACTCCTTCTCGCTCGATTGCGTCGCCTCTTTCTGCCCGGTAGAACGCTCTTTGCAGGGGATTTGTGCTTAAAAATAGCGACTCAGCTCACGAAAAAGTTTATCTGCAGTTCCCTTTCTGTGAGTTTGGCTCTCTGTTATTGTCAGGGAACAAAATTGTTTTGCCAGAGATCCAGTCTTCCTACTTGTTAGAAAACGAAATCGTAAATCACGGTGTTCACGCGGCAAATAGAATTTGATAATTTTGCATCAAGGGGTCTCTTCCAGGTTTAATCCCTTTACAATCAACAAATTAAACCTTTTTCATTTCTTCTAGCCTTTGAGTTTCTACTTTGATGTCACCTGCTTTGCATGAAACTCATCATTAGCTTTCAAGCTTAGTACAATCCTATCACTTCGGTCCTAATTAGGTCTAATTAGCGTTGATCGGCTTTACAAAAGTCGACGGACAGCGATTTTGCAGATTATGTACTGCTTTAGGTGTAAATCCTGGGTACTCTTTTCCTGAGTAAGCATTGATTCTGTGCCCTTTTCAAAAACCGGAAAGCAGCAGTTGTCCAGATTATTGACCTATACACTCATTAGTCGTAGGGCGGGATTTTCCTTCTTCTTTTCTGCACTTAAGCAAAGGATCGGATCAGGAAATAATATCCTGATCACTAGTTTTCCGCCAGTTAGCATCTCTTTCTTGAATCAAATAACAAGAAGCAGCTAAGGTATGGATGTATCTTCGGACAAAAGCACGTTAGGCCTAACCTCGTTACCAGGGTTCTCTCCTACTCGGGAGCGAGGCTGGGTTAGGCCCATTTACCGGCCATTTTGTGCTCGCGCGTTTCTTGGCGGGACGAGGATGCAACCTGCGGGATCCCCTCAAAAACGCTGGAAATCGCGAGCCTGTAGCACGTGGAGAAAAATTACAAACTTCGGAACGTTCACCCCTATTACATAACCTTCTTTTCAAAACAATTTTAAGGGCCCTTGACCTCGACCAACCCTCTCTTCGATTCATTTGGGCGACCTTTCCAAGCAGAATGACGAGGCTGCGATTTTCATGCATAACTGCTTCTACGGACGTGATGCAAAAGCTTTACTTAGAAATCGATAGTCCTTACAAAGCCAGCAGAGCATTTAATAAATATGCTCTCAATTTGGCTCCACTTTATAGTCTTTCATATTTAAATTTCAGTTGCTGTGAAGGGATTCACATACAGTAAGGCATGCGCATCGTTCGAGACCCGATGCAGTCAGCACAACTCCGAAACATGCCTCTGTCTTCATTTTCTCCTCGTTCTAGAAAGGCAGCTCCAGCGCGAGTGATGCCAAGGGGATTGTAAACGTAAAAACAAATGACACTGCAAAAATGCAAACACAAATAACTGAAAACATTTAAAGACAGCTGGCTGATAAAGGTGCATCTTTGTACAACATGTTGGTTACATTTTGATAAATAATAAAATGGGGCTCACTGACCGGACTTCAAGCAGGTTTTTGAACTACAAGTACTTACACTGGCAGCTCCAAATAACAAGAGATGATTATGATGTTGCTATAGTAACCTCTGGTATTAAAGAAATAAACAACACTTGTTAAGCAATGATCCTGCATTTGTTTGAAATCTTTATTGAAATGTCAGGTGATAAATAATAAAGGTACTGACCCAATATTGGGTACGAACATGATGAAACTGCTGTTTTCAGCAGCCAGAACTTCTGTTCGTCTTTAGAGCTTTCAAATTTCTTGGAGAGAGTTAGTTCTTTAATGTGAATGTCCAGTTAAGTTACTGACAGGAACATAGACGTAACTAGGAGAATTGAGGGAGGCTATTTTAATGCAGTAAAACTGCCGGTCCTCGCATTTTCTGATGTCGCTTGTCGGTGGTTTTATACCGCTTATAGTTTATACAAAACGTGTTTTGTTTGTTTTGTTCTTTACTACGTTTTTTGATTTAAGAGACATGTTTGTCTGAGCCCAGCTCTAATTGACTATAAATCAACGGATTTCATCAAGTCTGTCGGGATGACCAACGTGGACCCTATTAAAGTATGAACAATAAATCTTGGTCAAGATTCAGTCAGCTTTTCAAGTGTCAGTGAAAACACATGCCTTGAACTGCAGTTTAATTGATTGCAAACATTTTCAAGCGTGGAACTGCCAAGCAACTTTTTTTTCAGCTTATTAGACAGGTTCGCGAGGTGATAACCCTCATGTCTCAACGGTACAATAAAAAGGTAACGAACATTTAATAGCCCATTAGCTGACAAGAGACCGGCCTAAACTAACTGGAATTTCTAAACTGATATCAAGCCCACAAGTTTGTGCTTGTCAACAAGGAAACCTAGTACTTTCATATTGAACTAAAATATTAACCACGGGGTTTCATATTGTTGGGGTCGATTGGTACACGGGTGCACAAGCGATTTTATGCTATCATATAAGCTCGATATCACCCCCTACTAGATTTGACAGAGCTGTGTAAAATGGGACGATTGACTGTTAGAATTCTAAGAAATTCCTTTTCTAAAACTGTTTTGAAGAAGTATCATTCTGGAATTTTAGTTATTTTGGGTTATCAATTAAGTTAATTAGTTTTTAAACTATATGATTAAACTTATTGACGTGTGTTTTCGGGGCCTATACACATAATGTGCGAATCAAATTTTTTCGATGCATTGTTACTTTAAAAAGTAGCGGTGTATTAAAATATCTTTACGTCTGTAAATAGCTGCTGTGCTTCGGATGAGTAAAATTATCGGTTGGAGATCAATATTTCTCATAATAAATTGTGAATACAGAAGAATGAAACGTCTTGGTTGTCAACACGTGTTGAAAGGAAGCTGATCTGGGAAGACCGTCGACGCATGCGCAAACTTACCGGGCAGAAAAAAATGTCGCTTCTTTGAAAGCAATATTTCTAACAGTTTCCTCTTGTTCCTTAATCAACCAAACCCCAAATTTTGTTCCGGAAATAATGCTTGCCGGCTACAATTGTAAACTCGGACACTTTTGACCCCAAATCACTTTGCAATGCCAATCGATGTTAATCTTACCCGCGAAAAAAACAGGCCAAAAAGTTTGTGTTAACATTGAAAATTTGTTGCCATTTTCCAAAATGATTCTTCTAGGGTTATAGTGAACAGGAATTTATGAAACTATAGCAAAACAAAGCAGGAATTTTAAAAAAAATTCCTGTATATTATCATCAATATTTCTAATCGTTTCCTTAAGCAACACGCCCCAATTAATTTGTTCCGGAATGATATTCTGCGAAGTAGGTATAGATTTGTTTCTAAATATAATTTGTATATACAAATTTTTAATGATATGAACTACAAACTACAGTGTATATATTAATCGTGACTTGACAAATTTTCTCCCTCAATTAATTTTTGTCACGGTTTTGAGTAAACAAGAGGATCCCTTAATGAGTGCTTCTAAAGTTTTCCTGCTTCTTAACTCCAACAACTTGACCTCGTGTTGCTCAAACCTGTTGGGCGCTGTTCAGAAACAGACGGGCTTCATGAAAACGAAGTTTGTTAGCTCACGTTCAAGCCTGTTGTATTTCTGAAGTTCCTGTCTTCAAACAAGCTCTTGGTAAGCGATCCTACAGAAACGTTTATGAAATTACGGTAATTTTGTTAAGAGAGAATAATCTCCCTCTAGATTGTGTCTTTAGACATTTTTATTCTCACGATGCTGCGGCTTCGGAAGTTGAGGGTCATTTTATTAGCCTCTCGCTGCTAGTAATCTCCGATGGGACGTGTTTAAGTACACTGAGTGCCATATCAGTTTCCTTGAGCGGGAAATACAATTATTTATAGATACTGTGTAGATTTCCTTACAAACTTGGTTTGAAACCATTAAAAGGTAGTTCCTCCACAAAGAATCGAATTAGAAACACTGACCTCTGTCAACACTGAGGATCACGGACATCCCAGTCTTAGAATAAGAGGAACTTGCGCGGATATCAGGGCTAGACTTTCAGTTGTCAAAGGGTAAACCCGGAAAGAGAATTCTCATCCACGAAAGATACAATCATCGTTGCAGAAATTGCGGAACATGAAAAAGTGACATTTCTAAATGTTTCCCTTTCAGTCAGGGAAAAAAATATTTTCGCCGGAAGCAAACCTTGTTAACTATCCACACTGAGTCGCTTTTTCGATCTCGGCCTCCGCTCTCCGGGATATACAATTGTTTCTTTGCGTCAATTTTGAGTATTTCTGCGCCTTCAGCCTAACTTGGCGTGAAATAATGAAGTCAAGTAATACGTGATTACTAAATAATGAGTTTAATGCTCAATGATCACGACCTCACATTGATTCACCAGTCATTGCCGGAATTCCAGAGGGATCAGATAGAAACTTTTGTTTCCCTCGACATCGGTATAACAAATGCAAGCCGAATGATCGTCAAAACAACACGCAGTGCGTGTTTTATATTTATCCCTTTATGAAGAGTATCAAGAGTATTTCAAGTACCGAGTTATTTTAAGACCGACATACGTAAATATTCGTAGTTTGGGAATTGAAAGACGTCAAACTGATCACTGTTGAATATTAAACATGCATCGCAGTAGACTCTCAGTCGAAAGTTGACTGTGTTATCGCCGATAGGTGACGTCATTTACAATACAAATGTAGCTTGGAAGCTGAAAAGCTTCTGTGGACGCGACTTAGCCACAGGATAACCAGGCGACATTTATTACTGTCCTGTGGTCATTCGTATAATTTTGTCTCGTCTTAGGAGGAAGGGCGGGTTTTGAGTCTCCAGAACTTCCTTGAAGCCGGGTATAAAATTTCTGAAGTAAAACTGTGATATTCAAATTCAATCTACTATTGTATATTTTTGTCTTTATGATATTATACCACTACAACTGAAATGAAATCTGATATTTTTTTTCAGTTTTCATCAAAAACAGTACTGTCTCAGTCGAGTTAATTTCACGGTCAATTTGCCAAAGCCTAAATTTTCTCGTTCTTTTATTATTTTGCGGCAATTTTTTTTGTCAAATATTAAGTTAGTTCATCTATAAATTCTCAGGAAACCCAGACGGCAATATGAGTGCCGTATCACTCTGCTTCATGATCAATACTCAGAACCAACTCATTGTTACTGATCCAGATGAACAATTCGTTCAGATCCAAAAACGACGTATAGAACGAATGAGCTCTTTATTAATATTCTTATTATTCTTTAGTAATTCAATGAGTAGCTTTTCTTAATGTTGCAGTGAGTTCCTTAGTTATTCCAGGTGACAGATGATACCAAACTCGACTGAAAATGGCTGCATTATTCTTGATAGATCGGAGCGCATCGTATTAATTGTTTTTGAGATAACCACGATTATCAGACCGATAAAAGTTGTTTAGATCAATGTTGGAGGAAGTTGATCTTTTTGCCGGTCTTCCATATGATTATTTTTTTGAAAACCATTCAAAGATGGAAGCTGTAGCTTGATTGACAGAATCATGTGACAGCCAGCTGCATCAAAGTTCAAGCATGTGCAACTCAAGTGATCTGATAATTTCCCTTTTTTTCCCATTTTTCGTGTCATTTAGAGCTATTTTGTGAGGTTTTGGACAATAAAAGAAAGCTTATAGTTTTCACTGAGATTAGTACATAATATTTCTTTTTTTTTTTCTCAAGTATAAAGATTTTTGATAACAGTGAGAGGAAACCGAAGGTTTCAGGGAAACTCCATCTTTGGTAACATGACTGTGTCTATTTGCAAACAAATAAAACGAAATTTCAATTTTACATCGATAGCGATTTGGACTTCACCTTTAAGGGATCGGCACGGGCCTTTCCCGCTTTTAAAGGAAGGTAAACTCCGGTAATCAACTTTATTTGCATTGTAAAAAGAGCGGAACATGTTTTACCCATGTTTTCGATTTTACTATGACATACACGATTCAAAGCTTTATCAAAAGAGAAATATCTGACACCTTCAAGGATGACTACAAACTGTTTTTCTGAAAGGAACATTAAAAAGACAATATGTGATCAGTTCGAGAGCTGCAACGAAGGGGATATTCAAAAGGGTTGTATTTACTTCCGGTTTCTAATCAGGCCCGTCGACTTTCCTACATTTCCACTTTTTTGTCATTTTTCTTCGAAATTTTACTTCATTTCTGGACAGTTGAACAGCTTAGAACTAAAATCTACGGAAACCGAGCCCATTATTATGGTTTTCTCGCTCCATTTCAAGGGGAAAAAAGCATTTTCTTTCTACGTAATTGAAAAGGGAAAGAAAACAGGAAGTACAGAATGACGTAGGTGACAACTATAGTAACGAAGGGATGTTTGTGAGAAGAATTTGTGTTTCGATATAATTCATTCTAACATCGGTTTTAAGCCCAAGCTAAATTAATACAGCGAAGCCGTGGAATTTAATGAAGCGTAATGAATCTTAGCTTTCGCTGTTGTTTGTCATTTGGATATTTTCCTTTTTTGCGACGCGAAAAATTATCTCTTTTCGCCATATTGGTCTCCCGCAGAATATTATGACTGAAGCGTGTGGTCGATTTTTTTAAATACTTCGTCTGCAATCTGCCAAAATTTCTCACAGTTATGATGGTGTTTGTTTCTGACTCTAGCTAAGTTCCCGAAGCGTCCTTTTTCTATCGGCGGCGGAGGCAAAATGGAAAATTACAAAGAAGACCAGACTTGTAAGAAATTGAAACGTTGTTATTGAGTACTAAATTCTCGCCACCTTCAATGACATCACTGTGACATCACGACGCCCTCCCAAAATGCAAATTCCCGAAGCATTTTCCTCACTCGAAGTTGAGCCACAAATAGCACGGCCATACACATTGTCAGGGCAGCTGTTGTGAAAAGGCATATTTACTGGTGGGTAAAAATAGATCTTTGAATTTTTATTTCCGTCTAACACCGAAGTATAAACAGCATAGATGCTACCAGTGCGATTTCGAACAGTTGTACTCGGCAAGCTTGGATTTATTTGCACGTTTTTATGAGTCCTTTTCTTGTTTTGACTTCATTGTAAGGGTGGAAATTTTGTGCGTTTCGCTTGCATTTTTCCGCAATCATTCACAACCTTGTCTACCTCTAGCAAAACTTGTTATTTCTATACTGCTTCCGATCGTCCGCTTTTTCAGCCTTGGAATGATTTAGGTAAAATAATGGTTGCATCTTGTGCTTGCCAACGAGCATGATCCATATAGAACTGTCGTAAGCTTGCGCCATGACGAACAACTCTGGGATCGAATTTTTGCCATGATAATGCTGTCGTGAATTTTCATGTTACTCCAGTGGGCGATCCACCGTTAATGTTCGTTGTTTATCTTGTTGTGAGCTTACGATACTATCCAGTGAAAATGACAAAGTTGTCGTTATCTTCTGTAGATAAAAACTGGAATCGAAGCACAGGGCAAGCTTGTGTTTACCACCTTTTTCTTGCGTTCGTACAGCTGTCGAAGGTGGTCGTCCTCAGAAAATCGCCGCCGTGGTGTTCCATAGACTAAGAATTGATCGAACCATTTGTATAATTGGGAAACAAGTCTCGTTTGAAAATTTCAGAATTTTGAACGAAGGAGCTTTTGAAATAAAGAGGAAAATGGCCTCAGCGCGGATGCAGATTTCACTTCGTTTTTGCGACACTTTTAGCTTGGGTCACAAAATTTTTCGACGAACGTCGGTGATTTCGCGCGTTGAACAAATCCATTTGAAACTATTCGCCGATCGGCATAAGCCTAAGTTCATTGACACCTAGCATTTCGCTAAGTTCTTGTTAGTGCATACTTTCGTTCGACACGAAGTAAAATGTTGGACGGAGACGTCATTTGGACCCTCGGAACAAGTAGCTTCAGCGAATGACAAAAACATTCATTTACAAGATGGCAGAATAGGCGAAAACAAAACTTCCAACCTTAGATGTTAGCTTTCTTGTTGATAAAACGGTGCAACTTTGAAGACCAAAGGACGGTGTTTTTGTGTTCGTAGATCAAAAGTTCGTGAGGAATGCCTCCTCAGTGAGATCATTCGTTCTAAGCTACCTTGGCGAAAATCACTGATCGCAAACCTCATGACATCATTTCACGCAATGAACGATCGCTTCGAAATCCAACCAAGAAGTGCTGTTCGCCTCTAAGGTCATCTGGAAGAGAAATTTTGCTCGGGTAAAGAAAGGTGGATCGAATTGAGCAGCCCGCCATCATTCCCGAGACAGAATTTGTAAGACTATTGTAACATATCGTACTACACCAATAGCATAGCACAACTTCCCTAGATCTTGACGAGACAGCTAGCTGGTACATGTAAATGATTTAATGAACTCACTTTGTTGTTTTGAATCTGTTCATTTTACAGATCCGTTGCATCAGACACATCGATCAGACACAGTCGAATTTAAAACTGGCTGAAGGCCCCCTAACGAAACTCAAGTTGAGCGCGGCCATCCACAAGAAACACAGTATGGGAAGAAAGAAGATACAAATTTCAAGAATCGGCGACGAGAGAAATCGCCAGGTATGAAACAAGCAAACTCCGCACCAATTTGTGCAAACCGCGCGCTTTATTATTGTTCGACACAAATAGCAGTGGATTTGTGGCTTTTTTTGTCCGCGCGGGCGTCTTGCGATGCTAAATATATTGCACACTGAAGGTCGAAAATAGAAAAATCGGTTTGGGGTTAGAATTTCATTATAGCGCGGTATTTTTAGCTCGCGTCGGTCAATTTTGTTATATCTTAGGGCTTCGTAGTTCTTTTGTATCATTTGATATTAAAATGAATGAGAAGTGAAGTTTTCTCTGCAATTGTGCAACTAGTGATGAAATGCACTGTACCGTATAACAGCACTGGGGTGTAATTGAGATCTACAAACACATTCATGGCAAAATTCCCGGTACCTGCAGACCCATCAACATTTCTTCTGTAAAATGAACAAGAACCTCTTTTTTTTTCACAGCTCACACTCTGCCTAAAGAGTAATGAGTTGCTCCGCGAGTTTCTCCTACGTTTTTGAAGTTGAGCTGGCGGTATCGAAGGTTCCATCGTCGCGTGTTGCGAGATATTTTTGGTTCATTGTTTGTCTTTGATTTTCAAGTTCATTTTAAATATCCCATTAACATTTCACGGCATTGTTGGCTTCATGAGGTGTTTGTTGACAAAAGTCATCTACATTGAGCTGGACATGCTAGTGCTTGACGAGTAATTTTTGTTCACTGTACATGTCTTGCTTGAAACGTTCTTTGTTGTCTGTGTTTAGCGGCTGATGGAAGCACGCAGGAGATACATGTATGTTTCGAAACCGACTGTAATGTACATCTCGTGGAAATTTGATTTGCGATAAAATAGAACTTCTCTTTGTTTTTCTTACCACAAATGAATATTTGTAGTTAGTTTTTTCAATCGCGATCGCTTTTGTGATCTGCGATTTTAGCTTATGGTTATTTTGTTTCTTGTAGTAATTTGCATGAGTGATTTATTCAAAAATAAGCTTGACAAATCAACATTACAATTCTTTGTGCGTGTCTCTTTTGCTTAAATTTCTTCGTCTTTTTTAATGGAACACAACGGAAGATAAAACACCAGTTTTGATGGTTGAAACTTTCGCTTAACGTAAATCGATATCCTTGATGTGATACCGTTCCCCAGTGTGTTCTAGAAGCATTCCAGAAATAAATTTAATCTTACATTGCATGATCACATTCTTTCTGAGGTTTATGTGTCGCTGTTGAAAGAAATTAACCTGTGTAATTCTTCCTCTTAATTTTTTGTTTGCACTATATGGAAGCTTTTTTTTTGTAATGTTGCAAAATTCCTGTAATTTTGTGATCCTTGTGGTTAAAACATGTCTCCAAAAGTAATTCCCTTATCATTTGATATACTGAAAAACATTTCAACAAGAAAATGAGCATGCGAGTCTAATTTTAAAAAGGTCATTTTGCATTTTTTCCTATGGTGTAAGGTAGAAGGTTTTGCTAGGTTTTTGGTTTTGAAATTAGCAGATGATTACTTGTACGTGAGGCCTCACGATCCATCTGATGCAATGTCTTACTGATGGCTTGTGCGCATACCATCTGTACAGCTGTAGGCCAAGTCTGTAGACAGCTCACACTCACACTTTATCCAAGATAAATTCAAATCTGGGGTCGGCATGTTTTGGTAAAAAAGTTTCATGTGTTTAGAATTTGCCTATGCTCTAAAACAAATTAAAAATTGCTGAAAAGTCAGAGTAATAAAGCTTCTAGCCGTTAGTTACATGTAAATATGGTAGGAATTTTGTCATGGAGGTTTTTGTCAGGATTTGCTGAGTGAGAAGTCAGATGGGTTTCCATGTTTGAAATTTTTTAGCTCCACATTTGCTTTCTTGTGGTAGAATTACCAATTGTTTATTTAAAGACCAGAAATGTTGTTTTTGTGGTTAAGAACAATAATCTTTTATTTTGTTCAAACATATGGAGAGAAAACCATGTGATGGACAGAACCTTGGTTTCACTTAATGCCCCGGAGCTTGGCTGTGCTGTGGTCGATTATGTAACAGGGTCACGAGTAGAGTCCCCCATTACAGCCCAAAAAGATTACTCATTCCCACAATCCTGACACTTTCTTGGACATTATTTTCAGAAGTTTCATACAGGAAGTTTTGATTTCCTCAATCATTTTTACCTAGAGCAGGTAGAAGAAAAGGGGTGGAGAAAAATGTACATGAAATGATCAGTGCTGGAAAAATTAAATGCTTTTTCCTTATTTCTAAAATAAAATCCAGTCCACTTTGAAACGACTTCCTAAACCCATCTATCATATATATTAAACTGCTGAATTCCATATCCTGTCTTTTAGTCCTAAACGTTGCAACCTTTTTACTCTAAAATCTTGAATCTCTACCTTAATATGTCTTTACACAAGCCAAATCTTGGATTGGATTTGATTGAATATATTATGGACCCTCAAGTGAGTGTTCCATGAAAGGATCATATCTGATAGCTTAGCTTAAATATGGAGTCATTATTTTGGTAAAATTTATCTATGATGACAGTACTGATGTGTAATCAAGTATCACAGACCTTCCAACTCTCACGGTTTGACCATCAGACTCATGGTTTGGGCAGTCAACTCATGATCCCTCGATTAAAATTGCCAGACAATTCTGGCAGGAACCGCGTAGTTTCAAAAAAACCATCTTCATAATAGGCGAAAATTGTATCAACCTTATTTGGGGGGAAATCTGAGTCTAGTTCCAACCTCATTCCTGTAAAGCATAGGTTCGCTAAGGTCTGTGGGAAAGCCCTTAAAGCATACTCACTTGGCTACTCGCCATCCTGTCGACCTGGATAGTAAAACAGAATCCTCCCATTACTGCCAAAAGAGCGACAAGACCGTACAACAGAGACCACTAATAGGGTAAAGAATACCGTGACAAAAATAATCAGCCTTTTTGATTTTATTTGACGCATATTTTGGAAATCTCCGGGTTTGAGGTCCCAATCTCCAGGTTTTGGGCTGCTTTTTTCAAACACTCCAAACTTGTATGGTTTAGGGGTTGGACGGTCTGAGTATCATATACTGAGGAAACATTGTACTGCCATGCCATCCGCAGTCATGTAATTTAAGTTATTTCACTTGATACAGGTCACATTTACCAAACGTAAATTTGGATTAATGAAGAAGGCATATGAGCTGAGTATTTTGTGCGACTGTGAGATTGCACTGATTATTTTCAATTCTGGCAACAAGTTGTTCCAGTATGCTAGTACTGACATGGACAAGATTCTTCTGAAATACACAGAGTACAATGAACCACATGAGAGCAGGACCAACTCAGACATTGTGGAGGTATGCATCAATCAACCAGGTTGCTTTAAAGTGCTCTCATGGTTGATGTGGGCTGTCATGTAAGAGGCAGAGGTGGGGGGAGGCGGGGCAGGGATTTCTTCCAGCTGCTATCAGCATGGCCCCTGGCTACTTTCATACAGTGTAGGAAAATAGAAGAAAAATAGAAGCAAGGGAAACCCCTAGCTGTCTGATTCCCCACCTTGTCTGTTTTATTTATTCGGCAACTTGAAATCTTGGTGACAACCCTGGTTGACTCACTTGTACACTTGGCAAAGTGGAGGAATAATTTAGAAGTTTACCAGTGGTAGACGAAACACTGATCCCCAGTTCATGGATTACCCCCATGGACTACCCATATGGACTACCCTAAAATGGAATACACCACTGAAGTTTAGTGATATGTAGTCTTGGTCTAGTACATGCTAGCTACATGTATGGTTTGCCCAAATGGCAAGCTGTAAAACTAAATTTCTTTGCACCCTGTGTATACCTGTACTGTATATTATTTTTTTTTCCCTGACAAAATTCTTATTTTGGGGGGACAGTATAGCATTGATTTACATGAAAGACTCTGCTCTAAGGAAAATGCAAGGGAGTCAGGTGCTCTGAACCTGTGAAATCCATGGTGCCCAGTGTCACAACACTGCCAGAATACATGTACAAGTAACAACTTTCTTTTCTTTTTTTTTTTACCAACAGACCATTTCAAAGAAAGAAAACAAAGCATTGCCATCTCCTGATGACACAGATAAGGTGTGTGTTATCACTGTATATACACCATATTTTTACTGTTAACCAGAAATATGTACAGGTGTGCATGTGTACAAATGCTGGTAAAGGTACTCTTGAATGGGAAATGTTGTCTACTCTCAAGCTTCTATTGGGATCATCACATTTTTTTGTCAAGTCTACACTTTGTTAAGTATAAAACGTCATTTTACAAAAAAGAAAGATTGGCTCTCAGTCAGTTTGGCAAGCAGGAAGCTTTGTTTCCTGTGCTGGTCTGTTTCGTTTTGCATGAATGACAAGTTCTTAGAAGTGAGGCAAGAGAAAATTGATCAGAACAGGAGATCTTGCATAAGACTTATGCCAACAAAATGCATTTTTGGTTAACAAACACCGAGTAAGACTGAAGGCCTCCCAAAGATTTTTGCAATCAAAAATTTAATACACTAACAGTGACTGTTCAACCATTATATGATTAGTGGAGGGCTTGTTCTTGATAAAAAAAAAAAACTACCACTTAATTTCTGAATGAAAAAAGTCATGATTTGGCTTAAAATGGATTTTTTTCTCGCACCCTCAATAGCCCTCGTGCTCTGTTAACGCCACTGAGCATTGTTTGTAAACTAATTTATTGTGGTTGGACAGTTCGTTTTTGTAAGACTTCAAAAAATTTACAACCACCGACATTAAGGCTGGTGGAGAGATTTGCCTGTTTGATGAGAACATGCAAAGGGGCTACTGTATAGTTTTTTACAAAAGATGAACAACAGACTCTTTGAAAAATAACATAAATGATTGTTCATCAGCTTGTTTTATTTTGCAAGGTGTATTTTTGTAATATTGACAAACACAAGCAGATTTCTTGGTTCAGCTGCTTGTCACATGTTTATTACATAATTTTGTAAAGTGACGTAGTTTTAATATCCAAACACGTTTTAAAAAACCCTTTTTACAATGCTCTGTGTGCTTGAACATTGTACCCAATAGGAAAACAAATTGTCTTGTGTTTATTTCTTTTAGAGTGCTAAAACACAGTTATGCACTTTATTTAATTTTGTTCTTAATGATGGAAAATATTTTCATTTCAAATTTAAACATAGCAAATTGATTTTTATAAATGTCATTTGTGTTTGAATTTATTGGTGAGAAATAATCCTTTTCACAAAAGTAATGTACATGTAGACCTAAAGATCCATTTCCGTAGATTTTTTAAAAATTCATTTAAATATCTCTAGGAAATAATAAGAATCCAAGAACGTGAAATGCTTACTATGTTTTGACTTAGAGATGGAATAATGTCTCATTAAGTGTGAATTATTTGAATACAATCTTCCTGTTTGAAGATCAAAGAATATTCAAATGACGTCCATTATCAGTAAAGTTGCATAATATTTCCTTTTTCTGCCCACACAAGGCACGCGGACGTAAAGAGAATAAAACATGTAGTGCATCTAAATTTCTAATTCAAGCCTGCCATTTCCATAGATAACCTGGCAAAGACCAGAAAAGAGTGTAAATTCTTCAAATTAACCAGCTATAGTTTAGCTCTTTCAATGTTTGTTTATACAATGTACTGCAGTGGCTTTTATGGGTTTACTCATTAGCTTGAGAAAACAGGTGACATCTCCACTACTGGTTTCCCCACACAATGACGTCTGAGGAACACCTGGAAAAATTTCATACCAAATACATGTCACTATGCTACCCAGATCTTGGAAGTGCTTCTGTTTGGTTGAAGCAAATTTCCGTTGTGGCACAACTAATTAGAAGTGCTAGATCTGGTCAGTGAAGTCTCATCAATGTGGAATTTCTGTGCTCGTTCGTCAGATGTTATCTTGTTGGAGGGGGGGGGGGGGGGACCAGTGAAATGTCGGCTGTTTTCTCCTGCTGTTTTTGTTTCGCCTGTTTTGTTTGTACAAAAATGCCCTCTGTGGGTTGACTCATATGCTAATGAATTAAATTGTAAACAGTTAACATTAGCAACGATTTGCCTTAACCAAAGACAGAGATTGATGTTTAAGAATTACCATCACCTTAGGACTAAGAGTATATTTCTGGTGTGTTGAACACAGTTTTTTTTAATTTCTGCAGCAATTTGTGCTTACTCCAAGGACAGAAGAAAAGTACAACAAAATTAACCAAGAGTTTGACCAGATGATGAAAAAGAATTTACTTCATCCAGTGAGTAGTTATCATTGCTTTCTGCATTGTCTCTTTTACCTTAGGTTTGTTATCAGCTGCTGTTTTCTCCACACTGTTCCTTATACATCTCCCACTTTCCAGGAGAGGAGAATTTGTGTAACATAAAATCAAGATCATTTTTTAAATGCAGAGAAGATCATCACAGCTTAAGACCCAACTTATGCCTGGGATGTGAACCCTAACCGTTGCAGTAGCAGTACAGTGCTCAAACTAGTTGAGCTACAGTAGCTAGCAAGCCAACTGGAAGGTGGCGGTTGAATTTGTTTGTAATGTACCCAGGAAAAGTGAAGATTAAATGATAAATATATGAGACCTTTTTGTCCAAGTCATTTCCCTCATCCCTGTAACCATGTCATAACCTTTAGGGTAGTCTGCATAACAATAGTTAGAAACTGCAAGAAAAAAGTTAATTGACAAAATTTTGATATTCTGTAGCAGCAGTCTTCCTCTGGCTCGGACAATTATCACACCCTCCCTGTCACAGTCCCCGTGTCGTCAAACAGTGTAGGAGAAGATGGCTATGGCAGCCGGCCGCAAAGTAGGGACAGTTCAGTGATGAGCAATACCATGCCAGTCAGCGCAAGTGGAAGGATCACAGGTGATCACATGAATGGAAGCTATTCTCGTGGAAGCACCCCTGGAATTTCAGGTACAATAGTTATTAGCTACTATTCTGTGTAGATACATGTATATTGAGTTAATAGACAATGACAATCAATCACAATCATGACAATGACTATGGTGAAGGGCTAGTGTCACTTAAAAGGCGTGTTCAAATTCTTTCAATCTTTATTGTGGAGGTTGCAATTGGCTAAATTTGACTAATCGGTAAATTCTCCTGTAGATGAAGTCTTAAGGGCTGTATAGCTTATTTGAGTTTGAAATTAGAGTGTGAAGCAAGGCTTGTTATGTTTATGCCCTTGAAGTGTAAAACATGGCATCAGGAGTTTGAAGTCATGCAGAGGGTGTATTAATGAGTGTGATGCACATGAATACACTGTGAGTTGATGTCCCCATAATATATCAGTCAGCTATATGTATGAGGATTCTTAGGCGTGTAATCTGTGCAATCTGTGAAGGAAAATGGCATTCTACATGTAGAAATGAAGAAATATCACCATTGTTTAGAAAGTTAAAAAAAAAATGGTTGGAGCCACCACTGTATGTAACCATTCTTAGACTAGTACATCTATGTGTATTTTAGTTTGAGGATTTTGTTTTCACCTCAAAGCTAAGCTAAGGAACATTGCTTGTCAGCTAGGCAAGTTCAGTGTGTTTATTGAATTGAAAAAGTATGTCACATAATAAAAACTTAAATCCATGAAGATTACATGTACTGATAGGTTAAAAGACCATTTTACCAAATTTTCTCCTCATCTGTTTGTTGAGAGCCAAACACAACCAAATCTCTTTCAAAACACATATGTTATTCACAATCATACCTTTTAGTCTGTTTTCCTTTTGTGGTTTCAGAAAGCCAAACCTAGCTGCAGTAAAATAATCACTGAAATTAAAAATAGCTGTAGTCTATCATGGAAAAGAAAACTAGGACAGAGCTCCTTGTTTTGTTTTTCAAAATTTCCTGTCTTGGCTTTGCCTGGCGAGTTGTTAGAGCTTACCTGAATGAACCACTATTAATACAAATGCTTTTTGCATTTCAGACTTGTTGTTCCCCACTTCTCCCCAAAGCTGATATCATATAAAGGATTGCATTACTTTGATTGGTTTTCATTTTAATGATGTTGCAAGCTTTTAACAATTGCCTAAATAAAAATAAATAAATTGTATAATACCTGTCGGTACCTTGGTACTTTGAACAGAGACAAAATAATGACAAATTAAATTAATTTGACCTTAAAAAGTGCAAGAGCTACTAAGTTTTGTTTAATTACAAATGCAACGTTTTTTTTTCACTTCTAATGACAGCAGTGTTACAAGTAACTTGTAAACATTCAAGGTTGTCTTTGTCTTTGTTGAATTTCCACTCATAAACAACTAAACCTGCAAAGTTCTAAATCAGATGAGACTTTGTTTTAGGTCGTTTAACAGATGGTTGTTTTAGTTTAGTCAAAAAAGTTTTCTTTGTTACCAAAGATGTTTTTAACTTCACCACGATAAGCATTTATAAAAGAAATAAAATAAATAAAATAAAATAAAGTTTACCATTTGCGTGCTGCTACAGTCATGCAGAGGTTCACCTAATAATGCTAAATGGTTATAAAATTGATGTTATAAGTTGAATGCTGCTTTAAAGAGTGAATCTTAAATTTCAATTTTGACTACTTTGCTTCAAGTAGGAACATTTTGATTTAAACAGTTTAAGCCATATTATTCATTCTATTAATTTTATTGCTAAGTAACATAATATTGAAACAGCATTAATTTAGTGTTTCCCATGAAAAACTGTCTCTATGTTTATTGTGCAATATTATTTTGTGTTGTACATTTAAAACTGTATTTTAGGTTAAACTCTCATGGAGCTTAATGATGATTCTGTACACTGTCAGTCATTTTTCTTTTTCAAATAAACTTATAACTCAGTTTGATGTAATGTATATGTAGCTTGATGTTGAAATAAACGGTAGTTGTTGTTGTAACTACAGATTGTGTGTCAGTTATTGCTGTTTCAGTGTAAGCTTGAACTGAAATACATGTAAATCCAAAATAATCTTGTTTTTGAAGATAATTTATATCCTTCATGCTCTGTAAATTCAACTCCTTCAGTTGGCGTACATCTGTATCAATGTCTTATTTCACTGGACCCTGATAAAAAGACTTTTGATATCTTTGTAAATATGTTGCATATTACAGCAAGTGGTATTTTTTGAAGAAATTTTGGTGCCTTTTTACTGTTTCTGTTAAAAAATAAGGTTATTTACATGGTGGTTCCAACTTTTTAAATTTTAGATAAACAATGCTACATTATCTCAAAATACCAGCAACAAATAAAGCTTTGCAAAAATTAAAAATATATCATGCCAAAAATTGTTGATAATATTTCCTTACTGCAACACTTGTTAAACCACAAGACAAGTCTGAGAGAGAGAAACCATGCCATATAAGCCCAGCCATTTAATTAATGTGTGATATAGTAAAGACACCATGGTAATATTACAATTGATTTTGTGTTATCCAGGAAATACACAAAACATGTCTGACCTCGTTGCGGCAGCAGGGCTAGGCAGAAGGAGTGTCACCCCTGGATCTGTTCAAGGAAACGATGGCTCATTTGCCTCGCCTTCTCCAGGGGTAACAAACACTGGACGGAATTCTGTGTCACCACACACGCAAGCTGTCACCCCTCCACCTAACAGACCACCATTAAAGATTAGCATTCCAAGCCGAGGCCCCAATGCTGGACAGATGGTAAGCGACATTGATTTATTTAGGAATCCAATTTAATGTAATGCTTAACATTATTAACGTTGTTTCATGACGTGTAATCAAATTTGACCTGTAACATCTACCTTTTTATAGGAAATTAATGGTCCATGTAATTAAGGTATTAGAAATCAATGCAACTTAACTTAACACAAATTCAATGGAAGATGACTTTCAAAGAAAGGGAATTACTGCAAAAGAGGGGGAAGCATTTCATACTGAAGGATATGCAACGTTCAGAAAGAAAGAAAACTTGTTGAGACAACTGGAACAAAGTTAAACATATAATACAAAATGGAAACTTTGTTTGTGCTACTTTCCCTGAACATACCAAGGAGGTCAAGCTAAGAAATCTGGCCTCTGGCAGGATTCTTCACAGTTTCAATGATCTGGCTGATGCCCACCCTGATAAAATGCTGCCTCTTTCTTAACAAAATGTCGATAGTGTATTGAGAATTTGAAGGAGCCAAAATAATGGAAACTAAGGTCGCAGAAATTACTGCTCCATGTAATAAATGGTGCTGCAGTTAATGTTTACAAACATTAATGCAAATTTTTTAAATTCACATTAATTTCACAAAGCATAAATTTTCTGAATTAAGGTAGCAATAAACAGTCCATTTATTCTAACATAAATCATTATTTACTTTTAACATAAATCATTATTTTATTTTGCTTTTTAGCAACCTAATCGCCATGGGTTGACAGTTGCATCATCTCAAGAAAACCAACCTTTGTCTACCCCGGTGATTTCATTAAACTCCTTACCACTACAGACCCCTGGTGATAACAACACGCTCTCGACACCGATCTTTTCCATGGCAACACCTAATCTTGCCGGAGCAGCACCTCCCACATTCTCCTCTACCTTGCCGTCTGGCTTTCCACCTGACTTCCATCTTGAGAGCACTGAGTCCCTGGCACAGAAATTGGCACAGTATCCAGCGGCCACGGCATTACCTCTCATGCAACAGCAAGCTCTACTCCAGCAACAGCTAAATATGCATGGATTACTGCAAGGGTAAGAAGTCCCTATAGTATTAGTGAATTTACGCAACAGGATGGGTGAGGAAAGAAAGCGGCAAACCTTATGTGACAAGCATGAAAATTAATTTTGTTTGAAAAAACTTTCCACCAAACTTCAACTTCCTTTAAACAGATATTTTCATAAAAGGCTGGAAACATTAATGTTAAGTGAAGATCACAACAAAACACGCATCTTGTAGCCCTGTCACGTTTGACACATGCAAAATAATGTTATGCCTTCCTCTTCTTGCCATCCTGTTGTGTTAACTCAGTATCATTGATGTACATCTCTTTTTGCAGAGATACTTGTGGAGTTGAAAAAAGTGGTGAAAAGCCTGGGAATCTTTTTATTTCTTTGTTTTCCGCCAACTCTTTGATTGCTTTGGTAACTCAAATTAAAAGGAACAACTTTTTATTAGACAGGATTGTTTTGAGTTTAAGTTTGATTGGTTTTGTTTTTTGGAGAGAACAAAACAGTATGAAATGTGTGTCAGTTATTGCTGTTTCAAGTGTTAGCTTGAACTGAAATAAATCCAAAATAATCATGTTTGAACCCAAAAACGACCTGAAAATTTTGCCTTCTATGCATACCCCGACTTCAGAAGCTAATATTTATCACTAAACAGAAGGCAGCACTGTGTTCAATACACACATAAAAATGGCATTTTGGGCAGTTTTGGTCCTTTTTACCCTGACAGTCACCAGAAAACAGCTCAACCAGCTTCTAAAAATGTTTTTTTTTTGGCAAAACTCCAGGTACAAATGGGTTAAATGTTTCATTTCGTCACTGATTTCTTTTTTCTCGTTTAGGAATGTCACCAATTTACTTGGGAATCGCCTTTCTGTTCCCAATACTGCTTTGGGTGGACAAGGAATGTCATCACTGAACATTAAGGCCGAACCTACTGACCGGGACACTTCGTCGCCAAATTCACACTCTTCAATTTCCCCCACATCCCCGTACCAAGTTCAACGGCGGCTTACACCCAGCAGAGATGACGTCGATAAAGATGGAGCTGTGAAGCGCCCCCGGTTGGATGGCAGCGTTGCGGCCGCCTATGGTTTGCGCTGAATGAGAGCTCCTTGTGTAATATTTTTTTAGTAGTAGTCTATTTTAGGTTTATGTCTTGTCTTTAAGAACTAACCATGAAATAAGTGATGCTGGCATCATACGCTGTGCTTCAAGGCTGTTAGAAACTTGCATTAATATCATTGTTTTTTTTATAAATACTATCATAATTCAAAGCTAGAATTAAAACAGGTTCAAATTGCCAAAACAATTGCAATTTAAAGAAAATAGCAGTTGCATATGTGTATGCTGCCTTATTTTATAGTGCAGACAGTGTGTTTCTAGGATTAACTATGCCAAAAACAACTCTAGTAGTTTTTAAATTGCGTAGAATGCATTTACAGCAAGAATTTTTGCATCACAAAAAAGATGTAAATTGAACTTCTCCTTTGTTTTAAGATGTAAAATCGTTATTTTATAATGTGAAGGTCTGTAGTGGTCTGATATTTATTGCCAGTGAATAGACTTGCTGGCTGTTGTTTTGTTGTTGGTAAAGATGTTTTAACTTAAATCAAGAGTTTGAACTTTTTCATTCTTTTCCAGAATACTTACACAATTTTACGAGCAACTTTCTCAAACAGCCTTGGAATACATTATTGTATTGGTCTGTTATTTGTATTTTCATCAGTCCTTGTAAATAGCAATATTGAAAATTACATATATTCATCAAATATAAATTACTCCAGAAAAGTAGACATTTAATAACAAGAACAGTTATGTAATATTAGTCCCAACTAAAAGAAACCATCATTTGGCAAATGAAAATAATAGTAAAGTTGTTTAATTTTGGGAATGGCCTTTTTTAAAAAACTAGAACAAGACTGAATGGCTTGTGGTATACCAGTGTAATAATTATGCATTATTAGTTTGCTATGGGTTTGTTGTGCGCCGATTTTATGGAGAAACCTTGTCCTGGGTAAACCCGAGCGATCCTACAAAAAAGCAAACCTTTAACTTGAGAAACTAAAGTTTGCTCAGCTAAAAGGGTGACCCGCCTAGCCAGGTTATACTTTTATGATGGTAGGGTCATCCTCTTACAGTAGCTGGGCCAACTTTTCGCCATATAAACACTTTGGCTTGCCCAGCTGAATCAACTCGGTCAAGGCGAGACAATCACAGTATGCACGAGTGCTGCTTTAGACTATCGGAGCATGTGCGAGCCGTGTTGGCTCGTGCAAAGGGGTAAATTTTTTCTCATTTTAAACACTCGCTAAATCTGACGTGGCTGGGAGGGTCACCCTAATTCCCAGGAAAAGTCTTGTCTATATAAACGGCGCGTTGGTGCATGTATAATTTGGCACGTAATATTACATTACATTACACATTAACCATGTGAATTTCTTTGAAGGTAAAGTTCTTGTGTAGTGTAGTAGAACTCTATAAGAGTATTGTAGATTATCAACATTGGTTGATTTTACGTGCATGGTCTTAATTTGGGGCCTTCTTTGTATTTATGTGATGGCGTGAAGTACTTCTTCATGAGAAAAATGTGATTGACGTAAAATAAGATTGGCTGTCTCGCAGTTGACTTTTAAGGAATGTTTCTATAATACATGTATTTCGTGTTTAAAGCGGGAACAAGATTTTCAGACATTTTTTTACTTTTCTTAGCTTTGCTAACAATTTTCTTCACCTTTTATTTATATGTCTTTTCTTTGATCTTTGGCAAAAGCGAATTCAAACACTAAGCTTTTCTATTAATTTTTTATTGCAGTTTAAAGAAAAAGCTTTTTTTTTTTAAGGTATTTGTTCTTACGTAGAAATGCATTACTCAGACCAATATCTTTTCAGTCAACTGCATGGAGTCAACTTAGTCTGCGGACCAATACAGCAGACGGAAAATATTAGTATCAGCGTGCAAAGAAGTGTTCGATAGCCCAAGGCTAATGGATTTCTGTTCAAAGTGAAGTTGTTTGGAGAATTTAAAGTACAGAAGAGCTGTAATCAATCCTGCTTATTAAAAAAGTTTTTGAAATGACTTTTGGGCTAGTACGTGGTAGCCAGGCTTGCCATTGTAAAACTGAATTTCTTTGCACCCATGTAGTTACTCATTACAAGTGTTGTACTGTCGCTTTCTTTTCTTTTTTGCCACACTTCTTTACGCACATTTTTATGGGCAGGACCCTTTGTTTTATGCGTGTTGGTTTGGAAACTTGTTTTCGCCGAGCCTTTAGCGGTAAACGCATTTTTTGATACTACTCTAGAAGTGTCATCGATCTGTCGGGCAAGTGTAATTCCGTAAATTGGAGTGAAGCGTGTTATTAAAGCAGTTGTGAGTTAACTAATATTGCTTATAAGCTAGTATCAACCTACCAACAAGCTTTTTTTGTCAACTTTGTTCATTTTTTTTTCAAGATTTGAAGACCTTGTACGTCACAGGTACATGTCATTGATGGTGCTTTTAACAGAGTACAGCGAGCTTAGAAATGTTAGTTTGGAAACGCATTTTATGAAAGTGTGCAAATTTTGTAATCGGCCAAACGTATGTTATTCTTTTTTGTAAAGATTATAATTTTAGTTGCTCATACGTTCCTAAAAATTAAATTTTAGAACGGTGAAGAGTGTGTTTTGTTGTCCGGTACGAAAATAATCTTCACCGGGGCATCTCGGGCTCTCTCAAACTTTCCATTGTTTGATGTACTTACGCGTCTACTTCACCCGTCCCTCCCCTCCCTGCGCTCCTTCAGCCTCTTAAAATTACCTCTTGAGGACCTTGCAGTGGTGGATCCAGAGGGGCGCCCCCACCTCCCTTATTTTAAGACCAAACTGAGGCCCGAAGGGTGGAAAAAAATTTTTTTGGAGCCCCCCCCCCCCCCCCCACCCTTCTTATCGAGAGATTATAACCTTGGAAATTTCAGAGCTTCTGACAAGTACTGTTGCAAACAACAGATCCTTAAAAAATTGACTGAATTTTAATAGGATATTTTAGAGGAAAGTATAGCAAATGACTTATTAACTCAAGACACGAGAGAATATAAAGAAGCAATGTTAATCCGACCAATCCTCTTCATCGTCATCATCCCAGTCATCATCTTCATCATCGGAATCATCTTCGTCTAGAAGAAAAACCAAGGGTTACTGATCTATTACTGTTCTAGCACTGAGCAACTGACTCGTCCGTGGTCGTCTTTATGCACCTATCAATGTAAATCCCGTGGGGGGGGGGGGGGGAAGTGCGGGCAAGGGGAGGGGATTTGATGCCTGAGACTATCCCCCGGTCGGGCTTTTGATCGTGCGAAGCGACCCCGGGGTCGGGACATTTGACTTTGACCGATAGAAGCCTGGTATCAATTTAGAAGTGGTAACCAAGTCCATCCCTCGAGGCTTTCTGAAAGTCACGCTGTTGGAGAAAGTTATGAAGTTTTCATTTATTTTAATGGCCATAATCCGATACTTTACACTGTCAGCTAAACAGATAATGTCTATTTTTAGAAAGTTTTTATCTTCAAGTTCCCATCTGATTGTAAACCTCGATTGAAATCGAACTCTACCATGAAAGTCAGAGGATTTTTTACAGGTCACTGATCCGACCTGTTCCGACATGTTGAGCCGATGTTATAAAGCATTTTACGTTTCATTAATATAATAGACCGGTCAATCTTCCTGGAGTGATTAAGAGATGCCAGTGGAGAGAGAAAATACTTAATTACAGCGAGTAATTTAATGGAGCTTACGCCGTTAACCTTAAATAAAAGTAGTAAGAACGTACTTTGAAATGTTCTTTCATTCGTTTTATATAGTATTATATTATTGTTTGTTTACATTTTTTGCCTGGGGTGGGGGCTTTTTTGACTTTTTTGATTGACCTTTCGTTTCCCACCCTGGGGAATTTGATCAAAAAATTTTAAAATTTGTCAAATCTCCACCCCTTGCCCGCACTCCCCCCCCCCCCCCCCCCACGGGGTTTACATTGATAGGTGCATTACTTAGGGTGCGTACAATTCTCACAAACCACCCGGGTGAACTATGCATTGTTATTGGACGTGGTGGGAGAACGACCCGCTGCAGAGTATATCCAACTTAAAAGAGTAGAAAAATTGCATCGCCTCACATCACAGCCCCTTTTTTCTGATGCTTCCTAAAACCCATTCGATTTTCCAACCAGCATTCCTGGTTTTCCCAAGTAAATGGTAAGTACCCTTAGTACTTCTATTAGTACCGTTAGTATTAACGAGAGAAGCCCTGTGAAGGGGAGCGCACAAGGGGTGATTGTTGGGAAGAAAGAGGGGAGATTCCGTTTCGTTTTCCTCCTTCCCATCACCCCTCGCGCTCCCTTCGGCCACGCTTCTCGCGTTCTTAGCTACGGGTCACTGACAACAGCGAGGAGACACAAGTAGACTGTCCAAAGATCCTTAAGGCCCAGTCTACCACTTACTACAAACATACAAACCATATACGACCTTACTTTTCTGATGTAAACAACGTCGACCAGAAGAAGAACTGGCCAATTGGGGGAGCCTGTGTCAGTTGTAGTATTGTTATGATTGTATGGTCGTATAGCCTGGGCTGTGGTGTCCTGTGACTTACCTGAAGAATGCATGACTTTATGACGTTCATCTAAAGCTCGAGCTAGATTTCCCATCATTCCTGTAAACTCCTCTTTCGGCTTTGGAGCAGTTGTTCTTTCAACCTGCGAATCACCGCAGATATCTCGCATTTGAAATTCGTCGGAGGCAGGCATAATTCAGTCACAACTGCCAGCATTAACTTCAATAAAGTACGATAGTTTCCCGGGGGGTATACTCCCTTATATAAGCCATATAGGTATGTTCCGCCCCAAAGGTAATGATTTTTGGGCCTTTTTGGTCTGAAAAGGGGTATACACTTTAGTTGCCCATTTTGGTCTGGAATCGGGTATGGTTTTAGAGGGAACTACGGGAACTTATGAACGTAGTTATCGTTTCAATTCGAAAGGAATAAGAACGAAATACAAATATGCGAATTCGAAATGCATTTGAAGAATTTTTTTGTTTGCGCTCTAATCGAAGTAATGATAACATAATTTCTGCCTAAAGGCCAGTCGGCTGAAAATGGGTATGGATTTTAGAGGTCTGTCCTGAAAACGGGTGTGGAAAATGACATTTTTTGGTCTGAATAGGGTCAGGATTTGGAAAACCGGGCGGCACACCCCCACCAAGAATTCCCAGGAGTACCTCCCGGGATAGTTTGTCTGGCAACATTTATTTATAGGTAGCCTGAGAAAACAGCCTACATTTCGCGACGCCACCGCTGGTTTCTCCGCGAAATGACGTCTGAGGAACGAGCGCAGAAATTCCATACTGATGACGTGTCACTACCCAGATCTAGATAATGCTTCTGATTGGTCGTGCCGCGTGGAAAATTTGCTTAAATCAATCAGAGGCACTACCCAGATCCGGGTAGTGACGCTTCATCGGTGTGGAATTTCTACGCTTGTTTTTCAGTTGTAGACTAGATGTCATTTCACTGGGAAACCAGTGGTGGCGTCGCACTGAATGTCACTCTGTTTTCTCAGGCTTATTTATAGTTAGACTTCGTCAAAATTAAAGTCCTAAGTTATAGTAAGCTCCAAGTGAGATCGAAAGACTGAACTTGTACTCTTTTTTGGCGCCTTGAGCCTCTTTTCTCTCTCTGAGTCGTCGGTTTTCGCGCTTGGCAACATAAGTATATTTTGCCTACACTACCCAGAAAGACACAAGTGCCTCTAGGTTAGCAAGCACCTCAAAGCGAGTTTATTACAAAATTACCGTAAGAGTTTTTATCTAAGACCGCACTCAATTACAAAATCCTCTATGGCGAAAACCAAACCTTTAAAAAGAAACTAAGTAAGACACAGCTGCCGGATACGAAAACCCAAAAACCACTTTGTGGGGAAAAAGGGAACGTATACCCCCGCCAGCTGAAATCAGCTGCGGAACTAACGATTGCAAGCAAATGTGACAAATTGACAATTAAAATAAAAGTTAGGTGCTCGAATGAATGCTGAGACCTAGACTGATTCGAATTTGCAACGAACAACCAACAACCAACAACCACAATTTCTCCTAGCCGACCCAGCCCTCCGGACTGTGCCCTCAAAATAGCTATTTCTGTCTTTTCCGTTATACTTCACTGTCAGAAATACCATATTCAGAAACATGTTTACCTTTTTAAGCTGTGGTCCTGCTAATATACTATCAAGAAATCCCATACCCCCTCCTCCCCCTCCACACGTATCAAAGCCAGCACTACTAATGGGCCCCATGGGTTCTACGAACTGCATATCAAACATGACCTCAGAGGGAGGAGGTGGTGGTGGTGGTGGAGGGGGTGGGGGCGGTGGGGGAGGTGGTGGCATTGATCCATCGTCCACTGTGACCTCTGGGAGTGGGGGTGGAACTTCTGTTACTGCTGCTGGTTGTGGTTGCTCTGGGGGTGGTGGTGCTACACTGAAGTCTGGCGCGGAAGGTGGCATCATAGGAGGAGGAGAAGGAGGTGGTGGGGCATCAGAGACGGGTGGGGTAGGAACAGGGGGCGTTGACGGTCCAGGCGAAGGTGGAGGTGCCTCGGCAGAAGCTGTAACAACAACAACAACAACAATTAAAAACGATAATAATAATAATAATAATAATAATAATAAAGCTTCAAAGCAATCAGTCTCAGATTTAATTCCCGGTTAGTGTGCAGCTACACAATCGACTACTTGCCAAAAACTGAAGAGTCTTCTAACTCTGGTTCCTTGCTAACAGAAGTCTCTTTTCCCTGGTATTTCTCCAGCTTGCCGAATACCATTGAAAAAAGGCCTATGTTAGCAGGGAATTACTCTGGATACGCAACGGCCTCTGAACTGGTTAGGTTACACTCTTAAAAACGGAGTTTTATTTTAATTCAAAACAAACGCGTAAAAACAATTGTCTTGACACAGCACAAAATTGTCCTTGCCTTTTTCGAAAAAGAAGAAAAAGAAACTAAAACCAACAGTTACCTTCCGGCTTTCTTACTTCTGCCTGCTTGCTTGGAATGGGTTCACTTGAAGGAGGAGTCGTTGGGGTTGACTCCTTTTTGCTCTTTGATTCCTTCGCACTTCGCTTAAAAAGACCACCAAATAAACCTGAAAGAAAGATTTTTCTCATTTATAGCTTTCATTTTAATGAGATGACAGACAATGGGCACGACATCTGATTGAGGAGAGACCATTCAATTAGCCAGCGAAAGTCACCTCCCCTGGCTCCAAGCGGGAGGAGAGGGGCGAAGACTGGATTCGCAGGCTACAATTCAATCAGCAAATATGGAAAAATATTCTCATCAATTAACGTTTCTGGTAAACTCCCCAACCACCCCCCCTCCCCCCAAGCCGTGATTTTGCCCTAAGCGACAATTAAGTGTTAATGTTAGCTTAGGGGAGGGGTAGGTGGGCAGTTTCCCAGAAATCTAAATTGGTCCAAACATTCTTTACCTTTTTTCTCTTTCTTTTCCTTCTTTGTTTTTTTCTCCTCCACAGAATCCTCCTTTCGTTCTTGTTCTTTTGGTTGTTGAGGTGATTCACCAGAAGTAGGCACCGTTTCTGTAAAATTAGCAACAAAGGCTCAAATCTCTCGCTATATTCAGATACAGAGTCCGCTGTAAATATTTCACCTTTACTCACCTTTCGGTTTTTTCGAAACACTTGTAGGTAAGTCATCGTAAATCGGCTCTTCTTCAATTTCTTTTCTTTTTGATGGAGGTGGGGCTGTTTCTTTTGCCGATTTCGCTGAATCTGAATGAAAAAAAATATTTTTAAATATTTAAAAAGAGTATTGCGATCAAGCGAATATGGCAAATCACAGCTCGTAATTCTAGTGAGACTTGATGAGTCTAAGAATTTGAACTGTTCCTCTTGGAAAGGCTCACCTCCAGTAGAGAAAAGTCAAGAACCCTCTCTAAAGGAAGCTGGCAATGCTGCTCTTTCCTGGAGCATATTTTATTGCGTGGCACGAATGTCATTGAAGTTGCTCGTTACCAAGAGACCATAAAGTAGTCTCTTAGTCTCTCGCATTGAAGAACGATTTTTCTCTCTTCAAATCTGTGGTGGCGCGAGTCGATTTTTTGTCCTTTTGCACAATTTCTGTTCTGGCTTTTCTTTTTATTACCATTTTTTGAATCAGTTTTGCGACGGAAAATATCTCAAGTGAAACAGTCGTCTCATTGCTCTCATTGCCTACCATTTGTTGGAGCGGCAGGCTTTCTCCCGTACGTTCCATAGATATCTTCACCCGGTCTGTGAACAGTAGCCTGGGGAGAGGCACTAATATTCCGTGTTGGCGCCATTCCTCTGGGTACACCCGGTCGCATTTGCATGGAAGACTGGGGCGACATTTGTGGCCGCATTTGAACTCCTGGAGCCCTGGGACGGACTGAAAATAACACATGCAATTTAAGCACCGAAGTAACCAGAATAGATCTTGCGGGATAGATTGATTCCGGATTCCGGACCAACACTCTGGGTCTTTAAATAACTGAGGAGAAAGTGCTGCCTTTGCAATAACATCTGCAAACGGTTTGACTTGCTAGTCTTTCGGATAAGGATGATAAACCGCAGGCCCCGTCTCGCAAGCCCTTGCACATGTAATAAAAAATCTGTGGGACGTCAAAGAACCCACACACTCTTCGTAAAGAGTAGGGCACGTAGTGCCCAGTGTAGTGGTTTATCTCACTTTCACACACTTGTAAATTATCCCTGAAAAGCCCTGAGGGGAGTGGATAATATGATATTTAGATTGATCTATTAAATGGTACGGAGAAGGAAACGCCCACTTCAGCCCTTGAGATATTCGAATTTCAACAAAGCTATTTTTTAAACCAGTTAAACGCTTGATTGTTGGTTCTCGAAGAGGTCCGCAAGCTTTTATTCATTGTTGTCAAGAGAGAATTGAAAACGTTTCCAACAATCGATTAAACGTGCGGACGTCGCAGGAATTAGACTTCCGTTTAATTATAACCTCTAAAAATAGCTTTACTGAAATTCACATATCCGGGTCAACGCCGTAAGATTCCCTCTCTGTCCCAAGTTATGTCATCAACGTTTATTGAAAATCATACTCTGGACTGTTTGGGGGCGAGAGTTTGAGTAGGAAAGATGAATCTGTAAATAGCCTGAAACACGCCGAGAGCCAGGCCTTAAATTGAGAGATGTAGAGACATTGTGGATGATGGGCGTGTTCTTTTTAGCGATGGATGTCCAATACTATTGACATGATACGAGTGGACAGAGTAAACTGTTGAGTGGACAAATGCATCTCATCAAGGGGACTTAGAAATTTTCTAGCTTGTCTTGTTGGTAAGAGACCCAGTCTGTTGAAATCGAAGGCGTTATAGATCAACTATAGGTAAGGGGGTTTCGAGTTTTATTTTGGTCCAAATATGCTCAGTTTGGAATACCTTACCCTGCATCATCTGGGATCCCTGTGGCCTCATCAATGGACGGTTGGGAGCATTCTGGTAACGAACCATTTGAACCCCTGCTCGTCCAATGGGGCCCCCCACCAATGATTGCATCTTCTGTAACTGTTGCATCCTCTGCATTTGCTGCATTTTCTGCCACTGTTGCATCTGCTGCATCTGTTGCATTTGTTGCATTTGTTGCATTTGCTGCATCTGTTGTAATTGCTTCTGTTGCTGAGATAACAGCTTGCGCTCACGAGCCTCTGTGAGGGCGAAAAATTAGAGACTTTTAGATACTTAAAACGAGGACGACTACGAAAACGGGCAATACTAAGTAGTGCGCGCGCGCGTGAACCCACTATATTTTGGCGGGAAAACGTGATAACCGTCGTCATTCTACTACGAGTTTACGCGGATATTAGAAGTTCCATCGTTTTGCGATCGGGAGAAGGCTTATCCTCCTTCAATAAAAATTAGCGCGTTAACTTTTCTGGTGAAAAAGGTAAAATGAGGCTTTCCGGGGTGTCCAGCTATTTTTTGAGAATACGCGAAAGTAACTTTAAGTCAAATCCTCATAGTCTTCCTCGCCCTTGAATCTATTAAAAGGTCTCTATTTGTTCTGATTTGAAACTGACTTTGACACTGATTTTGACTGCCTGGTCAAAATATTAAGATACTTTCATAGCATTATTTCGAAAATTTGGCTGTATCAGTATTCTAGCTAATCAATTTGAGCTGAGGGAGTGAAGACTTCTTTTATTAAAACTGTTGTGTAATAAAGCAGATGAATATAAAGCGAAGACAGAGAAGATAGCAAGATGAACTATCTAAAGCAGCTCCTCCCCTTTCATCGATGGAAGCATTAATTTTCTGATAATTTCTTCGTTTGTCGTGCCCCTCTAAAATAGACAGCGAAATGAGAAGTATTAACGTTTGTGTTTCCTATTCAATAGACCTTTATAAGCCTCTATCTTTATCACAAACCTCGTCGTTTTCGCTTGAAGTCTTTGATTCTTTCCTTAATGGCTGCGCGAAATGCAAATGCTTCTAGTTCATCACAGAAATTCAATCCTGCGCGGCAGTCCTGTCGAAATAGGAAAAAAACTTGCAAAGTCAGTCTTCTGGTGGATTAGAAATTGATAACACTTCGTCATAGGAATCGGTGAAGTCAAATTTGCGTAGTATAGAAAAAATAAGGGGGACCGAGAGACATAAACCTTACAACACTTCTTAAAGTCTGTAGCAGCCAATGTCAGATGACCCTGAATTTTACATATAAAATTTGTCGCTGGTTGTAGCATTGACAGTTGCGCAACGGTAAATCGAAATGGAAAGTATACGAACATAGCATTTTAAGGACGATATACTGAATACGGTTGTTTTTATGGCTTTAATTCCTTGTGTTGCAAGTATTGAAGAGAAGAAAGGTAGACGAAGTGGTCTAGTGTTCAACAGAAAATATGTAGTGTGCTACTTTGAAACACGAAAATAAAAACTGCGTTCCGCGGATCACGGTTACTTAAGTTTACTTTGCCCGTGAGGGCTACCGACGCTTCAGTTTGATTGAGAAGCCTCTTTTCGATCGAGGAGTGCTTCTTTGGGCGGTAAGCCGGCCATGGAACGCACATAACTTTACTCACATGAGCATTGAAAGTATGAAATGTCGGAGTTGCAGCTCTGTATTTGAACTGTTTGTATAACTCTTGCTCCCATTCCTTTTCCCGATCCTGTGTTTATAGAGAAGAGAAAGAAATATCATAGTACGGTAATTGAGTAATCATCCTTCATTGTGTATTCCGGCATTGCCGAATGAGGGATGAATTCCTTGTACGTTATCTTGTCTAGTCCCTACGCATCATATTTCAAACACACATTCTCTACCACAGAGTTCTGCTCTAGAGAGAAGATTTTGCTACCATGACAACAAACGAAAACGTCACTTAAAAAGGAATTCGCCCTTTTTGAAACTTCATCGATCTTGTCATGGTGATGGGCTCCTGATCTTATTTGATTTCATTTAATTTGTCAAATGTTGACAAAATTTTCAGCGGTTGAATCGGTAAAGACCGTATTTAAGTTTAGGAACAGAAAAAGACAATTTTTGTGTTGTGTTCACCTACTCCATAAAGCGGGAGCGCGAAATTAGGACGTTTCATGTCGCAGTCGTGCAACGACGGCTAAAAAATGTACAAAAAACGTGATTGCACGTGCAAAGTTGTTGTTTTGAAAATAGAAACCCATCGCCATTTTGCCGTTCTCGTTGCCGTCGCCTTCGTCGTTGCTCAAGCTCCTTATTGTTGTGATCCAGAAATTTAGCTACCATGGTAACGTCTCCTCTCTATTGCGCATGAAAAGCCAGGGCTCTGGGGTCGAGAATATTCAAAGCGGCTTGTTGTGTCGCGTGGTCGGCTACGTCACCGAAACGCATTGTGGGAAGACGCCGTAGTAGGCCTAAGCAAGCAAGTTATCTATACGATTAAAATTTACTGAAAAGAATAAATACATAAAGTTGTCACTAACTTTCAGATCAAGTACTTTTATGTAGTAGGATTTATTGATGCCATCTTTGACCAGACATACCACTCCTGTGATAGTATGTTCCCAACGGGTTCGGTCTGATGGTAAAGCAAGGTATAACTGGACAACACCTGTCGCTAAGGACTATGGGAGATATGAAGGATAAATTAAACCAAGCTACAGTTTTCTGGCAAAATGAACTTAAGGCTAACGTCGTCATTTTAGAGACAATCTAGGAAATCGCTTTGCTAAAACATCAGGCCCGGTTCCTGAATTAGCGTTAATCCAGGATTAAAATTTGGTTCCGTTTTTGTTTTTTAAAGGCTCAACAGTTTATTTTAAGCTCCCTTTGCACGTTCTTAGAAAAGAAAACCGCGCTTTAATTTTGATTTAATCCTGGGTTAAACTTAACCATCTTTCGAGGAGCGGAGCCCAGTTTTTTGTAGCCCTAGCGAAAATATACATTGTTAAGAATGTTTTATGAAACTACATTGAAAAATAAAGAGAAGTCGTTACGTCACGTTGTCATGGTAGCAAACTTTTTGTTTCTCAACAAAACGTACTGCAAATATTGCAGGAAAAGAGAAAAAATTGACATGTATGACTTTTCTGTGTTTGACTGCACTCAGGAACAAAACGGTATCCACAATTTACTCCCACTGTTCGTAAAAGCAAATGGCCGTCTGTGTCAAGAAAGAGTGTTGAGACCCAGAAATCTTGCTACTATAGTAACATGACGTCACACTTCTCTCCATTTCTCAAGGGGTTTAAGGCATGGGTGAGAGGAAGGTTCGGAGCATGTGATTGAATGACAATATCTCTCGCTAAGAGACCAAGAACAAATTGAAATTTTTTCCCAAAGTAAATCTTGTGGTCTCCTTGCGCCTTAACGTTTAATTATGGTCACATAAAGGCATGTTACGTGACCAAAAATTGATAATGAAGGGAATTGGCGAATTTACTTTGTTTGGATAAATAAATTGGCTTTTCTCATAGAAGATAAACACACCTAACTTTCCACGTTTAGAACGAATGTACGCGAAGTTTAAAATTAAAGTGTTAGGGCATTTAAAATGTTGTTTTCCGTCGTAATTTTTATTGAAGTGCAATGGACGGTCATTCCAAGAGAGAAATATCAGAAATATTTAATATGAATGAGAAAACTGTTATCGCTCGATTTCTTTTCTTAAACCCGCCACCAATTTGTCAGCTTTTTAAGATTTTTAGCAAAATGGTCACGTGACATATCAGGTGACTTATTAACACACTATTTATACTTTAAAATCATAAGGATGATGAGCTCTTTATGTGCGACAAATTTTGTTTCAGGTCCATAATCTGTGCCAAAGCTAAAGCCAATAAATCATTTTCCAAGTAAATCTACTAGACCCAGGCCTTAAACTACTTGAGATTTTTTTTCTCTGAAGATATTGTTTCATTAAGAGTTTTCGTATGACTATGGTCCTGTAAAGACTGGCCTGCGAGGAAGTTCTCTACGGACGGATATGGTGAGAAATCACTCCAAGGCACAGCTTGCCCGTACGTAAAAATTGGTTCATCGCCGCATGTTTTAGAAGGGTGAAGTCCTTTAAATATGAGCGGTAGTAGGTCATGATAAGTTTTCGCTGACAAAATTGTGAGCGGTTTGCTTCAGGGTAAGGAATAAATGAAAGAGAGTAAACTACTATATGAGGCTAGCTGATTGACTTGATTTTCCCGCCATTTGCAGAAGTTTACATAGTTTATAATTATATTTCCAGCAATTTCTCGTGCATAGTGGTATTTTGCAAGGAAACTATGCTGTTTTCAAAGCAATAGCACATAAAACAGAAGCGAATCTCGATTCAAATACTGATAACTCACATATTTTTTCTGTCCTAATATCTCGCGAACCATGCTGTTTTCCTCCTCTGTTAATAAAACAGAAGGCGCATGTTTCTTTTTCGCAGCCATCGTTTTACGGGACTGTTATTCCTACTGTTATGTTTTCGTTTCTTTGTTGACGTCAGTTAACGTCGAATCGCGCGCGCGCAGGATCGTTGGAATGACAATTTTTGCTGAAGAGACCTTATCAACGATACCCGCCATCTTTGCACCCGCTTAAAGACTGACGATGTCACGTGGTCTTTCAGAGGACAAACAAGCGATAAAATCTGCTAATACAATAAATGGCGGTCGAGTTTCTTTATTCTAGGCAACAGAAAATGAAGAAATTTCACTCCTGTTATCAAAAAAAAAAAAAAAGAAAAGAATCTCTCGGTGGAAGTGATCATTGCTACTGTTTAGGATGTAGTAAACAATAATCATGTAAAACTTGTTAAAACTCGAAGTGTACATTTTGCATTGCTAAAATCTTCTTCTCGTTTTGCAAAACTGATAAACAAATAGGTATTTTTTGGTTATAGTTATTACATACGGGCGTAAACTTGACGCAAATCTCCCTCTCACATTTTACTAACTTCTCGGAACGATCCAAAGAGTAACAGACAAGAGGTAAAAATACTGAGAATGATATTCATGATGAACCATTTCGAGGCTCTCAGCAGGCCGGAAACGAACGCACATTAGCCCCGTAGTCAAATGCCTGAAACGATGGAAAGATAGACCACTCTCTTACCCTTTTCGTTTTCTTTCTTATTTTTTTCCCAACAATATTCCTCCATAACTCACCATGAACCGGCGAAAGGACAGGCTAATAACTCGAGTACAATCTGTGCAAGTGATCATAGATTTATCATGTCCTTTATGGGTATAGTTTTAAAATTACATGTCTTTGATATTTCCATAACAGAGAGCAGTATAGTAAAAGCCTATTTCATCACACGCAGACAGCACATTTAATACTAACAACTTAAATCTTTTTAGTGATAATGGATGTTCAAAAGTTTTCATGTTTTCATTCTCTCACTCATTTGCATAATGCATGGCTCAGTGCATGAAGAATACGAATCGTGTGACATGTGTGTGGCATAAAACATTGAAAGTGAAAAGTAAGCATCTGAAACCGCTTACTGGTAATTCTGATAAGTTTTTATCCTACTACAGCGCATAATTTGGCAAAACAACGCAAAGGAGTCCAGCAATGGCAAGTCCAATAGCGACAGCCTCGTTTCCAGTCGTCGTCGCCATTGCAGATGTGACATCACCAAGACATCACCTGTCCACCTGTAAATTTTGTAGGGAGAATCCGCGCTCGGTTCCAAGCCTCCCCCGTTCATTCGGGCAGCGCGAACTGACCTGGGGACGAAGCTGCAGCAGCAAATGTTGTTTTATCTGTCGTTTTATCTACCTATATCAGTTCCTTCGCTTATCTCGTCAGATAGACCGATCCGAAAGACTATAAGCCAAGTTTAATTTGCACGCTCCCTCTGTAACTAAACACAGATAGGAGATCATAGGACAACGATTAGAGACCTGTATAACTGGCCTAAAAGAGAAAATTTTTTATTGTAAAGTATCTGAGTTGTGTTTCAGAACGTCTTGCTACAAGTAGTGAATATTTTATTGTTAAACAACTTTTCTCAATTCAATCCGTCTGTTAACTTGAGAGATGAATCAGTTTCTGAAAACCTTGGTCACTTCTTTCGATCAGGTACATTAATCATCACCAGGTACATCCAACTAAAGGCACTGAAAATTGACAATTCTGTTTCAGTAGAAGGACCAGTGGAGTTAACCGGAGAGAGTGGCGTTAGACGGCTTGTGGGAAGGTTAAAAAGAGCCTCATAATTTAACTTACATGCACTGTTTAGTAACTTTACGTTTTAAGGCGCCGCAGTATCCAAATTCTCAAGACGAAAAAATATCTAAAATTATCGACATTTACATTCTTAATCTTTTCATATCATATGAGATATCCTCAAGATTCTCGTATTCAATTTACTCTAGCAATTCCCCAGTTTGCGTCCAGTGGAGTCAAAATAATGAGAAAAATAATCAAATGATTTTAAGGAAACGACAGTGATGTACAAACAAGTCACCCGCAGATCAACACGTTTCCTAAAACAAACAACAATGGCACGCTTCATGATTTACAATAGTTACATGGTCCACTGACGGGTTGAATGCAAACTTGAAAATAAACGTAGAAAAGTATCTTTGTAGATGAATTTTAATTAAGTCGATTGAATACACCCATGATTTAAAGTCATTTAAAGAGTGATTTACTTTCGTGAGTTAGCAATTTGATCGGCAAAAATCTTGCGCTGCAAAATTGGCCTTGGTCTTTGACCTGCTAAACAGGGGAAGAATTCATGCAATACTGACGCAGGCTAGATTAAAACATGGTAATTTTCCGCCTTTACATTTTCAGAATTCCCAGAAGTTCAATGCTTTTAAATAAAGCGGGCAGCAAACGCCTAGTTATAAATTTTCAGTTTTTAACTTAGGCGTGGTTCCTTGTTTGTTTGTTTGTTGGTAACTTATGGTTGAGCGCTTGCAAATAACGTACCACCGTATTCATTCTAATCCAACTAAGAAACAATTGTTACTAATTTTTGCCTATTGCTTTATTTCGTTTCTTCGTATTGAAAGTCATAAAAGTAGTGATTATATGACGTTACATAAACCAACCAAAACAAGCCCGTTTAGCCACCTTCACCATGAAGCTATTGCATATACGATTAAAATTTAACACACCAGTGTTCCTCAAACGAGAAATATTAATATTGTTTTACTACCTTTTCTCCAAATATTTTTATTTTATGTGTAATATGGAAGTGGAAATATCTAAATAAAGGTGGGATCCTTAAAACACGAATTAAAACCGTTTATATTGTAAGTGATATAAACTTTTCAAACTTGCCCCGGTAAATTGTTCTTAATATCTCTTGTAAGTGTTATGTTAAGGGCTGAACGTGTCGAGCTATTTGCCCTTTGGTCTTATGATTTTGACTTTCACCCTATGCTGAAACAAGGTCCTCTAGACTCCCCTGATCATGCTGAGCCAATTTTCTAAACGGGTCTTAGTTAGACGCGGTGATTTTAAAGTTTCTAACCCAGTGGCCGACAAGCTATCCGGTCTCCACATTGAAGTCCTCCCCACGACGTATCAATGGACTTTGAAATAATGATGACTTAAAAAACAACATAATAACGCCCAGAAGCTATTCAAACAAAGTAAAGAATAGTAAAATTTACCCCAAACAGGGCGTAATTAGTCTTGAAATGTGTTTTTCTTTTCGAATTAGCGCTGAAGGACCAGTTGGAATTAGCCGAGCTGATTTCAATCTTCCATCGATCACTGGGCGGAATAACTGGTACCCTTATGAATATTACATAATTTACACAAAAGCGGCTAATTGCCTTTGTTTTTCACACGCTCTTCCCCTTTTATGGTCCAACAATAGTCATTCATGTTTGTATTCAAGAGAGGGAGTAACCTCTCTGGTCCGTTGTCGATTCTTTGGCTGAAAGTTCATATGCATTATGAACCCTTACACTGACGAGGCGACATCGGCAATTGACGTAAACATTAGCTCATTGACCGGATTGCCTCAACCGCAAAGCTCTTGTGCGGAATATTCCGACGCCGATGACTCTCCTATCCTTCTAGAAAACGCCTTCTATTCGCCGGAAGACTGTTCGGAAAACGAGGACCTTTCGAGAACATCCAAGCCGTCTATTGAGTGCGTCGTCTGTGGAGACAAGTCATCCGGGAAGCATTACGGGGTCTTTACCTGCGAAGGCTGCAAGAGCTTTTTTAAGCGAAGCATCCGAAGGAATCTTTCGTACACATGTAGGGGGTTTAAAAACTGCCCAGTGGATATTCAACACAGAAACCACTGCCAGTATTGCAGACTGAAAAAATGCATGAAAGTTGGAATGAGGAAAGACGGTAAGCTTTGCCACTTAACATCACTGCTTTATTTGGCGATGAAAATTTTGACCCAAGCTGAAACTGTATAAACTGCTGGTTCATGTATTATCACTGTTCCGTTGTATTGTCCGATAGCCTGGTAGTTAACTTTATTTGACCGGTACATCAGACAATAATGTTACGGAACAATGAAAGTAAATAACACCTAATTTTATCGTAATCGTAAAATAAATAACTGCAGCAGCTAGTGTTGCTACAATTTAATAAAGCCACACTCTTCTTTAAACCCGTTCTGTATCTCAGCTCGTAGAACACCCCTTATATTAAGGAGCAAGAGCATAAGGCTTGCCGTACAACTATTTTTCCTTACCACGTATTAGCTACTACTGTCGGCCAACTTGCTTTATAGCTTTATGTGCTTTATTGGGCAATTTCTATATTCTATTCTTTTATTCATGTTCGTGGTGATTAAAAAAACAACAAGAAAGAATAAAACTTCGAATCAGGCGAGTGACACTGAACAAAAATCAATAAGTGGAAAAGAAAGTATTTTATTCATTCACTCATCCATTCATTCCCAGTTCTTCCTTCACTCATTCACTCATTCTGTCCTTCATTCCGGTCATTCGCTCGTTCATTTCTTTGTACGTTCTGGAGAGCACCACCCATGACTTAACAAGACGAGGTGGGATAGATACGTTGGACAGCGAATAGTGGGTCACAATATCCAAACAGGAGTCTAACCCGCGACCGGTCGCTTACTAATTTAGAATCTCCAGCGCACAGCAGCTGTTGGTAATGAATAGGAACGGTTACGAAAGCATATGATTTCACAGAAATTCGTTTGTGACTGCGTTTAGAGTTGGTCTTGATACGAACCGTGGTTTCCTATCCAGTCGTAGTAATTGAGCGCTCACCGTTTGGAAAGGAAATTTCGGTAAAAAAATTCTGACAAATGGTACCTGACTTAAAAACGTCTCCTAAAACAGAAATAGGTAAGAGTTGCAAAACACCAGATAAGGAGTGGGCCTGGGTTAAAACAAATCACTTTCCGCCTCAAAAGGAAGCCTGGCACTGGTTAACTTGACAAACGGTACAAACAATTTCGGTCGTTTCGGTAAAAACGGAAAACATGTAATACCTCGAAAGGTATTACTTTTTTCCGGAAAATTTCCACCGGGATCATGATAAACCATACCATTTGAATTCCATACAAGTGGTAAGCGCTCATGTCATAGAAACTTTATTCTCTTCGATGACATGGAGCCCAGTCTCCCTTAGGTATACGACTTACGCAAATAACGATCGACTTAACAGACTTTTGCTTTTGTCAACAGCTGTCCAGAAAGGCCGCATCTCAGCTGCGCAGCCTGACCTGGTCAGTTCTTTCCAAATGGGTCTAGGAGACATGCGCAATCCACAGTCCTTTTACTCAAGTTACATTACACTCCTACTTCGGGCAGACACCATCGCGCGCTACCAACAATCCTTAAGGATTCCCGCCAGCATTGCGGGACTGGAAAGCGCTTCAGAACTTGGTGCAAGATTGTTGGTTTCAATCGTAGAATGGGCGAAGAACATCCCCTTTTTCACTGAATTAACTCTTCCTGATCAGTCCATCTTATTGCGCTCATGCTGGAGTGAACTTTTTATACTAAGCACTGCACAACACTGCTCACCGTTTCATATGGCACAACCGCTGACCATAAGTGCCCTCACACCGCCGTCGAGCAGCGATTTGTTAGCAAGCAATAATGGATCAATGTCGTTTGATTTCGTTGAAAATTTCCAATTGTTTGAGGAACAAGTCGAAAAACTTAAAAATCTGCATATAGACTCCGCTGAGTTCTGTTGCCTAAAGGCTATAATTCTGTTTAACCCAGGTAAGTGCTCTTTATGACCGTATTTCTTCAATATTTTACTTCCATTTACTTCATTTGGCTAACAAATTTCCTTTTTCAGATTAACCTCGGGGTTCCGAAAAGCTTAATAATAACTGGGATCTAAATTTCAAATTGTGAGATACTCAAGTCATCCTTCTTTCTGACGGAGAAATTAAAGGTGACCGTCTTCAGTTGGCCTCTGCAAAACGTAAACACGTATTTTGTCTAATTGAAGGTTATCTTCGTCTAGCATTCTTATGAGACGATATATCTGAACAAGAGCGGTTTTCAGCGAGCTGTAGAGGTGCAGTGAAATACAACAAAATTAATTTTCTCTACTGGGTTGAACAAGCTCCATTCGAGCTCCATTCCAGGCAGAAGCTGTCACACGTTAAGCACTAAAAATGTGGGGCTATGTTTGACAATCTCAAAGAAGTGGATTTTGGAAAATTACACTTCAGAAAATCGTAGGAAATTTTCTAGATAAGGGTCGAAAATTGTACATGAATGTGATGATCATCTAGAAATTTTTACACTTCCTAAAGGTATAGAAATTTCTAGGCAATTTTTGCTTCTCCGACCAAATATTTTACAGAAAACTGTCGTTGGGTGTCCCTGATGTAGTCTATGGCACTTGTAGGCGGGAGTACATCTCGACAAAGTGCCGGTTTAATAGAAGCGCAGATAAAAAAAATAGTTTTAATGGACCACGGAAAAGATGACTGCAACCGCTTAATTGAGGTGACAGCTTAAAATGGTTTCAAAGACTTTAGTAAGTGATCGCTTCAAATAGGATTGCTCAATAAAGGTTTGCCTGTATGTCTTTTAGATTCCCAGGGACTCGCTAATGCTGCGCACGTGGAAGGACTTCAAGAACGTACTCAGTGTGCATTGGAAGATTGCATTCGTACGCAGTACCCAAACCAACCAACACGATTTGGCAAACTTCTCCTCAGGCTACCCTCCTTAAGGCTAATTCGTCCGGGAACGGTAGAAGGGCTTTTTTTCCCGCCAATTAACTTGGGAAACACAGTGGAAAATGCTCTGAACGAACTGTTGGTTATGAATAGTCCCAGTAGTACTGCGCATGCCCATGTGCCTGCAAGCTCGCCAAACAGTTGGCCTGGCAATATGTTTCCTAATAATGTCCCTGACATAAATAGTATCAGTAGCGTGAATAGCGTGAACATGAATGGTGGTGCTGTGGTATAGAAAAAGGTGGTATTCCTGTGCCATCACAACAAAAGATTCCGTCGGAAATAATCATTTCCAGCTATTTATTGTTTTGTAATGAGGTCTTACAACCTGGAGGTCCATTATCTAATGTTAGGCTCATGCTATTGTAGATTTTCTCGGATACATGTGTTCATAATTAATGTTTAAGTTAGTTGCTCTAATTAAGGACACAAAAAAGTATTTTATGCAAAGCCCCACAGTATATGATAGCTGGTTGAAGATTTTATAAAACAAATTAAAATGAAATTTTAACAAGTCCGAAAAAATAATATTTTTATACACAGAAACAAAAGAGTTACGAAATAAAAAAATAACCTTAAATTTTAACTATCACCCTTTTTTCCTAAATCCACATAATCACAAACTAACATATCTTTGATGTCTGTGTTCCCTTATAAATGCAGGCAACGCCCAGAAAAACGCTTTTCTCAGATTATTATCTTCCTGTTAGTAAAAGCGAGCTGTTATCGGTAATTATTTTTCCAAGGAAGTGAACTTTTTTTCGTGAAAATTAATACGCGGGTAATATATTTCTAAAATATGTCTGCATAAATGTTGCGTTGAATGATTGTGGAAATTCACGCTGTTATGCTTTTTAACTCTCGCAACACAAACATTTTACACGCAGCTGTCGCCTCTACTTTCTCGCTACAGGCAAATTCGTCGCGCGTGGAGGAAGCATTGCGCCCAACTGATAGCCTGCGACAACACCCGTTTCTCCTCGCTCTTCGCCCAGGAGAAACGGATGTTTTCGCAGGCTACCCAGCTGTCGACAAATCCAGTAATCTCATTCAGTTCGAAGTCTGTTAATTAGCGATGCAAGGTTCTCAGGGTATAGGTAACAAAAAACCCACAAAATTTGATAGAAATACACTTTGTTTAAGCCATAATGTTTAAAATTTATCTGTAAGAAAATAAACATTTACCTTCACAATTTTCAAACAAAATATTAGACCATTTAAAAAGTATTTAAAATATAGACAAAACTGTAGTATAGTTTCAAATGTGTCATATAACTAAAACAAATAAATTTCGGTTCAAAACGAACTGCACAAGTTGTGAAGAGTTCTTTATTTGCTTAATTTTCCGATTAAGACCCATCCTCCGGCCACAAAAGACAGAATTGTTTGGACATCAGTATGGGAAGCTTTCCCTCTCCCTGTAAAAACGAGGGAAACGGCTCGTGTTTGGAGATTTGGTGTCTGGTGTTTCAGAGCTTGTAAGTTTAAAAACTCGTGAAAGCCTCGTGTTTTGCTGGAGATGTGCTTGAAAATCGCTGGGTTTTTTTTACAGCTTTGTAAGGTCTCGTGAAAGGCTTGTGTTTGGATATTTCTTAAAAATCCCTTTTTTTCGCAGCTAAGTAAATCTTGTGAAAGGCTCGTGTTTGGAGATTTTGTTGAAAATCGCTGGTTTTTCACAACTTTGCAAAGTCTCGTGAAAAGCTCATGTTTGGAGATTTTCTTGAAATTATCTCTGGTCTTTCGCTCATGAGCTATGTAAAGTCTCGTGAAAGGTTCGTGTTTGGATATTTTAGCTTATTTTGTTGAAAAAGAAAGTCTTGTGAAAAACTCGTGTTTGTAGAGTTTGTTGAAAATCGCTGGTTTTTCACAGCTTTGCGAAGTCTCGTGAAACGCTCGTGTTTGGAGATTTCTTGAATGATCTCTGGTCTTTCGCAGCTATGTAAAGAATGTAAAGTCTCGTGAAAGGCTTGTGTCTGGAGATTTTATTGAAATGATCTCTGGTCTTTCGAAACTTTGCAAAGTCTTGTGAAACTCTCGTGTTTGGAGATTCTCTTGAAATGTTCTCTTGTCTTTCGCAGCTATGTAAAGTCTCGTGAAACGCACGTGTTTAGAGATATTCTTGAAAATCTCTGTTTATTTACAGCTCTAGTATCGCCAACGGCTCGTGTTTGTAGATATTTTTGAAAATCGCTGGTTTTTCACTTCTATGTGTTGTCTCGTTAGTAGCTTGCGGACAAAGACGTATATCCATTAAGTTATTTTTCGGGCGGAGATCCAGAAGAGACGACCGGTAATACGTCTGTGTCCGCAGTTTATCTTGTTAACTTCTCGTGTTTGATTGAAGATACATGTATTCTTAGAAATCTGTTTTTTCACAGTTATGAAAGCTAGGTGAATAGCTTGCGTTTTTGTAGATTGTCTAAAAAATCTCTAATTTTTCAAAGCCTTGTAGCTGGTGTCAGGTGGTTTGACCCGACCTCGTTTTCCGGTCTCTCGCTCCTGGGAACTGGAACGAGGCTGGGTTCAGCTTTGTCTGGTGTCTGGTGTAGGGTTAGGCACATTATGCTCGAAAATTTGATCATTATGCTGTTTAATCGTCACTTTGAAAATTACATCATTTTGCCGAAAATTATGCCGGTGTCGGCGGATTATGCTAAATCGACACTAGAGAAATTATGGTCCTTTTCCTGGCCCTGCCCAAACGAATTACCTCCAGAGGTCAACAACACAGTGATTTTTTAATCTTAATTTAATTTTTAATTTTTTAAAAAAATGTTGTTCGACAGTGCAATACAAGACCTTTATGAAGTCACCAGGCCTCGAAACCAGTAAGCAAGAGTTTTATACTGAAAAAACGCAGTTGGAAACCAATTCTGGTAGATTTTTCATTGAAATCAATGAAAGATAAATTTTGTAGCTCAAAAAATTGCCCATAGCCTGCGAGCAAGCGCTCCTATTTGGGCGAGCGAAGCGAGCCTCGCCTCGCGAGAACGTTCGAGCGAGCGGCGAGGGGCCGAGGAAAGGAGAGTTTGTGTGTGCCAGTGCCTCTCTCGCGTCTACTTTTCACGATACCCCCCAAATGGAGAGCTTGCTTGCAGGCTAAATTGCCCATTATGTCGGCATCGTGCTCAACGCTCTAATCTTAGCATTATGCCAAACATTATGCAGGCATAATGTGTCTAACCCTAGTCTGGTGTCCCAACGATTTATGACGGAAACATTAATCTTTACAAAACTTCTTACAGTCTCATTTAGAGGTTAATATAACATCATAGTAACAGTGCATGGTGCAGTGCAGGTGTTCGATTAGAACTGATGAATATTTAATGTTAGTAAACTTGAAACGCGACGACGGAAGGAGAGTTAAGGTGATGTTTCACGGGACGAGATCGCGACGATGATTTTTAGCACAACACATCGTTGCAATGATGTGAAGTATATATGAAATAATTCATGTTTGAACTGCGGTTGTAGATGAAAGTGAAGAATGATCATCGCAGTAAATTTTCCAATTTAAGCAATTGGAAAGAAGAAGCCTGAAAAAAATCAGGGCTTCAACGGGATTCGAACCCGTGACCTCCGCGTTACCGGTGCGTTGCTCTACCATCTGAGCTATGAAGCCACACATTGGGAGCGAGGTCAATTTATTGAGTTCATATCTTCCGTGAGGAGTGAAATGATGTATATATGAAATGATGTATATATGAAAGTATATATGAAATAATAATTATTATATATGACATAATTATTATTGTGTATAAGAAATAATTATTATTATTTCATATATACTTCACATCATTTCACTCCTCACGGGGGATATGAACTCAATAAATTGACCTCGCTCCCAATGTGTGGCTTCATAGCTCAGTCGGTAGAGCAACGCACCGGTAACGCGAAGGTCACGGGTTCCAATCCCGTTGAAGCCCTGATTTTTTTCAGGCTTCTTCTTTCCAGTTGCTTAAATTGGAAAATTTACTGCGATTATCATTCTTCACTTTCACATCGTTGCAATGTTGGACAACGTCATATCTATTCGAAACAATATCGCAACAATGTTGCAACGCTGTGTTGGTCTAAACATCGTCGTTGCGAATCGTCTCAAGTAACATCACCCTTTAGAGCGAGTCAAAATGGCGGCAAAAATTGACCCAGCCTGCGAGCAAGCTGTTCATTTGGGGGAGTAGCGAGAAGTCACGCGTGAGCATCACTCGAAAGGAGACACTCGCGCCTTTTCTCGTGGCTCGCATAATTGACGCTGCACACTTCCGTTACTTCCCTCACTTCCGCTCTAAGACAGTGACTACTGATTCAACGATCAGCTTGTTTTTAGAGCCGTCTTCCTTGATCGAAAAAGCCAGGGCTTAGAGTTCCAATACCCTGAGAAACCAAGAGTAACAAATTCACTTGCTTACATCAACGTCACAAAAAACGTTGCAAGTTTTTGTTGACCGTTTTACCACATCTTAAGCATGAAGCAAATGGGTTTCAGTAGCCCTTTTAAGAGGGGTCATAATCATATCATTCCAGTGCCTAAGCTCCGAGCCAAATGATTCAAGGCCTAGAGTAATGTAGCCAATTCTGTGTGTTTTCTTTACTGTATCACCTCGGTAGACTTCACACATTATGCTTGAGTGTTTCAGTTCTTCATCCTTCATATCAAAGACAAAGGCTTCATTGAAGACTGGTGAAGTGGATTTTTTAACAACTTTGGTCTTTTTGCGTTCAACGACTTTCCGTTGGACATAGTAGAGTACTCTAACAAAAGTATCTGAAAAAAAAAAAAAAAAATACAACGGTGCCTGCAATTAGCGTTCCATAACGCATCAAAATGCGGAAACAAAACTTGCCTTTTTGAGCATCAGTAAAATACCTCTTCAAAAATGATAAAGAAACCGGGTCGAGTTACCTTTCGCAAAGACTTCTGGAAATGTTACTAAGGACAGGGGGAAAAAATTGACCAATAGCTGACCGTCGTGTTCCCAGTATTGATCTCAGAAACACTAGCGGGACACATTTCGGCTGCAATTTCCTCGGCGAATTGTCAACGTTAACGTCGGGCTGTCCCCGAGACGCGAGATCACTCATCGGGGACTTGATTAATAATGGCACGCATTCGTTGTTATTCGTTGTTTACTGCAAATCGTGCATGCAGCTGAAACACAGTCAAACTTACATGTTCGATTACCTCTCATAAGCGACAAGCTCTTCAAAATCTCAAATATATCTTTTCCAGTCAAAGCATTAAAGTTGAAACCTCTCAAACGCGACTTCTCCTACCTCCCTTTCGTAAACAAGCGATGCCATTTTCAACATTGGTAACCAGGTCTTAAGTCGTGGTAGATGCAATTTATATTCTGAATTAGCCTGTGCCAGGCTCTCTGTCAAAGGAGACGAACAAAAAAGGCGGGCGAGCAATGGAAAATCAAACGAGCGAAGAACGGCGGGAAAAGAGAACGTCTCTCCCCAGCTCCCCAGCGGTTTTCGCACAACTTTTCTCGATGCGCTTTCCGCACTATCTTAGAGCTTGGAACAGGCTAATCCTGAATTATGTTACTAGGCAAAAAATACATTTTTAAATAGTCTTATTGTCCTGAAGGTTTCTCCCATGGGTCTGGGAAGGGGACAGGATATCAACTGGCTGGGACAGTTAGCAGTAGCGAACAATATAGACCAAGTACTTTTTACAGGAGAGGTAACAAGTTGCGAAAGGGGTTTGGAAATAGAAAGTTATGTTACCAAGTCCGCCAGGCGCTTCTGCCTTTAGAGGGGGAAGTCCTGTCGCTTTTAGAATGATGACGTGCAAGTGGCCAGTGGACGGCTGTTGGCACAAAGAAACCATCAAGGAGCCTCGGTTTTCTGACTGAAAGAAAACAAGACAGTGGGAAATTAAAATTTTGTTGAAAATATTAAGCCAAGAACAGTAAAACAGTAAAAATGGACGTTTCGTAAAGGCCATTTTAACACTAACGTTTTAGTCCCTCCGTTGTTCTTGGAGACAGTTTAAGCTGGCGAAACTTGTGGAGAGGCTAGGCGATGTATTTCTCAAATTTTAGCGCATGCATGTCAGAACGAAATATATTGTTCTTTCTATGAGCGAAAACTAGATATGAGCTTAGCCCGTAGCCGACATTTCGCCACGCAAACTCTGGTTTCCCAAAGGAATGACGTCTGAGGAACGAGCCGTAGACATTCCATACTGATGACGCGTCTCTATCCAGATCTGGGCAATTATCCTGACTGGATGAATCAAACTTTCAACCAATCACAAGCACCATTTAGATCTGGGTAGTGACGTGTCATCATGCAGTATGAATTTTCAGCAGAGGTTCCTCAAACGTCATTTTGCGGGTAAAACAATGATGGCGTCGCGAAATGTCGACGTTTTTCTTAGCTAAGATGAACTGAATCCGCAGGAAGAGTTGGAGAGGTTGCACTAGAGATAGGCTCGATTTCCACGGAGCGCGGGCTCAATTCCCGAACAGCGGCTGGTAATCAAGCTTACAATAGGGACGATGGTTCGATGTTGTGTCGAGGTGCACTATGGGACTGTTTTGGGGAACAAATATTGGTCCAGTTTTCTATGCAACGTTGTAGCAATAGCCAATAACAGAAACGATAATGGCGCCATTTCCACAGAAATGGAAATCAGGCATCAGAAAAATCGGAAGAATTCCGGACTCCACATCACGAGAATCGAACTTACGACCCTTGTTTTACCATTGAGGCTCAACTGTGAGCTGGGTCAAAATGTAATTATATCAAATTACACGCCAGCCAAAGCGAACCGTACATTATAAAAAACGTTGTAATAGAACTCATTGCAAGGGCAATGATCGTGACATCGTTACAGGCGAACTGTATACTGTACTTACGTCATCAATAGTCTTGGAGTTTAAGTGGCGTGACAACTTTGCTCCTTCAACCAAATCAATCTCCAATAGTGACAGCATCACCTCGGCGACGAATTCACTTCGAGAAAATTTGTCGTAGTCAAGAACAACGAACTTCAGAGTGCAACTAAAAGAAACGAAAACATGCGTTAAACAGCTTAAATAATTAACATGAACTATACTGGGTGGAGAACAAAATAGGAAACAACTGGACGAATAAGGAGCCTTTCTCTTACTTGCGCTCGTCTGATTTCCCCCGCTTGCGCTTGAGATTACGAGCCAAGGCCCTTTAATTTGCCATTCTCTTTCCCAGAGCTGTGATCCTTTTGACCAGCGCCAAGGACGGTCGCCCACGGATCGAGAGTTTTGGAGACTGAAGTCCGCAAATCATAGACTTCCAGTTTTTCGCGCTGTCTATGAAATTTAGAACCACACCGGTTTTCAACTGTTACAAAAAGAGGAAACTAATACGCTTGTGTGTTATCCTTGTCCTAGCCAGACCTCTCGATCTGTGGCACTGCACAAAAGGATCCCAGCTCCGAGATTGCTTGTGTTAAGTCGCCCCCTCCACTTGAACAAAATCGCGGAGAGAGACGATTGAGGGGACGGGCTGCTGTACACGTACAGGCTACTCTAGAACTATTTTAGCAAATTTAGAATACGTCCTGAGTCCCAGAACCTGTCAGCAAACCCTACGAAAGTTAAAATGGTATTTTTGCACTTCTAATGACATTTCGGTCCCTTTTGACGTATATCATATTATAATTCGAATTTGTTCCCGTCAGAGAGGAGCTTCCACTTTAGCGGGAAAAAGTGCCCTAAAATGTTTCTAAAAATAAGCCGGTCCAGGGGGTTCCTAGGGGACGAAAATGTTAATTTGGAGGATAATGTACCACTTAGGGTACGTCACACTATGACGAAAGGCTTTTCGTGCCGCCAGGAAAAGCTTTTCGGTAGCGTCTGAATAGCAGCCCCCGAGACCGACACAAGTCGTTCACGCACATCGAATATCGTGCCGGAGCGGTAGGCCGCGAGAGCTGAATATTTACTTCCGTTTCAGTGGTTTCCGGTTCTGGTTCCTACTTATTTACTTCCGCGACGGCCGAATAGGTGTTCACATTGCACCAAAGTGTGGCACAGAAGCCCTATGAGGTATGATATTTAGGCCGGCGAAAAAGCTATCGAGTCTATATTGTCAGCATAGCCTTACTTCCGTGCTTCTTCCAATGTCAGCTGATCGAACATGCAAATGCGGTTGGTTGCAAGATTCAGGAAACTCGACCTGGGTTCCTTATTGCGATCTCCAGGCAACAGGTGAACGCGAACATACGGGGTAGAGACCCCTGATAGACGTACGTGCGGCAGATCAAACGCTCCGTTGACCTAGAAAAGAGCGGCAAACGATGAGGAAATGGCATGACAGTCCTAGAGTTATATTGCATTTTTAAAAATAGGGAAAAATAATAGTAACACAATCAATACTGGCCTGCGAACGCAGACAATTTTCAGGTCGTCGCAGCTTCTCTCCACCCAAAAAGTACTTAAAAGGTGGGTGTTTTCGAATGGGTGAAGCGACGACAGGAAATACGCTTGTGTTCAAAGTCTTAGTCAATATATGATAGATACTCCATTTAAATGCCTAGATAAATAAGTAAAATTGATTCTGCATTCAGTTTAAATTATAATTGATAAATAAACTCGTGACTGAAATCATAAAAATAATAACAATAATTATGGCAACAATAATGAATCACATTAATAAGCCAAGAACATATTTTTTTAAGTGACTAACTTTGGACACACTTATGCATTTAGCAAAGGAAACCGCAGATGTCTGCAGGCAGCCAGCAGATAGAGAAATCAAACTCTTTTAGCTACAGCACAAGTCAACAAAAGTTTCAAGTAATAATGGAAGCAAACCTGAACAAACAGAAGATTTTTCTCCGTCATGAACTGTATGGAAACTTCCAGTTTTCCGTATGGTGCCACGGACGCTCTCTTCAGCGGCTCTCGCTTCGGTAGCATAACGTACTGCGACACAGCGCGGCGAAACTGAGGTCGATACTCCTTCGTAGCAATACCTTCTTCGACCGTACCAGATTCGACGCTTTCTTTATTGCGGGCTATAACAAACCCATGTCTCTGCCCCGGAGGGGTCGAAGGAATAGGCATCGATAAGGATCGTCTAACTGCCAGCGGCGAAACCTTTCCCGTAGGTTCGTCGTTTTCGATTTCTCCGACCTCGCTGCACGGTGTTGTTGTACCCTCGCTTCCAGTTCCTTCAGAGATCAACTTATATGGCGGGATAGTAAACTCTGGCGGCTCTTTTGTCGTTATGTAAGCCCCAAATTGTCGTTCTATTTTAGGACCATTGATCGTCTTCAAATATCGTCTCAATAAAACAATCCCCATGATCGCAAGAAGCAGCAGAAAAGTTAAAATTCCGAGTCCAACCGAAGCGGCTATAGGTAAAGATTTCATATCTCCCGCCTTCTTTACTTGTCCGTTGAAAATTGATACTCGCACCAGAAAAAATCAGGAAGACTGAATCTCTGTAAGACCACATAAATTTCACTCACCAGTGTCGATGCATAAAAATTGATACTACCTTCAAGACAAACCATAAG
>OZ037994.1:9686979-9721979 GCA_964035705.1 Porites rus
CTTTTTTTTCTTTCAGACTATTTCAAAATGAAAATTGCTCTCGCGATTGAAATTTTTCTTCTGGCCATTTGTCCATTTTCTGTGGCGAAGAATGACCTTGAACAGGCAAAACACGAATTCACAAATCTACGAGGTGATTTAGCGGGCCCAAAAAGGACGAGTGATATTTTGTTTCTTTTGGACACCTCCGGAAGCTTATCCTCATCGGACTTCAACGTTGAAAAGAAATTCGTCGCGAACTTTCTCAACATGATAACAGTAAGTATTGAAGCAGCCAGAGTAGAGGTCATACCTTTTGGTGATAAAGCAAGCCGATACATAGACGGAGTCTCGAGTCCCTCCTCGGTCAAGCACAAGTGTCATCTGAACGATAGACTAAAAAATATGTCTCAGAGCATCAATGGTTGGCTGACGAATACGAAGGACGCCTTTAAGCTGGCCTACGATGTCTGCCTTGGGGCATTAAGCGCTTACAAACGACCCTACTCCTTTGATATGAGAACAGTTGTTATCCTCATAACAGACGGCTATGCGACTGTTCCATTTAACGATCCAAACCCTGTCAGTGATGCCCGGAGGCTCTATGAATCGGGGAAGGTGGAGGTCTTTGCAATTGGTGTCGGATACGTGGGCGTGTTCTACATTCGAAGTTTGGTGAAAGATCCAGCTAAACAAGCATTTCATTTGCAAAACTTTAACCAGCTACAGGAGTTGTCTCTCGTCCTTAAGGGAGGTAAGTAGAATGAAAGATAAATTTCCAGTTTACCTCATAACAAGCATGAAATGCTTCCCGCGAGAGCCATATTATGGCTCTTGTTCCCGGTGATAGAATTGTAAATAAGTACTCAGTACAGAGTGAAATATTTGTAATATGTGTGAAAGATCAATTACTGTATCTCTGTCCGTTAATTATCTATTTCACTGATACCATTTCAATGGATTTCTTTAGTCTTCCTCCCAAATTTATTACATTGTAACACACCGTATGTACTGTATAATATTATGGGAAATAATAAACTCAACTCAACTCAACAATTATTCCCAGGGCTATGCAACGACAGTTTTCTCCAGTTTTTCTCTCAGCCTTTTTAGGCTATTCAGAGTACTTTTAGATCTCCAGAAAAGCATTCTAAGCGGCGCTATAAAATTTGTATCTGTTTGGTCACCCTAGAGAAACTTGAGGCTTTTCGAAATTTTGAGAGCTTCAGTATCATTTTCCCGAAAATTCTAGATACAATTTAACGTTTTACGAAAGTGAAAATTGTTCTAACTCCCCTCTCCGTCAAATTTTTGACTCCGAAAATTTTAGGTTTCCTTTTTTTACGAAAAATAGCCTATCCTGGGGAGTGAAATGTGCAAAATTAAACTTTAGAAAATCCTAGGGAATTTATTAGATGATAAGCTTCGAAAATTGTACATGAATGGAACAGTCATAGCCGTTCTCAAGTACTAGAAATTTCCAGGCAATATTTGCCTCGCCGAACAGATATTTTACCGAAACTAGTCGTTGGGTGCTCCTGAATTCTTAGAGAAGAGAAAATTATAGCTATCGATCACGCTGTCAGTACAGCAGGCCGGGGTTCCAAACTAAAAACTAGAAAAGGAACTAATACGTCACGCAAATATGAAGAGTTGCTACCGACAGGTTAAAATAATCATTGAAATACTACGGCCCTGAAACGGAAAACACACGTAAAACCCAAAAGAAAACAAAAACGGGCAAAATTGTAGAAGATCTTAAAACTTAATTTAGTATTCCCTTTAATATCTTAATGGAAATTTTACGGCTTTTTAAATGATTTCCAAAGGAGAAACTTAACCTTCAACTTTGGCATAATCTATTATATAATTATCTGTGAGTGTCGCATTGACTTTCCTGCAGGTTTCCCCTGAAGTGCAGGCTAAACTATTTTACTTTGGTTTTACTTTAACACCAGCAACTAGAGAGCAGACACTTGAGCTTTGGGCGCTCGAGGCTTGGGTGCGTCTATGATTTTCAAGGAGGGCGCCTTGTAAAAACCATTTTGAGGACAAAAAAACCGACAAATCGTTTTGCAATCCATAGAGACTAAGCTATATGGACTTTTTCTGTCTTTACTTTTTCCAGATCCGAGTCCAAGTGGCTCATCATATCAGCCTGCACACTCCCAAAATTGTTATTACACGTGCGACTTAAAAGCAACATGTGTCTGTGACGCACTATTCGGGACTCACAGATGCTGGTGCCTGGAAGGATACGTGGGATCAGGACACACAGGAAAATGTCGCAGTAAGTTTACAACCAACAGTATGAATAAAAATTAGATACAAATATTGAAAGATTTTTTTTGGGGGGGGGGGGAGGGGTTGTGTATGATAGGCCCGTTGATCATTTGCCTCACAAAAGGTTAGTCACCTTGTTACATTGCGACAAGGGAGGATAGCCAGAAACTGTTGTGGGGACGTGTCGACCGCAGCATGGTCTTCATCATGGTGGCGATTATCATAGAGATTGGCGCATTCGATCAGAATCATTGTTAAAATTAAAGAATGACATTTATTGATTATATTATGTGGGCTGCTGAAAGGCTATCGTTCTAAAAATATCGAGAATTTATCGGAACTCTTTGGAAAATAAAAAATAAAAAAAGGATTACCTTAACTAATCCTTCTTACAGCACAGGTCAGTAAACTCACGAATTTTATATCAATTTCTAAATAAAATTTTTAAGACCGGGCTGGCTAATATAACGTGATGCTTACCGTGATGTTAAGGCCGGCGTGGTTAAGAAGTCAAGTTGGTTCCAACTATCTCAGGTCGAATCTGTTGTTTAAAGATTGACAATTGATCACAATCGATACAAAAATCAAATTTTACTGATATTTACATAACATTTTTCTCAAGTCCTATGCCTATGAGCGGAGTTTCCCTATAAAAGAAGGCCTCGGTAAAGCGAGCGATATTCTTCGCCCCATTATGAATAGTTAAACGTGAAAAGAAAAAAACTTGATATAACGAAACTTCTCATTAACGAACATAATTTACCAATCCATTATCCCTTCGTTTTAGCAAGGTTTAACGATTAGGGAGTATGCTTTACCTTTTTTTAACTCCCTGACTAGATCTATTTCATTGTTGTACAGAAATCGCAGACAAGAAAACAAAGTGAACAATTGGCTGACGCCTCAGGATAGAGTACAGCCGAGGAAATTCTATTTGTTTGTATTAACTGAGAGTAGGTTAAATACTAGTAATGGAAATGGAACAAACATGAGCAAAACAAGCTTTAATTAAACTCGAATAAACCTATCTTATGAGTGTCACTATCTGGGCGATGCAAAACACCGAATAGGAAGCATGTAGCGTGTGTGGCCAACCTTTCGTTTCACGTGAGGGAATCCAAGACAGTCCTGGATTCTGGATTGAAGCCTTTTGGATTCCGGATTCCGCGCACTGGATTCCAGTCTTTGTAAGTGAAAATTGGATTCTGGCTTCCAATTTTAAGTGGGAATTCCGGATTCCTTGAGCTGTATTCCGGATTACAAAGCTAAGGATTCCGGATTCCACAGGAAAAATTTCCCGGATTCGGCAATCTGGATTCCCTTTCATGGGGTGAAACCTTTTAATGGGCTGGGCGGGGGGAGGGGAGATAAAGGGTTGCTTTTTATTGGGAAGCAAGAGGCCTGTTTCTTCGCTTGTCACCAAGTTGCATGATTCAGCGTGGTAAATTCGAATACTACAAAGCAAAGTCAGCATACGAGACTGGTGATGAAAGCTGGCAAACATCAACCTAAATAAAAACAACGGTGATACAGTGTATGTTGAGAGTTCCGTGCTACCCAATTACATTCCTTCGTTTGCTTGTTTTTGTTTTTTCACAAATTCTGACTGGTATAGAACTTTGTCTACTTTAAAGTCCGAAAAAGCTAATAAAACCACATACAGGTGTCCTCGCGACCACTCTCGAAAGCCACCAGCTCTAGTTCCGACCAGCTTTGTGAAACCCCGTTTGAACTGTGTCTTAAGCTTAGTTTGTAATGAACGAAAAGCATTCATAAGCGACCGCGACCACTTTTGAGATTACCTAACTGGACTTTTCCTTTGTTTTCCGTCATCACTAAGGGTAATTTCTTAACGAATCAAGGCCAATTGCCTCAACATATCAGCCTGCACACTCCCACCATTGCCATTACCGGTGCGACCTAAAAGAAAGGTGTGTCTGTCATAAACTATCCGGAACTCACAGATGTGCCAGGAGAGATAGGTGGGTTCAGGACAGATAGCAAAATGTCGCAGTAAGTTCACAACCCTGCTCAGTTTCAATAATATTTTTGGTATAATGAAAAATGTTCTTTGTGGTGTTTTTATAATAGGCTCCATATCTCTCACGATAATCACCATGATACTATTGATCGAGAGAGAAAGGATATCATCTCCTTTCTCCTTTCCCGGTCGCGAGATTTTGCGATTCACGTATTATTTAGGTAGATTTTTATTCAGGCCCTCTGCTAATGCGCAGACTCAATGTAGTTTGTTGTTGTACAGAAATTCCAGGCAAGAAAAGAAAGTAAACAAATGGTCGACACCTCGTGTTAGAGTACACGACAGTCAAAACAACCAAGGAAATTTCTTAGTGCAAAAACAAGGGTAGTTGGAAACGAGTAATGGAATAAAACATGGCCGATACAAACTTAATAGTTAAACTTAATATCTACAGAACAAGTTTTGTTTCAGTGATACGAAATACCGAAAAGCTGGCGCCAATGAGATGGAGCTGGTGTTGCTAACCTTTCAAGGGGACTTTGGGATGGTCAAGGGGTTATTAATTAGGATGCCAGAGGCCTGTGTTTATGTCTTCCATAAAACGGTCACATAAGGGCATTTCTCGTCTTAGTATTGCCGGGGTAGCAGAGAAATGTTCCAAAAAGTTTTCTGCACTTGCAATGTTCTGCTCGTTTTTGCTTGACGTTCTAGTTGCCGTGAACGTCGTCATTTCTAAAGCCCAATATATAACTAAGTACCACAGCTGGAAGACTTTAACTTTTCTTTGAGATGTCCGTTTTAAGCGAATTCGTTGTTTTCACAAACGTCCGCACAATCCAGTTTAACAGTCAACTCTAAGAGGCGCCCTTGGTCCCCTCGTTTTGCAAACCTCTTCAATTACGAGTAAAATCTCCATGCTTGACACTTTCATCAAGTTGAACTCATCCACTGTTCCTGGAAATACTTTTTTATCTACTTGGAGGTTTTTAGCTTAAAAATGATTTTTCAACGTAGTAGCGCAAGGCAGATTGACACAGATCTGAATTGAAATGTGTATAGGACAACTGTTATTGATTGAATGGACCTTGAAAATGTATCTGTCACCCCCATAGATTTTGCAGTGGCCTGCGTGCAGACCTCTGCACGAGAATGACATCATCACCGCCTTTCCAAAGGAGAGTGATCGGTTGAACGCATTTTTAGTAATCTCTGATCATTATCACTAGATGTATGAAAAGACGGAAAAACTCAAACATTGTGAACCAGGCTTAGAGGAAATGAACACTCTTTTTGATTTTTGAACTGAGTAGAAAAGAGCGCACAGTTTTTAACCTATTTTGACGAAAAGGAATATCATCAACCATGGCATTTGTACGTGAAATCGATGACGTAAATAACGTTTGCCTTTATCTCATGAATAAAATGCGGGGGAAATCTCATTCATATAAGGTCACGTGTCATTTTCTTAGTGTTTTAACCGATTTTACAGGGTTTCAAATCAAGAATCGAGAAACCCTGTCAAACCGGTTAGACCAACTAAAATGGCACGTGACCTAAACTTAATCAGATTCCCCCACATTTATTCATGAAAAAGTAGACAAAAGCTATGACTTCATCGGTGTTTTGTATTCCTGCCCTCGTTAGTGAGATTGCTGCCCAAAAAGTTAATTCGGTGCGCCCTATACTACGCTTCAAACGCTGGCAAATAACTTGAAACGCCAGCTTTCGACAAGGTAAGAATTGACTTTTTATAGAATTATCTAAAAGTAGAAATGACCATCAGCGATGCGAATTATCCGACCATATTTGTCAATATATAAACTCAGAAATTAAAAGTCATCCGGATTTTTATTTTGATCTATTTTGAATGGCGTGACACTGAAAACCACCGAAAATCAAATGACTTTTTTGGTAGAGCAAAACAAATCCCTAGGGTTTTCCGCAATAAAAATAACAGGGGTGCTCGTCGTAAAGTTTCAAAAACACTTTCTTAATCTTATCTTCTGGGCGTAACTCAAATTAATTTTCAACTCTCGATATCCGCAGTACAATTGATGTTAACTGTATTGATATCGGCAAACATCTTCCAAATTTGATCATCACTGCCTTAGCTGGTTATGAAGAATCTGCAAGGGGATTTAAGCCAACCAAAAACGGGGAATTATTAGTGAACGGCTTGCAACAGGAAGCCCTGGGAATGATGTTGACAACAGCAAACAGTTTCAGTGCCTAAATATAGTTTAAAACTATTATTTTTGCATTGTTTCTCACGTCTACTAGCTACCGGCTGCCTATACAGCCTTCAGCACCTGAAGTCAAGTCCGCGATATTATATTCGTGTCCCAAACCAATAAAGCGACGGCCGTGTTGGTGTCCCAAACCAGTCCTCCTTTCTCTTGTTTACGCTTTCCTTTCTACTTAGTTACTGGCCGCGTAAGTGAAAACGTTCTATTGAGGGTCAACAGGCACAAAATATAAAAACCCCGAAAACCAGTTTAATTTGGAAAAATAGGGACCGAGTATCCCCAACCAGTGCTATGGTGACATCTTTGGAGTTTTAAAGCCTACTGTATATAAACGCGGAAAAAAATTAAAGCTAAGGTTTATAAATGAATATTTCGCTAGGCTGAAAGTAGAGAGAAAACAAAAAGAAAAAATTTTTCTAGGAGTGGATAGTCGGCGATGCTGTGCTCTAGAATAGCGCAATTTGAATATTTGTCGCCGTTTTAAAGTGCTCCAGCAATGATATTAATTAAAGCGCTTTCGCTCGCAATACAGATATTAAATTATTGTTTATTGGATCAATGTAAAGGGTGAAAGCTATGAATCCCTGCCTTTCACTTAGCAGACTGACGTTATAAAGTTTTTTTTTTTTTTGGAGACAAATTCAGATCAGGCAAAAAACTTGCTCGGAACCTCTGAAAATCTTCATGCATTAGAACGTTATGGCAATTTATGTTACATGTTAAGCTATAAAATCAGCGTTTGTGGCATTAATTAAGAAGAATTCAGAAGTTCCAAGTTACTCTCTAATTTTCATAGCCGAATTGATAAATTCAACATTACACTAACTGCATGCAAAAACTTCCATTTGTAAAATCAAGCTTTCTTCCTTTACATAATGGCTCCTACATTTGCTATATATTTCAAGTTCATTTATCACGAAACTGATAATGAAAACAACGAAAAACGGCCTCTTTTTATGGTCTTGGGTCAACTCTTTCACTCTAAAAAGCGTCTTACAGAGGCGGATCTTAAGGGGGAGGGTGCAGTGGTTGCGCAACCCCGATCCTGAGATGACCTGTGGCTTTCTAATACAGTTATTTACAAAATCTGCTGTATCGTTTGATATGTATTTTCAGCAGTTCGCATTATGTTATTTCCTAGTCAAAAGCCTTCTTCGCTTCTTCGTATTCGCTTTATAACATTTGTTTATGTCACCAGTCAGTTACGCCATTGCTTAGTGGTGCACCCCCTTCCTAACAAAAATCCTGGATCCGCCCCTGTCTTAAGAACTACACTTCATAAATATCTATTTACTCTCTTTACTTCGTAAAATCCTCAATGTAGAAATATGTGTTGCTAAAACGTGAATAACATTTTATTTGTTTGTGACCTCATAGGATTTGCTCCTTGAAGTTTAAGGTAAGAGCTATAATTCTTTTTCCTTAAGGCTTTGAAAGAGTTCGATCATTTTGTATATACGCCACGTTAAACCCGAGTTATCGATTTCTTAAAGATATTGTAGCCTTTCAGGCTACTCTAAATTTCGAGTTTAAATAAAGTTCATCTTCACTATATAGACCGCCAAGTTCAAACTCACTGCGGTTTAGAAATAGCCAGTTTACAGAGTTAAATATAGCATAAAAGCTTAGGAGATGAACAAATTGTCGAAGTGAAACCTTATAGAAGTGAAATCCGATTTTTTTAATGATGTTTGCTGGCAAAAAGCCAGCGAAAGCAAAGCGAGAGCTTGGCGAAAAGCAGTCTGTTTAAACGTGGGTCTTACATATTAATCATTATCATTGGTTTCTCGTGCTGCAGTGACGTAGAGTAGTAGCAAAGGTAGCGTACATCAACACTCATCCTCCAATATGATGTATGAATACACCCAAGCTGGAAGCTGTTGGGACGAAAACAGAACATACCTCAATTACTTGATTTTTAAAGTAAAATCTCCAAAGTTTATTTTTTGCTATTGCTGCAGAGTATTTTTGTCGTGTATTTCAGAACATATAGACTTAATTTTGTCATAGGGCCAAGTGCGATCAATAGCACAATAATCCATTTAATGGAGTTTTGAATTGCAAGGTGTCTTAGTCTAGAACTACGTAAACTGCGTTTTTTGTACTTCTTTTGCAGTCCACAGCTTTAATAAGTAAAGCAGGGAAAGCTGATGACTGAGTCAAGTCAAAACCTCTAGTTTCACCCGAGACAGATTTTTAAAGGTTAGCTTTCCCTCACTCCTCCTGTTGCAGTTTTTAGGTCTTTGTGTTTACCCTATCGAAGCTGAACCGTTCCTAGCCGCCTCTCTTGTCCCTCTTAGCAACGGAACGGTCGAGGGAGAAAGACTATTACAGCATGCAGGGAAGGGATGTTCCACGGGCCTCCATCGTTGATATTTGAGTGAGGAAATAGAGACGACTGGGGAGCAGTCGAGTATTGAAGAAGAACAAAGATTACTGTCCTGCTACTCACCAATGTTAATGTCGCCATGGCCGGCCAATTACTGAGCTTCAGAGTTTCTCTATCAGAGAACAAATTCTTTAACAACGTCATCATCAACATCATTTTCTGCCTCATTGTCATTATCATCATCGTCATCATCGTTATTATAATCATCGTCATCGTTGTCCTCATCGTCAGAATGATCGTGGTCATCATTATCAGCATCGTCAGCAACGTCATCTTCATTATCATCATCATCATCATCATCGTAGCATTGTCAGCATCATCAGCATCATCGTCATCATCAGCGACGTTATTGTCATTGTCATTATCATCACTAGCATTATCTTGAACATCATCATCATCATTATTGCCATCATCATCTTCAGTCATCATAATCGTCATTATCATAATCATAATGATTATCACCTGATGAAATGACTTTACTCTTTCTTCAGATAACAGATTGTTTTCCATACAAGACTGATTCCGCCTAAAAGTTGAAATCCATTCCGAGATACTGAAATCCGTTCCGAACTAGATAAAGGAAAACACTGAAAACTGAATGATCCGATTACACATTACGATTACACGCCTATTTGTCACGTGTTCTCGAGCTATCTCGGCCCAGTCCTATCTTGTTTACAACACACTCCCCCCTGATTGACGAAGTCAATCACAAGGTGAGAAAAACTAATAACTCAAGATTTAGTTCAATGTTCGAAGACTCCGAAGTCTCTGCTCAGACAGATTAAGTAGCAATAGTCACTGCTGGAATATCCTCATCTCTGACCACCTGAATGTTTCTGCTTCCGGGATGCACACTAGCTCCTACTACACTAACTGGATCCTCATCGCGCGCATCCTTGAAGACTCCTAATTGTTCCCATACTGTACTAGACTTTTCCTTCTCTTCCAGTTTCAATTGCATTTCCTTGTACCACAGGTGCTCTGCTGCAATTATCTCCTGCATATTAAGGTCAGGTTGGGACTCCATGCTTCTCTTGACTTTGCGAATGAACTTCAGGACGAGGGCTGTCACTCTGATAAGCCTGCTAAAACTACTGAATCTTTCCGGCTCAATGACTTCTGAAACACTCTGAGAGACCTTGGATGATGCTGTCATGAAACTTGAAGTTTTAGTTGCATCTCCAACTTTCAACTCTTTTACAGCTTCACCTGTCACTTTTTCTCCAGTGATGGGACAGTTAGGCACATTTGGCCATTGCCTTTCTTCTTTTTCTAGGAATGGAGCTCCCTTCCACCAGAGATCATTGGATACAAGATCAGATGCTTTAGAACCTCGTGAAGCAATGTCACTTGGGTTAAGCTCAGATGGGCAATATCTCCAGTGTTCCTTGCTCCAAAGACTCCTTATGTTCTCTACCCGATTTTGGACGAACTGCTTAAATTGCTTTGATTCACCATTGATCCACCACCACACAATTTGAGAATCAGTCCAGTTAATTACTGCGTCGACTTCAATTGTGCATGCCAGCGCCTTATACACTGCTGTAATGAGAAGGGCTAATGTCAAACAAGCCATCAGTTCAAGTCGAGGAATTGTTTCTCCTTTCAAAGGGGTCACTTGGGTCTTGGAGGCTAGCAGGTGTGAATAGTGTCCATCAGACGTTGTCACCCGAACATACACATTTGCACCATAAGCAATCCTGCTTGCATCTGCAAACCCGTGTGGCTGAATACATTTGACCTGCTCTGCTTCTATTCCATCCATGATACAACGGGGGATTGTAAAACTTGAAACTCCTTCTATGTCTTCCACCAATTCCTTCCAATGTGAAGTGAGGTCTTCTGGAAGAGCTTCATCCCATTCAACCTTCAGCTGGCAAATTTCTTGAAACATGCATTTAAATGGCAGAATAAGTGGTGACAGCAAGCCTAGTGGATCATAGAATCGAGCGGTAACGCTCAACAGTTTTCGTTTTGTTAGAGTTCCACTTAATGTCTGCTTAGAGAACGTGCTGAGATCAAACTTGAAACAGTCTTCTGACTTGTCCCACATAACACCCATGACCTTGACAACAGTTTCTTCACTCATGGCATTGCTGTTAATGGACTTTGGTTGATCAATAGTTTCAGTTTCAACAGACTTGGTTGGTTCCACTGCAGGTTTTCCAGATAACAGAGTAGTCTCTTCTTTCTTGATTAATTCGTTTAACTCGCTGCTGTTTGACGCCCACTTCCTCATATTAAATCCTCCTTCCCTGAAACGTGTTTTCAGCTTCTGATAAAGTTCAAAACAGTCCAATACAGTGTTCTTTCCAGATGCAAAGTCATCAACATACAAGACTTTGATTACAGTGCTCACAAACTCTGGGTCAATGTTCTCATACTTTGATAAGTGGTTCCTTAATGTCACATTCAGAATGAATGGAGAACAAACAAGGCCAAACACTAACCGCGTAAATCTTAACTTGATTATTTCTGGATTCAAGGAGTTGACATCATCAATCCATAAGAACCTCAGCAAATTCCTATCCTCCAGCTTGACTTCAACATTAAGAAATGCCTTCTCTAAATCTCTGATCAAAGCAATTTTTGGGAGACGAAATCTCAACAGGATATCAAAGAGCAATGGAGTTAATGCAGGTCCAGATAAAAGACAGTCATTCAAACTTGGTTCACTGTAAGACTTTGCACTAGCATCATAAACAACTCGCAGTTTAGTGGTAGCTCGATCTTCCTTCAGTACTTCCTTGTGAGGAACGTAATGAACAGTTCCTGGGACAACTTCCTCTTCATGCTTGTCAATCACTTCAACAACACCAGAGTCCAACTGTTCTTTGACTACATTATCATACTGGTTTAGTAACTTTGATTCCGATGACTTCAATCTTTTCAACAAGGAGACCAGACGGTTTCGTGCCAAGGAGTAGTTGTCTGGAATGATGGGGTGTTCTTTCTTGAATCGGAGAGAAACTTCATAGCGGTCACCATTGAATCTTACTTTAGTTAGATACTCTTCACAGAAATCTTCTTCCTTTCCTTTAACTCCAAGAATGTCATAGTCCCAAAACTTGGCTAGTTGTTCTTTGAGTGAGGCATCATCTGCATTAAAATCTTCCGTAACCACTTGACACTCAGTTTTCATTACATGGGACATATTAACACTTGAAGGACAGCGATCGGAACATGCAACATTGACAGGTCCACTCAGCACATAACCCAATCTTGTACGGATTGCTACTGGGCCATGCAACTCCCCCCGTACCACATGATTTTGAACAACAGTCCAATAGTAATCAGCTCCCAGCATGACATCAATTTCTAGACCTTCGTCACCTCGTGAATAATCAGCAAGAGGCAAACCTTGCAAATGCGGATAACACTGCTGTGCTATTTCAATGGTTTGATTTGCAATAGGACCACAGATTAATTCAACCTCATAAGCATTGATGAACACTCTCAAATTGTCCTGGCACTCCAACGCAAACTGAACAATGTTACATTTCTTTAGCGAGGGTTCATTGTTTCCAAATGTTTTAATTAAAACTGTTTCCGTTCCAATTGAAGGCAGACATAATTCGTTTCTCAACCTCGTGCTTATGTAGGACTTCTGAGCACAAGAATCAAGCAGAATTCTCACATTACAATAAACATCGCCACTGGGATTTCCGACCTTTGCTCTAGCCGTTTGTAACAAAACACAATTGTTCTTAACATCCTGAGTGAAATACAAATTTGTACTCACAGTTTTTTCCTGTGTGGCGCCGTGGGTTTGTCTAAACTGCATCGGTTGTTTCTGCATGCTGCACAAAGATAAATGATGTTTCCCGCCACAACGATAACATCTAGCTGAACAATCCTTACTGATGTGACCACTCCTTAAACAACCAAAACATCGTCCTTTCTGTCGGAGAATGTTCTTCTTTGTCTCAGGATCAGTAACAACAGCACACCTGTTTGATGGATGAGGGCCGTTGCAAAAAGTACACCACATTTCTTTGTTCGGCAGTGGTCCTTCTTGGTTTGAAAACAACGTTGATGAAGTGGGAGGTCCCCTGATTTGACCGTGACGAAATCCAAATCCGAAGTCTCGTTTTTCCTTCACTCCCAACTTTGGCGTTTGCTCTGAAACCGGTCCCAGCGCACACCTTTCCCGTATTTGTAATTCTTCCGCAAAGGATTTCATCACCGTGTCCAAGTCCCATTCGTCGGACATACCACGACTTAAAATAAGACGTAACTCTTGCGGTATTTTGGCCATTATGACAGGCGTGAGAAATGTTCCGTATGTCTCAGAGGATACACCGATTCCTTGTAAACTTCGGATGGCCGCTTCAGTTTTGTCCAAAAGTTGCCGAAGTTGTTTCAAATCACTGGAATTATTCAGTTTTGGCAGCTGCATCAACATTTCAATGTGTTTTGAAATAATTACTTGTTTACTTCCAAACCGTTTCATGAGAAGATCGACCGCATGGTTGTAATTCGACCCGCTCAAGGGCAAACCCGAAATAGTTTCGGCCGCAGTTCCCACTAACAAGGATTTCAAATACTGAAGTTTGTCGATTTCGCTGAGTTCCTCGCTTAAACGGATAGCAGATGAGAAACTGTCCCAAAATGTTGTCCATTCTATGGGATCGCCAGCGAACTTTGGCAAAGTGAGTTTTGGAAGTTTAGCCTTGCTACTCGTTTTGGCGCCAATCGGAGCTTCTTGTTGATTTAACGACGGCGTTGTCTCGGCTGAATTTTTGGATTCCTTGGTAAACGATAACCGTGAAGAAATAAGCGAAATTGTTTCTTGAAGGGAAGCTTCGAATTCACAGCGGTCTAATATTTCCTTTCAATTGCATCCGCTCCCACTAATTCCGCGATTTGTTGATTAAGAGTTTCGATCTGTTTCTGCTGTTTCTCGAGGTTGATCTTGTGAGACTCTAGCGTTGGCCGAATATTTTCCACGTCCTCTTCTTGGAGCAACTCTCTGACTGTACTTACAACCTTTCGCACGTAGACTCTAAAGCCCGACCGTTCCAAAATTTTTTTCTTGAGATCTGACATTGTTTCAAACTTTTCCACCGTGAAATGATCCGTGTAACATGCGTTATGACTTGTTGTCTTCTGTTCGTTTCCGATCCGCGTCAGGTCTTTCCGCTCAGTTCATTCATCCCGGGTCTCGGCACCAAAAATGTTGAAATGACTTTACTCTTTCTTCAGATAACAGATTGTTTTCCATACAAGACTGATTCCGCCTAAAAGTTGAAATCCATTCCGAGATACTGAAATCCGTTCCGAACTAGATAAAGGAAAACACTGAAAACTGAATGATCCGATTACACATTACGATTACACGCCTATTTGTCACGTGTTCTCGAGCTATCTCGGCCCAGTCCTATCTTGTTTACAACATCACCCATGCAACAGGTGTCAGTCGTCTACGTGTAGCCTCTTCAAATCACGGCGCCTCATCAGGCTGCCCAGCATGTCAACGTTCATTGTTCCTATGTCTCTCAAGAAATGAAATCAAGACCACAAGTTTAAATAACCAAGGTTAAGTTTTCCCTCACTTGTTCCTTCATTCCATCAAAGCATTTAAGGCAAAAGACAAAAGGGACTTGGCGTTTCCAGATAATTCGGATAGTCAGGCCGTCCCTATATACTAAGAAATCCACTCGGTTGAAAATTTGATACAACAGTTTCAAACTCATAAATCAATAGGGATAAAACTGTTAAAAATAATGATATATGCACAAAAGAATAAAGACGAAAAAGGTAAAAACATCTGAAGAATGTAACAAAAAGGAACTTAAAAATGATGATAATAATAACAATAATAATGATTATAACGACAGTAATAGAAAAGGAAAAGCCTTAAAAGAGGCAACTAAAAAGACTTTAAAAATAAAAAATGCTTCTTAGCTGATTTTTGGAACTTTACTGCCTTTAAGTCCTTGCAGTTTCGTTTTCAAAAATCAGTCAAGTCTCTTTTGTTGCAATTACTATTTTTTCTTATTTCACTTTATCTTCAAAGTATTTTTTATCGTAGCTTATTTAGTATTATTATTTTACTTCTTTTATATTTATTTTCTTCCCTTTTATTTATTTCCTATTTTAAGTTCATTTTTGTTCCATTTTTCTTCATTTTTTTTCCTTTTTTGCCATTTTTCTTTCCCTCCGTGCTTCAAATGAGTCCATCATGTGCTTCATTTGCATGTCATTACATTCAGTTTTATCCCTACTGGCCTTTTAAAAATGCTCCGAGAAGAACGCCAAGACCATCTAAACTATCGGCAAAACTTAAGTCCCTTTTCCCTTTGCTTTTGTATTATTATAGGTCTTGAGCTGCATCAGGGGCTCCTGGCTGCATGGACAATTTTATCTCTCCAGTATCCTCCGATTCTTAACTCATTGGACGGGTCATCCTTCCCCGAACCTCATGAGGGTCTGCGATACACACATTTCTACTTATATTTCAATGCACGTTTCACCTGCTGAAGAAGGTTAGATACATCATCATCATCATCCCCACGGCCGTCCGTGTTTGTAACTGGCAGCACTTCTTATTAATCACCATCGTCATCATCATCCCAATCAACAAGATAATGAATCATCATAATCAATGCATAACTGAGGTGTCAGTCATTTGTTCAGCCCTCCACTCATGAAGTTGCCTCATAAGATAGTTCCTACATTTTTCTAGAAAAAGGAAACAAGACTACAAGCAAATTCAGTCAAAGTTGAACAGAATAAAGATGGAGCTACCCCCTTTTTTCTCCTAGATGTTTTGCAGTATCAACACATCCTTAGTTCAATTAATTCGACACAAAACGCTAAGAATTTTCTGCGCAGAGTTTCGATCCAACAGCCCAATTTCTTGTCAGCCAATGTTTTACAAATTACTGTTGAAAGACGAGTATTAGAGGTTTTCTATTCTTGTACGTACCTCTGCCGAGTTAAACAAGCTCCCTTATGTCATTTACAAGTCAGGTACTGCTGGCTAGGACTACATCACGACTGAGGGTGAGACATCTAGAGTCGTTTAGAATCTAAATAAAATACATCTCAAGAACAAGATATGTAGCTTTCGACAACTTCTTAGCATTTATGGGTTTGAATCCCAAGTAACACCTCGTAAATCCAGCAACCTTCATGGATTAGAAGTCCGTGGAAGGAGAGGAAACTGCATTAAGATGACACTGAAAGTTAGGATATGCCCCTGTGCAGTCAGGTTATTTCCCGTTGCTTGATAAATTATGCTTTCCATCTTGAACAGCTAAACAAAGGCTACAGGTTCTAATTCCAAAAGAGCCTCATTCTGTACAACTTTTAGTTTTAGTACCTAGTTCCAAAATTTGAGCAAAGGCCATAAGCTTTCTTGTTGATCCGTTTTCTTCTGGTCACATTTTTCGAACGTGTTCGCAAAAGGTTTTTTTTTTCCGTACTTACCTTTGGTCTGCTAGGCGGGTTTGTTCAAATCACCATGTATCATCTGAAGAGACTTCTGATACCTCTGGGTTGTATTATCTGTTCGCTGTCATCAAGACTTTTCGGACCTAAATGCAAGGTTTCTGAAGAACATGGATTCAGAAACAAAGCAAAAGTATCCCCCTTACTTATTACAACTTAATGCTAAAATTAATCTCTTTTTATCCCCATATGTTCGTTCCTCCTTGTAGTTAAGATCTGTTCAGTATCCTAACCGCTATCCTAACCGCTTAACACATGACTTCTTGGATTTGTATCTTTTCATTATTAAAGCACTATCATTGGAATTTAAATTCTTGGCTTGAAATACTGATCAAAGTTCCACAATATTTTGGGTGAACATTTTTAACCTTTCTGGTTCTTGCCTTAGATCTTGAAGGTAGGGTCACGTGTTCCGCTACGACACTGGGTTGGTTATAATTAATACGTGGCTGTACTGACTGTGGCTTGGAGTTACACAGACCTAAATGAAAAGCTTCCAAACACAGATTATCAAAGCAAACGTTGCACCATGACAGTTGAACATAAACTTCAAACTCTACAGCTTCCTCCAGACGCCCTCACCCTGGGGACGAGGTTGAGACAGAATAGCGTTTGAATAGTAGTTATATTTCATATCGATTTGCTTACTAATGAAGCAGTGTTCACGGGTTGGAATTCCAGTGGAACAGCCGTTTACCTATATATGACTTTTGGTGCAGCCCGAGCACAACTGACTTTAACCCCCTTTCAATTCCTTAAACGAAACCAAGAACTCTTTGGCTTAGAATGTTTATCCTCTGCAAGGAGAAGACTTCCTATATTTTGATACTTACAGGTTACAGATCGCTGAAGATGAGAGTTCAGAACTGCCATAACACCGCTGGACTTCTCTGACCTAGGTGAAATACTTCTTGAAAACATAATCAATATTATCAAAACACTGGCTTTGTGGTGTAGTTGAACGCCGATTACAAACTCCATTTCCTTTAAAAGGCCTTGGAATTGACTGCTGACATCCAATCAATTTCTGTCAGCTATCATGAAACAGATATTCAGTGCATTATTTGGAATCCTATGTCTTGAAAATTGCACTCTTAGGTAGATTATGATTACCAATAACCAAACAAACTGAGATCGTGGGTTTGAATCCCACTAAATTCTGAATTAATGAATAAGTTTTAGTATCATCTGAGGATGAGTGCCTGTAACAGCAGAATCAGATTAAGTGTTCACGTGGTCCGTTTCATTCTTCCTTGCCTCTTAGACGCAGGAAAAAGCTCACTTCACGCACTACATCTGAAACACAGAAAGATGATCTAAAAGTTAAAACAACTGAAAAAAAGAAACTGTGTGTTACCTTTAGAACTTGCAGTCGTTTTTCAGTAGTAACCAGTCTCACTATGCGTTTCTTCAGGAACGCTGCCAGAAGTACATCCAAAACGAACTTCTTGAGAGCATACGCCAAACAATCAGTTTGGCTGCTCCGTCTTGATAGGGCGCGCCCAAAACGGACGTCTTCGAGGAGGCGATGTTCAAGCAAAAAAAACGTTTAAAAATATGACGGCCGAAGTTCCTGAAATAAAACTTGTTAAATTACTTATTTACTTATTATCGCTTCAACAGAAAAAATACACTGATGACGCGACATTGTGTTGGTCAGACATTTATTGTTTATTGCAGAAAAGCAACTCCGTTTACAACAAAAATCTTATTTAAATTATTTAGTACTAGTGTAAAGGGGAAAAAATAAGCTGACGAATTTCTCTTTTGTTTTAAACTTTATTTTTCATCAACTTTTTATTACGTACAACTCAATTACAAATTTCTTCCCCGCATTTAGCACTCTCTTCCGACTTCCAAGTTACATTGGTGCTGCCATGCGTTTCTTCAAGAACGCATCCAAAAAGTAGTCCAATAGCAGGGGGAAAAGCTTGTGCGATCTTGGGAGGGCGCGCCCAAAAAGATGTGTTTCCATTCACTCAAGAAAAAAATGGAGGTAGAATCCAAAAAATTGAAAAATAATGATTTTCGACGTACTCGGTACCTGAAATGAAAGATTAGTTATTTGTGTGTTTGCAATAAAAAGCACTGATGTGACATAATGCCAGTCAATGCGCGTAATTGTGTAAAAGACACCACACTAACAACTCCGTGTTTTTTTGGTTTGTTTTATTTCGTTAGTCTTATTACAAAAAGTATTTTGTAAGATACCTGCAAAGCAAATCATCATTAGTACTTAGAACTAACTACTCTATAGTCAACGGGTGTAATCGAGTACAAGACACGAAACTCACAACTCAGTGTTTTTTTTGTTTGTTTTATTTCATTAGTCTTATTACAAAAAGTATTTTGTAAGATACCTGCAAATCAAATCATCGTTAGTACTTAGAACTAACTACTCTGTAGTCAACGGGTGTAATCGAGTACAAGACACCAAACTCACAACTCAGTGATTTTTGTTTGTTTTATTTCATTAGTCTTATTACCAGAAGTATTTTGTAAGATACCTGCAAAGCAAATCATCATTAGTACTTAGAACGAAATACTTTATAGTCAACGGGTGTAATCGAGTACAAGACACCAAACTCACAACTCAGTGTTTTTTTGTTTGTTTTGTTTTCGTTAGTCTTATTACAAGAAGTATTTTGTAAGATACCTGCAAATCAAATCATCGTTAGTACTTATGAATTATTACTCTATGGTTAAGTATTAAAAAAAACACACAGACAACGCATTAGGTGAAGTGTTTTTATTGAGTTGAGTTAGCCGTTTACAGAAATTAAATAATATATGGGGTGCGCTCCTACAAGAATTTGGCGTCCGGGTTCGCTAGACCGAGGAGTGTGACATGTGTCCATAAACCTTGACACCTCGAATGAAACACACCAGGGTCTTCCGGACGATACGCAGGGATATTGGCGGCTTGCTATCGAAACATCGCCGATACCAAGCCTTCACATTTTTCAAAGCCGAATCCGAAATCAGATCACAAGTCGAATCGAAAACCGGAAAAATGAGGAATGGACCGAACCGAAAATCTAATCACCTAACAAAGAAAAAAAAATCCACATACCTTGTGCCACACTGAATAATTACTTGGGCTGATTGATGCGGTGCAAGGTTTGCATTAGCTACGAACCCTCTTACAAGGATAACGGTGCCGCCAAAATTCAATCTGCCGTACGCTATTTCCGACCAAACGAGTCTGCTTTGTACAAACTTTGTACCAACATTAATCAGCCCTACCTTATATGGGCTGCTGTACTCTGTCGTCATATTCCTCCAACAAAGGACCAAGAACACTATTACCAACAATCCAAAAGACCAAAGTGGTGGATATGTATAGTCCATGACGTTGTTGTTATTGTTGTAGATGACTTGGAGTTGCTCCAAAGATGAAGTCCGGCCGGCCAATTAAAATTAGAATTGATAATTTTTAGTAGCTGCCCCAACTAACATTGTACTGTGCAACATCAACAACAACTGCTGAACATGGCATCCGAGATATTATGAAATTAACTTCTTGGCCTAAAAGTTTCAAATTTACCTCGTCAAATTGCTTAATTTTTCAAATTTATTCCAACATGCATAGAAAGACGGGGGAATTCTCAACGTTAATCAAGACAGCTCTTTAAAGTTATTACTCTATGCTGTCTCCTCTGACTTTACCTTGCCTCCCTAATCATGAAGTCGATTACACTACGATGTCGTCTGCTTCTGTTTTTTCAGAAGCAAAATGACGTCTTAGTGTAAACGATCATCATCATTATCGTGGTCTTCATCATCATCATCATCGTCATCGTTCAGTTTAGTCCGATGTCATTCTTCTCCGTTCATGGCTGTAAAGAAAGCTAAGTTGCTTACTTTAGGTAACTGGACTACTGGACTATCTTTCTAAGGCTCTCGAACTTCTTTGTTCTTCTTTCTTCGGCCGGGCTCGTCCCTTTATGTAGCACTGGACGCACAACACAATATGAAACAGTGTAATAAAATGCATTTTATTCTCATATCCAACATTTTGTTACAAGATTCAGAAATACGTTGAAGAAACAATGTGCTGCATAGGATTTGGTCCCAGTCATGACGTACTTCAAGAACCGTTGGAGGTAGAACAATGCTTGCGACGTCTGGAGGACGAAGAAACCAATAACCACGAACTGTCGACGTGAAGACTACGTACGTCTACCATTTGTAGACGATCTGTGTCTGCGTTGTACAATGCAGGGCTTCCTAAGGAGAAAACCCTCCAGCAAGGCAAAATTAACAGGAAGACAAATCAAATCGTCTTAGTGTCAACGATGCCATAACTAGAGTATCCTCTCCTGCTACTTACTGAAGGACTATCTATAACCAGCGAGGTTTTCACCTGAATGCCATTCAGGGGCACGCATATCAAGGTATGGTGGGCCTCCATAAGTGTGTCCCCGAAATAGTCGGTCCAATAGCATTCTTGTGATTACTTCGCAGGATAATATCTTGTTTGAGCTCCTCCAGCGATGAAACTGCGTCGTAGATTAGTCTCGAAGACTTTCTACGCTTACTATTTGTAAACGATCTAGCCTATAGTGTGTGGATTGTCCCATGTTGCCTTAGTAACCTGCAACAAGGTGTTGAATCTTAGCGGGAAGAAACACCTGGTCGCAACTCACCTTTGTCGTACGACTTAATCTGTTAACTGACCTACCATCACAAGTTCGGGTCTGCGAATGCGCATAAAAATACTTTTCACTTCACACTTGCACTGTTTAACATCAAAAGCCAAATTTGTATGAGCAGACCCAATTTTGCGAGGCTATACTAACTATCTACCTGTAACCAGAGAGACCACTAAGCTTGTAAGCAGTGACCAAATGAGGTCCACTCACTGAAGCTTAAAAATGACATGAAATCTCTAGTTTACTAAGTTATGTTTTAGAATAATCACTGTCTGGTTGAACCTTGCGGATGAAAGCTTCACTTGACCAGCGCATAGACTATCAAGTGAAGTGTGATAGATCAATTCAAATTTGGAGCAACTAAGCGGGAGGTTGTAGTGAAGACGACGACGACGACGAAGGTGGCGGTGGCGAAATCCATCTGAGAAAGGTGCAAAAAGATGAAGCCGAACCGTTTCCAAGATGCCGAACCGAATTCAAAAAGCCTAGCCTATTCCGAAAAGCCGAACACTCGTCGATGACCGAACACCTGCAAAGGAACCCAACGTATGAAAAGGGGAAGGGGGAGACCCTTACCAGCCCAGGGAGCCCAGCTAGCTAATCTAACTACTATTAAATTAAGTCGAAAAAAATCTCCGAAAACTTCAGGCCGAACGTGTGTGGAAAGTATGCTTTGCAAGGTTCATCCAGAGCTCTATATACCCCCCTTGTCCCAACCCATAAAGAATGCACCTAACCTGTACCATTTCAAGAGGCTGGGTATGCTGTGCTGATTGGAAGCCGAGTCGTCAAGGATGGTGTCCTGTGGTCTGGTGGGGTAATCTGAACTGGTTGTCTGGATTGGCGGTGGTGTTGTGATCTGATGGTCTGATTTGGTGGTCGGGTCGGGACGATGGTCTGTTGTGGTATTCGGATGTGGTGATCTGGGTTGTGATCTGATTGTGTGCTGTGGTGGTCTGATAGACTGGTTTCGTAGTCTAATCTGGAGGTGTGCCTGAGGAACATGGTCTGGTCTGACGGCTGAAAATTGAAAAGGTAAGAAGCTGAGTTAATAGTAGTAAAACACGGCTCAATCAAGTGTCAGAGAGCCACGTAAAGACTTAAGAGAGACTGAGAAAAAAATACGGAAATACTTTATTCTTAAATCCAGTTACAACTTTGAAAAGCCAGCGGCTTTAAACTGAATAAGGTTTACAAACAGTGCTCTATTGACGATTGCTGCGACTCTATTAAATGATACCGATGACAAACATCTTGTTAACTATACAGACTCTCTCACAATCTTTTTACGCGAGAGAACACGCGATAGGTCGCGCGTGATGTAGTTCATGTTATTATACGAAATGCGGCTCTGATGACGAACTCTGCCAATCTTTTCCATTTCTCATAAGTATCATTAATTTGCAATGTTCAATATCATAGTAAACATACAGGCTCTGCCGCAATGTGTTCACGCGAAATTTCACGCGAGAGGTCGCGCCAGAGGTCGGGCGTGTCTCTCTTATATCACATGAGTGTGAATCAACGTTTGAGTGAAAATATTGTTAGTTGTTTGTTTCACAGCAATTTATGCGAAATCTGGCCGATAGAGAATAATGGAAAGAAAAGGCATCAATAATTTACTGCTATATCGTAATTAAGTCACTCTTGGATTCAACATCAATCTAACAATTAAATTGTAAATGGTCTAATTCTTAACTGTTTATAATCACTTTAGGTGGATTCATTTGAAGCATACGCGTATGGCTGTCGAATTTGCCTGCTGGAATTTTTTATTGTTTAACAAAAAAGTTGTTCGAAATTACGATGCCCTATTAACACTTCGACAGCCACGGCCTCTTATATCTCCCATCTTTAACACTTCAGTTTAAGTATATGGTACTTTTTATTTATTCTTTTAAATACAAACTGCTTTTTAAATCAATAGAAATTCACGAAAACATCTCATTTACGTCGAGACTTTTAGTAATAGCTAAGGTCCATCTTTATTATTTTAAAGGTGCGGTGGCCTCATTTTATGATATTAACTCTGTCAAAATCTCGCTGTTGTATAGTACACCCAGAAAAAAAATTAATCAAATTTGTCGTTTTTGCAAATTCCTTTTTTTAGTAACCAATATATATTTGGAGGAAAAGAAAGACGTAATTACCTGGGCCCCTTATTCTGGACATTGAGGTAGCCACGTGTGCGACCTTGTAACGCAGGGCTTTCAAAATCATGGACTAATTTTGCTTGAGCATTTGCTTACATTTCTACTCACTATTTCTCCCCGAGAACAAATGAACGAACGTCAAAACAAGGACATTCGACAACGAAATAACTTAATTTGAAGTTGGACTTGACGGAACACAAATGTCAACCAAATTGACGATAACTTTAACAAGTAATTTACCTCAGGCGCTGGTTTTAACATCCCAGAATGTTTCCTCAGTTAGCGTTCTTGTAGTTAAGCTGAGAAAGAGGGATAGTCAGTTTATGTGAGAGCGTCTTGCTTCTCTTTCGTGAGCAACTTTCGTCAGCTTTCTCAACCGAAGCGATCAAGTTTTGAATGTGGCGCGGAGCAACGTTCTGGTTTGAATAATAATTTCTGATTGGATTTTCTTACTGCACGTGCCTATGTACTACGCAAGAACAAGGGTTAATTACCACTAACACTTCAGGGCATTTGGGACTTGTAAGGTTCATTAACATTTGAAATAAATTCCTTGGAAAGATCTTGGGCGAGTAAACCATTTGTGAAGCAGTAAAACCGGTTATTGAATTTGGCGAGAAAGGAAAACGTAAACAAAAAACTGGCAAAGTCGTAAAACCTTGCACCTGTAAACGAAAAACGTTTGCTTTACACAAAAAAGTTGAAAAGTTTGATTTCTCTTTTACAGGATTATGCCCTTTTATTAACAAATGCAGCTTAACGATAAAACTGTACCCAGGTTTTTTTTAAAATTTATATTATATCAATATTGGAAGTCTCAAAAGTGAGGTTTCGAATTTGGACATTCAGCTCACGAAGCGGAAAGCTTACCATTGTATCGATCAAGCAATCACTGTGTGTTTTGAGTCAAATTAGGCTACCTATATGTTACACATTCGTTTTCCAATAAGTGACTCACATTCTCAGCGAAATTTATAAAATTGACAGAAAGTTTACTCTATTTACGTTAACGATCTAGCGGTTCTGGACTGCCTTATTGCTATCATGACGGGATTGAGAAGTCTAGAGAAATTGTCTGTGATGCAACAAAGATCGACTTGTCGCTGCTTCTCTTCGAGCGCGCGAAGTTAGTTTTACAAGGCAGCCCTGAGAAGATGAGAGGCGCCAGCTTAGGATGTTTCTCCAAAACGTCAAGATGACCGTTATTTTTCCATATCGCAAACATTGAAATAAAACTCTCCAGAGAAGTCATTAGAGTGAAAAAATGACTAAAAACAGATCACCAGAAACTGTAATTTTTATTAATTACAGGGTTTTGGTCTTAACCCCTCCGCGTGTACAGTTTACGTTTGCCGGGTCTGCATTTTACCTCCTAGTCTTCATTCTACCCACTTGAATGCGTTTTACCCTCGCTCACCTCAGTCTGCAGTCTGTATTTTTTGCTCGGTCCGCGGTTTGTATAGTCTACATAAAGGAAACCGATTAGTGTTGTAAGTTGTCTTATTGATATCGGCAAGTATCTTCCAAATTAATATGATCCTCGCTGCCTGGTTATGAATAAGAATTTACACGGTGATTTAAGCAAATCAAAAACGGTAAAAAAAAATTGTTATTTCCCATTTTTTCCCTAATTTCAGCTGTGAAACATTCATGCCTGATTAGCCCATCTCAATGGCTCATTGATATGCGTAAATGTCCGACCATTTCTGCCAATGACCTACTAAAGAAACAATAATTGTGTTGCTTCACTTAGTCCTAAGGAGTGGTTAATGAAAATACATACCAAGGGAAGTACAATTTGACTGAATGATATATATGCATGAGCGACTGATCTAATCCATGCTTCAGGAAAACGCCGTCTCGGGGTTGAGACCTACCCCGAGTAAGCGTTTCACTGACCAGATTTCTCATACGGCTGTGTAAATCATAGCCTGCGAACAGCAGACGCATTTCCGGTCGTCGCTTCTCTCCCTCCGAAAAATAGCGTCTGCGAACCCGAGCGACAAAACGATTTCCGTGACGTAAAACCTCTTGTTACCGGGGCCTAGCCGAAGGCTGGCACCGGTCATAAAATGCAACGCGTTTCTGTGTTTTCAAAGTTACATTGTTAGGGATATATCGCTGACTGAGATATATCGCTGGCTCGTTACTTTTGGGAGTGTTCGCTGAGATATATCGCAGGTTCAGATATTTGAAGTAGGGAGCAACAACTGTAACCATGTAAATATCAATTCGATTAGTTTGCACACGGAATGGTTTAATGCGACTATATTTACCACTTATCAATAAATGAGATCCCTGTCTATTGCAAAATATTGTTACAGTATTCATCCTAGCGATGACAAAGCTTGGTGGACGTAGAATTGTGTACACTACGACAAAGCAAAAATCTTAACTTATTAAACTTGCATGCGCCAAGCTTTGTTTATGCGTTTCAATACCTTACAATTCGCAATCCCTACAGGAAACTTCGTCAAATATTTTTCGACAAACAATTAAAACTCATTAGGAGGAAGTCTATCACTGCTTTGACTTATGAAGCAACAAAACAAAATATTTTCAAATAACCTTTGTCACGCAATATTTACGTTAGCGAGATGCGCAAATTCTCAACTGTTCAAAATGCGGGATTCCCTAACATTTTGTCTTTTCACATTATTCATTAGACGTTGATGTACAATTTGTATGTTTTTCTCCTTGGTATTCTTAGCTACTTTGGAAAGAAATATCTTATTATTATGTAATCGATCTGAACACGTGAGAAAAACTGCGTAACTTGACAGCCTAGGATTGGGAGTTGACATTATTCATTACACCTTGTTTTCATCTCTAAAGAATATTTGCCATGAAAAAGATTTTCATGTCGCCCTACAAACTTGTTGATGAAAACGACCCTTCCAAGTGGGTTGCCAAGACAAAAGTGGCCCCGGTAAAATGCACGAAGTGATTCTTGTTTTGATGTAGGCCAATCAGATCAAAGGATAGAATACAGCTCGAGTGACTCCTCGCGACCTCACGCGCTGAAGTGTCTTGGATTTTGGAGAGAATTACCAAATACGCTTTGGAACGTGAATTTCACGACCATAACAAGGTTTCCTGCGACGTTGAATGCTGACTTCTTTATGAAGCAACTGCTTCTTAAGCTATGTATGTGATGTGGGCCTTTGGTTTCGCTTTATAAAATACGGTAGTACGTGACATAAACAAAACCTGGACAAAATAATCGATACAGCGAAAGGAAAGCAACATAGCTTAATGACATCGCGCTCAGACTTATTTATTTCAATTTAACCAGCGCTGACAAAAGGTGGTGAATCAATTACACAGACACATCCTTGACTGTTTCAGAAATCTCTAACAATCGCTCGTTAATAATTCTAGTATCGCCACAACACAATGATCTGAAATATTATAAACCTGGGCCAGACCCAGCGTGAAATAAATAGTTACAGCAGTAAAAAGATCATAGTCAAAATGACATTTCAGCTACGACGCTTCTACTCATCTCACAAAAAACTACGGAAATGAGAACCTTGAAAAGAACATGTATTTAAAGAAATATACCGGAACAAATATAAAATGCTTTCGATCTGGTCAAAGTTCTATCTGAACCAAGAACCAACCACGCATGGGAAATCAATTACCACATGTCCTACCTTTCAAAGATAAAGGATATCTACTAAAAAATATCTAAAACGGCACACGACAAACTATCGAAGAGTTCTCCAAAGCATACTTTCCTGCCAGGAACCAGAAAGGAACAGAAGCAACAAACGGCATGATGCGTCTACTGTCATTAGGACAGTTATCGTTTCGAATATGATCAAAACAACTACGTCTGATAAATCATTGACTCCGTAGGCAAATAGATGAAAAATGTCCTCTAATCGTTTCTTCGATATGAATCCTCTTGATACTTATTTCGTCAATCAGTCCCACAATCCTGGCAAATTAACTTTCGTAAACGCGTCGTTCTGAGAAAAAAGGACGGCTATACACAAGCCACGTCGTCCTTTCAATTTCGACTTGAAAACATATCCATCGCGCACTATCCTGCGAGAAGTCTCGCGAGTTAGTTCCTTGATTTTAAGAGCTAAACCGTGATTGGCTAAAAAGGTTTTACGTCACGGAAATCGTTTTGTCGCTCGGGTTCGCAGACGCTATTTTTCGGAGGGAGAGAAGCGACGACCGGAAATGCGTCTGCGGTTCGCAGGCTATGTAAATCACTATCAGTTGATCAAATAATATAGGACAGTAGCAGCCGTGAGATTCAAGCGATAAGACAGTTAACAACCAAAAACCATTGTCCTGAGCATGTTAGGTGAAACATCCACGCGCTTCCTACAGAGGAGGGGGGGGGGGGGGTTAAATCTATTTTTGAGGCATTTGGAAGCACTCAAATTCAGAGAACGTTAGGTGAAAAGAAGAGTAAGAAAGTTTACTGTATTCAATAACAACAAAAACGGGAATTACAGTGCAAAATTTTCAACTGTATAATCTGTACAAACGATAAACTGTTTCTTTTTGGCGTGGCTGATTCGCCAACCTGTGCTCTCCGCCAAACTGAAGTTGAATCCATCGAGCATTTCCTCTCGACTTTTCCAGTAAAGTATCATCCGAGTTTTGGAAACGTGTCTTGTCGTGAATCGATGGCTGCCAGTTTATAAAATCTTTGCTGAAAACATTACAGAAGAAGATGTCATTGTTGGTAAGTTCGCTGTTGGAGAAGATTTAATCTCGTTTAATCACATTTAGCTTTTGGGTAAGTTTAATATTTATTGTAGGAAATGCTAGAATTGTATTTCTTCTCTTCAGGGTTTCATATCCAGGACAAGGCGTATCAAAGGCGTATTATAATATCGAACTCCAGATTCCTGGGAAAAGAGAAAAATTAGACAATCACTTTAAAAAGTAGTAAAAGTTAATTAACGTCGTTTCCAATAAGTGATAAGTTTAAAGTGTAGTGAGTGTCATGAGTGAGTGTATAGTAGGCTATAAACGGGGACACTGTATTGCTGTATTAGCTTTTGTGTGTGTTTGATTTTGAAGCCTGCGTAGCTGGCAGGATTCTTGTGCCCGGGAAACTTTTTTTTGGCGGCGGAGCTGCCATGAGAAGTGAACGGCTTCGCCGCGAGGGAAAATCCTAATTGACTTCACATTGACTTGTTTACCCACCCTTCTCGCCGCTCCGCCGCCAAAACAGTACAGCACTCCCACGCTTATTCCGCCAGCTAGGCAGGCTATTGATTTTGTACTTATCGTCGGATAGCCTGAGAAAACAAACGACATCTCGCGACGCTACCGGTGGTTTCCCCGCGAAATAACGTCTTCGCGGGGAAACCACCGGTAGTGTCGCGAAATGTCGTCTGTTTTCTCAGGCTAATCGTCGCATTACTATGTAAGCGTGATTTTCTTTTTATCTTTTTTTCTCCCCTAACTTTTATTTTGTACGTAAACTTAACTAATTCTTTAGTAAAATATTAACAACAACAAAAAAATACCGGGATGTAATTCTAGTGAGAATAAGGAAATACACGCCTAAGAGAAGTCGCCGGGATAAATGGCTGATATATGCCCAGCACGCGTCTGGAGACGAAGGAGTCGTAACAGGAGATGGTGGCAGCAACCCCAGACAGCAGAACAATAAATAAATTACAGTGGAACCCCGCCTTACGACCACCCCGTTTATCTTTCAAACCAAACGTAACAACCATTGAGTCATTTTATTATTTTGAAGACCCACCTCGTTATTACGACCAGGATTTTATGGCCCAACGGTGGTCGCATTAACGGGGTTCGGCTGTAGTTGTTAACACGTGAGTTATAAAATCGTAAAGAAGAGTTGAAATTAAGATAGGGTTTGGTACGATAAGTGAGAGAAGCAGAGGCAATATGTGATGCTCCCACGATAGGCCATTGTCTAAAAGAACTACTTTAAGAAATTTGGCAAAGTCCACTTGTTCAATAGATCTATAATCAATTTGGACCGATGCACTTCCAGTTGGAACTGCGTTTCTCTACATGTAGAGTCGTTATATTGCATTTTGAAGGTAGAGATTGAATTAGTTTTGGTTGTGTTGAGAGACATTCAGGTTCAGGTAGATACAGTCCTAACAAAAGGGGGTGGGGAGACATTGGCCTACACGATTAGATTGACGGAAAACCTAAGTACGAGAGTATAAAATTCGCGTGAGCTGTGGCATGGGTGCTGTGTTGCCTAGTCAATAGGCCTCGCTATTCTACGTAACCAATGCGTTTCTGGTCGCGTGGACCCAAGTGAAGCCTGGGAAAACGCCGTGCAAGGACTAGGCAAATTTGAGCACTGAAACGACAACGAAAACCCTCTTCAGTATCTCGCCATGCCAGATCTACATTTAAGTGACGTTTTGGCGCCAAAATTGAAAGCGCCACCAGGAGATATATAGAGGTTTCAATGGTTTTGTGTTTTGTGGCGTAATTGCTATTGAATTCTAATCCTTATAATTAGCCTTAGTGGGAATAAGCAAAAAAGAAAAGTACTCTCTTTTCTCTCACGCTTTCTTAACGCTAGTTCAAACTCACTAAGACCCTGAAACATGTGGCCAATCATGGACCATTGTTTATCGCATGTGCAAACTTTCTTCATTCTCTTAATTTTTGTATATTGCTCTGCACGTGTAAATTAATATATCACTAAAGATCATTATTGAGTATCATTTTAATAATCGTAAGTACATTTTTATCTCCCTGGAGTCGTGATTGAAAACGTACGATTCAGTCAGATAAGACAGCTAATGACGTTGTCAGGTCGTGTTCGCGATCTCCCCATATTTTAAATTTGATTGATTATTAATAAAATCAACATGTCACGAATAATGCTTTTATCTACCCTCATGTCGAACCCTATTTGGACATTGAATCTGAACTGATACACGTGTGTGTGCTGGTATTTATTTTGGAAAGAGCTTTTGCGATCCCTGATAACAAAAAAATTATAGCCGTCTTTGTTTTTTCTTCTTTTCTGGAGAATGGAGGTCACGCTTAACTGTACTTATCCTGGAGAATGCCAAAGAAGATGCACAACAGCTGCAATCTTTATTTCCTTATATCTTAAGCGAAAAGATATTACGGAGAGAAAATACGTATACCCTGCTAGCAAGGATTCTATAACAGCATACAGTGCTGAAGTGTAGTCAAGATTATTTTTTGTCTTTTATTTACTGGGGAAGTGGGGCAAATATGCTTTTGCGATCAGCAAACAAGATCAAAAGAAAAATTTCCTTAACTATTTTAGCAATCAAATTAAAGAAACCGGAAAACAAACAAACATCTCATGTTCAAGTACTCTTAAAAATCTGTAATTTGATTCTATGATCTACAATAGCTCGCTCAAAACCTTTCCAGTCCCACAGTCAATTCTCGAAACTTCATCTTGTGTAGTTTTATAGCTGTCGAGTCTGTGGATGAAATCCTACGTGTATAGTATGACAAATCAAATCTCTACTAATCTCTTCAGCGGTAGTCGTTTTTTTTTTCATGGCTCAATATTTCATAAATGAAAATTTGATTATTTATTCGTTTAATTTCTAATCGCTGGCCCTCTTTCTCAACATATGGCACGGCCTCGTAACTTCCACAGAATAAGTTTGAAGATAATATTGCACAATACAGCAAAATGCCCAGTCTGTGCAGGTTCTAGAGGTTCCTCACTTCACTGAATGATTAAATCGCTTTGCAAGAGACACTTGTCAGAGTCCCAATAAACTGGAAATAAACACATTTTCTCTATCAGTTGCTATATTATTTTTAAGTTAACATACTTAACATTTTTAATGAGGGATTTGAATAAGTTTGGAAAAGTTCTGTTTCTTAATAGTTACTGACTTCCGGAACCAACTACGACTAAGGACTGTGTTATTAGTGGTCTGTTATGTCGCTACAGACGTGCTAGCTTGCTTGTTTTTCGGTGTACATTGAATTTTGTCTTCCATCTTTTTGGCAACATGAACATGTCCTGAACTTGGTATCCCAGTCATAAATATATCAGTATATCTTGTTTTAATTTGAAGAACACAAAGATCTCCCCGGGATCTCCCTAAAATAAACAACCTATTCCTGAAGTGCTGAAAGAAAGGTCGGGGTTATTTCTGAGCGAATCCACGCGTTTGACATTCTTCTTACGCCCTGTAACTGGAGCCTTTAGCTTGAACGGAAATTTGCAGAGCAATATTTAGATGACAGTTGACAAGTAGTCGTATGAACCGAGTCGTCATGCATACTCAAAGCGGTATGGACGGACTGATAAAACAGTGAAGACGCTGAACGACGAAGGCCTCTTATCATTTCTAACCGTCCGTACATATTTGGCGAATCTGACATTGCGGCAGTAGAAGTGTCTTACGAGATCGAGAAAGGGAGAAACTCCAAGCTCGAGACGGTCACCGTTTTTCTTTCAGAGAACAATACCTTTGCCCCGTTGGAGAACGGCACGAATGTCCAGTTTGGTAACAACGCGAAATGTTTATCGGCACCTTGGTTAGACAGTTGTGGAAGGATTCCAAAATCGCTTTAAAATGAAAGGTATTTTGCGATACACATATTTCCAGTAGTAATTACAATTTTGATTTTCACCAGTAGCGGTGTCTAATTTGATGAACAAGTAGTAAGGATTAACCCGATTTCTTAAATTTCAGGTTGTTAACAAACAGTTTTAGCGTTTTAATAATTATATAACCCACTTGCAACTTCTTTGTAATTTTTTCATTCCTATATTAGGTGGGGAGGTTTGAAGGTTTCAAAAAATGACATTCCGTTGAAAAACGCTAGATCATAAAAGGTCATATTGGATCATTATTATAATAAACGACCTTTCTATGTGATTTTGAGGATCATAAGCCCGCCAAAATTTTGTAACTTCATTTTAAGCCGATACGATAAATATACACTAAAAGTAAAACCTCGTTGGACACCAGAAATACCGACTGCTTCCCTATCACAACTTCAGTCTATATTCTACAAGTAACACGCATATTTGATCGATATGTCCGATATTCAAATACCACAACTGTTGAATGCTCCACTGACGAAGAAAATGATTGGAAATTCTTTTTGAGTGTAGAGCCATTTTTACACGCTTAGACCCATATGTTATTTCTAATAACTTGGAGTCTACCGTAATAGTCAACATTAGGCTGTTAGACAGCCGAGAAACTGTAATGACTCCTTTAATTTGTCTGAAACACTGTTCTGCCACTCGAAGCTCATTTAACATTTTTTGTTTATACATTCCTCTCACTTACCAGTTTAAAGATACTTCTAGAAAACAAGGAAGCTGAAATCTTCACTTGTTTTTCAAACCTACCAAGAAAGGTTGTTTTACGAGCTCAGTCACGTTGTTTTCGTGACCGGTGAACCAGTTTAAGCAAAACGGCATGTAAATAAACTTAAACAAACAATCCTCATCTTCATGTAATCACAGACTCAAGGAAATTTTGGAGATATTGGGGTCCTCTTTATTTCTTTCCCAAGGCACCATTATTTGAAGAAGAACCGACCGGCACAGGTCTTAGAGACTTTCTGCTGCAAAGTTACAGAGTTGAGAAAACGTTCCCTTTTTCAATTTTAAAGCTCTAAAGGAGAGATTACGAGACAGCATTTCGTTAAATTAAAGTTATCTCGTTTGTAGTGAGTTGGTTTTTTCGTGATTCAATTATGCTGAAATCCTTTTTCTTGAATCTCACCCCTGTGTCCTTTGGCGTGACTATTTTGAATAAGACCTTTCTTTTAGTAATTTCACATTGTTCATTTTGTTTTTGGGAACTGAAAAAAATTAAAATTTTTCGTATAATTTGGTCATGAGGCCATAAGGAGTGATAGGATTTATAAACCCAAAATTCAATTTTAAATTCCTATTCAATCGATTTTTGAGCACTAAGGTATATGATGAAGAATGAATCCTCTTGATACAGATGCTGTGAGAAGATTGTTATAACGCTTTATTATAATACAGGGGCACCCAACGACCGTTTTCTGAAAAGTATCTGTTCGAAGAAGCAAAGATTACGTAGAATATTCTATAGCTTGAGGACGGCTAAAAATTTCTAAATGACCAGTCAATTCATGTACGATTTTCGAAGCTTATCTGATAAATTCCCCGCGATTTTCTGAAATTTAATTTTTCACATTTCACTCCCCAGTTTAAGTTATATTTCGAAAAAAAAGGCAACCTAAAATTTTCGGATTCAAACATTTGATGGAGAGAGGAATCAGAAAAATGCTAACCTTCATAAAGCTTTAAATAGCATCTAAAATTTTCGGGAAAACAATAATGAAGCCCTTGTAATTTCGAAAAGACTCAAGTTGCCCTAGGATGACCGAACAGTTCCAAACTTTACAGCGCCAATTAAAATGCATTTGTAGCGATCTAAAAGTACTCTGGGCAGCCTAAAAAGTGTTTTCAATGTATTTAAGAGGAAACCGTCGTTCGGTGCCCCTGATTGAATAGCACTGGAGAAATAAAAAAAGAATTTGATTTGCCCATTGATTTTGGAGACTTAGAGAAAACCTGTAGCCTCCGAGGAAAAAGCTGTTTAGGCGATCCCTGGGCTTGACCTCCCTTACCCCCCGATCCCCACCTCCCTCCCCCTTTCACAGGCAAGGAAGCAAGAAGATTGCAGAAAGAGAGAGCTCACAGGCTAAGAGAAACAATCGTGGTTTTTTTACTTATCACAGAGTTTAGGCATGTTCAAGAAAATGTATGATGAAATCGATCCGTAAATATAAATAGAGAGAAACGAGGTGGGACTTAATTCCAAAGGAAGGACAGTGTAGATAAAGCGAAAGAGGGAACCAAGAATCTCTTAATGTTTTCATTTACTTCTCTAAACCTCTATTTTAAGGGTAGTCTAAGCATGTTATAACCCGTCAGATAGCCAAGTTTTACTGTGCAGTTTTTCATATCGTTTCAGCTCTTGCGACATGTATTGTGTGACCTGTGATCTCTTTTGAGCTTCAACGGAACAGAAAACTTAGCCAAAGTTCTTGTTACCGTGCTTGATCAAGTTACATTTAAGATAACTAAATTTCCGTGACACTCCTTTGAAGCCAAAACAATCAAAAGGCATGATTAAAAAAAAAAAAAAAGAAAAGAAATACCATCGTTCCAAAGGGATGGAGAGTCGAGTCAGGACATTTTTGACGGGTCTGCAGACTTAGCCTCTAAAGGAAATCAGCAAAATCAAAACATGTACGGTGTCTTCCATTTCAAAACATGTAATCTGAGCAAGAAAATCGGCGTGAGGTCACGCACTTGCAGGTCGGGAGCTATTATTCCTGATTATGACTTCTGTTTCCGGGTTTTGTCGGCCAATCATCATACGCCGCGATAACTGAAAATGTTCCCATCTAGACAGTCCTGATTGATTGAACTTCCTACGGTCAACGATTGTCTCTACAAACCACACAACAGTGATCATCCTCGTCAAGATACGTAGTTGCAACGCAAAGGATTCTGGGAGGACGTTCCAATTTTCCTTGATCCTCGCTGTGAAGATGACACGTTGACTGCAGGGGCCTGAAATGGTGGCAAGAAGAAAAGATAGCGAAAATAGAGAGAAAAAATAGAGAAAATAGAGCGGAAAATAGGCTAAGGGTCCTGAGTTCTGGAAGATGAACACCTCTTTATTGGAGGATGATGAGTACATTGATGACCTTACAAAAATGGTACCAATTTGGATCACGGAAGGCCGAAAAGAACTTTCCGACCACCGTAACATCTGGGACTGAATAAAATATAACATAAGAGCTCATGCTATAAAATATTCCAAAAAGAAGGCAAAGGAGAGAAACGAAAGAGGATCAAAACTTGAAAAAGAATAT
>OZ037994.1:9724479-9764479 GCA_964035705.1 Porites rus
TGGTGTAGGTGCCGCGGTCCTTAGCGCTGTGCTCGCAGTATTCTTGGTAAAGTGCTACTTGAACTGGAAAAGACAACGTAGAAAGAAGAAGAAGCAGTCGAGTTCGACCGCCGATGGAACTGTTCAACAGTTGGTCTTATCCTCACAGCCAGTTGACTTTGTCCCGCTTTTGATTCAAGATCAACTTGAAGAGGAAGAAAATGAAATTGAGGGTCCTGCAAATGCCTTTGTAAGCGGAACATCAAGCGAAGATATTAATTTCAATCAGAAAACCAGTCAGGCTGACGAAAAGGTGTGAAATTCCCTTTTAATGGTAGTTTTTTTGCATGGTGTTGTAGACACCAAATTGCATGATAATACATGTATATAGATTTATCCAGAGCTAAAAGCGAAGCTTCCGAGTCTTTCGTTTATGCATTTTAAGTTTACTACAGACTATGGACTTTAAACTTTAAACTTAAACCCCAAAAAACACGCGACCTCGATGAGTTGGCCCCTGAGCCCGCGATAAGGTCATGCGACACTGGTCAGCGGATACCCTTTTTTGACACCTGTCAATTACCATAGTATGACTATTATCAAGTTAAACACCGGTTACAGGCTCCCACACTAGCTTGAAAATTTGACATTTCACATTGGATTGGCCTGCGGTGCAAAGATTGAACAGACACTGAGCAATGCCCACACCATACACAACTCATAAGCAAACCAACAATGCATGGTTTCCGAAATACCAAGAAATACCCCTGATAATGGTGTCATAGGTTCACGCGAATGAGCCATCCTTACCAGTGGGTGGGTGGGAGGGAAACACGCTGATCACAACCTCAAAACAGAATTAAGCTTATCCACATTTTCATTCATATTTGTCTACAATCGTTTGTTTAACGCAAAGTTCTTGGCTGCCATTTTGTAAAAAAGTTCATATCAAAAGGGTGATTTTCAAGTTTGCATGTCAAAGTTAAGACCCCAGTTTTACAAAAAGTGGATAACGCAATCAGTTGAACAACCCTACTACTTAAACGCTGGATAATGACCTTTCCGTGGACATCGCTATCCATCGTTTAAACAACCGGAGCTTGTTCCAACTCAGAAATCTCTTTGGGTATAGATAAATAGTGTAACGAATTGAGTTCGGTATGTCTAGGTTCCAAACTTCAGGAACGTTTTTTTCCTTTTTTTTGTCTTCACGGTTAAGGAGGAGAAAGTTGTACATCCTCCTCTTCTGAGATTAGACACCGCTTCAAGTATCCTAGACAAATACAGTCGGAAGTTGAAGAAGCCAACAGAAACCGGAACAAGAGGAGAGTCTTTGTTTTTTGACGACAGTGATAGTTGTAAAAGTGGTAAGACTAGAACAGTTTGAATGTGCTAAGTAGTAAAGGTCAAGTTTCTATAGCCTGGGATCAGGCTCGTTCGTGGGGAAAAAGCGCAGATAACCGAAATAACGGGGCACAGAGCGCAAAGAAAGAGGCGAGCTAAAAACCGGGTTACTGAGAAGGATAAAGGCGCTAAAAGAGGTGCCTCCTTTTTTCTTTTCCCGGCAAGCACTAGGGACAATGTTGCCTCCCCAGTTCCCCTCTCTGCTTGCGTCCCTCACCGATTTTTTCGCGATTTTTATCAGACACGTTATTCGCCTTTTTTACCCACCAAGAAACCTGGTCCAGGGCTTAGTTACAGGAACATAACGTGCAACCATCAGAAAGGCTTAAGTGATAAGCTATAAATTAAAAAGTACTCTCAGTTGTAAGTGCTAGGCTAGCCCCAGTTTACTACTTTCAACAAAAAATTACTGGATCCACCCTTAGTAAATTACCGGCTAGACTTTCTTTTGATAACCTGCACAGAACATAAAAAGCGTTTTGTTAAAAAATAACATTAGAAAAATCTCGTAATTCAAACAAGATTATTTCTTCGTAAAAATATTTTTTTAATGTATCTCTCTTTATTGACAGAATCCTTAGGTGTAAAGAGGAAGAAAAAGACCTCTTTCGATGGTTCTTCTTTTTCACAACGTCCCGGGGTGGGAAGTATCAAACGAATTCCATTTCGTCGCCGCTTTAGTTCGGACAGTACAAAGAGCTTATCACGTGAGTCGCTGATTAGCGAAGGGCCTGACCACACCCCACATATGATGAGTTCAGTTGTGTCTACCGTTGATACAAAAGCACCACGATCCAGATTAAAGCGACCAGGAGTAAATGAAGAAAAACCCAAGGGAAAACCAAGCAGGAAAGTATCTCGCACTCCTGAAAAACGCGGAAATGTGAATTTCAAGGTGAACTACGTGAAAGATAAACACGCCCTGGAGGTACATTTGGTTAACGCCACAGGCTTACCAATCAAACGTAGTCAATTGTTGGATTCCTTCGCGCGCATTTCTCTCAAGACGCCGTCGAAACATCTGCGGCATCAGAGTAAGATTTATAAGAAGACCTGCAATCCGATATTTGATGAAAAGTTTATTTTCGAGAGTGTTTATTTTTCTGAGTTACAGCAGGCAAATTTGAAGATCAAGATTTTGAATCGTGTGAGCGTCTCCCGATGCGAGCCGATTGGCGAAACAGCGGTGGCTTTATGCGATGAAGATGTCATGCGCGGAGAACCCCTATATCGAGAATTAGTTGAGAAAGCTGGGAAAGGACAGGTGAGTATAGGTTGGCAATACGCGTCAAAGCTCGTAAACATCGCTACTCCAACAGGCATTTAGCATTTAGTGCCTACGGAAATAAACTTTGGGTGGAATACGTTTGAGCAACAACGATTTATCTGGCGCTAAAAAAATGTTTTAGACGTCAATCTACTTAAATCAGCTGAGAAAAAAAATCCTATTTCTTGAATTCTTGAGAGGTGTCACAGCTTTGTAAGCGGACAGGATCACAGTTTTTTCTTTTCATATTTTTTATGTGTGATGAATATTTTTCTTCACATGTTATAAGAGACTATACTTCTGGCAATACTAAGCGGCGGTCTTCTATAGCTTAATGAACATTGCAATGTCTGGTCTTCATCAAAAGATAAATTGTATAAAAAACTCTTTTCATGAGGTATCTTTGATTTAAAATGCAAAGACGCTTTCCATTATCTCACACAGTCTTCACCAGCAAACTGATTGTCTTCAAAATTTCAAAGCTTTTTTCTAAACTTTTATTAAAGGAGTTTTCATTCTACACTAGCCAAGTCCAGACGTTAATGAATTCGGGGAGCGACATTGTGATTCCACTTTCTCAACACGCTAGTCAGTAATCTTGAAGTACGATCCATGAACCTTTCTGAATAAATTGATGCATTTTTCTTTTTGCTTTCAGTGCTCCGGAGAACTGATGGTATCTGTTTGTCACGAGGCCACCTCGTCGCACATTAAGGTCTTCATTATGAAGCTTAAGGATCTTCCAAAATCTGTAAAAAGTAAATAACTTGCCACGTCTTACTCCCTTCAATTTAAATTATTGCGGGCGACCAGAGCAGCTCGCAGTCCTAATCTTCACGTTGCTATTACACATGCGCGGCATGTATGTAGCCCGCATTCGCGGAATTCCACTAAGAACGAATGGAATGCATAGAACGCAATCTGATCACGTGCGTTTAGACCTTCTATTAAGTGAAACTTACGAAAAGCAAAGCGTTGGAGCAGGAGCGTTTTGACGTTCTCGCCTGCACTCCCAAAGCTTTGGTTTAATACCACTAATGCTGCTAACATTCCTAGTCTTAAAGTGTTACTCCCTTTCCGGCGGAGTTGTTTTCGCACATGGCTCGTACAAACCGATTCGCTGTAAAATTTTTTAATCATTTAAATGAGAACTTTACTAATAACATTCTCTCCCTCTGGTACTGCTGCACATTTCTTGGTCATACGGGCAATCGCCCGGCTCTATCGCTGTGGACATTTAATGGGTGCACTTCTGTTATACCGTGATTTGACGTGTAACCCTTGTCAAACGAAAGCTCAAACGAAATAGGTTGCTTGCTTTCCTTACAACCACGAAAAGATAAAGCTTCTAACGGTTATCCCTTTGATTAATGTATTCGGATTTCTCTTACTTTTCAAGGTCCCTCTATCACCGTGGAACTTACATATAAGAATGAAATTCTCCAACAACGTCAAGTCAAAGCCAAAAGGAAGACCCAGAATATAAGCGAAGAATTCAGCTTTGAGGTTGCCACGAACAGTTCTTTCACACTGGACAACTTTGGCGTTCAATTCACCGTGTACCAACATGACTTTATTCGCGGTTACGAGCTTGTTGGACAAGTGAGACTTGCGATGGACGCGCCTTTGCAGACGGAAGTGAAGCACTGGACAGCGGTCGTTCTGTCTCCACACAAACCTATTGCTGAATGGCACAAGTTACATGCACCTTTTCTTTAATCGACTGTTGACAGCGGTTGGCAGCACACCCGGATGTCAAGGAACCCGGATCAAGGAAAAAAACTGCATTGACTTGAAAGGGTCTAGATGGGGATGTCTTAAGTAACATTAATTTAGACTGAGAAAAAGCCAAAAGGGAAACTGTTTTAAAGTTTTAGTCTCAAAGCTATCTTTAAAACATGTAATAATTTTTGACTCGTGTACTTCAGTTAAAATTTTCACTTTGATAGTCAATTTTTGGGCAAGGAGTTTGCTCTCTAGTTGTTTATATTATTGTGGCTATCTTTGGCATCAGTTATATTTAGTTAATAAAAATGCCCCAAAAAATCTCAGAGTAAACCTATTTAGATCTCCAATTGAAGACCGATGATATCGTCGGGAAAAAGAATTAACCATGAGTAATACTCCACAGTGAGACATGAGACAAAATAAAGCAGTTACTAGAATTAACATCATTTCCCTCGTAAAGTATTTTGGTTATTTTGTTTTACTATTACTAATGATTAGGCCATCAACGAAACAGTCTTCACCACGTTCCATCAACCACTGAGACAGCTGAGATCTATCACATCACTCCTTATTAGTTGTACATTTTTTTTCGGAACGTGCGTCTCTAAAAAAAATCAGGAGCCGATAATGAGAAGAATATGTTCGTCGATTTTAAGTGCGGGCACTCCGAGTTTCACTAGTGTTTGGGAGACACTTATTTCTAGCTCACAAAATATTTTAAAAGATTATTAAAAGATTCGCTTCAGGTAAGGAAATCCGGATTGCGGGAAATTTTGCTCGTGGAATCAGGAGTCCTGAGCTTGGAATCCAGAATTAAGCTCAAGGAATCCGGAATTCCGCTAACGAACGGAAATGAGGTTTTTTTGTGTGAGATTTAAAAAAAAGAAATCCGGCGTCACTTTGGGGATTGTGGAATCGAAAATCCAAAATTGTCTCAGCTGCCTTAATTTACTCGAGTGATGAAAGCCAAATACAAAAATAACTATACTCTCCATTATGGAGGGCTCTTCCTTACATTTTAGTAGTTAATTATTTAATAGCTTTTATTTTTCATAAAATAGTGCTTTAATCTTCCTTTCCAGGTGAACATATCAAGCAGTGCAGCTAGCGTTAGAGAACTAGAAAACAAAACAAACCAAGGGAAACTTATTGGCACCAGAGAGTTTCACAAATTTATGTACTTTATTCACATTTGTGTTTGAATTGTTGGCCGACTCATCATTGTCAATTTGATCACAATTTCATTTTAAGTTAAAAACACAACACGCTTACATAAAATATATATGCGTAATGTTTAAAAGATGTTCCAAGTAACTTAATATATAATCGGAAAAATGTGTGGTACTGAATAACAAATTAAGTAAAAAAAATCCAAGTACACATAGGGGTACCTTTTAATCTTGCTATTGGCTTGAAGATTTGTCGGTTTATTTTTGTTTGCACCGAAGACAATAAGGGAACGGATTTTTCGTCCATAGGTTGTATGAGTGACGTACAAGGCTAAATTTTATTTATTTTACGGAGAAGTTCATATGTTTCTGAGTAGTTGTATACCAACTCTGGAATAGGATTTACTCCTTAAATAAATGTGATAAAAGGGTACTGTATTGACACAAAGAAGAATACAATTATAAATGAGCAACATTTTATGACTTTTATAGATTGTTTCATGATTTTGAAAATATAATGAAGCAAGGAAAGCGAGCCAAAGAAAAACTGGAAATACGAAATTTGTTTAATTCAACAAACGAGAACAATGCAAATGGCGGCTGTCTCCCAGATTAGATCCCCACAGGGCAAAATGGTTTCTTTTTCTTAACAAGGAATTTTAGCTGCCAACCTCTTTTCACTTATCCTGAGTGAAACGTATTAGAGACGATCGGCAAAAAAGTTTGTTGTTATGTCATGGAAATGGCACGGCGGTTAATTCTTGATTTCAATTCTCGACATCCAAGTGTCCACATATATCATAAGCTATTATTTTAAGTAAAAGGAAAGGAAGAATTCTGCGCTGAGTTGAGGGCTAATTCGTCGATTATATATTAAAGAAAGAACGTTTGGTTACATTGATTACGTTGGAGTAGAGAGGTTTCGTCGGCCAACTTTAAGAGTTAGATCTGTCTATTGATAAATATGACATATCTTCAATTCTTACTTTTTGTCATAATCTTCGTTAATTTCCTTTAAATTTTCTTGGCGTAATTTGAATTCTTTTCTTTACGTATATATCTGATTTCGCCTTTGTTATCTTTTATGCAGGCGAAAAACAATCTTGTCTAAATTCAATTTCGATCACTGCTGATATTCAGGTAGACCGCTGATTCAAATTATTAAACTGGTCGCGAAAATATTACTGAAACATCGCGACTCTGAAAGTTCACTTCAGTAATGAGCATGTACTCTAGACCAGCTGCTAAAATATATGAAGCTGCAAAGAACAGGCAGAGTTGTTTTGCTTTTTAATTCCTGATAGCTTCTGCAGTTAAGATAGTTTAATGATTTTGCAAATGAAATTCATTTGATCTGAACAAAATAATGAAGCTGAGTCGATTACTTTAAAAAGTATGCCATTAAAACACCGTGTGTAAATTCATGTCTTCAAGGGTAGAATCTTTCAGTTTGCCAAGTAAACCGAAAAACGATTGAATTGAAAAGTTTCGGTCACTTCAGCCCAAGAAATTTATTATGTCGATGGTTGATGAATTTAAAAGGTCGAAAACATATTAACTAAGAGAATTCCGACTTTGATTTCATTGAACTCTGGGGAACACCGCATTTTACAGACGACTTGGAAACAAATAAGAAATAAAATTCCAACCAGATAGTTTTTTTTCCAATCTTCTTAAAAAATTAATTTGAAACACCGCAAGATTGAATAGAAAAGATATTTGTGGGTAACTTCAAGTTTACATCGCAAATTTAGAGAAGAGAATGGAATATTTACTAAATCACTTTCGTATGGGGAATGCTTTTGCGTTTTCTTTCCATTCTAGGCAATTTATGTCACAGCACGAAGCATTTTAAACTAGCCTTAATATATTCGTCCCGCACGTCGCAAGACTTCGTTTTCCTCGGCAAGTTATGAAAAATTCATTTTCAAACAAATCCTTTGCTAGTGATCAAAAAGCTTCGTTAATTTTAAATGTGGTTCTTATCGTGAAATCTATACAAAAGCAAAGCAAATTTCCCTATGCGCTAATGGTTTTTCTCCTTTTGCTTGTGTAATTGTAACAAGACTGAATTTTCTGATACGCGTGTAATAATGACTCTTGCAACAATGGAATTTCCCAAAATTCAAGGGGAAATGTGACGAGGCAGGTGCTTATAGTGGCCTGTTCTGCATAACAATATGCACAACAATCGCAACTCGCTCGAGTAAACGACGCAATAACAGGACGCCTTTCTTATGAAGAAAGCAGTCAGCTCTGTGATTGCATTCTTGAAGAGGAAAAAGGACGATTTAACATTACCGCGGGATACAAAACCCGCTGATTCTGAGGACACTCTTGGTGAAACTAAATCTGAACACGAAGACAGATTTTCAGTCGTTAGATTGTGCAGGCGATGTGTTTTGGTCTATGAAAACAAAACGTGGAATGAATACGTGACTCAAAGATCCATTCGCCGGTGTAACAACTCTACTGAGCTAAACTATGCAAATGTTTATTGTGGAGAAGAAAAACCCGAAATCATTCGATCGAACTATGTTTTTTCCGCAAATCTTTGCCGAGGATTTCCTGAAATAATCCGCGTTCAAAGATCAATATCTTTGACCTTGATTTTCAACCATATTTTACGATGCGCGACAAACTTATTTTCGTTGAACCATAATTACGGACCACACTATCCGCTTTTTATCTGGTTACAAACCTGCGAAAACGAACGAGAGGGGGAGGTCTCAAACACTTATGAAGATGACAATCAGATAGTGATAAGTTTTCCATTAGACGTGGCGTTTTTATTGTCAAACTTAAGCATTGAGCTTCCGGTTTCTGGCAAGGAGAGGAATCTGATTGTGTGGGTTATTGCGGACAAATTTCCAAGACTGGTTATAACGTTAGATATGGAAGAAAACCTGATCGATCGCTACCTCGATGATATATTCGACGTGGCGTTTTTACACATTCCATTCTCTGCTGAAAAGCGACAAGAGAAAATCGAGGCAATTTTCCGAGCTGTTGACGAGATCCTTAACATCAGCGCCAACGCTATCATGGTCAGCGGTAATTCACCCGAAAGCGCAATCACAGTGAAAGAAGTGATCATTGAGACCGCAACCGTGGTGACGTCCACGGCAGCGGAAAGCACGGCGACAGTTGGCATAGAAACAGCGGCAATGGCTTTGGGGCAAGCAGCTGCTGGTATTGCTATATCAGTGCTAGTTGACATTGCGATAACCGCGGGCAGTGTTACAAGGGCAAAGCTACAGCGTGATAAAGGTTTGATTACTAACTCGCAGTTTAAATCTACTGTGAGGAGAAAGCTCTGTGATTCAGGCTGTCAATTTATAGGAGGCACTACTGGAACCATTGTGGGGCAGGTGCTCATACCGGTACCCGTCGTAGGGGCCATAGTTGGGGGTTTCTTTGGTAGCTTAATCGGTGTTGGGGTTAGTAAGGGTATTATCAAAACTTCGGAACTCATCGCAAAGGCACAAAATTCCCGAGCTAAAGCGATCACCGAAAAGTAGGTCTTCAGAGAAAATGCTGTAAGTTACCGCTTGCTGTTACGTAATTGACCCAAAAGCAAACTCATCATCACCCAACTCGACTAAAGGAAAATTTACTCCTCCTGCAACGTTTCGATAGTTACTGATTGCCTTTCTGAAACGATACACTTGAAAACGAAGAATATAAAAATTTCTGATTGCTTCTCTGAAGTTCGCATGACGCTTTCAGATCGAAAGGTTCGCAAATTTGATTATGTTGTGGTTCAATTTTATCCTTGATTTAATTTTTATTTTCTTTTGTTTTAAACTCAATATCATACATTACCATACTCCAAAACACAAGAAAATATAACTTAAACCAAGGATAAAATCGAACCACGACATATACGTGTTTATAGAGTGCATGAGTTAGAATATCTTTTGCTCGAGGGCTGGCAAGATATTCTCTCCCCTAAAGATACCCTAAAAACAGAAACATGAACGTCTGCTTCTGGGATTGCAATGAAAGACAACGAGATGTTGTTACGCATCAATATTTCGCTTTACTCTCCACTACATGTTCTTCGCAATAAAACATAAAAATGTAAATTAACTCAATAAATAAACGTTGTCACTAAGCGAGGAGTCTAGATTTTTAATCTAGGGGGGTCAGGATACCGGCCAAGGTCCTAAGGCTACGTTTACATGAAGAAAAGTTTTCCTGGGTGCAAGGTCACCCGCCTACCCGAGCCACCCGGGCGAGTTAACTTTTCATACATTAACTTTAAAAATGGCGAACCGTACGCATGAGAAACAAGACATTGTCTCGGCTAGATGGGTGACCCGCCAAGCCGGTTCGTCCTTTTGTGATGGTAGTCTCCCTCCATGACGGGCCAACCTTTCTCCATATAAACACTTTGGCTCGCCTCGGTTATTGTTTAAAAAGATCTAACGACGCGCCGGCAACGAGAACGTGAAAAACAAAACAAAACAAACAAAACAATAAGTTTGACAATCAAAACAACAACTTTGCATGCATGCATGTGCACCTTTTTGTACTTTTTTGCCGTTTTTGCACGACTTCGACGCGAAAATGCCCAATTTCGCGTTTTATCACTTATGGAAGACGTAAACAAGCAACGGCAAAATTTTCTTTCTCTTTCTAAACTTCGATATGGTCCCTTTGAATTCGAGTTCGGGAGGGTTCGCCTTCATTTGACAAAGTAAGTGGATAGGAATACTCGCGATAAAGACTGAAAGAAAGCCAATTCACTTTTCAAGCCACGTTCTCGTTGCCGTCGCGTGATTCTGTCTTAAAAATTGTAAAAAGTTAACATTGCCCACAAAGTATATTGATTATCATTGATTTGAATCTTCGACTTCTCCATTCACGTGCTTTCGCTTTAGGTACTGTTCTTCTCTTTGCCTGGAAAACAATAATGTCGAAACAAGAAAACTATCAAATGGCTTTAATTTAGCTGCAAAGCAAACGATAATTATAGCAAACATGAAATTGCTAACGGCTTTCCTTCGATTCATTGTATTGTTAAAACAAAATCAAGCAACGAGAGAAAAAACAAAGGAAAATGCTAAGCAAAGGCGTTTTTGAGCTACGCACGTCAACCGGGGGTGAGGCTTTCTTAATTGAAAAGTATTTCTAAGTATCTTTGCACTTATATAAAGACGATTTGCCCGAATATTTAGGCAAAACCACTCCTCAAAAGTGCAGAAAGTCCACTTCCGGTTGATGTGCGTCGCTGAAAAAAGTCTTTGCTCACTTAAGCAACAACGACGGCGACGGCTACGAAAACGTCACTTACAAAGTCAAGTCGCGCTGCTTCAAACTTCATCGCGCTTATTCCATCTCGTTCAATTCGTCAAATGTTAGCAATTTTTTCTGGAGTTAAATTCTAAAAGAGTGTAAAGAAGTTCAGGGGAAAAAAAAAAACAAAGTCGTCGTCTTGTGTTCACGTCCTCCACAATACGTGAAATTAGGTATCTTCACGTCGTATTCGTGCAGTGACGTCAAAGAAATGTACAAAAAAGCGTGATGCACGTGCAGAGTTGTTGTTTTGCCAATCTAAAGCTATTGCTGTTTTGCCGTTCTCGTTAACGTTGCCGTCGTCGTTGCTTAATAAAGACAACGTCAATGGACTGGGACGCGAGCGAATATCAGATCTTGAATATGTAAACGAAATCTACAACCCCCCTCCCCCCTTACTGTGTAAATTAACAAACCGGATTGCCGAAATGAAGATAAGATTTCCTACACAAGGAAGTGCTTGTTGAAAACAGTTTGAAACGATGTAAAGCGTATGCAATGTGCCTTCCATTGCTCTCATTTGCATTGCAACGAACGCTGCCAAAACTGGTCTGCGCAAGAGCACCTTCCTTTCAAAATACACTGACATGTATTGATCTCATTGAGATCCTGCGCTTCACAAGACTTTAGCTTTTCCCTCTCATAAATTAAAATATATGTGAACTTACGCTCTTAACAAGATTTCATCTTGATGGTCTTTGTTAAAGTGGACTACAGCACCGTGATCTAATTGGATCTTGCATAATGCTCTTAGCGGCCGAATTAAAGCCTACAAGAGCAAATAACAAAACACAGAAATTAAGACCTAAGGAAATATCTTCCACAGTTGTCAAGCAGAAAGTCTGTAAGAACTCCACAAACGTGAATCCTTTACTTTTTGAACAGACCCTTATGGGTGGCCATCCTGGTTTCCTTTGCCTGGGGAAGAGTATCAAATCTACCTGGGGAGGGGGGGGGGGGGGAGGGAGGCAGGGGAAGATTTGGAAGGTTTCATTGCCTTTCCCTAACCGCTATAAACACTCATGCCCACCCTCCCAGTACATTTGAAACCAAGATGGCCAACATTAGAGTGTGAGTCTCTCTTTTTCTTCACATTTAGTGAGGGGCGTGCACGCGTGCATGAGCATGAGAAACAAAGGCAGCAGTCTCGCATGTTCAAAGAAAAGACGAGAGGCTGCTTGTAGTTTAGCTAATGGTAACAGAAAGCACTTGACCTCAAAGATCCTATGGAAAAATAGGAGACAACAAACAGTCTGTGTAGGGATTAACAATATCATAAAAAAATTCCACAAACTGCTATCCTCACCTCTGCAACTTCATCATTATTCTCAAGAACAGATAAAGACAAAGCAATAGCCTCTATGGTGCACAAGCTTTTACTATTGGGCTGTGTTCTAATCACATATTCACTAATATGATCATGTTCTAACTGCACCTGGAAAACATAAAAAACATTAAAATAACATTAACCCTTTCAATTCTTATAGTTGCCAAAGTAAAAAAAATTCACCAAAATTCCAAATTTGTCATGCAAGTTCCTAGGAAATAATCAATACCATTCAAAAGTTCTAGTCCCAGGGTTTCACTTAAATGGTAACACCACTGGAATTATGTGATTGCATCTGGGCTCTGTCTAGTCTACGTGTATCCTCACCCTCTCCCCCAAAAGGAAAAACGAAGAGCGGGGGGAGGGTGCGGCTACATGTAGGCTAGGCTCTGTCTAATTTGCCTAAGAGCACAGGCTTGGAACAGGCCATTTCTGAGTTACAAAATTTCTCACTTTCAAAACGAGGCTAAGTGCAAACCCTTTATTCTGAAAATGAGTTGTTATTTGCTTGAGATTTATAAATTATTTTCATATCAATGGCTTTGCACATAGCCTTGCTTTAAAACAGAGGCATGGGCCAACTCGAAAATGGCCTATTAGATCTGTATGAACGATGCGCAGGGTGCCCAAGTGGCAAAGGTTCACATAGACTACCAAAAAAATTCCCTGATTGGAAACCATTTAAAACGGTTTAGAAATGTACACTGTATTTCGTGGCACTGGCAATCCAGTCTGAGCTTGGTTGCCAGGGTTGTCTTCCCTAATAGACGAAGGGCCAATCCACACTAGCAGACAAATTTGGAATAGTCTTTGAAACATCTAATCCAAAAATGACATGGTGACAATTTTTGTTTTGAAAACATTTATCTGCACCAGATGTAGATGGAAACTTTTTACTTTTAACGGGTCATCACCTCTGTCATTACTTAATGGAAAGAATAATATATCGCTTTACAACAATGATTGACAAGAAAAACACATTTCCATTTATTTCATTGATTTTGTCCAGTTTTTACCAGGGGTAAATTTTGTCTGCGGCACCTTGAAGATTGTCCCATCTCTGGCAAAATTTGTAAAATTTTGATCAACCATCCGCATTTGTTAAGCATTGGTGATGACAGAAAACTTGTCTAAATAAACAGCTTTTTCACTAGTGCGGATTGGCTCTTATACAGCCTGTAACTGCAAATCTAAAACTTATGGAACTGCCCAATAATATTACATTGTATAGTACCTTTTCTGTGGCACCTCTGAGTTTAAGCTTACCTGTCTTGCCTGGCAGAGGAATGGATTATTGTGAAAGATATCTTTTGCTTGCCGCCATGTTCCATCCAGAACGATGATGTCATAATGCTCTCCGGGTGCAAGTTTATCCATTTTTTTAATATTCTCAGCTAATGGTAGGAACATAAGAACATGTGATCATAATAAGTTCTAGAAAATCTTTACTCAAGTTACTGTTTTTAGTTTAGCCTCAACAGCGGTCAAAAGGATTCCACAATTTTACGTTACAGTGGACAGACCTCATTAATATCTCTTATATGGCTACTAACAGGTCTTAGCCATATTAACGCGGTGGCCGTATAAGCGCGGTAAGGTGTCACATGTCAATCATCTCAACTTTCTGTTTTGTTAAAGATTCTACCGTATATCAAACAATATATTTAGTACTGCTGAATTAAGTGCGAAAATGGCTATTTTATTGCTAGAACAGAACATACTGAATTCTACGAACACTACTTATACTCTCGAGCACTAGTATTTCTCAAGATTTATTTTTGTTTTTCACTTGTCTGGCCATTAGAAAGCAGATTTGGTTTTGAGTAGACACATTAAAAAGGTGAATTTATAAAGGAATGAATCTGCTGGGATTTCAGAAAATGGCCATTGGCTGTATTTAATGACATAACCTGAGATCATACATTCTCTCTAACGCCTTGCGCCGGAATGTTATTACAAAGCGAAAGGAAAATTGAGCCTGATCTCAGGTTAAATGACATGGTCGCATGAACAGGGCTTCTTAAAAGGAAATACATGGACAATACTTAACAATTTTGCTATGACATTGCTTGCAAAGCAGGTGTATTTTGCAGTGTGAATTATGACACTGTTTATGTGACTAATACTCTCCTGCCATATTGGACATTGAAACTGACATAGTTTACTTTTGGGTGAGTCAAAAATGATTCCAAGGATGAGGATGACAAGCTATTTGCTTTCAAGATGATGACTGTGATCAATGTACCTGTGAGCTTTCAATGAACAAAAAGGCCTGCCCAGCATGCAAGCCACAACAAATCAACATGGCCCTAATGGGCCTTTTGCATTAGTTGATCATGTGATCAACTTTCTTTCAACGCAAAAACAGTTTGCTTTTGAAAAATTTTGTTAGCACGAATTGAAAGAGCATATTAAAATAAGGTAACCTGTTAATTTTCAGCCGTATATCTCAAAAGTAGTGACTGCAACGGCTGCTGAAAATTAGAAGAATATCTATGAGAAAAACAACTTGTGCCACCCAGTCATGCTTGACTGGTTTTCCATACAACTCCTTGTAAACTTTGAAATTTTCAAACTGTCGTAAAATATTTCCTTAAGTATTATGGGGCTCAAATTTACTTTTTATTTGTAACAGGCAACTTGAGCCAGCCCCTTAAATGCATAAGGGAAAGATTCAACGACAGTTTAAAAATTTAAAAATTTACAGGATTTGTATGCAAAACCAATCAAGCGTGAATGGGTGGCAAGAGTTGTCTTCCTCATACAAATCCTTCTAATTTTCAGCCACCATTGCAATCGCTAATCTTGCGATAGATGGCTGAAAATTTACAGGTTACTTAATTTTACTATGCTCTTTCAGTTCCTGCTAACAAAATTTTCCAAAAGTGAACTATTTTTATGTTTACAGAAAGTTGATTCATGTGACCAACTATTGCCCTTTCTTAACAAGCTGGCTGCATGTTGGGTCTCACAGCACATCACCCCAATTCAGATCTTAAGAATGATAACACTCACAAACCTTCAGGTCCAGGATAGAGAAGTAGTGTGGTAGGCTTCGTCATAATTTTGTGAAGTTCAGGCCAATCAGTTTTAGAATTAAATCTTCTTCCTCTGCGAATGACAAGTTTCTCCGGGGGCAAACACACCTCCAATAGTGGTACGGTTGTTAAAAGTCGAGATTCCTGAGAGGAAGAGCAGGATGAAAATTTTACATTAATACTATCAGTAAATATTAGTAACTATCAGTGATACATTTAGTAAGACTTTGTATTTACTGGTATCTAAATCGGGTTGGAAAATCTACATAATTATTGACTATAAACAGTTACAGTACTGTGTGAATGATATATGAAATAAATCATTTATGAACTGCGGGAATGAAATGAAAGTGAAGAAATGATCGTTGCGTTCACTGCGACGATCATTTCTTCACTTACAGTTACAGTACTACTACATAATTATTTCTACTGACACATACCTCACGGGGATGCTGTAAAACATGAACTCTTGTGGAAATTTGAAGGTACTTGGATGGAAAGTGGGCACACAGGCAGACTGACAGAGGTCTCCTAAAAACATTTTTCATACATTGAGGGGTTAAAAATCATACTGTAATAATGGCTGGTTTTCACCGTCATTCCAGAATCCATTACATAAAGACTTGTCTCTTCCCTACTTCTTTATAATTATTAAGCTTTCCCTGTTAACCCTATTGCTGGTTTTCAGTGTCACGCCATTCAAAATAGATCAAAATAAAAATCAAAACCGTTCAGTAAATAAAGTCCAGAATCTGGGCAATGAAAGGAGGTAGATATACAAAGACCCTTGCCAAGATTCAGGTTAGAGGAATATTTCGTATACGAGATATGTGAAGAAATGTTTTACCCAAATTTATAGGGATTTTTATGGAGATGCCATGCTGGTGCTCACCTGGATGAGCTCCAACATGGCGGACGGAAACCAACAGAAACATCTGTTACTGAGTTTTGCTACAAAAGCGTGAATTTATTCTTTGAGAAACTCATAAACATTTTTTCTAATACATGAACTGCTTAGATAGCTAAATTTCCTGAAATAAGTCATTTTTTTAACCTACATGACAGCTCTCTTGGCCGTCATGTAAATGCCGCATCACGCAAAAGCTTAGAAATTCAAGTGTACTCTATCACAAAACCAAGAACCCCTTTGAAGCGAAAATTTGTGTGAAAATTAGTTTTTAGCTGCTCTAATGCATCGTGAAAGTAAAATCTTGGTAAGATCAATAGTTTTTTAGTTTAAATTTTAGTGACATCATGTGAAAACCAACAATTACTTCCAAAAGAGCCACACAGCACTTCTCTCCTCCATGGAAGCTCCCGCTGGGTAATTCAATAAAAATAGAAATAAAATAGTAAGTACATGGTGGACCTCTGTGCAGGTGAGAGTCCTAAAAAATATTTGTAAAACTCATTAATAATTTATAAAGAAAATACAAAGGAAATTAATGTTTAATGACTGCTTGGAAATCAGATGGAAAACTGCCCATTTTTGAATCCTTAATTTTTCCTTCTAAAATCATTTTGTTTGAGAAGTAATATCAAGCATTTCACACAGTGTTTCCTCACAGTTCGTCAAAAAGACTCTGCTGCACGTTTTATTTTCAACTCTCTTCTCAGTGTTTCATCTCGTGATGAAACACTGCATCTCATGCTTGATAATTATTATTACTTCTAACATTATTTGTTTGCTATTTTTGGTGCAATTAATCCTTTCGGGATCAATTTGTTGGTCTATCATAATAATATAACCATGGGTTTCACAGAAAATTCTTAACATCATCTCTGCACCTGTGTTTTTCATTACCTTATTTCTGAAGTCGAGCCCTACAGTGTACGATGATTGAAAAATATCCGATAGCAATCAAGATTATAGCTTGCGTGCAGACTGCAAACGTCTTCTATTCCTTTTTTGCACGCGGAAAAGGGAGGCCTGCGTAACGCTGTCGCTAATCGTGTTCCAGTTTCCGGTGAGTTCCCAAGACTTTTTTTTCCATCGGGTGATCTGATGTTGTTATATACAGACATACTGGTATATTCGGTTGCTACATACAGACACTAGGCAGCAGTATACAACATCTCTGATTTCTTCGCCAAGGCTTTTCTTTTTGCCGATGAAATAAGAAACAAGTTTACTTACTTGCACCTATCACACATGTCCCTTTTTTCCGGTGGGTTTAAGGGGATATCTGCGAAAAGGCGAAAAAATTCGCCATCCTCCTCGTCCGCCGACTCGTCCGCCATGATGAATTTCGAAAGAATAAACCGCTGACTCAAAATCTGAATCTGCAACCGCGACTACGGAACACAACTTCAGTGGAAGTGCTCATCTTCGATAGATACGTCATATATGAACCATAAACTGCCATCTGTTTCCGCAGCAAGTCGAGGCAAATATGGCGGCCTACTGGGTGAAGAACTTCAGAATTTATTGTTGTCAGTTACAAAATAAAAGATGAATGTAAGCTAAATAAGATGAAACTCCATCAAGTGCTAACTGGGGCAACGAATACATTCGACGACAAAGCAGCAGTCGCCGTTGGAAGCGTAGATGATCACCCTTTTACGGTAAGCAAAGTGCAAAACCTCATTTTCCCATTGATCGATCAGCGATCGCGGATTGTTATGTTAACACATAAGTAATACAATAACACTGACAAATTCCTTGTGTAACTGAGAATTGCATTTTCTTCCAATCTAACTTGCTTCAAGGTTTGCTTAATCTTTCTTAAGTATTTCAAGTTTAAAGCTAGAGTCTCTCAAAACGCACTTGAAAAAAAATCAAAACTCGCTAGGTACGCGCGTTTGCTTGTTCAGATCATATTCCTTTCTTTTGTCTTTGTGACGTTAATTTTACAGGCAGCCTATCCCATTTTAAAGATAAAGCCAGTGACACAGTTTGCTGGTCAACAAATGTTGCAACTCTTGTACAACAACTAAATGTTGAACAAAGTATTAGGCAATGTTGAATCACAGCTTTCGACTATTGCGTTATTTCCGCCAAAATTCAAGCTTTTATATGTAAAATTGTTGCTTTGAATTGATACTTGTTTTTACAATCCAGTCTTTCACTTATATAATTCAACATTGAGCATTCACCATTCAACATTCACAGTTCAAAATCCAATTTTCAGCCTCTTTAATTCAACATTGTGCATTGACAATTCAACATCCATATTTCAAATACTTTTCACATGCAACATTCTTGTTTTACTTCTTTGCAAAATGAAAGGCCATATTTTAAATCCAACTTTCCATTGCATGTCAAGATGACATCAAAACCCATGAGGTCTTGATTGTGGAGACAGACCATTATTATTATCCATTATTATCATATACCGTAGATCTTGTCACGGATTTCGACGCCATCTTGACGAGTAGGCAAACGCGTAAGAAATTACAGAGTTTGTATGAGAATCTAATTTTGAATAATTTCCATAAAACGGCTGTTCTGAACAAAATATCAATTATAAACTAAAGCTACAAAGCAAAGGATTGTCCTAAAAAAATTTGGGGCCATACCTGTGCTTAAATTTCTCCAGAGGCTTTCATTAGATTTTCCATACATTTGTCTGTAATTTTCCTGGGACTTTCTTACAGACAAATGTGTAGAAAATTTTAAAAAGTGGTTCTAGGTCTCCTAGTGCATGTAACGCCCTCAAATTTTTTCAGGAGAATCCTTAGGAGTGAAGCTTTAGTTTACAAATCATATTTTTTTCATAACGGCTGTTGTAAGGAAATTATTCAACATTGGATTCTCATACAATCACTGTAATTTCTCAGGCGTTTGCCTACTCGTCAAGATGGCGTTGAAAATCGTGACAAGGTCTATTATTATTATTATTATTATTATCATTATTATTATTATTATTATTATTATTATCATATACCATCATTGTTATTATTATTATCATATTCCATTATTAGCTTATGTTTAATGAGAACAGAGATGAGCTTTCTTCCATTCAAAAAGTTGCAAAATGGAAATTAACTTTATGTTAACAAAAACTTGGGTCAAAGATGATTTTTATCATTTCTTGTTTGTCAGGCTTATGCATCTGGTTGTGATGTTGTTATTCTTGTGAGTGGATTCACCAGAGTGCAAGTCATTCCTGGTTCACTGTATGGGTACAAGGAAGTCAGCTGCATAGACTGTTGTGATTCTGATGGAAAGGTACTCTGTGTTTCTAATGCACATGTTTAAATTTAATTTCTTTTCCAAGACAGTTTTGATTTGTTCTCCTTTTATCTTAAAGTACAGTTTGTTGAAATCCAAAAACCTCAAAACCCAGTCAACATTAACTTGCCACTGTCACTGTACAGCTGTAGGTTAAGAGTGAAAAATTAATTTTCCTACTTTGTTGTTGAGGTCTGTAGGTTTTTGGTTTCACTGATTTTTATTGTGGTTTCTCAGTGTTTATCAACCTTCTGTGGTTTTATAGTTTCCAATAGATTACTAGTTTGAAAAAATTCAAACCCCAAAAAATTCTGAACCATAACCTGCCTACAAGAAAATTGAGAGTACAAATTTAGCCTGTTCACAGTGGTCTAAATTTGCAGTGTAATTTTTAAAATTGAATCCAGGCCAAGTGGTGACATAATATGCAAATTCTATGTAAATTGTAATTTGGTTATGTTGTTCTTTCAATAGTTTAAGAATAGTATAATATAGTTTAAGAATAATATAATATAATTTATTATTAATTTTATAAGGTGCAAAATAGCATTTAAATATGATCTAATGCAGATGTTTCATTACTGTGAAACTCACAAAACCAAGAGCACCAGAATTACTTATAGAATTTTATTGTGTTGCAAGGAGAAAGCCAATAAGGCATGAGAAAACTAAACCTCAAACACTAACAGTAATTAATTTTTACTGGTAGTTTTTTAGTTTGCTCTCATGTCCTGAACTTACAGTGTAATTGTGTCTGGTCATTACACAATCAACATTCCTAAAATTTTTCAAGGTGTTCACAGTTTTCTGAGTTTGACAATAAGTGGGTGCACTTACAAAAACACAAATAATCATGCATGGATTAAAACAATGTAACTAGATTAGAACCTTTTTTTACTTTCTGGTGGTATTTACCTTATTTTTCTGATGCCTGACAGTGAATTTAAACTTATTAACCAATAAATAATTTATATCTGAAGTTCACATCATCTTTGTTCTATGAAACTTTTAATCATGATTATTATCATAGAATGAAGATGATGTGAACTACCGAAATATATTTTTTTAAATGAAGATATAATAATATTATTGCACCAGTTATGGCAGTTTAAGCAAATGGAGTGCTGCAGCACTAATGCAGAAGCCATGGGTTCAAATCCCATTAAAGCTACCCAATTAACAATTGAGGAAAAAATTAATTTAGCAATAATATTACTTAAATTGCTTTTTCAAATGCTACAATTACAAAATGTATATCTTCATTTAAATTAACAAATGCTTAACTGAATAGATTGCAGCATCCTATGGGAAACAAGTCATTTTATTTGAAGCCAAATCAGCAACAGCCACTAACAACCATGTAAGTGTGAAGATTTATTTAACCTTTTATGTTTAAGTCTAAGCAGTGATCGGAAACTACGTTCTCCTGGGTATGTTAATATATATCCAAAGTGAGAGGTCAGGAGAGTGAAGGAAGGGGTCAGGACCATATTTTTACACTCAATAATTATCACTTTGTCCAGCAGGAAGGGACTTTCATGAACCCCTCGTCACATAACAGTGGAGCAAGAGAGAGTGTTGAGGTCTTTTTTGGTGTCAGTAAAATACTGATTTGGGGTTGGATCAATTATTTATTTCTGATTTACATGTATGTTTTGACTCATAAAAACAATAGGAAAAAAAAAAAACTAGGAAAAGAGCAAAGGACCCTGACGCTGACCCTGAGTTGTCCTTTTACTGATGGCCAGTATTTTATGTCCATGTTTTATAGTCTGTACAGTGGAAGCTATTTTATGTAGTTGATATACATGTATTAACAAACAAGATTCAGAGACGAATGAGATTTCATTTCAGGTGTCAGCCTATGGGAGCTTAAAAATAAAGGTAAAATCTAACTGGTAAACCCGAGAGTGTCCTGCCCAAATTTGCCGGCTTATGGGAATGTTAAATACAGAGTTTGTATGTGTTTCATGCCAGTTTTTAATGTCTTGGTTCATAGTACCAAACTATATGGTGTGAGTTTGAATTAACTAAACAAAACAACAGAAATACATGCTACATATACAAAAATTAGTGATGAAAGAACCAAACAAATGGGCAAATAAGAGATGTGCAAAAGCAAAAATATAGCAGTACTTGCTATTTGTCCCTAAAGTAATAACTAGCATGAAAAGCCGTAATACACAAACGTAATCCTGGCTCATTATGAAGATTCAATAGCATTCAAATTTACGTGCTTTAGCAAAATATACAACTTTCATGCGAACATGGCAGCACAGCAAAGTCCTAGTCACGTGACTTGTAGCTTAATTCAGTTTCAGTCCACCCCGAGTGTGAATGGTGTGAAACACTCTGCACAGCTGAAAAGCTGCAAGTCTGTGACCTCGGCATCCAGTCATTATCATCAACTATAACAAGCACCATGAGCCTGTGAACTGCTCTTTCGACACTCGTGTACTTCGCAGTGTTGGCCTGACACCGTTCTTGTATGATACAGTGACCTGTCAAACTTTGTTGTTGAGGCTGGGATGGGGTTTAGTAATGATGCCGATCCTCCAATCACCTTGAAGAGCATTGGTTGCTGTCTTGAATCAAAATGATGTCCCCTTCCTTGGCATTCCTCCTTTCCACATGGCTGTATCTGTCCCTGACTCTTTCCTTAAATGGTCCGTGTGGCACCTCAGGCGAAGCTCTGCCAGGTAGGAGATCATTCTGACAAAGTTAACTTCCATCATCTGGATGGTTTCTTGGGTGTTAGATTGACAAGCTGCACTGCCTCAAACATCATGGTTTGCAACTCATTGGATGGATTTCACAAATGCTTCTGTTACGCCACTCATCCATGGAGCATCGCCTGGAGTAAAATTCCATTTGATTTTATGCTTCACGTGGAATGCCTGGAGTTTGTACTGGTCTAGCCTGCTGACAGCATTCTTTAACTCTTTAGATGCAGACACGAGCTGGGTGCCGCAATCACTGTAGATCTTCTTAGACCAGCCTCTGATACTTTAGAATGGTCGCATCACTTGGAGGAAGGAATCAGTTGAGTAATCCTTGCTGACATTGACATGCACTGCGTGGGAGGAGAAGCAGACCAAAGTCACTCCATTACATTTTTGGCGAATTCTCTTCTGCAGCTCTTCCTTGATAGTTAATGGTCCAAAGAAATATATCCTAAATGTATAGAATTGCAGCAAAGGCTGCAGTCTTGAATACAATGCACTTGTGACAATGCTTTTGACTAACCTTTGGAGAATAGTAATCCAGAAGCAACATCAGATTATAGCAACAGTAGCAGCAATGTCTAGGTGTTTACCCTTCCTGTGTTCATCTTCAGCAATCAGTTGCAACAGACGGTGATTTAGAGGGGGAAGGATGAACGTTTGCCTGTTCTGCGTCGCCTGCATCCAGCACTCAGCTGAGCCTCTGACAGCTACAACAGTCAAGCCATCTTTATACTTCGGACAGAGTCTAATAAACTTGCCCTCTTCAATGTCCTTGGTAATTAACTCTAACTTGTACATCCCTAATCTTGAATCGCTCAGCTGCATCAATGTCTTCGGTCTTAAGTTCGTTCAGTCCGCTGGGTGAGTGTTCAGTAACTTTATTATAATGCTTATAAAGCTCAGTATTCTAGCTGTGGTATTCGTCAATAGCTCATTCTTACTAAACCTTCCAATGTTGATTCTAGTTTCCAATATCTCTTTCTCCGTTGTCTAACATTGTGACTGCTTTGTGGTGCTTGGGTGGCTCTTCTACATTGGCATGGCTCGATACCGGCCACTCCTCTACTGGCTACCTAAAAAAGTCTGGGCCTCTCTGCTATGTGCCGCATGGTCCTAGTTCCGTGGGGTTTTTCCCTCAAGTTAACCAGTCTGCAATGTTTAAGTTTCCTGCTACCCAAAACCACTCCTGAGGACTTGTCTTCCCTTGAATTTCTCCGATTTGCTTCGCTGCCTAGGTATTGAAGCGGTAGCTTTCCTTGCTTATCATGGCCTTAACTATTTTGCTGTGCACAATGTGATAAACAACAGTGAAAGTGTATCTGGTCTCAGCTGGAGTGAAAACTCTCAGTCACTTACCAATAACAGTGCCATTCAGCTCAAGGTACACAATGTCAATAACCAGGTAACAGGAGCTATCCTGTTTGTGCTGGCAATTATTCGTGCTTCATATGTCCCATCTTTTGTCAACCACCTAGCATAGGCAACCACTAGGTATGGATTGCCAGAACCATCTGAGAAAACCACCCACACTGTGTCTTAAATTGCATTGCTAGGTTTTACTGGAAGAAAGTTACCCAGTCGTGTCTCAAGCGGTCAGGAATGGGATCATCCCAATCCAGTTTCTTGTCCTGTCCCCAGAGCTTGCAAAGTATGATCTTAACATAAACCATAAACAAGGATACCAGACCCATAGGGTTGTACATTCCATTGACTTGAGTCATTTCATTCTCTTGGTTAGTGCCTCCAGGATGCTTGCTGAGATTTGCTCTCGAGTTGGTCTGGCTGTGTGTGTATCTTTCGCTTCCTTTTTAGAGAAGTGCAGTTTGACGATTGACATGTTCCAACCCATACCAAGCACTCTTTCCAATTCCATGGCATCATCACTTGTGCCAAACAAACCTCGTGCCAGATGTTGATCTTTATGGTTCTGTATTTGAGCTCCTTGCCCTATTTCCCTGCCGACTCCAGGCATGGCCCATCCCTTAATTCTTAAACAGTCATGCTCATGGATTTTGTCAATTTCAGATGTCAAGGTCAAGGCTTCTTCTCTTGTCTTAATGCTTTCTGAGATGTCGTCCATATAGCTTTTTTTCAGAATAGTCTCACAGGAGCGTGGAAACTCGTCACTGCTCATTTCTGCTGTTTTGCAAAGCAATACTATTGCTATGGTTCCTGACGGGCGATCTCCCGTGTTCATGTCTGTCATTGCATACATATGTTTCAGGTTCTTTCTGGTCACCCAGATCCCTCTAAGGGAAACAATGAGTCATTTGATCTAACAGAGGTATATTAATTGAATGATACTCCTTCCTCTCTAAACCTTAGCAAAACATTGATCAAGTTGGTCAACATGTCTGGGCCCTTGGCATAGTTCTTGTTTAATACATGTCACCAGAAGTTTGCACTACTGTTAAATGTGATGTGGCAAGGAGTGGTCTCGCTTTCTGGTTTAAGAACTTCATGGTGGGATACGAAAAAATATTGGTAACTCGTAGTCTTTAGTCTCCTTTTCGGTCAATTTGCGGGCAACACTGCTTTAAACCATACTTTCAATCTGCTTGTGATATACTGTGGCGTGTACTAGGTCTTTGCTGAGATGTCTCTCTGTAACTTTCAGGGCAGTGAAGGCAGCACTCTTGTTGTCTGGTAATGTTCTAGGATCCTTGATCCACGGGTAGCCTGCTTCCCAAATTTTCTTCTGATCTGCCTTGCAGACATGTTTTTCTTCAATAATGTTGTATTTCCTTTCCTCCTTTAGCTGTCATATGTTTTCCTTCTGAATGACACTGTCCACATTTGCATGGTCCACATCTTGGATTGCATTCAACCCTTAACTGCTCTAACCTGTGAAAGTCATTCACTTGCACCATGGCATGATGGACAGTTGCATGTTCTAGAACCTTCTTGATCTCTTCAACGAGTGTAGGGTGTGTACCTCCTACCAGCAATCCAAGTCCATTCTCTAGCAGCAACAAGTGTCCGGTCACTTGCTTTCGTACAGGGTGGAAGGCAGCATACTCATAGTCAATAAGACAGTCAACTTGTCCTTCCTTCCCTGTGTCTACTGATGAGGACCTAAACAGCTTCACGATACCATCTACTTTGATTGGAGTGATATCTGTAGATACTGTATGCTATGTATTCCAAGTACGCTTATGGTGACAACAGCATTAGCATTGTCAATCAGGCGAAGTTCATAGCGGCAGGACTGTAGCTCTTTAACTACCCCCCAACCTTAACTATTTGAAGGTTGACTTTGTGTCCTCTCAGGTTCATCAGTTTAGCTTGGTGAAAAGTTATAAAGGACAGGGTGCTGCCCCCGCCCGACAGTGTGTTCAGGGTGGTCCACTAGCCTCTTCGATTGCCTCCATTAAGCTTCTGGAGTTGTAAGAGGATCTCCCTATCCCTGCCATTGGTCATTCCGAATATCTCTTCACTGTGGAGGATATATTTCTCTTCACTGGACTTTCTATCAACTAACAATGTTTGTGACAAATGGCTGGGCTCGCTGATTCTCTCTCTAAGGTTGCAAAACTTGTATTCTATCCTCTCTCTAAATTCCAGCAGTAGGCTCAGGAGGGTTGGGACATTGTCTTTGGCAATTCTGTGTTGTGTCTTGCTGTTAACAACCTTTATCTACTCCTTCTCAATGGATTCTGAATCTCCCTTTCCAGGCTCAGACTCTTCAAATCTATTTGCACTCTTTTGATCACATTTATCATCTCAAGCATTCCTTTATAGTCTGTGTCTACACTCCCTTTTAACTTTTTATTTCCGACACTATAGCATCCACCAGCTTGCCCTCCTCTCCATTCTTCTCCTCAAGTCGCTCCCATATTTGTTTGATGTTTTCTCCAAAACCTTCTACTTCATTTCTTACTTCATCAAATAGGTAGTGCCTTAGTACAAATGCTTCCTCACTAGGCTTGTAGAGTGGTTCGATGTGCTTTAGAAATTCCTCTTTAAATTTCAGGTACTTTCTTAAGTCTCCTTTGAATGGGTCAAATTTTATTTTCTCGAGTCAGATGACACAAGAAGTACTGGGCTTCTCAAAAGGTGCAGCAGCTGATTTCTCCTCTGCACTGTTTTGGCTGAGAAAGATCTCTGTCCTTTCGCAAACCTTGTAGCACTTTTCAAGGAGGGTTGCAATCAAGTGCAACTTGCTGCCCATTATGTCTATGCTAGTGAGAGACTTTAGTACACTGGACAAAACTGTTCTTGATTGATGTTTGACCTTATAAAAATAATACAAGCCAAGGATCCTTAATGATATTTTTGTTTTTTAAATTTTATTAAATTCCACACATGGACATTTTTCCCAACTAGAAAAACACATGATAAGGCAGTAAAAATGGTGAGAAAACACTGTGTATGCTACGAGAATTGCTGCCAAAATTCTCACCTTTCACAGAAAATGTTTCTTTCTGAAACATCTTTAAATCTCCCGACGTTTTACTTTGAAATTGTTACAATCTTCATAAGTCGTGATGCCTTTTAAAAAAGGAGATTTAAATAATCCCTCTTTCAAGCAAAAGAGAAAGAAAACTCTGGTTGCAGCTAAAAAAAGTTCCAGAAACACATATTCACCTTGGTTGCGAATGACAGCCCTAGAACGGATGGCGAGTGGTATCTTGTCCAAAACAGTTCTTGCTGAGTCTGGAATGAGAGTCAAAAATGCTCTCAAAAGATGGAAAGACATGGTTCAGGTGAGCAGAGATGTTACTCCATTGAAGAGATCTGGTGGCAGGCCGAGAAAAGTAAAAAAAACACTCTCCCGAAGAAAAAGTTTTGGAGAAACTTACCAAAGACGACCCTTATGCCAGCACAGAGGTATTAGTATGTCGACTTTTGAACAAATCTGTTATTGAAATCAGTTCAAGAACTGTCTGTTGACAACTGTACAGCAGAGCAGATGAGAGGTTTAGCTACAAAACTCCAATAAATCTTGCAGCAAAGACAGCTTGGAGAAAGTCATTGACATGCAGATGGGATATCTTGAAGGCATGCACAATGCAGTCTACCAATCCGGGTATTGTCCACAAGAGTTTTACTTCGCAGATGAATGCCCTCTTTTTTTGGTGTCCTACCATGAAAAGGCTGCTTTAGAAAAGGCAAACAGCTTTATGGAAGAGTTCCCTACCGTCCGAAAAAGTACACTCTTCATTCTGTGATAGGACCAAGAGGCTACTCTACTACAAAGTTTGGCTTTCAGAAAACAACTCCAATGATTGCAAAGTCAAGCACTTTGTGCTTGACAATATTCCACCTCCAGCCTATGCACCAAACCTTGGTGGTCCTCCACTGCCTATTGTAATTCTCCCACACAGCTTTTTTATCTGGGATCGTCTTGGTTTAGCAGGAAGGTGCAATAATCCATCCAAACAGCATTATAATCCTTTGATACATGAGTGGTTTAGACAATCAAAGATTCAAGTTGTTTTGCTACCACCAAAGGGCCATGAGGCAAATCTAACAGAGCTGTTTCAAGCCATTGTGCAAGAAAACGTAAGAAAATGGCACGCACCTTGGAGAAGAGACCAGACATTTGGTCCAGCAAATTTTCAAGAGGTCCAAATAGCAGTGTCGGAAGATCTTGGCGGCCTTTGCTTTAATACAGCAGCATTTCGCGGCTGGTACGAAGCGCAACCAACAGGCGGCCATCTTCAAACAGAGGGAAGACCGATCTTGTCGCAAGAAGAGTTGTCAGATGATGAAAGTCTGAACAAAATGTATTTCAGTGGCCAAATAAGCTGTAGACTGTCCTAAAGTTTTTCTTCCATTTTCCTGTCAAATTCACATAAAAACATCCGCTTTACTCGTTTACAGTGAAAACATGTGATCAGTTTTTCTAAGAAATGACGTGATTGTGCGTACCTTTGTGATTTCGTTACCAAGTTTGTAGACGCTGTAATGCAAGTTCTCATTGCATGATCAACATGAAAATATTTTTCCATGTGTGGAATTTAATAAAGTTTAAAAAACAAAAATATCATTTAGGTTCCTAAGTTTGGTTTATTTTTATAAAGTAAAATGTCAATCCAGAACAGTTTTTTCCAGCATACTAGGTATTTTTCTTGTGCCTTCTCACAGGTACACATCCTAACATCCAGTTGTTTCTGGGCGTCCTTAACTGCACCAACTAGGTGTTCAGTGGTTGTAGCACTCGTGGTTGCTATAAGGTTTTGGATGGTCTCAATTGACGTCTGGAACTTAATTTCTTCCTGGTCTCTTATGAGCCAACAATTCTTCCATCTGTTCCTTTGCTTTAATTCTAGCTTTTTCATTTTCTTCCTCCTTAGAAATTTCTGCCAACTCGCGTGACCTTACATGTATCTTTGCTTCGTCCATGTCCTTACCAATTTTGAGCTCCATTTTTTGTGCTTTAGCAGCATTTGATTCTTCCAAATAACTATCTGTTTTCACCTCCATCTCACTAAATGTTTGCTTCAGTTCCTCAGTCCATTTCTCATCATGTTCATCCCCAGGAAGTAATTTCACGTGAGCGTCACGTTTGCCTTGAACTTCTTTCCATATGACTTTCAACATATAGTATCTGCTTTCGATGGCTGTTACTGGAACTTTGGCAGTCATGGCTAGGTCTAGGTTGCTAATTGCTTGGCTAAATTTTCTCTTTGCTTTTGCACAAAGCTTCTTCGCTGATCCTTGTTCGCTCATATCTGTTTGGCAATCCTTGCTCGTACTCTCTGTTGGCATTTCATTTTGTTGGAAGGTTTGAAGTTGGCCTTCTGTGAAGACACGATTACCCTGAGCTTCCAAGTGGTTTGTACCAGCAGCCACACATGGTACCTTCCCCATCGTGGAGTGATCAACCTAAATATCGCTTAAGTAAGGGTGGTGTATGATGCAGCTGCACGATTTGAATGAACTATAAGATGACAGTACAACTGTTCAGGAAAGCAGATTCGCCATACATTGCTGCTTGTGCATTACAACAGACATGCAGCTGACAACAAGGCTAAGTTTGGGGAGGATATCCATCAAATTGTCAGGAAAAATTTCTCTGTGGTTTTCAAAACCATCAACATAACAGGCAGTGCATTCATTATTGGAACTAATGCGATTGTTTCACAAAGGGAACTTTTGCCTTACTAAATTCATTTTGAACGTCAAGGATATATTGGCTGCCACCCCGCCGAAGAAAGAACAATCAAGAATCTTGACCCTGATAAACTTCCTATAGAGAGAGTCCTCAGACAACAATGGAATGTTGTTACTGATACGGTTGGAGTCAAGACATTGCCGTCATCAGGACAACTGAGGAATGACACAAGGAGAGGGTGTTTGTCGACATTGAGCTCTATCCTTGATCCTCTTGGTATGATTGGGCCAGTCCTGTTGCCAGCGAAAAGAGTCTTACAGAAGACTTGGCAGCTAAAGCTCCATTGGGATGAGAAGTTACTGGAAGACCTGTTGAAGGACTGGATGAAGTGGAGGGAGGACTTGACACTGCTCAATCATGTTAGTATCCCTCAATGTTATTTTCCTGATGGCTATTCCATCGATGCTACGCTCCAACTGCATCACTTCAGTGATGCATCAGGGGTTGGATATGGAACTGTCTCATACTTGAGACGGGAAACTGCAGACAAAAGAGTCAAGAGGCGTACCGCCCCTCTTCAGTTCGTCTCTGTGCCAAGACTTGAGTTACAAGCTGCAACAATAATAAAATTGCTGTGAAAATACATTGTCTGATCCTAAAGGAGATAGACTTAACCATTTCTTCTTTGTTCTTTTGGACCAATTCTAAGATAATGCTGCAGTACATCAACAATGAGACATGAACATTTAAGACTTATGTTGCTAACAGAGTAGAAGAAATCCAAGATGCCTTTCAGCCCTGTCAGTCAAGACATTGTCCGGAGAGTCTCAACCCAGCTGATGAAGCATCCTGTGGCATTCTGGCACACCAATTCCAGATGAGCAAAAGATGCTTCAAGGGTCCTGCCTTTCTGACAAAGCCAGAAGAAGATTGGCCATGTTTTGAAATTGATGAACGAATGGCCTATATTCACTCTGACTCTTTCAGAGAAATTGCATGAATTCCTTGTGAAGTATTCCTCATGGACAATGCTCCAACGAAAGATAGCCTGGCTGCTGAAATTCAAGGTGAACCTTCAGCATCATAAAGACAAGAATGCAGATATTGAGGAGTGCCTGACGAGAAAATGTTGGAATAAACTGCAGCTGCTTGTGCTGCTCATCATCAGACATTGGCAACTGACCTCAGCTCATCATCTGGACTGCTAAAAGGCAGTTAAACTACGTTTACAGCAATTTTTCTTATAAACTGTAACATACAGTATGTTATACAATAACATGCAAGTGTTAAGAAGCAGTATTTTACATTAAAGGCAAGTAGAGCTGTTACACTCCTTTTGTTTTTTTTTGGTCATTTTTTAAGCAGGCCCTCTGATAGGGTGCAAACCATTGAGAAGTTGTGCTGAATTTCCAAGTAACAATAATGCAACAGGAAAGGTCTATTATGGGGCAAATTATTCCTTTGTACAAAGTTTCACCATCACAAAAAATAATAATAGCATAACATTTATCAGGAACCCCATTTAAAAGGATTATTTGATACATTTAGAGTTGTATTAATATTAACTTGTTTAAAATTTGTCTTTGTCTTCAGGGGTTTCCTTTTCATTGGGAAAATTCAGCAGAACTATGTTTAAATTTCAGGATTACTTGCTTATCGTGGAATAGAGAAGGTATTTAATAGCATAAATAATTATGCATATTAAACCTTTTCTCTCATGTAATAGTGGCCAAAGAAAAATTCTCAGGAAAAGTCCATTTTTCTGCAAAATCCTAAGAAATAAATAGTACTATATATGCAGAAATTCTGCCAACAAGGTTTTATTTGGATGGTAACAACACAGGATTTTGTGCCCAGATTAATGACACATGTAGTAACTCTTTACAGAGTGGCAAATAGTTTTGCGATATTCAGATAATGTAGTCCTTGAGTTGAGGCATTAAATTTACAGCTGTATAGCAACAAAACAACACAGTCATGTTTTTGTTATAGTTAATTTTTTATCTCGGGTAATTTTTGTTTTTCTTTTGTTTTTTGGTATGGTAATGCATGTTAATGAAGTTGAAACAAAGGAAAAATAAGAATTACCTGAGATAAAAAATTAAGTACAATATTTACAAGACATAATAGAATTTTTGCATTTAAAATAAACAAAATAAATAAAAATATTACAGCTACACGTACTAGACTGTGTATCATCTTTCTGTTTGCTCTAAAGTTCTGAATGCATTCTACTCTTGAATTGCTTTTTTTTACTTGTTACTCATGACAAGTGTGTCTGTTGGAACTTAATGATGTAAACTATGTATGGTTCGTATCAAATTTTGCCGATGCTATTTTTTTACACAACTGACTAAAATCCTCTGACACGATTAACACTTCCTTTCTTTATTATGTCACCCTTCAAAGACTTAGTTTAGTGGCTCAGCTGCATCCTAGTTTTAAGGAAGGCATAGCCATCATGTTGTCATCTGTATGTCCGTAAGTTAGTCAGTAAGTAAGTTAACTTCCCGAGGAAGCCCAATACCACAACAAAACAAACTTGGCCCAGTTGCTCTTGCAGCCACTTTAGTGGTCCAAAAATGCTTCTTGCAATAAAGTTCGACAGCACAAGTATTTTACAGAGAAGCTGGAGGCAATTTGGAGCGTCAGCTTCTAAATATTAAAGAGTGAAATCCATGTAATAGAACATTGAAATCAATCTTTGAATTTATAGTACGGTAGAATTTCCCCAGGGAAAACGTCATAAATGAAATAGTTTCAACTTCTTGGAAAGTGTAAGTTAATGTGGCCTTGTGGTGTAGCCGTGTTTTTTCCATTGTTTAAGATTTGTTTTTTAAAATTTGCAGTATTCTTCAAAAATAAAGCAGTAGCCACATACATGTACATAAATAAAGTCATAAACTATAAATTTTATTTTTTAAAGTAATTGTTTGTCCTTTTAATGTTGATACAGGGAAGAGGTTGCTTGTTGGTGGAGATTTTATTCAGCTGTGGAGTTGTGAAGAGTATCAAGGACAGAAAAGCTTACTAGAAGACAATGTGTTTTGGACTTGCATCTGGGCGTGCAAGTATGTTACTAAAGTGATATGTAGACCTTTTTTATCTAGAGCTACAGTGTGTAAAGAAAGGATGATCAATCTCTTTCTTCCTTCAGAACAAAGTCAGTGGATTTACAAGGTAGTGCCAGAACTGACCTAGATGTAGGGACCATTCAGTTGACAATATTGGAACAGGAATATGTGGAATAGACTCTGGAAATGGCTTGTTTTGGCATTCATGGCATTATAACATCTAGTTCTGATTGAAATAAAAATTAAAATGCATGTAGCATGTAGAAGAGACAGTGATAGATGTTTCTGTTGGTTTCTGGCTGCCGTGTTGGTGCCCATGTTGATGGGCACCAACATGGTATCTCTATACAAAGCACTTAAATTTGGTAAGGTAATACTCAACCTCGTTCCCAGGGTTCTCTCCTACCCGCCCTACCCGCTCCCTAGGGCGGGTAGGAGAGAACCCTGGGAATGAGGTTGGGTAATACTTTGTAATATATTTTTTCTCTATTCTATGTACGCATCCTTAGTAAATAGCAATCATATGCAGCTGTATGATTGTTGTAAATCTTCAGCTAACTGGTGATGATTTGTACTTTCACAATGAATGCCAAGGAAGTCAATCCCTTATACCTGTATGTTCCTTACCCATGCGAAATGCTGTGGAGCGGGGGGGACCGGCAACTTTCACAAGAAAATTTATTATTTGCTTTCCCGTATGTGTTGGCACTTCGTGATATAATTTATTGACAAGGAGCTGGACTGTGTATGTGGTGGTTTAAATTTTTCTTTTTCAAACCCCCTTGATTTGTATTTTTCTCGTCTCAGATCCACAACCATTAGTGGCCAAATGGGTCAGAGAAAAGAGAAAAACAAACAGTTCACTGGTTTGAAACTTTTCAGCCGGAGAAACATTTGAGCCACAACATATCGATCACTCTTTTTATAGTGTTCTATAGAATTGACTCTGCCCAACCACCATCATAAAAAAAGGTAAAGGTGCTTAAGAGCCAAAAGCCCAAATGGCCAGAACTTATCCTGGTTTCCCTATCATGAAGCTTGCCTAGGGAATATTGCTACTCCCCCCTGGACAGGATGCTAGTCCATTCCAGGGTTACCCCCAGCAGTTTGTCATCAGTACCCATGTAATATACACCTGGGCAAAAAGAGATGTGGTTGAGTAAAGTTCCGTCTCTAAAGAAACAACGCGACGGGCAAGGCTTGAACCCCATACCTCCAGATGCAGAGTTCAAAGTGTTAACTGCTTGGCAACACATGTTTCATATTTGAGTACAAATTAATATTCAACTCATTGTCACATTATAGATGGAATCTGTTTGAATGAGGGATGGGTAACTTCAAAAAGTTAATAAATTAAGTTTATCAAGAGTACCTTTTTTGCTACTGGAAAACACTGCAAACAAATGGTGGACATTTGAACAACCTGAACATAACTACAACCTTAGATAAAAATATTAAGAAAAGTGGACATTGCCATATTATTTAGTTTCAAGATAAAGCTCTTTTAGCCAATAGCAATTATAATTACTTTCCCCTTCCCCCCAAAGAAACATATTGAAGTCCAGCTGGATCATTTCTTCCCCTGACTGAACAACATTGGTTCGGGTGTGGTGAGGGGAGGGGTCATAGCAGTACCAAATCTGTAGGATAGTTATTCTGTGGGTAAGAAAGTGCAAAATTCTTGACACCCTTTGTCCAAGAATGTAGTTTTTCTTGGAGTCAACATAAAGTTGTATTAATTTTCAACTCTGCTTTATTTCACTCAGGCCCTCTGTACCTGTTCACCTTCTGCAGTTTTCTCCTGATGGACAGTATTTTTGTTCTGTTGGAAAGGTATTTGCTACCTTAAGTTACTACATGTGCGCATTTCCATTTTTCTTGAAGCCGTGATTGTTGCTACTGACGCAGGGTTGGGAGGGAGCTACACTGTTCTTGCTGTAGAGACTAAGTTAAGCTCTTACCATGCTATTAACCATTAGATGTAAGCATTTCCTTATTCAAGAGCAGTGGTAGTCGCTACTGACTCAGAGATGGGAGGGGCCTACAGTGCGCCCTGTTGTAGAGACTAAGTTAAGTTCTGGATTTGTGGTTTTCTTATACCAAGTGCAGTACTCTACTGTCCTGAAACCCTGACACAAGACTGAAATTTATGTTGAACCATAATAGTTTGGTGATTCCTCAAAGTATCTGTTGCAGTTAATGCTTTTTCCTAAGGTGAATTTAAATTTTTATCATGGTAAAATCTATTTAACTTGTGAATATTACAAGCAAATATTAGTTTCCTGGTATCACTGATTGCAGTAAAAAAAAGGGTAATATAATTGTTCACTGAAAGAAGCTGCTTTATTTTTCGTACTTAATTAATATTACTGTTTGTTTTACTCCAGCATGACAGACTTGTTAAATTGTGGTTTGACAACAATCAAGGTGAGAATTTTTCAGATGCAGTAATTCTTATGGCATCCCCAGGATCCTAAGAATTCATACCTTAGCAGTGGTAGACATAAAATTCAAATTGAAGTTTGGCAGTCTTGGGTTCTGGGGGTTGGATTTGTAAAGCCATTCTAAATTACTGTAAGCCATGGGATCTGCACTAGATCATGGCCACATAGAAGACAGTCAACTAATAATCTTGACAATTTTTCAGTAAATCTGCCGTATGAAATTGATGGAGGTCAGAGCAATGGTATTTTAGACTACACCTTCGTGTACCTACCCCATCCTGGTCCTGTCACCGGGATTTCCTGGAGAAAAACCAGTAAATATGTTCCTGTGTAAGTAAAAGCTCTTTTTGTTAGTGTTATATTCATGTGTAGTTGAACCTCCATTACGCGGCCACTCGCTATGAAGTGGCCAGTAATCAAAGTCCCGAAGTAATTCTAGAAAAGAATGGGAAATTAAACCTCTTTTAAGCAGCTCCTGCCACCGTTTTGCTGTCCCAACAAGAGTCCTCCCATTGGTGTCACCTTTATTAAGCGGCCATCAAGAGCTTGATCACTTAATTTGGCTTCATTTCAAGAATATGATGAGGAAAATAAAGTGCGAGGTAGAAGGTGATGACTGTTTGTGGACCAGTAATGCTTCTCCTGTTGTGCTTTTGTTTCAAGATAAATTGATGTTTCTGCTAAAGATAATGCTAATTTCTGACGAACCTCTATTGAGCAGCCAACCTCCATTAGGCGGCCACTTGCTGGTACCCCGAGGGTGGCCGCTTAATGGAGGGTCAACTGTTTTGTCATTTTCGTTTAAGTGTGTCAGTTATTTCATAACAGGTTTCAATAATCATTTTCAGCTCAACTGTGGTCAATTGTCTTCTTACATCCTGCACTGACAATGTTTGCCGCATTTGGAGTGAAACTATCAAGCAATGTGATCATAATGACCCACTCTCCTATACAGCATTGAATCGTAGCAAGTGTCTGTGGCATTTATCTCAACAGTCAAGCAAAGGTCAAACAAAGGATGAAGCGTTAGCAGACCCACTATTAAGATACCAACTCTCCTCAACTTTGCAATTTCATGTTGCCGCGGCAGTGAATGCTTTGAGTGATATTCCCATACTGTCCTCACTCGATTCCCTTTCAAGTGGAAATCACAGCAGCTTCGTTCTTCATTGGTTGAACAACAAGGAGATCCAGTTTACCATGGCTGCAGAGTCTTGTCTTGGTGCTCCAGTTCTTGCTCTCGAAGTGCAGAGTGTGGATATCAGTGACGATTCCTCCATCAGTGGCAGTGAAGCTGAGTTGTTGGTGCCAAGTGATGATGACATTTTAAGTTCTCCCAAGTGTAAGTATCTATAGGACGTGAACGTTTGTATAGTCAGGTCATGGAAAGCTTGGTAGGACAAAGACATACTAGAGCATGCAGTAGCTGCATGTCTCTCATGGATTATTAGTTTTCCATAATTTTGCTTGGCACAGTATGATGTACAGGTCCAAAGAGGGATTCCATAAATAGTACAGCAAGGCTGGTAAATATCGCATTTCCATCAAAGGCAATGCAGCACATAGCAACTTTGCTCTCCCAAGTGTGAGTATTTATAGGACGTGAACGTTTGTGTAGCCAGGTCATGCAAAGCTTGATAGGACATTAAGAAATACCAGAGCATACAGGTGTAGCTGCATGCCTCTCATGGATTATTAGTTTCCCATGATTTTGTCCAAAGAGGGATTCCATATATAGTAGACCAAGGCTGGCAAATATTGCATTTCCATCAAAGGCAATGCAGCACATTGTAACTTTGCTCTTGATTGAGCGAATATGTTTTTAAGCACAGTGTGCCCTCGCGATTTAAAGGGATTGTACCAAGAGAACACTTTTCTGAAATAGTTATTTTATTCTATTCAAGCGTCTCCATTCATAACCCGCAAACTTCAGACAGTCAAGGAGAAGCACTCCCCAGAAAAGGTGAAAGAAATTAGAACATCACCCTTGCCAAGATCAAGAACACCTCTTGATTACTTGAAACATCTTCAAGATGACACATTAAGTGACGATGATGAATCAAGTACATATGCTGTAGTTGTGTCTTCATGTATTGGAAACCTTCTGCATGAGTGGTATAACAGTCCAGATACCCTGCTTGCTGTTCATCCAGTTGATGGTTCTCTTTTGGTGTGGCTTGTTGAGTGGCTTGACGTGCAGAATGGTGTGCCGTACAGACAACCTCAAGTCAGCTTTTTATCACGTATTCCCAGTGTCCTTCCACCGGCAGATGCAAATTCGCTCCTGAACAAACTCTTTGTGTATTGCCCACGAGAGGACAAAGTGAGAGCATTGAGAAATGTCATGGTTAATAAGTATGACTTTACTTCCGTAGTTCAAAGAAAAAGTGCAAAACCTGGTGGTATGGCCCTCAATATTTCAAGGTCAAGTTATGGGAGTATACCTGGAGGAACACATCCTACGGCAATCATGATTTCTACTCACAGGGATGGCGCACTGAATCTCTGGCAACTGGCATTTGCTGACAACTCGTCATTTTCGACAATAGTCAGTGTCTCTCATCATTTCCGTAGGTGTGGGCACAGGTATCCTATTACTAATATCTTAGCACATCCAGAGCTGCCCTTGATGCTTTCAACATCAAGCCATGTAATTGAAGCCAGAAGTGACGCAGATTTTTTCAGTCCTGTGGATGAGATCAAGGGCAAATCCCGAAAGTTACATTGTAATGAACTTATCGTCTGGAAGGTTGAAAGCGTGTCACCCTTGCGACAGAGTGGTGGAGTTATGGAACTGACTCGTATAAATTCATCAAGACCGAATGCTTTTATGAACGTAGCATGGGTTCCAACATTATTCTTTCATTCGCTGATAACATTTGACAGCAGCACGTTAATTCCACCCCATGCCGTAGCACCATGTGCATGCTTTTTGGCCTTGGATGGAACTTGCTATAGGTTTTACCAAGTCATCCTTGACGCTAGAACACTTCAAGGTTACATCTCAAGTAACAAATTTAGAACACGTTCAACTTTGTACTCTAGTGGTAGTGAAGAAAGCCTTGATTCACTGGACTTTGATAGCGAAAGCCAATCAGTACCTCTGGAGTATTTCATTGAATCAATAGTTAGTAGGCAGTCAGGTGCAACTCCTGGCTGCATTCTTAAACTTTGCTCATTGGTTGACTCCAAAGACATTCTACGGGAGCCCTTGCTGCTCCATGTGTTCACTGAGAACTCTGTGAAGTCATCTTGCTACTGCTCACTTGACAAACAGGGTGTTGAGGATTATGAAGAACAGCAGCATGGTGCCAATACATCAGAGAATAGCTTTTATGTTGTTGGTGTTGAAAACGTCACAGACAATGACAACGGTGGTGCTGTTGCTTCAACGATTTACATGTGGCAAGTGACTGTTACTGCTACAAAGCCAGAACCAAACATCAAAGGAGCAGGGTTGGAAGCTATGTCAGCATATCCTGAAGTCGTACAGCCCATAAGCAGGAGCAGTAGCAGTACTTCCACCAGGAGTGTGAGCCCCCTAGACTTACCACAGTTAGGTCATGTAACCAGTAGCATTGTTTCTAGGAACGTGTGTACTCAGAGACTACCACTTCCAAGTGGAACAATTGTCCTGACGGCTACTAGAGCTGCAGACAAAATGTCATCCTCAGCAGTCAATCCGACTTGTCCAGCACAGTATTTGTTCACCACATCTTGCTCTGATGGTAGAGTAAGATTTTGGTCTTGTAAGGAAATCGAAGCTGAAAAAGAGTTCGTTTTTGAAGAAACCTCCTGGGTCTCTTATGGACAGAAATTCTGTCATGCAACAAAGAAGTTGGATAGCCGAGCCTTGGGATTGAATGCCCCTGGTGAGGTTCTTTCCCTTAGTTGTGCTTATACTGGGAGGATTGCTACGCTTTGCAGGAAGAACAACGGAGAGGAAAACGGAGCTGAACTTTTAGTCTGTATCTGGGAGAATGAGTCTTCAGGAGGAATGGACTGGATCCTTGAAGACTCATTAAAACTTGATTGTCCATTTATCCCTGACAATTCACAGATTCGTCTCGAGTGGACTTCAGCTGAAGATGGGACTTACATTCTCACAGTCTGTATCGGCAGTGAAGTTTTTATTCTCGGCTGTGCCTCAAGAATTGCTAACACATCGGCAAGAGGAGAGAGCTCAACAATTGGCAAAGAAACATGGCTCCTTCTTCATAGTATCCATCTAACTTCTGAGAATAAGTGGCAGTTACTGACCAGGGCTTTATCTTGGATTCGCAATGGCGTCCTTGTGGTGGGTTTAGGAACTGAGATGCAAGTTTATTCACAATGGAAAGCAGTGACGGATGGAACTCTGTCACCTTCTGACACGATGACCTTTGCTCCAACAGCCACACTAAAGAAGGCTGTTGATGCTTCTAGAGGCGAGAAAGGAAATCTTGTCCCTCTGACGATCTCTCCTGGTACTGGAATTGGTTTGTTTGAAAGTGCAGCTGCCATTGCTCCTGTTCTACCTCAATTTCACCCCAAGCACCTGATGGAACTCATGAACTTTGGCAAGCTGAGAAGAGTCAGAGCCATATTGCACCATTTGGTAAGTTTCTAGTGATAATGGAATTAAATGTTTGTGAGTGAATTTCTGTCCAGTGGATATCGCACTTGGTCTCCCTAATGCTTTCCCATTGGAGAGCAATTTATCCACTCGAGGGTAAATTTCTATCCATTGTTTATTGGACTTGGTCTACCCATTTCTTACCCACTGGATAGCAATTTCTTCTTTGGACAGCATTCTACAACTTTGAGACTGATCTCACCAGGTATACTTTTCTAGGTGTACTGTGTTGCTGGGAGAGAGGCCATGGAGGCGGCATCCAAAGCAATTGATCATTCATCTTCACACAACAGGCCTCGGCTTAGCAGCATGAGTAGCATGAAGAGTATAGGGAATGTTTCGAGTTCAAGTGAGACAGACCTCAGGGGAGGAGAGGGTGATGACAAAGATAGAGCTCTGTCTGTTCCACCATTACCACTGTATGCTCTTCTTGCTGCTGACAAAGACACAAGTGGAAGTGGGTCAGCTACCGCAGGTATTGTGTTGTGCTTCTACCATTCACACTAAAGTTAGTTGAGACATTTTGCAAAAAAAAACTTTATATGCGAAAATATTACTGTCTTTTTACGTTTACAATGTACTGTGGCCTTCAAAAAGATAACCATTCCAGCAAAAGAATGGATTGCCTTCTTTAAATGTCTGGAACTCTGAATATAGACCTGAGCTTATGACAGAGTAAGTCTACTTACCCTCC
>OZ037994.1:9769479-9816979 GCA_964035705.1 Porites rus
AGAAGGTAAAAAAAAAAAACCGATGTATACGACATGAAAATGATAATACCGTTGAACCTCTCCACAACGGCCACCTTGGGGACAGAAAAAAGTGGCCGTCGTAGAGAGGTGGCCGTTGTAGAGAGATTTAAACAAGAGTCAATGTATGGACTGTCCACCAAAAAAGTGGCCGTTGTAGAAAGGTTGCCGTCAGTGGAGGTTCGACTGCATCGAAATATCCACTCCCCTCAGACCTCAGGGCATTTCAGGTATAATTAACGCCCGCGTCGCAAGTGGAGGTTGGGTGCCCATGGGCCAGGGGGCTGCAACCGCAATTACACCCCAAGGCGAAAGAACACCCACAGGCCTACCAACTCGCAACCAAGCCACGAGCTCCACCCCCCGCCCCTTCCGCGTCCAGCCCCCACTATAGCACCCGTCACACTAAGGCCAGAAACCCAGTGGAAGTAAAATGAAAAAATCCCCGAAACGAAGAAAAAAAACCCGGGACGGAGGGGGAGACTCTAAACCAAGAAAACGGAGGGACGGAGGGGAACCAAAAGAAACGCTACGCTACTAGAAAGCCACGCCATGCCACGCTAACAAAGCTTCGAGTACAACGCAAACTCAACGTAGGCACATGGCCTGCGCATGCGCCAAAGTAACATACTACTGGACAAGAATCTGCCCTCATGCTCACGAACAATGGTTAACGCTGCAAACGCAAACATAGTCACGCAACAGCGCTACAGACGGCCAACACGCCAACAAAGAACGCCAAAAACACTAGAGACCATAGCTCCTAGTCGTTAACTACATTAAATATGAGTTAATAGTATTTTACGACATTTGTTGGGGGACTTTCCAGACCACTCGAGGTCCAATTTACAATTAATGAAGTAATGATTTATGAATGCCCCCTTAAGTGAAGTTGAATCTGAGATAGGCACAAGGGGATGGTTACTGGCAGAGATTTGTTACGTTCCTAGTGGTTCGTTTATGTCCCATAAGGTCAGATTACAGAACCAAAGTATTGAGACGAGGCCTGTAAGTTTTTATCCTTAGCCGAATAGACTAGAAAACCTAACCATTTGTGATGTCAGAGAATACGCAGTAGTTTCTCGTCGGTTATTTTAAGACGCCCTGAGTGTTGGTCCGGCAGGGAATCAAAGCTGAGTCTACCACTTTACAGTCAAGCGCCCAACCAATTGGACTAACCAGGCGGCGAAATATAGTTTTAAGTTTCGTAAAATCCAAACAGAGTATTGCCTTTACTCAAAGACGTTTTCAACTCACCCTGGACCCCATTTACCCTGACTTGCCAACCAGTAATTTGGATGAGCGAAACTTTGTACGGATACCCCCCTTCCCTTGCCGCCCCTCCCCCAGACCATGTTTTAATTTTCTGACAGTAGAGGGAGTACAACTTGAAGCCAATATTCTTCTTTTACAGACGGCAAAGGCACAGTTTTCAAAGAAGCAGGAACCCATTGATTGTGCTCTGTTTTACCTCGCCATGAGAAAGAAGAATGTCATTTGTGGTCTTTACAGGTTTGTAGTCATCTGAATGTTGTTATTTTCGTCACATTTTTTGTCTGTTGCGATTTACTTTCTTTCGTTGACGATAAAGTTGAGGCCTGTAAATATGTCTTTTTTTTCTTATAAGGCAAGTTTAGAATATTGCTTTTCGTTTTTCTGGGTGCTGGAGTTCGCGGTTAACTGCTCTGGTCGTAGCCTGAGAAAACAGCCGACATTTTTTGACGTCACCAACGGTTTCCCCACGAAACAATAGGCTGATTTAGTAACAGGACGGGAACGTCAGTTGACGACGAGAAAGCGCGCGGAAAGGACTAAACACGACTTCTGGTGCTCAATTTGCCGCTTTGCCATTGGTCAAGCCAGTTGTTTGATTTGAGCGCGCCGTCGTCAAATGACGTTCCTGTCTGTTGCTAAATCAGCCTAATGTTTGGGGATCGAGCGCATAAATTCCATGCTGATGACGTGTCACTATCCAGATCTGGGTAGTGCTTCTGATTGGTTGAAGATTTGATTAACCAATGAGAAGCACTACGCAGATCTAGCTCGTGACACGTCATCAGTACGGAACTTCTGTGCTCATTCTTCAGACGTCATTTCGCGGGGAAACCAGTGGTGGCGTCGCGAAATGTCGGCTGTTTTCTCGTCTTGGACCTGAAAAGACTTGTTAATCTCCGCATCTTTCTTTAGAACTGTAAGAGATTCCAAGATGTCACAGTTCTTTGCCAGGGATTTCACGGTGGACAGATGGCGCAAAGCAGCTTTAAAGAATGCTTACTCCTTGTTGGGCAAACAGAGGTTTGATCACGCTGCAGCGTTTTTCCTTCTCGCAGGTTCTTTATGGGATGCCATACAGGTACCAATTTGCGGTTTGTTGGGCGCAATGTTAAATAGAATGATTCCACCGCAGTAACACAGCAAATTACATATAAACACTCCATAGAAAGTAGTTCAGTGAATCAGTACATCAGTACCCTTATGTGAGTGCTCACATTCTAGGATTTTTTTCCACAGATTTAAAAGTTAGAAATCACCTTGTAAAGCTGGACCTACTACAAGTGCCCAGTAGCTTTCGCTTTAAAGGTCGCTTGAATCTAGAAATTTGGATTTTGAATCTAGGAGCAGATTTAAAACAAGTACTGCGAACATATCACTTAACGTAAGGTTCCAGCTAAGAATTGAACACGTAAAAGATTGGAAATGGCTCTCGTTTTGTGCTGAATTATTTTTTGTCCTTAAGATCTGTTAATAACATTGATGAAAAGTCGTCTTTAGTTCCCCTTTCTCCTCAATATTTGTCAATCAATCAATCAATTAATCAATCAATCAATTTATCAATCAATCAAACTTAATTTCATGACTGTGACTGTGCGGACTACGGTGTACTTTTACAGGTAACATTTTTCACTTCGTTTTTTTTCTGTTAGGTTTGTATTGGTCGTCTGCACGACCTTCAACTGGCCATGGTACTCGCTCGGTTGTACGAAGAAGAGACTTCCAGGGGTCCTCTGTACACTCGCATCCTAAAGGAGTGCATACTAGGGCAGGGGGACAACGCCCGAGAACCTAGTCAAGGTAAAAAAGAAACAAACCAAAAAAATCACTGTAAATTGTTAACAGGAGAATTAAAAGTGAGGCGGGCTTCAGACTAGCTCCTTCATTCTCCTTCCTAGATCAGCACAGTATAACGTACTTTTGACGCTGCGCGACCTACCATCCAAACGGATCCAGTCTGAAGCCTAATGATGTACTTATTGTGGTTTTGTGGCTCGTGAAAAGGATAACCCATCTCAAACTCTTTATTTGATCTTGAGGAAACGAAAGAAATCGCTTTCGTGAAGACGGTTTGGATATCGGAAACTAATCACCATGAAGTGTTGCTTCATTTAGCGTTGGATTTCTTAAAGACGTATTGGTCATTTGAAGAGCTTCCTCAAGCGATCGACACAATCTTTTATCCGAGAATTAGACCCCTTGAAGTAAGCGCTAAATTTCCTGCTCCCCCCTTTTTTTTCCAGCCCACCCAACCCTTGTAAGGTATAATTATCGGTCTGCAGTAATAATAATAATAATAATAATAATAATAATAATAATAATAATAATAATCTTTTTTTTCGAAGGATAAAAATACATATCCTAAGTTACAATGAAGTCAGCTATCATTATAAAACCTAATGCTTAAAAACTGACTTATTTACAAACGTTGTCTTAAAGCGCTGTGTGTCTATTTTTGGCAAAAGGCACCCTACCTTACGTAATTTGAGGGTCTGAATGGGGGGGTCCACTTGTCGGTTGTCGGTTAAAATTCCGTAACTTTGTCGGTAGTCGGTTAAACGTTTCGATTCTTGTCGATCGTCGGAAAATCTCAGTGAATAAGTAAAAACGATTGTTGATTATTAATATTTTTTAAGTATTTCACCCACTTTTTGAGACTTTGATCCCTAAGGAAAAAGTAAAACAGAGTAAAACTTGTAAGAATACATCATTGCATTGCACTTTAACTTCATTAACGGTCTTGTTTGTTTATGCGACATGATCGTTTATTTCACCATTGTTTGCTAAATGAATATGATGAATTTTGATAAAATCACCAAAGCTTTTATTGTAAATGCGAACTTGGTTTCCCGGTAGACTACAGGGCACAGTAAAAAGTAATTAATTAATCAATGGACTCTAGCCTTTTGGATACTTCAATTATTTTTAGTGAAAAACTGCAAGGGGTGACAGGCTGCACATCTATTCCTCTTATGGTTTGGCTCTAACAAGCATGTCCTTTGCCATCATAATTTTCCTTTCTCAGAGATATAGCCCTTTAGGTGGTTCTTTAAAATGTTGTCAAGGTAGTGGTTGGTTTTGTATGAGATTCCACCTTTTCATTAAAGCTTCTTTTATAATAGACACTAAGGGCTGGTATTGTGTCACGAAAGGCAATATTTCTTTTTCTTCCTTGTTGTTTTGTTTCAGGAGAGCTGCCTTTCTTTCTGTGAGTTTTACTTCTAATAGCAATTTTTCTTTCCCTTAAAATTGTGTGGCTAGCCTCTGTCCATCAAGCGCTTTTGAAATCTGAAATACTTAGTCCTCAGAGGAGTTAGTTCGTAGGATTCTCAAGGCCTCTCGTTCGTGCAACAAGCGCTTTTAATTAACAGTTGGTGGATGATAAGGGGTGAAAATGTATATACTGTAAGGTTTCCGTTTAAAATGCGTCTTTACATCAAGGATAGCTTTTTCTCACTTTTCGTTGAATGTTGTGCCTTGGTATACAACTGTTTCTGAAAAGAAGTCTCATTTTCAGATATTACGGCCGTGAATTTCATAGTAGGGTGATGTAAGTTTACTTGTTCCGCGAAGAAAGCTACAATGTCTGGTTTACTTATGTCCCATAGAGCGGTTTTCACTTGACTGTCGAAAGTAATTGAGGAATTGGTTTGGTTTTGGTTTTACTACAGTCAAGTGAAAACCGCTCTATATAGGGAAAAAATGTCATTGTCATATATGTAGCGTTTTCAAACAGTTGGTTTAATGGTTTAAAGACGGTTTTTGCATAATCAAACTTTGTATTTCGATATATGCCTTAAAAATGGTGGAAAGGAAACTGCTGTCTTTGTGCCCATCGCGGTACCGTGGGTCTGTACTGATAGTGCTTTCCATTAAACGGGAAAGAATTTTCTTTGAGGATTAATCTAAGCATTTCTGGGACCGAAACAAGAAACGTTCGGTTTTTTCACCTTTGTCGTTTCAATAAAATTCATAAAGTCGGTAGTATCTTTAAGGTGTGACTTTGCGATTTTGATATTTTTTGATCGGCTTTAGCAATGTACCTGTATCAAAAAAAAAAAAGGAAATTCTTTCCGTTAGGCCATCTGATGAGTCATAAATTTAAAGAGGTTACTTTCTTCCTAGAAAAAAATGCAAAATGCTCTTTTTTCTGGAAACAAATATTGATAATATCAGCCATGCCGGTAGTCGGTTATATTTTTCCTGTCGGTAGTCGGTAATTTTTTAATCATTTTGTCGTTAGTCAGTAATATTTTTCGCCCATTGTCGCCAGTCGGTTAACCCCATTCACACCCTCTAATTTGTATTTCGTTTCTTTTCTCTCTAGTAGTATCCAGCTTAGGGGGTGGACATCTATACTAACTGATTTCGAAAAAATAGAGCGATCTTGTTTTTCCAGTAGAGTAAAAATGTCTACTGGATATGATATGAACTGCCACTTATAAGATCTCTTCAGGAAACGCCGAACTAAACTAAGATCTGAGTCCGAGGATTGATATATTAGCGAGCAGAAACAAAGACGTGCTCTAGCGACGCACGTCGATCGGAAGTGGATCTTTCGCATTCTTGAGCAGTGGTTTTGCACAAATTTTCGGGCACATCTTCTCCGTAAGGGTAAATGCAAATTTGTTAGCGTCAAGAGGGAAAAGGCCTCTCTTCCGGTTGACGCTGGTCGCCCCAAAACGCCTTTGCTTAAGCTCCTTATTACTTTAAGGACAATAACCTACTTTGTAAACTTTCAGGGCCCAGTTGTTCGAAGGCCGATTAGCGCTTAACCAGTGGTAAAATTTAACCCGGGTTTCTTTTTCTGGTGTTCTAAAGCATTTTCTCGGATAATTTTCTCTGTTATTTTTACATCTTCCAATCATCAACTTGTAGACAACAAGAATTAAAACTGAAATGCTTTTGAAGCTTTCAAATCTGAATTAAAATCTCGCACTAACCCTGGGTTATCTTAACCCAGCTTTGAACAACTCGGCCCTGACCTGCAAAAATGTGATGGTGATATTTTGAGGAGGCAGATGTCACTTTAAGGTTACGTAATGTAGATATTAACAGGTTTACTTAAATATTTCAGATCCCTTCCTCAGAAGTATAGCGTACTGGATATTGAAAGACTACAACCAAGCTTTAGAAACCTTGATTTTTGAACCAGCAACAGACGCATCGCAGGAGAGGAAATGTAATCACCTAGCCGCTAATGGCAACCCTGATATTTTCAACTTCTACTTGTATCTGCGCAAACATCCGTTGATCAAACGACGGCGGTACATGCATGAATATGATAGCAAACACAAGATAAAACCGGTGGCACGGAATGTCCCTTCAAGACAGAAAGGAAGTATTCGTGAAGAAGAGATCATTGATGAGCCGTTAACGCCTATGGAACGTCAGCTGTTTTTCAAGACAGCGCATGCGCATTTGAACTCTGGCTGCCCCACCCTGGCTTTGCAAGTGCTGATGGAACTACCAGCTGCTGATACCGACGAACGTGATGCTAATAGACTCACAGAAGGTGACGCACCCGTCCAGGAACCCAGCGGAGTCGTTGATAATGTCACGGATGACATGATCAATACTGGGACGCTGAGTGACTTTTCATTCAGTGGGACCTACACTGATGCAAGCACCAACGGAATTGTTGAAGAAGTGGACTGGAGCAAGCCAGTTTCCTCCAAACTGGAAGGTAATTCATCTTCGGACTTTGACTGGAGTCAGCCTATTTCATCTAAACTCGGTGGCGATTCAGCTGCCGATTTTGACTGGAGTCAGCCCTTGGCGTCTGACCTCGGCGGGGATACAGCTGATGATTTCGACTGGTCGAAACCTGTTTCATCTAAATTAGGAGGTGATGGTCTTGGAGATTTGTCAAATGGTTTTGACTGGAGCCAACCTGTGTCAACGAAGCTTGGAGGACTTGGGCTAGACAGTGTGAACGGCACAGACTTTGACGAAACGTCATCTAGTTCTTTAGCAAATCGTGACAATGATGTCGATTCGTTGAGAAAGACAACCAACTCTGCCGACGATGTCAAGTTAGAAAATGCTGATCTGCCTGTTTTGAAATCAAAAGAGACGCGTCAGTTAGATGTCATGGCTCAGCAGATGAAATTTTCCGCGATTTTGAAACTCTTGATAAATGAACTTCATGGACTTCCGTCCAGCTGTGAGATTGCAGATGAAGATTTGAGGCCATTTTTTCTAAAGTGGCTGGAAAAGGAGTTAGAGGCTCTTCACAAAATGTCCGACTATGGAAGTGTAGCTGAAGACAGTGACGATGAAGTGGAAGAAGCTATTGAAATAAACGTTGAACAAGGTATTAGATAGGAGTGAGGGTTTTGTTGATTTTGCGACAAGGTGTGAACACCAAATGGCATAATTCCCGACTCCAGAAACCCTAGGGTACAAGCCTTAGGCGCAGGGATTCCTGGGATCGTTCGGGTGGACAAGCGTTAATTATGATTACTCGGTGCTATTCAAGGCAACCATTAACCAATCACAAGTAACGCGTGTGCACCCAAATGATCCCAGAAATTGTTACGTCGAAAGCCATTCCCCATTCTGTAATTGGGAATACAAAAGAGAAGAACAGGGTCCGGTTTTTCGAAGCTGCGTTAAGACAACCCTGGGTTAGTGCGAAATTTGAACTCAGATATGTGAGCTTAAAAAGCAAATTCAGTTTAATTCTCTTTGCCTACAATTTGATGATTGGATACTCTAAAAAGAATAGAGATGATTATCCGGGAAAGTGCTTTGATAAAAAGATAAAGAAACCCGGGTTAGCGCTAACCGGCGTTCGAACAACTGGGCCCAGACACTGGACAATACCGATACTAAACTCAAAAGCTAATAAGAAAAATCGCGCTACAACAAAATTTTCTTTGGATACCATACAAGTGGTGATGTAAGGGGCACGATACCACACACGATACGACCCATTGTGGGCGCACAAGACTATACAGCTGACAAGTGACAAATAAGTGCGCATGCGCTTGTTCGCCATCTTGAATGAGACCATAAGTACGCGAAGCAGGGCAAGGTTGCTTCTCGTTTGTGTCCATCATAAATCGCCTTTCAAAGGCTAAAATGCAGAGTTTGGTTAAGAAGAATTAAGGACAGTTATTTTTTTTACAGCGGATGAAATGCAGGAAGGGAGCACGGCAGATAAGAATCACATATCTTTGAAAATCGATCGCTCAGCTAAACGCATTCAGTGGCTCAAGAAGAATCAGAAACTCCTCACAATGCTTCTCAACTATTGTTCTCTTCACGGGGCCAGCGGCGGTGACTTGGCAGGTAACGCCCTTCTCTTATTTGATTTCCTTAACTCTTAGGCTGTGTTCGCACTTTACCGGATAGCTATATCCGGTATATTATGAACAGCAATGGCACAGAACTAGAACAAGTCGTTTACATACATCTAACATCTTGCCGGAGCGTTTGGCCGAGATGTTTTGGGGCGCTTTCCATTCAGCAAAAATTCCGGTTTAGAATTTCGGAAATTCCACGTGCCCAATGGAACAGTACATTCCGGTTCCACCGCGCATTTGGTTATTGTTCTTGTAAGCAGGATACAAAAGAGCGGTACTGGGAACAACGATTTTGTCAAATGGAGAGGGACATTTCGGTCCGACCGGCTGAGATAACAGGACCGGTCAAAGTGGACTACCTTGAAAGCTGGTCTGGAATATTCCGATCGGACCAAACCGAAATGGTCCGTTCCATTTTATGTACTAACCGAAATTTCCGGAATTTGGGGTTGAATGGAAAGCGCCCTTGGTCAACTAAATCCCAGTCTTCACCCCTGAATATTAACATCCGTCTTAGCGGATTCTAGTCCTCGCTACTACGTATCCACTTTCGCTGCGGTTTGGTCCGGTATTGCCTAATCATGAAAGGCAACAAGGCAAAAGTTATTTTATTAAATGATTATAACTACGCGAGATGAAATAACTCAAAACCTGAACTCCCCTTGCAACAACAATGCCTGCAATAATAGCGGAGCTCTCTCTCGCGCGCAGCGGATCGGAAGAAAAAGGGTAAGAAAATTTGGTTATCTATGCATCCAAGAAATTTTCGTTCTCACAAAATTGTCCGTGTGTTCGTCCCCCTCTTAATGTTAGCGGATGTGAAGTGTCTTACTAGCTTAAAAGTCCAAGACATTTAACTAGATATCGGGCATCTAATGTTATGAACAATTGACAACTGCCATAATAGGTTACCCGCTGACCAGTGTCACATGACTGTATCGTGAGCTCATGTGTACAAATCATTGAGATGAAGTGTTTTTTAAGTCCTTCGCTGGCCAGTTAAGGTATTGAAGTGATCGCAGGCTCAGAAGACTTAACTTTAAAAAAGAGTTTTTAAAAGTACGCAGGAGAGCTTCACTTTTGGCCTTTTGTTTAAATCTATATTTTAGCTCTATTTTGTAGACCATTTAACACCTCTGCTTCTTTAAAAGAAGATCATGGGAAGTGAACGATGCTTAACCGATTCATTGGATTTTTTATTGCAGCGATGAATATGGAGCTTCTGTTGCTGCTCCATGAAGTGGAGCAGATGCGTTCGCTAGTTTCTCCGCTGTACGTACCGTCAGCGGGCCCATCCGTTCCACCACTTATTCTGGCGTCAGTGTCTGCTTATTCGTTCCTGGCGAGTCCGCTGGGATTTCTACAGTCCCTCACACAAGATATTCTAAGATTTCTTTTCAGGTAAGCGGATGACATCGCCAAGCATCAGAATGAAATAAGATTTCATTTTGTATGCTTAGCTTGTTGAACACCAAATATCAAAATGTGAAAGCACTGCTAAAGACGTTTCATTTGAGTGGTAACATTATAGGGTTTTCTTTCGAGAACTCAAAATGTTAGAACCGCGTTCTTAGACAGAGGAGGGGAGGGGGCTGGTGGGGGACGTTGCGTGACGAGACAAAAACGGCTGCGAGGGAGACTACTTAGCAAGTAGAACCGTGTGAAAGTACTTCTGAAGATGTTTCATTTAAATGGTAACACTAAAGGATTTCTTTCACAGTCCGTGTCAACAGTTCGTTTTTGATTGCTAAAGACTTTACCGTTTTGCTTAACCTTCAAACCCTTACTGTGAGTATTCGCTGTTGGCCTGGCCCGCTGTCCTTTTTGGCCTTATACAAGTTTCCCGCCAAACGTATCCATACTGCGAAAAGAAGTGTGTTCGGTTTTTAAGTCAAAATGCTGAATAATAAGGAATGTCATTGAATTGGACGTTGCTTTAACTTGATATAATAGTGAGCTTACGCAACAGGACGGGAGAGGAAAGACGGCGGAAAACCTTGTGTGACAAGCGTGACAATAATTTTCCTTGAAGAAACCTTCCGCCAAACTTCGCATTCCTTTAAACAGATCTTTTTGTAGAAGAGCTAAAAACAACAATGTTAAGTGAATTCCCGCCAAAACGCGCAAGTAATATCCCCGCCACGTTTATCACACTCAAGCGTTTTGCCGTCCTCTTCTTTCTACCGTCCTGTTGCGTAAATTCACTAATATTAAACATAACGCTCCTGTCCTATAAAACGAATCAGAAATCTTAACTTCTAACGTTTAACGTCTGTAGCATGAAGCGACTGACTTGGAACAATGAAAGGGCGAGATCTATTTTGGAATCGTGACGTCCGGGAAGTGATGCCTATTTCCCTTTCGTAAAGGGTCGTTGCCATTTTTAACGGTCGATACCACCATTGGTAACCAAATCTTTAGTCATGATAGATGTAATATATTCCCTGGATTAAGTGACAATAAGGAAAATAATACGTTTTTGAACAGTCTTAGAAAGAACGACGTTGAAGCACAAGTTGAGTTTACGCTAAAAGTTATGGAAGGGGCTGGGGTCAGGTGTTATTGATGCATCAGTTAAGAAAAACAGTTTGCCAGTTTATGACTCAAATTGTTCGGAATTTTGGCGGGCCAGTGCGGTAGTGTAGTGGTAAGGGAGAGATATTAGGATACGAAAGGTCTGGGTTGGAGGTTCTGGTTTGACCCTGGGTTGCGATTTTCTTTCTTTTTGATAGAAACACTCTGAATAACAGGTCAAAAATTTTCTAAGTGTCTTAAAAAATGGCAGCGACCGTTTACGAAAGGGATAACTGCGGAGGCGATAGTCTGCACCACAGACGAAACTAAACCTCTGGTGAAGTCCGTCCGCGTAACAGCCCCGAAATCCTTTTTTCTGGACCCCCACCTGTGTACAAGGATCTGAGTTCGCGCCATGCTAAAAATCATCGTTGCGAATTGTACCGTGTGACATTACCTTAAAGGGTTAAGGTAACCGTTAACTTAGAGTCTTATTATACACAGCTTACCGGGTCCTCCGTCACCCAGCCTTCCCATCCGCTTAGCAAATGTCCTACACAACCTGACAGGGACCTTATCAGACTGCATGTATCAGAGTCTTACTGGCATGACTAAGGAAAAGGATACTTTGAGAGAACGTCGCGGCTCTCTGAAGATGGAATCATCAAGCGTAAAGACAGGTAACGTTAGGGTAGCCACGACAAAGACGGCAACGACGACTTCAAAAAACAATTGGTTTTATGAGCAAACAACAGCTCTGCACGTGCATCACGCTTTTTAGTACATTTCTTTGACGTCCACTGCACGCCTATCAGACTTGAAACGTTCTAATGCGACGCTTTATAGAGGACGTGAACATACTAGGGCGAAATTTTCCTTTCTCTTTTTGAAGCTGGATTAAGTCCTGAAGAATTCAAGTCTAGCAGAAATCGCCTGTAATTGACAAATTTTTCCAAATGGTCGCGATAAAGTTTGAAAGGATGCAAATTCATTTTTTTGGCGACGCCGTTTCCACTACCGTCATCGTCGTTTTGCTTAAGCTCCCTTGTCATAACTAGTGAATGCGATCGCTTTTTCTGTTTGGTGCGCTCCAAGGCAGGACAGTTGCAGTTTCGTGACATGGCCCATTTAACGCCACACTTAAGCACTTAACTGGCTTCAAACCTGCAAAGTGCTCTCCCTTTAATTTTGGCAAAAAAAAAAGAGAAAGAAAGAAAGAGTGACAGTAAAATACAGCTAAGCTTTGACTGCCTTCAGTGATACTTTCTGTTGAAGGTTCTTTGGTTAAAAAATAATCTTGTATCCAAATAATATATATTTTTTACTTTTCGTAGGCAAAGACGGTCACAAGATTAGTGGTGGTACCGATGCTGCAAAAACAGTAAACCCCACAAGTTCCCCTTCGAAATGGCCAGGGGTTCGCTTGCTCCTGTCTTTGTTGGCCACAGAAAACAGAGACAACAGTACCAAGCTACGGATCTTATTAAGCGAAGCTTGTGTAGCAGTGTATTTGAGTCTTCTAGCCCTTGCTTGGTCCAATTCCCAACCCAATCAGCTTTACCGGCTGGTTGTCAATTCTCTCCAATCTGGAATGTGGGGAAAGGTGTTTGGTGGAGGCCTCAGAAGTGCTGTCCAGCAAACTGGAGGTAACTACAGTCGAACCCCGCTTTATAGACACCCGCGTGATACGGACGCCTTGTTATTAGGGACAGTTTTCTTTGTCCGTGGGGAAAGCCCTTAAATTTATTTTCTTTAAATTCAACCCGTTTAATACGGACAACCGTTAATGTGGATAACGGTTATTTTTTTCTTCTCCGATCAACAGATTCTCATAGAAAATTAACCTCGCTAATACGGACGGGCACTTAATTGTCAATTGCGTGCTGTAATAAGCCTTACCCATGTTTAAGGTACAAACCTTCGGATGATGCTGTAGTTGAGATAGATAAAGTATAGAAGCTAATTTCTGACTATTTGGGCAACAAATGAGTTTAACAGTGCTCTGTTTTTGACAACGTTTTGTACATATGAGCGAGTTTTGTGTAATTTCGGGCACATGCGCGGAATAACGGTTTTTTGTAAGTTGCGGACGTTAATTTTGACGTTAATTTGCGGACGTTAATTTTTGTTTTATCGATTTAGTATTTTATTCCAAAAAATTGCCTTTTGGACCTTATTAACATGACAAGAAGGAACTCACGATACCTGGACAACACCACGGTTTAAAAACGCTTGCGACCAAGTAAAAATTGTTTAAATTCTGAAAGGGTGCCAATTCTGTTTTCTTTACAGGGAGTGGAACCGACCCTAAGAAGAAACCTCGAACTCCTCCCAAAAGCAGTGTCGACAGCCGTGGAAGAGGAAAAGCCGGCGACAAGTACTGGCAAGGTGCTCGCCAGCGATGGAACTTCAAGTTGTTGGGCCAGAGTCTAACTGAAACAATGAGTCAGTGGCTCACATCAGAAGTGAAACCCGTTTATGTTGAACAGTTTGTCCCTCCAAGCACTACACTTCTGGAATATTTTATCCGCAAGGTACAGCAAGTTAGGCGGTGAAGTTCAATATCATCATTAAGATTTGCAAGAAGTTAAAATTCAAGTTCACTGGCTGAGGAACGAAATAAGTGGAAAATGTTTTCTCACGCACCGAGGGGGCCTGGGCTCGAGGGTTGTTTTGAGTCACGTGCTCAGTGTTGTTTGTCAGTTGTTTTTATGCTGTCCGCCATTACTGACGGAAAACTTCAGAGCCCCAGTTCCCACCCAACCCTTCGTTTGAGTTGAAGACATACAGTCTGTTGTTTAGATATTCTTTATTAAGATCTCAGCACAGAGTCTTACTAAGCTTATAACTCTTGTTTCATACTACTACTGTCTTTTGCCTACATTTACGTATAATCGTAGGCTGAATTGGTTGTAGAAATAAAATAGTCAGTTGGCGGCGGTAAGCTTGACAATGGCTCCCATGGGTGTGTGAGAATTTACAATTCATCGTATTTTGATTTGATTCTCGGGTTTTTGCGGTCAAACTTACCGCGAAATTACGAAAATTAGGGTCCTTATAAGTAATGGTCCATATAAGAAGGAAAGAACCAAACGCAATGAACGCATCGGAATGCAAAGAGGTGCTAACTTTACTATTGTTTCTACTACACCTTTGATTGGTTTAAACATCAAATTTTGCGAAACTTTCGCAAAGCAGCATGTATATTAATCCCTTGTTTTCTAATCAACTTCCCTATAACAAAATCTCGTCTGAGTCTAAGCAACACAAAAAGTCCTATGTGAGGAACATGTAAAATTGTAAACTTTTCGTGGCTATTTTTTTGAACTCTTATGTTTGGTCCAAATCTTTAAACACAAAAAAAACACCCTTTAAAATGGAGTTTAAATACATTTTATTTCCTACACCGCCTTTTTGTAGGTTTAGGCATTCTCTGTGTGAAAGTGAAAACATTCCTACGTGGGGAAAGAGTATTGCGCCATAAAAAAGGAAACTGCTTCCCGTCTTACCCGGATCATTACTTAAACTAGAATGACTGAATTTGTTTGTCATTTCTTAAATTCATGATCAAACTTGTTTGACCAAATTTTTGAATTAGAGAATAAATCCACACTTAAATTTCGCAAACTTTCAAAGTAGACTTGAGTATCTTATGTTTCGAGCGACTGACCGACCGCTTTTCATAACCTTCTGCCGCACGCTTTTTTTGGAAGGAATTCTAAACAGCCTCACCACCTGTGCGCTCTCTCTGACCACAACATAGACCTTTCCACGGTTTCTTTCAACTTTTGACGTGGACAAGGTCGGGAAAATCCGTCAACTCCACTGCAACGTCCGCCTTTCCAGCCCCCCTTCACCATACAAACGTCTGTAATTTTTTGCAACTTTACGGACCCATATCTTTGCACGCTTGAGGGCTATGGCTGTCAAACTTGGCAATTGTACCAATTTAAGGCGATCTTTTAAGTTTAGTGGTGTCGACGAATTTTCCCTAACTGATCCATGTCAAAAGTTGAAAAAACCGCGGAAGGGTGTGTTTGCAGTGGAAACAAAAAAGCCTACTTTTGATGAGCACTAAATTCCTTTTCTTTTTGCATTTTTCAGCCAGCCGAAGTAGGAGAGAAAGGGATGAGGCAATATGATTCTGAAGATGAGGTCAGCGAGTCTGAGGATGACGACCCCTTTGAGAGTGATCATGAGAGCGATCATGATTATTTCTCGTCAAAACGGAAGAAAAAAATCGAGCCTACAGATCATTTAGACCATGACTCGTACGGCTGGTGTCTTATGAATTACACCATAAGTAAACTAGTCCTGCATAACCTACAGACGTTTCTTCCTGACGTGGGGTTTGAATTGACAGGTATGGCTATACTTTATCCTTCATCTGACTCGTCTCCTTTGTTCCCACTGAAGTTAAAATAACGGCGTAATATCAGCTTAACTTTGGGAGGCAAGAGTTAGAGCTCTAGGGTCGCGGTTTCAAACCATGGAGGGCAGGTCCATAGTTAGGGTCTTACAATAGCTGAGCAGCACCTGATAAGAGAAATAAGCTGAGTGAGAAATAAGAGTACAGCCATTTAGAGATCCGAAGAAAACCACCCAAAGTGTGTCATTCAAGTCTGATGAGTCAAATACAGGTAAACCCAGCCTTGCGTAGGTTAAGCGTGATTGGCTGTAACATGGGGGCGTTACGTGGGGGCAGGGGTGTTGAGTCTGAAGTTCTAACTGCTAACCACTAGAAAAGCACACCTCTACAACCTAAGTCCGAATTCCAGAGAACCGCTTAATAGGTAGAACGGTTCGTTAAATAGCTACACTGCTTAATTATGTGGACCTGTCAATTGATCTTTGTAAATAACAGAATTTGTCGAAAGCTGCTACCATGATTTCAAATGATAATTAAAGTTCTTATTTTTATCCGCTAGATTTGCCGTCGTTATCTTCCCAGTTACACGCTGCTCTGAAGATGGTCGAACGTTGGACTCAAACCTTTCATGATAAGCTGGAGAGTTTTCAGGGACCACCGCCTGACTTCATCTCACAATTCCCCGTCAGCCAGGACGGATTTCCCAGAGGTGGACGAGCGTTAATGAGATACAAGGCGCTGATGGATCCACAGAATACTCCTTTTAGGTAATCACCCACCACGTGTGTGTGTGTATTGTGGTATCTACAATGGAGATCAAGAGAACATGAGACACTGGAAAATCCCTTGCAAGTAATTGTTACACAGGACTCCTGATGACAATTTTTTTTGATCGGCTTTTGGTTCATTCCACTCCCCTCCGCCCCACCCCCTAGAAATGTTGAGCCCACAAAAGGTTTTATTTCCATCCATTTTGCCCAAAATTCAACATTGTTTGGGGTGGGAGGGGTAGGTCGCTAGTTTTACTAATATAACTGGAAAGGTCTCAACACTTTCGACATCTATTGTAGTCTTGCTTTGTGAGTTTCCGTTAAATTGTCTCCTGGCGCAGTCGTTGCCACTCTCAAGATATGTTGGCTTCTAATGTTGCTGTATATCTGCCCTGTTCTCCTCTTGGGGAGACGTTTCCGCTGATGATGACGACGTCGATAATAATAATGATGATGATGATGGTGATGATGGTGGTGATGATGATGATGATGATGATGAATAATGGCTCCTAACTTCTTTCGCCGATACACTGCTGAGTTCACATGTACCAAAGCCAATTCCAAAATCATTACTTTGGCCATCATACTAGAGGCTGGCCTGACAATTGCTTTTACTGCTGACCAGCTGGAAAAACGCCACGCGATATTTTCAGTTGTAGAAAACTTCAGATGTTTCACAGACATTCAGGCACTAAAATTCAATTCCTTGTCTCTTCTTCCTATGTGTTACCTCGTTCTTTGTTGCTTCCTAGGTCCACTCGTAACTCTGCCGAACCTGTAAAACGTTTATGGCGAACCTTAGTACATCAGGAGTCCATAAAAGAACTTTTTATACAGAACATATTTAAGAGAGAGATGGCATCAACCGAAGAAGTAAGCCCTTTCCTCATTTCCTTGCTTTTTCCCATTTCATTCTCTTTTTCTTCCTTCCTCGCTTTCTTTCCTCCCTCTTCCCTCCTCCTCTGACTAAGCCTCTCCTCACCCTCTTTTAACTCCTTTCACACTTCTCTCTCCCCTTCCCTTGATCGCTCCCCTTTCCTATTTTTCTCTTCCCTTCCTCCCTCCTACTTCTCTCCTACCCATCCATTCTTTCCAGCCCCCTGCTCATTCCCTGCCTTCTCTGCTTTCCTACTCTTCTCTTTTCCTTTCTCCTCTGCTTTTTGTTCCCTATTTTCTTTTCTCTACGCGCCTCTTTCTCTGCCATTTCCTCCCCCTCCCCTTTTGATCCCGCCCTTCTTTCCTCTTTCTCTTGCCTGTTTTTTGTATGAGCCATTTTGCGGTTATGCGCGAGACTGGGTCACTGTTATGTCGAATTGTAACATGGGACTATTTGGGGGGACAAATATCGAACCAGTTTCCTGCAGAGCCTCGTAGCAGCCAAGAGATAGTGTCGCCAGAACAGTCCCACAGTGCTATTCGACACCACACCGACACAGTCTTCACGCCCGACTTCTTAATTCGCCACTTGCACATCTCCCATAATGCACCTTATTTGCCACCCTAATCCTTTTTTTCATTTTCCTTGGTATTACAGCCGTCCCAAGAGAAATTGAAAACAATGCTTATGCAAAATTCTGGGAGGCAAATAAGGTGTATTATGGGTGATGTACAATTGTCGAATAGCCAGTCACCGTATTTATTCGATTAAACGCCGCACCTTTTTTTTCCTTGCGTATTCAAGAGCAGCGTTTATTCGAGGACGCTGTTTACTACGAAGTTATATTTCTTAAATCTCTGCCAGTAATAGGCCATTTGCGATGGCGTCATTTTACTACTACGACCAGATTCTTTCAGGGTGTTGCTTTCGTGTGCAAATTAAGGCTTTTTTTATTTAAACCTCACTGGGATAACCAAATTAAAATATGAAAGGAACAACGAAATGAATTCTGGTCTTGGTAGTAAGAGACGTCATCGTGCAAATGGCCCATTACGATAAATCATTTTTAAATTGTTTGTAAACCAGAGAGATGTTAAAGTTCCATTGTCTTAGTCTTTTGTTGAGATACAAATGTAACTGTCTGGATGGTGTAGATTACAAATTTCTACCGAGTTTTTCTATGTATACAATCGCCAAATAAACGCCGCATTCTTCTGATTGGGTGCGGTGTTTATTCCGGGCGGCAGTCATTGGTAATTTTGCTGCTATCTGCGGCGCTTAATCGAGTAAACATGATTCATTTTTCTGCCTGGCTTTTTTCCTACCTGTGTTTCTTCCTTCAGCCTTTCATTTCTCCGTGTCTACTCAGCCCGCCCTTCATCCTCTGCTCTTTTTTTACTCCTCCTGTTTCTGTTTTAGGTTGATCGAGTTGATGCTGCAATCGAAACAAAGCCAGTAAAGATAGTCTACAAAGATGCCGAGGGTATCAGCACATTCTGCATAAATAAGGTAGACGTATTCCCAACAATACACTATTGAGAAGGGAACTGGAGCCGAAATGCGTCTGCAATTGTTTCTGACATCATAACTGGAGACGCGCCGGTCAGCGCTTCACCACTTCCACATCTCCCATGATACACCTTATATGCCCCCAAAATTTTGCATAAGCATTGTTTTCAATTTCTCGTGGGACGGCTGTTATACCCAGGAGAAATGAAAAACAAAGGTTATGCAAAATTTTGGGGGGCAAATAATTTGTATTATGGGAGGTGTGTAAGTGGCGAATTGACCATTTTTTCCCCTGTGTCTAATAACAGTCCCAGAAGTCTTTTCGAAAGTTAACTCGGACCCAGCTTTCCTCGCGCTTTTTAAGTGCCGAGTGGCGGCTAGGCAGCCACCTGGTAGCTAACGGTTTATTCAGTGTTGTGAATTTGATATTTTGTACATTCATTTCAGCGTTCATTGGTCGTAACTTGTAGTTGCTTCTCTTCCCAGGCAAATCCAAATTGTATTGCAGTAGGGAGTGTGAAGGATGTTGAAGAAGTGGATATTTCGTGTTTATTAAGTCCGGAACAAGTGATGTGGAATGACGATGAATTGGACCATGAGATGACTGATGCCCAGAGAAGAAGGTTTGTAAAGTGTAAAGAAACTAATTTGGATAAAATTATAATAGCGGATCTTATCTCCAGGTTGCTATAACGCATGCGCGGCATGCATATGTAGCCAGCATTCCTTTGGTCTTCCAATAAGAATGAGTCAAATACATAGAACGCAATCTTATCACGTGCGTTGTGACCTTCTCTCACGTAAAACTTACGCAAAGCACAGCGTTGGAACAAGAGCATTTTGACCTTCGATCGATCTCACCCGCACTCCCTGACCTTTGCTACTACTTGTTCATGTTAAAGGAGCTTTGTGTCACGAAATCTACCAGAGTTTAGACAGTGCAAACTACCACTAAGTTGAGCGAAATATAAAAATAACCGCTCAAAGCGTTAAAAGAAGGTGTAAATAACACAGCAAATACAAACGTAGGCACGGGTGGACAAAGATGAAGGAGATTAAAAAGGATTACAATTGTGGTTTTTGAAAACTTGTTACGCTAACAGTATTTCAAAGTTCATTTCTGTTGTTTGTAACGTGTGAAATAATACTGGGAAGACATATTTGTTTGATAGGAAGCTGTGATTTTGTCATTCACAATTTTTTTTTTCAGTTACTTACTTACATAGTGAATAAGGACACGTAATTCGCTTTCTAGACAAAATGAACGAGCCTGCCGTAACACAGTACCCTTAATTTCTGTAGTAGTGTTATTCTGCGGAATGTGTCAGGTGGCAGTAAAACAGATTACCCGCATGATGACAGCTTTCATCCTTCAATACTACCACTCCTTATTGTCTCAAATTAAAACTAAGAAAACTGTCATATTTATTTTGTAATATACTGGGCCCGGTTGCTTGAAAAATAGTTAAGTTTAACCAAGGATTAAGCCAAGTTTTACGCAAGGTTTACAAAATACTGTTGTGCCTTTACTTCGAAAAAAAGAAATGATAACACAAAATGTTACTCTAAGCAATGCATAGGAAGATAAATACAAAAAGTAAAACAAACTTTTAATCCTAGATTAGCGCTAATCGGCCCTTCCGCAACCGGGCCCTGAAAGTACTGCTGAAGATGTTGCACGTAGCTGGTCACACCATAGAAGTTTATCCACAGACACCAATGTAACAACTACATAACCTATCTTCAAGATTGATTCTAGGAGCGTTTTCCATTTGTATGGAAAAAACAGCACCGGAATGAAACGTTACGACTGGAACTGCTAGATTTCGCTTGAACCAGAATGAGCCGTACAATTGTAAATAACAAACCTTTGGGCGGATTCGGTTGAGCTTATGTTGGAACAAGAATGCTCAGAAATGTTGCTGCAAATCTCTTATTATTATTACTGTCCTTCAGTCGGATTTGCAGCTGTTACTATGTAACGAATACCTGAATAGATAATTTCTAGAGTCTATTCAATTTGTACTCGGCTTATTCTAAGCTAAGAAAACGGCCGACTTTTCCTGATTCCACCACTGGTTCCTCGCAAAATGACGTCTGAGGAACGAGCGCAGAAAGAGGCTTATATGGCTACAGAACAGTTGACGACGGCGCGCGCAAACCAAACAACTGACTTGACCAATTGCACAGTGGCAAATTGGGCACCGGAAGTCGCGTTTAGTCCTTTCGTCCCGATTTCCCGTCGTCAACTCGTTCTTCAGAGGTCCATTCTTATTCCACAACACCAGCAAACGAACGCGCCCATAGCTATCTCGAAAAGCGCGCCAAAGTGGAGGGTAAGAGGAGTTGGTTTGACAAGAGGTTAAGAAATTTTCTGTGCTTTCTTGTTAAGAGGCACACGTCAGAGGATTTCCATGTTTTCCAGTAATTTTTTTTTTTCACGAATATTTGCGGCTCTTCCGTGCATTTCCAAGTTTCCGTTCGACCAGGAATCAGGTAGACGAAGAACCACTTTGTGGATGTGCTAGCTCCAATCATTATTTATTTATTATTTAAATGGTAAGCGCTCTAAGAGTCACGTCTTTTCAAGACTGACAGCATCTTGACAAGATGTCTAGTTTGAGAGTAAGCTCCCTTTTTGGATGAGTCGCGAGAAGTCACTTGTGGAAGGGGGGTGGGGACAGAAAAGGAGACGTGATAGTGAGAGTCGGGGAAAGAAAGGGAGAGCTGTTTTTTTTTTTCGTCCGTCCCCCGCGGACTGTCTTACGACTGACTTTTTTCGTTTCGTTTATTAGTGATGAACCGGACTACAGTCAGCCAGGTAGCATCAGCCCCCAAAAGACGACACCAGGCGGCCAGTCTCATTACTCAGGAAGAGTTGTAAGTGTTAAACAAAGTGCCTGCTAAATAAAAAAGAAGACCTTGATAACTTGTACCCCACTTCTTTTGAGGCTTTTCGCTTGAATCAAAGTCAGATTTCTGGTACTTCAATCAAACGTAGCTTTCAATTGCAGCAGCTTACGATTGAATGATATTTCTTTAATTTGGTGAAGATATGGTACACTTAGTGCGCCGAGTGATTCGGACGAAATATACATGCTTTTAACCCGAATCGGTCAGATTTAGGAAAATTTTTTGGCCGTGAAAAAATACTCCATCTTGGTGTGAACAGAAACGGCAGATAACTGGAACAAGTCGTTTAGGCATGAAGCATCTTGTAACAGCGGTTGGCCGAGAGGGCTTGGTGCTCTAAATCCCAGTCCTCAGTCTTGAATATTTACTTCCGTCTCAGTGGGTTCCGGTTATCGCTTCTACTCATTTACTTCCGGTATAGTTCGATTACCTGATCACCCCAAGGAGTAGCACAGAAACCTAACCCATATGTGACTCTCCACTTGTCAAGATCGGCACGGTGCAGCTTCGCTCTCTTTTAGAAACCGCGCTGAAATCACTGTATTTGTGTGTGAACAAAAGCCTTATCCGGTATGGTTGCCGTGCCGGTGCAAGAGCTATCTGGTATATCGTAGACATAACCTTAATGTAACATTAGGGAGATTAAGCAACGACGACGCTGACGGCTACGAAAACGTCACTTAAAAAGTGAAGTTGCGCTGCTTCAAACTTAATTCATCGCGCTTATTCCATCTCGTTCAATTCGTCAAATGTTGGCAATTTTTTCTGGAGTTGAATTTTAAAAGACTGTATCGAAGTCTAGGAAAAGAAAAAAACAATCGTTGCCTTGTGTTCGCGTCCTCCACAAAACGTGAAACTACGCATTTTCACGTCGTAGTCGTGCAGTGACGGCAGAGAAATGTACAAAAAAGCGTGATGCACGTGCAAAGTTGTTACTTTGCATATCTAAACCTATTACTTTTTCGTCGTTCTCGTTGCCGTCGCTGTCGTCGTTGTTTAAACTCCCTATTGTCCAGTCACGTAAGACGAAAGCAATCCAGTGGGCCAATCAAATCTCAGAGCAAAAACGTGTGCCGGCTTTTCTTTTCTTTGGCATGTGACGTAATCGCGTTTTTGTTCTTTGCTGTTTACAGCTTCTCAGGAGGCCAGTTCATGGCGTCAAACGCATGGACTCTCATCCCCATCTACCTTACTGTAAGTAATTTCAGTTATATCAATCGCATGTTACTTGTGCAAGAACACGACAAAAGATGTTACCAGTGGCAAACCGGATGACTGAAAACATCTAACGTGGGGAAAATTACCCCTTACAAAGAGGCAGACAAGTAAGGGTGCCAGTGGTACTAAACTAACATACCCTAGTTATCTCTGTCTGCATGACGCGTCGGTGGGCGTGGTTCAGCAAATGGTTCAGAAATTTTGCGATCGTTTCGGTTGGAATGCCCTAGGAAAAAGGGGAATAGTCTTGAGGATTTCGACTTCTGTGGAAAATTTTGACCTAAATGAGCTGCAACGAAATTTCCTTTTTCCTTTGCAAATCATAAGCGCTCGACTATTAAGCACGAGTGACATATATCCAGTGCCAATCGCGGAGAAACACATGTATTAAGCCCTAGCTGGTTAAGAGATAAAACTGAGAGTTCTTAGAGAATGCTAGACCCAAACTGGCAGTAGCGCCTCCCGGAACTGAAAAGTTTCAAATCAAGTTTGCCTTGCCACAATTTCCCGGAGTAAGGTGGTTTTTAACACAGCGTCCTTGTGAGCAGGAAGTTTTCTTTCTTGGAGGACTAAGCCAATTTTGTTGTAAATACGTTTAGTCAATAGAGGATAAAGGGGACAGAAAAGGCATCCCCTATACACACCCTATTCCATAGGTAATTCGTCTCGAGTTATTTTTAGAATCGCGCGCTGCGTGGATGTTTCGTGGAGGTTTCGCATGACTAAACGCCGTGCAAAACATGTCGGGCGAAACGCAATGAAAGCGTAAGGAAATCGAGAGCATTTCTGAATATTGAAGCGAAATGATTCGGCGATCACCTGGGAAAAGGGAATCGCTAGACTCTTTGACAACCCGTGAAATCAGTTTAACTCGAAGTTATCGTAACCTCAGTGCTTAAACAAAAGGAGAAATTTCGCCGGTCTATTGAAACCGGTCGTTTGTACAGTAAAGCAAGTAGCAAGTAATATTCATGTACATGTAATTAGTTTTACAAATTTGAATTTTATTGTACTTTTTTTTAAGTTGTTAAGCACTGTTGATCAGTGAATGTAAATAGCGCTCTAGAATTTATTAAATTATTATTATTATTTTTTGTTGAATAATAAAAGACTAATGAAAGAATAAATATCAAACCAGAAATTGCTGTCTTCAAACTGTAAATTATAAATGATCCTGAGAGAATATTCAGTGTGTTAAGGATTTCCCTGCTGTACTGTTAGCAAGAGAATGAGGGCGATTCTTTTTTAATTTCCGTTTCGCTGACGCAGCTTTAGCAGAAATCTCTCTTTAGTCGCTTTCGTCGACAAAACTAATAGCAATATCGTTCTCCGCGTCTTCCGCCATTTTTTTCTGCCTCAATTCGTGAAGGACGCGTGGCTCTGAGCGTGGGTCATCCACGTGGAACACATTCGCGCTACGTGATTGGCTGTTGTCTAATCCCCCTTGGGATCTGAGGTCTTAAAAATAACTCGAGACGAATTACCTGTGGAATAGGGTGTGTATGGAGGATGCCTTCTCTGTCCCCTTTATCCTCTTTATTTAACGGTTTTATAACTATGTGTAATCTTCAAAAGACTTTGATACACGCGGCATTTTGACTACTCCTGCAAGCGATGTTCGTGAGCGACTGAAAACAAACGGCACAGCGATTAAAATTGCGAAAGAGACTACTAACAAAGGATAATAATTCGGTGAAACATATACAGAGACAACAATTTTCATTCACGAAGACAAGTAAAAAGTGTCTTTGAAAATCCTTGTTTATGTTTTAAGCCGGCTTCCCGGCGTTGCGTTTTTCAAAGATGAACTCGAGGCAAGAAAATCGCTCAAAGATTTCTTTTACAGCCAGAATTATAACTAAATATTCTTTGGAACGTTTTCTTTCTATTTGCAGTGAGAAAATGTCTAAAGGCTTTTTAAAGTTCTATAAGCTTATAATCAAACCTGATACTCGGTCAAATCGATCATTGTATAAAATCTTACAAACGTGCATAAACTAAATAGCCGCATAAACTACGCCCGACTTCATTAAATTAGATATAAAAAACAAACATCAAATACAATAATTACTCAGGCTTACCCTTCGAGATGCTCTGCAAACTATCAAGTAAGGCCAGAATCGCTTCAGACTTTTCAACCCTCTTACGCATCAAGCAAGGTGAAAAACGAAAACGATGCCATCCGGAATCGGATTTCCGACTTTGACAAGCGACGTATTTCTCAACCAAAAACCCAATAAACAAACGAACTATGAATAACAGAAGACTCTTGATAGCAGCAGAATTTCATTTTGTACATTCAGCGGAGAAAGACAGTTAAAAACATCACAAGTTGACACAAAACTCTGTCAGCTTCAGCTGTCAAAGTAAACAAGTTCCAAGATGCTGCATAAATTTTCCGCGTGAACCCACCTGTCAAATTTTGACCAATCAGAGCATAAAAATTGGACGTAGAGCGTGACCAACGCGTGACCTTGTTGAGAAAAGTCAAAAGCAACTGACATGTCTTCCCTGCCTGTAAAAACTGGCTGAATTTTAGCTTTCGAGGTCAGTTTGAAATCAAAATTTTAATTGTGCGACACATATAAAACGCAACATATTTCATGTGAATAAAAAAATGAAACTTGAGCCTGCGATCATTCGAAAACTAATTTGTCAGCGGATAACTTCAAAAAGATACTCGACCTTGATGGGTCGACACCTGAGCCCGCGATACGGTCGGGTGATAATGGTCAGCGGATACCCTGTTTTGACAGCTGTCAATTGATCACAACATTGATGTACAATATCATATATGTGTGCAATATCAGTTTTCCTGTGCTACCAAACTAGCTAGAAAGTGTGAGATTGAACATTGGTTTTCCTGTGGTGCGGACGGACGGGCGGGCTGCGGGCGGTGTACGGTCACGTGATTACCAAATTTTCTGGGATGGGTAGATTTACTTACCCATAGTGCTCCGCAGGCGCGCTTTGCGCGCCAGAGCTCCGCTATAATGTACCAGTCAATTACAAAACCGCCTATACCCCTTGTTACCCCAGGCACACCTGTGGGTATTTGACGTTTTCCAAAAAAAATTTTGGTCAAATTCCCTGGTATGTTGGCATTTTAGATGGTCAAATGCCCCACTGGCATCAAATTCCTCACCCACCAGCGACTATTAAAAAATTTTCCCATGCGTCAAACCGTTTATTCAAATGTTAATATCCTACTAAACACAACCGAAATATCTAAAGTCTCGGAAAGCTGTCTTTCGGAGGTTTTTTCGTTTCAAAAAAATTGTTTATCCCAGAAAGCCCACATTTAACGGGCTTTTTCAAAGGCTTGCAAAAGCTCTCACAAAACAGTGAATATAGGAGCAACGACCCATGGACACGGTGCACTGCATCCTGAATGCGGAAAAAAATACGAAATTCTTTTGCTTGCAACGCTGACCAGCGTTTTGACACGAAAGTCAAATGCCCAACTAGGAGGGCCTCATTTTGGATCAAATTCCCCACTGTAGGGAGCAAAACTCCAGTCAAATGCCCGGGATATGCCCAGTGAGAATGGGCGGATTTGGAATTGGCTGGTACATAACTATGTTTCAGTGAATTTACTTCAAAATATACTGTAATTATTTTTTCCATAGATATCTCAGGCTCCCAAGATGGCAGTATTCGCATGTGGGAGTTTGGTCATTCTCAGGAGATTACATCTCATCACACATCAGGTTCTTATCAAAGAGTCACCAGGGCACGGTTCAGCCCACACGGGAACAAGGTAATATTGATGTTATATTAATGAGTACTCTCTTTACTGTATTTGAAAGCAATTTTCATTTTCATTTTACCAGAAGCATATAACCTATGCTTATGATTTTACTTAATAGTAGTCTTTTAATTTTACCTCCGAAAATTAGTATGTAATAAATATATCGCGGTTTTCCCTTCCAGTGTTGAACGTTATGTAGCTTCTGCATTGCTTTTTATCTACAAAGATGCAAGTAACAGACAGTAATCGAATAGTGGACTGATATTGGCTTACGTCCGACCCAGTCTGAACTGTGGTCAGACATGATAACTAAGTTCGAGCCACTTTCCGAATTAACAATAGAGTTACACAACCAAAATAATCAAGACATATTTCATTTGCCTGTATACGTTTTCCCACGCTTGAATTGAAAGGGAGGTGTGGTTTTCCGCACGCTGAGGAACGAATGAAGCGGAAAGCAGATTTTTTTTCACACAGAGCTGGGAGAATGGGTTCAAATTTGCGGGATTCTTCTGGTCACATGGTGTTCCAGAGTTCAGTTGTTTTTGTTGTCATCCCAACCCACCCTCCCTACGTGTGTTTTGTGAGTTGTTTAAGCATTTTTGAAGTAGTGCCATAGCTTTGGTTGTTATATTTGATTGTATCTAGTCTCGGTTTCTTGTCAGCCGTATATTATCTCTTCCTGTGCTGTAATACTTGTGATTTGTGGTGCTGATATTAAAGGTCGGGCGGCATGGTCGGCTTGACATGACTCTCAGTTGTGTATGGGAAAATATCTTTCAAGTCTTTAAATGAGGTGTAGCGTTATTGGTGCCACAGGTTTACCAGCTAATCGGTGGGAGGGTCATGTTATGAGCAGCCAGTTATGAGTTACTGCTTTTCTGTTTAAGGTTGGAATATCAGATGTCAGTGGTCAGCTTTTGTTGTGGCAAGTCAGCATTAGTAGTACTTCGCCTGATCCATTTCTGGTAAGACTTTTTTGTTGCTCAGTTCAAAGGTAAAAGAGGCATGAAGTTATTTTTACAACAGTTAAGGTGGCTGAACACAGTTTTGGCAGTTTGTGAGTATATGTCATTTGTCAAATCATGGCAAGAGAATGGTTACAGCTCACAAACTGAAACTTGGCAAATGAAAAATATACTGATGAAAGATTTTGATCGACAGGTAAAATGTGACGTTTTCGTTGTTTCCATGGCAACGTGAACGATTGAATACAACCTTAAAATTTCACTTTTACTCAATTTATATAAAATTCGCTCATTAGATTTTCCTATAAACTTGCGCACAGCTTACTATAATTAATCATTACCATTTGAAACTTATTTGACCAAATTTTAACAGACGGGTTTTCAGATAATCAATAATATGATTCTATTGTAATTATTAAATGTATCACAAAATTCGTCTGTTCAACTTTCATTTTAAAGTTCTCATTATTTAGAATACGATAAAAGTCAAAATTCTGCCAAATATCACAAAATGTTGATGAGTGGATTTTGAGAAATCGTCTTCTGTGCACCATTGCTTTTTTCGCCGCCATGTTTGTTTGTCTAATTTAAAACACTTGCCGTCACGCGAGTTACCGCTGACTGCCCGCAAAACTGTGTTCAGCCACCTTAATTCGTCTCGTGAGAACTTTTGCTGTTTACCTAGTACTTAGAAAAGCTGTTTTTGCGGAGGGGATTAAGGGATGGGGAGTAAATATATTTGGCACGAAGTGGTAATTGTGGGGACGGGACCGCCATTTTATTTAGTCACCTGAGCCACGCGAGGGCTTAGCCGTCCACCACTAGGATTGATCTGGCCCTGGAGTTCCCAACCAGCGACCTCCTTCCCAGCAGACCAGCGCTCTACCAACTAAACAAAGCGTGTAATATTACTCGACCAGGGACGTGTCAGTCAGAATAGCCCACGTTCAATATATTGAAATTCTAACACGACTCCGAGGCTTTAAGGTCAAAATTGCAAATTTTTCACGACTCCATTGTCCCGCAATTCCCAGAAGAGACTTGAGCACAAAGAAAACCAAACCAAATATAGAAAAAATGACCAGAAAGCCTCGGAGTCATGTTAGAATTTGATATATCGCACGTGGGCTATTATTTCGGATGAATTTTGGTTTCTGGGAAACTGCCCACCTACCCCTCCTCTAATCCAACATTTTGCCCTAAGTGAGAAGTAAGTGTTAATGTTGACTTAGGGGAGGGGTAGGTAGGTAGTTTCCCAGGAACCTAAATTGATCCATTATTTCTTAACTGCTGGTTCTTCGTCTTCCAATTACTCTTCCTTATGATATCTAGAGAAAAAAAAAATAGGCCGAGTTAGCTTTCGCAAGAATTCTGGGATTGTTATTGGGGACGCGCTGGTCAGCTATTGGTCAATTTTCCCCCTGTCCCCAGTAACAGTCCCAGAAGTCTTTACGAATGTCAACTCGGCCCAGTTCCCTTCTCGTGTCTAAATTGGCGAATAACACAGTTTGCTTGGGACCGTACGGAAAAGCACTCTTGCCGCTTTTATTTCTTATGTAGACGCTGAAATGCCACAATAAACAGACAAACGATTTCGCCTTTGTTGGATCGTCGAGTTTTATAGCAACCGCAGGTCACTCTTCGGATGGAAGGTAAGCCTCCTCATTCCTTGCTACCAACACGCGCGAATGTGCGCGGAAAAATTCGCTCGCGCGAGGTATCTTCTCATTTAGTCGATATTTGCTTTAGCTGATTAGAATTTTGTTTTAGATTCAAGCAACACCCTTTTAAAATCCCACACTTAATGGAAACATTTTCTCTTTTCTTCTTTCTCTCTAGCAATGTCTGCCTTTGGGACACGCTGATTCCTCAAAATAGTTCACTTGTTCACGGTAAGACATTTTTCTGAAAATAAAACTCGTTTCAGCATATCTAGGATGTGTCTAGCCTCCGCCACAGACGAAACTGAATAATGGTTAAGTCATTCTTCAAAACAGCGCCGAAATCCTTATTCTGGGCTTCCCACCTGTGTACCAAGAATTGAGTACGTTCCATGATTGGCCTGTTAAAAAAGCCGTTGTCGATTTGCCAGTCAGGTTGAAAGGAAATTCGAAACGTACTGGAATCTTTTGGAGGTCCAGAACAAGGATCTCGTGGGTGCTTCGCAGCCGCTAATAACCGGGGTTAAATTTCTTCTGCGACCCATGCTAGGGTGTGTCAGGTCCTTACGCGTCGTCCAAGTAAATGACCGTTTTTCTTTCATTTCTTTTTCAGCGTTTATTTGCCATGAAAGTGGAGCTCCCTGTCTTTCCTATGTTCCTGGTCAGCAGCTTCTCATTTCAGGAGGTCGAAAAGGAAATATTTGTATCCTTGGGTTTTTGAAGAAATTGTGTCAATCCGTCAATAGCATAACCTCGTTTTGGTCGAGATTGTGGCCTACGTGAAGTCAGATAAATATCGAGTGTAGCTAAATGTCGTGTGTCGTGGGTCGTGGGTCTTGGGTGTGGGTAAATGCCGTAAAAAAAAGTATAAAAAAAAAATAGAGAAAAGTTGTAGATATTAATTTCATGAAATAAAAATCTCCTCGGGTAAATGTCATGGTTTTATAAAAAAAAAGTATCGACAAAAGAAGAGAATTAACGAAGAAAATAAAAATTAACAAATAAAATAAAAAGACATTGTAAAATTCATGAAACGAAAATCTCCACGTACACACCAGCCCCATTCCCATTCTACGCGGTCAGCAAAGCAAATATTAGTATAAAAGGACACATTTAGGCGAAAAATAAGAGAAACAGTGTATTCTTTGTGAAGCAGGCTAAGAAAAACTGGGGATATAACTGTTTTTTCTCGAAGATGTCAACATTCGAGGATGAAAGGTCTATTCAATCGTCACAGCAAAGATTTTGTACACAAAACGAAACACAAAAGAATCGAGAAAACTATATTTCCGTAGGGTAGTCATTTTGTCTCACACACCTCGTGTTTTCAAACCATCCTGTTGGCAATTATTGAAATAAACCTTGAAAATATATGGACCAAGTCACTGATTTGCAAGTGTAAAGTCAAACGGCTATAAAAACGCAAATAAAAAGGAAACCTTTTTTTTTTCAGGCTATAAAATTTACAGTTTCGCCTTAACTTGAAAGGTTGAGCATGAAGGTGGTTTCTTCATATGCTAAGTGACCTGAAACTTTTTCAAGAAAGACTTGCCCAAAAATATGAAATAGCTCAAAATTGTCCGTTTTTTCCCTCATTTCGTTTTCCGATCTTCCCCTCCTCTTTCCTCCGATGATCGTATTCCATCGTGTTAACAAATCTCCGCTGATCATTGGAATTGTAGATCGAATAAATATTTGGTGCTGTCCCATTAACATTCTACAAATTGCACAGTTCGATATATTTTACGTCTGATTCGTTTATTTCGCGGTGATCGCTCAGGTATGGATAAATCTTCATCGGCAACTTGTCCTATACAGTGATGTTGTGAAAGAGGACCCAAGTCCCACGTGGCTAAGGCTGCGCTTATTTGCTTTACTGACCGCGGGGAAGGGGAATGGGACTGGTGTGTGCGCGGACATTTTCGTATCATTAATATTACATTTTTTGGATGTAATTTGTTAATTCTCTTATTTTTTCTGTATTTTTTTTTATACCCATACCATTTACCCGAGGAGATTTTTCTTTCATAAAATTAATATTTTACAAATTTTTCTATTTATTTATTTTATTGTAATTTTTTTCTACCTCTACCCACTACCCACGACATTTAGCTACACTCATAAATATCTGACTTACCTGAGTCCGACAGCAAGAGCATAGACATAACATGGACCTAAATCAGGAGCAAGTCTTGTTCTTGTAAACGATCTTTAGAAAGTGTTTAAGAGAAGACTGTGCGTGTTGTTGTCTTCAACACAGTCGTTTATTCGGTCCTGATCCATCGCTCCTACCTAGTTGCTTTACAACCAAAGTGACGGCTATGTAGGGGACTAGAAGGGTTGCTATTATACATTGTACGGACTGTCTGTCTTCTCATTGACTAAGAGCCTACAGTTATTTTTGGAAACCAGCACAACCAACAGATTAGTGACTACGCTGTAGGTTGCGCGCGCAATGCAGGCTTCCCAGGGCCAATGTCAAACTTCAGTGCGACGGTGTGTTTGTCGTTATTTATTATAAAACAATTATTAGATTCGGTTTTGTTTTATCTGGAATAATCAAGGTCTAGGAAAATGTTATCAGCCGAGCCCGAAAACCTCGACCTTGATTATTCCGGATATCACAAAAGCCTTATCCAATAATTGTTTACAAATAACATTTAAAAAGGTCGCAAGACTGAAATGAAAGCTACTTCACAAGTTACCTGTTCAATTACTAAATTAACTTGATTCCAATAGTTTTCTCCTTTTGATATGCGGATATGGGATATGACAATGACAATGACTCCACTCCCCCCCACCCCGCCGCCGCCGCCCCCCCCCCCCCCCCCCCTTCAAAAACAATTATGAGAAAAAGAAAAAAAATGGGAAATACGCCTGGAGGGACGCAAAGAGTTGGCTCTTTATGTTTTGCTTGGGTAATATCCTTAGACCCGTTGAAGCTAAACATTTTGCCTTGACTTATGGTAGGTATTTTTGATTTGCGGCAGCGGCAGCTGAGACACACTTTTCTAGCTCATGACGCACCAGTTAAAAGTATAGTTGTGGATGAAAACGAGGAGTTCTACATTTCTGGTTCAGAAGATGGAGATATAAAGGTAACTACAAACTGCACTTTTAAATCGGGCTATTGAAATGTTCACCTTTTACTGAGGTTCAAACATGTTCTCAAAGCATTGCCTTGTCCCTGTACGGCGTTTTGCCAGGCCTTCTCGGTCAGTTCACTTCGGTAACGTATCCGAGGCGAATTGGCGGGAAACGCCTCTTTTTTCCGCTCGGACCGTGTGACCCGAAACGCATTAGCTGCGCACAATAATGAGGCCTAGGGACTAGGCAGCTCAAAGCATTGTGAATGCTCTATCCAGTGTGTTTACAATGAATGACGAAGTGGATTTACCGACAAAAAAATGTGCAGACAAATGCAGACAAAGTCTGGAGGAAAATGAGGAAGCCTTTTTAACGCATCTCCCTTGCCTCACACTACAAAAGCCCCTAAGCCCCTCCTCTTTAAATTTCTGCGACTTATGGAAATCAAGCGAGTGTGGTGTTTTCTACAGACCCCTTGTCGGCTGAGTGACCAAATTAAGGAATTGGTATATCTTTCTGTTAGGTTTGGGGGCTAGCTGTGCATGAAGAATTGGAGTCTTATCCAAAAGAACACGGCAGAGGAGCGTATCTCCTCAAATACGGGACTCAGGGTGTGGCTCTTATGCACCTACAGCCCAATGGTCAACTGTTTTCGTGTGGTGGAGACGGCACTGTCAAATGCAGACAGCTGTCAATCAGAGAAACTATCGTCAACACCAAGTTACCTTGAACTGGGTTTTGCGTCGATCAAAAAAAAACCTCGAAGTGGATTCTCTGTCAGATTGATTGTCAAGATGCTTTGAACTGGGCTTTATTTTGATCAAACAACTGCTTTGAAAGGGAGCTGTTGAAAACAAATCATCGGAGTGACTGCTCAGTCAGCTACTTGGTTCGGCAGCTATTACTCGCAGAAATAATCCTGTCATGCTGCAAAGGAAAGTCTTATGCTTCAGTGGACATTGTCAGGGAAGCAAATCAAAGTCTCATATAATCTATAATACTCGTCACATCTGTTGAAAAACACCTGTCATGTTGCGCCCCCCCCCCCCCCCCCCCAAATGTTAATTCACGTATCACCCATTTGCAATAGGCCATTTCCGAGTTCCCCCGGGCCTCGGTATCAAAACGAGGTTAAGTGCTCAGCCTTTGATATGGAAATGATTCTTTATTCTTATGCAAATAAAAATCGTTTTCATAAGAACGGTTGTGCACTTGGCCTCATTTTAAAGTGAGGGTTTTTGGAACTCGGAAGTGGGCTATTAAACTCGAATCTCAGCATTGGGAAAGGAGAGAAGAAGTGCTCTCGGGGAAACGTTAAATATATTGGTTGAGTAGGCGTGACATGAAAAATACTCAGATTCAGTCTGTTGTTTCAACGAAATTTGATGAGTATTGTTGGTCATTTCAACATGTATATAGCCGTTCCCTACATTGATGGAGAGGCAACCTTGCATTCCTCGCGAACTTCAACCTTTTAATGTGAAAGGGACTGAATGAACATCGTAAGCTGAAAAAGCGTAAAAACCGATAAGATTTTCATTAAACAAAGAGCTTGAATGTAATCTCAAAATAGATACAATGTGTACAAATTTAGGAATTACATTTTATCATGCCAAGACTTGGTTGTCCGAAAAGGGGTTGCATCTGTTACGCAACGATTTTTACAACATAAACGTTTGGAGACGTGTTTGTGTATCAGGGGGCTTCTATTCAAAAGCACCCTAAAAATTAGTCGTAATTTTTTTTTTAACCCCTGCATTTAACAATCCGGTCCTCTCAAACAGTATGTTCTAAACGAAGAATTTGAACAACAGATCACGGAAAAGCTTTTTCTCGAATTTCACGAAGGCTCCATTACCAGCGTCTGTTCGGAAAAAGAGCCCGCGCTCCACCTCCTTCTGGGTGATCAAGAGAATCGCTGCACTTGCAAAACAAAAAAGTTACGTTTAGGTTCTTTTGGCTCTAGAACAATCAATTTTGTTACATTTGTATTGTACCCTTCTTTGTAAAATATGTGAAATAGGCTCTGAGTTCTAAAAACTGACACTTTCAAAACGAGGCTAAGGGCCTGTTTACATGGAGGTAGGGGACCCCATAACCTACTTAGGTGGGGTAACCCGCCTCCCGCCTGCCATATAATCTCCAGGAGATCCATCACGTGTAATGTCTCATTTTAATTTGATCACATTTACATGTTAGGTGGGGTGACCGCCGCAGGTTACCTCACCTACCTGGGGTCCCCCACCTCCATGTATACAGGCCCTAAGTGCAAAACCTTTCTTGTGAAAATGAGTTAAATTTGCATGAGAGTAAAAATTCATTTATATCGCCCTTAGCCTCGCTTTGAAACAGAGGCTTGGTAGGCATGATTTAAATTCGAATTGTAAATAAGCAGAAACATAAATGGGTTATGTAATTGACCCTGGCTGATAAAAATAAGGCTTGCAATTAGTCTTTAAGATATTCAAAAATAATTGAAACTGCTCTCGTAATTTTCTCCTCCTTTGAATCGCAAAGAACTGCGGTATTTGAGTATTAGCGTAATCGTTTAAAAAACTAAATACCAAAATGGTAGATTAAAGAAAAATTGAAACTGTATCTGTCCTTTTGTAACCGTCTGTGAAGTGTGGGACACATCAAAAACATGAGAACGGAACAAAGCTCAGGGAACAGGAAACTTCGTTCCCATGGCCACAAGGGGACGGAAGGAAGAAAGACCCTGGGACCTTGCGTCTCTCCACGTTGTCACAGGGCAAACTTGTATGCGTAGGTTGTTTTGAATAAAGGGAAAATTGCAGTGGATCGTGAGTAAAATGTGGTGGGTCCTGAGTCATGATATTTTGGTTTGGTGGGTGGTTTGATTGGTGGTTTCGGAAGCGTCTTCCTCCCCCCCTCCCCCTAGAGCTATAATCCCCGACGCCTGCCCCCACGGTACATTTGCAAATCAAGATGGCCGCCATTAACGATCTCACGAAAAAATAAGGGACGGTCAACTGTCTGTCGAACTACCCATAACTCGAACTTTTTCTTCTTCCCTTTAAAGGTTTAGGAGTCGACTGTATATTGGTTGAACTTGTACAAATGTTCACAGTTTTGTATCCTCCAGGATTACCTGTTCAAATGTAAGCTGCAAATTACTGTGGTCCTTTGTCCACATTTTATGCTGTGTCACCTGCGTCAAAGCGGCAGCCATCTCGTCTGTTCCTGTATTTCCTTTGCTTCCCATTACTTCGCGCCTGGTGAAAAAGCATAAGCTTAAGGCTTGTTTAGACTCGGGAATCCGTAATGCATACATCACTGGATTGACTAAGGAGTTGAAAAAAAATATGAAGAAAGTCACCAGGAAAATGTTGTTAGTTACTTTGTACCCAAGAAAGACTATCAGGTTATAAACAATTGTAGGGATCCAGGAACCCGAGGCGATAAGAGATGCAATTAATAAGGTCTTCGTTAGGCGTCTGTTTTGCAAGGCTCTGTTTTGGTGATGAGGAACAGTTTTTTGCTGAAACTTTCTCCAAATACCGATGTTCAGGCCGCAGATAGTCAGAACAATAGACAAGCCGTATAAACACAGTAAAAAATACAAATCCACGACGCTTAATGATTTTAGTAGAAAAAATGTAGAAATAGAACCAAGGATAGCCAATAACCACACCGTCAAAATAACAAGTCTGTATGCTCGCGTAGAAAGTGTCCGGTGCTTCAGCGGCCAATAGAAGGCGTAAAATCTCTCAGCAGATATCAAAGCAGCAGAAATAAAAGAGGCCTGCGCGAAAACAACAATAATCATTTTGAGAAAAACGGGAGATCTTTCCTGCGATAACTGTTGGTAAGTCACGAGGGTAAAAGTAGATATAGGTAGACACACACTTCCCAACAGTAAATCAGCAAAAGCCATATTTACAACAAGATATAAACTTTTCTTTGCCCGAAGCTTCTTGATAAATGTAAAGGTAATAATTGTGAATAAATTTCCCAAAGTAATGAAAGCAGCTTCCCAGCTAAGAACACAACTCCAAGTGATGACTTGTGCGTTAGGAAGGACTTCTTCAGTATGTGAAGGGGGCTCGTCTTGTAAGTCCTTTGTGGCTGCCATCTTCTTCATTTCTTGTTTCTGGCGTAAGTGAAGTCCTTACTTACGGAGTGGAAAAAACCTGGCAATAAAGCCAATCTTTCTCACAGAGGCAATTTTGCTGATTTAATGAAGGTAAAATCCCTTATTTTTCACTACCGGAGCTTTAAATAACGCCTGTTTTCCGGCCACATAACAAAGCAGGACAATATTTGGCATATCTGACAGTAATGAGACCCGTGTCAGGGGCGGATCCAGGATTTTTTTTAGGAGGGGGTGCACTCCTCTCTTTCTCTACTTCAACACCAATAAACCACATAGTTTTTTTTTGCAGAATACCAGTTGTATTAGAAAACCACAGGTCATCTCAGGAGGGGGGAGGGGGGGTGCGCACCCCCTGCACCCTCCCCCTAGATCCGCCCCTGCGTGTAATACACTTTTTGGAAACGATAATTCATCAACTACTTCCCTATGCTTGTTATGCGAGAAGCCGCTACTAAAGAATATGAGAAATACCTTATATAAAATTATCCCGAAATCACGGATACAGTTAACATTGCAGTCTAAACAATAAAATAATGCAAAACAAAATACATAGGCAAGAGTAACAGGCTCCTCGCTATAAAAGATAAAGTTAAGTTGAATGAGTGACGTCATTAGATAATGACAAGTTCGATTCAAAGAAGTACGAAGAGAACTTTAATTTCAGGCAAACATTAAAATTAAGTAATATCATGCAGTCAAACTTATATGAAGCGGCATGGAAACAAAAGGGCTATTTTCTGGCAAATATTGACAACCGACTGATTTCAGCAAAAAATTACTAAAGGTATGTCGCTAAAATCCTCAACAAAGATTAAACAACAACAACAACAACGAAAAAAAGGTGCAAGCGACAATAAAGTTAATAAGCAAAAGAATTTTTCTGTGGTTGTCAAAAAGGTAACTTCAAGAATAACAAAAAAAGCAACTGAGGATACAAATGGAAACACAAAGAGGGCCCCGATCAGTAGGCCAAGAAGTAAGCAAATTTATCGCATCAGCCAAGAAATTTTTCTGCGACCGTTAAAATAAATATATCCCAATATAGCAAGAGCGAAAAAAGTCTGGAGCAATAAAATGGCAAATGGAAAGAGGAACTTCAGTTGATACCCTGCTGGCGGAGCGGAGGTTTCTTTCCAAAATGATTATTGGCACGTACGAAGTCGCTCGCCCCGCAGACATTCGCGTAGTTGGCTTGTTTGCGTAAACAAGTCGACTATGAGAATGTCAGGCGACTTCGTGCGTGCTATGAGCCATCAGAGCCATGCCGGAAAGAAAACTCAGCTAGAGGGTATCAGAAGACCACAGATCTAGCAAATTAACGTTCTTGCGGTAATTTACCCATTAGGTTAGAATCGTTTCAACAGTCGCGTTTGGTAAATGTTGTTTGGTGAAGTTATGGCCTTTTGCGAGCCCTCCTTGCCTTTCCCATTCCCCTCTTATGTCTTTAAAGATTTTTCCTGTTATTGTTTTTACGTTATTTTTGTTTTCATTGAGTGAAATTTGCTAAAAACATGGCCTGCTGAGGGACCTTTCTATTTCTTTCTCATTTGCATTTCTTTTCCTACTTGCGACTTTTACCTTTTAAATTTCCACATTTTTGTTATTTGTCCTGGAATAGTTTTTCTTATCACATTATATATTTAAGGAGGAGGAATGGACATGTTCATGGTCGTATCACCACACTTTTTGCTATTTTGTTATTCGTGCCACAATTTTCTTTTTTGCTGCATTATTTTTCGGTGAGGGTAAAAGGAGGAATGAGTTTGCGGAATGGCATGTGGCACGGCTTGCGGAATGAGATAATTAGGCCGAATGAAAAATATGGAAAATGGCGCAAAGAAATAAATTAAACTGAAAAACATGTGCGCGTCTAAAAAATGAAGTTTGTTTCTTCTTTGCTTTCAGTCAAAAATAAGACTAGAAATAATGTTTAATAATATTCTAGATAAAAAAGAAACCTTTTTTGACGATAAAAATTTCATTCCTTTAAAGTCCCAAAAATCACATTTTTGGCAAAGGGGTTAACCCATCGTTTTGTCCAAAAATGTCATTTTTTTCTTTATTTATTCTTGGTCAAAATAAGGCTAGAAATAATGTTGAATAATGTTCTAGATAGAAAAGAAACCGTTGAGGGTAAAAGGCGGAAGGAATGAGTTTGCGGAATGGCATAATTATGTGAAATCTAATACATGCAGAACGACCCAAAGAAATAAATTAAAGTGAAAAGTGCGTCCTTTTTTGGCGCCAATCAATTTGCAAACGCAGCCGCTGTTTTAATGTTGGCAATCAAAAGGCCACGAAGGCTCATTGTCGATTAGCCTTTTCCGCACAGCCACAAAGATTCTTCTTGCCTTTATTAGTCGGGCTGCATGGCAGAACCAATTCTGCAGCACGAAAGTGAACCATTGAAGCAAAGATGTTTTGGAAGGTCACGCTCCCCTCTATTTAACTTTTTCTGCAAAAGATGTTTGCACGATTAACGTAACAGTTTCCTTTTCGCTATATTTGTATCTGCAACCGCGTGAGAAGTGTTTCTTTTTCAGACGATGGGTTTGGAGATGAAAACGGATCTGGTATTTTGTTAAGTTTCCGGCACGCGAAGCTAAAAGCCGCTGGAGAAGGGCGAGTTCGAATCCTGGCAATTGAGTGTGTCTTTTTTTCTTTTTTTCCCCTTCCTACAGTTTTAGCATTTTTTCACGATCAAACGCACACTCTCAAACAAAGAAGGAAGGTGCGAAGACACGCGGAAAGGCCGAAAGGAGACAGAGAGAGTTCGCTTTATTCGATTTCTGGATAAGAGATTAATGTTTGACTCAGGGTGTTCATTTAGTCTCAAATATGATCTGATCCGTCCACCGTATTAATTCGTATTAAACCGTTCTGTTCCCCCTAACGTTTTGACATTTGACTTTATTATAATGGTGGGCAGAACACACACACACACAGAGAGAGAGAGAGAGAGAGAGAGAGAGAGAGAGAGAGAGAGAGAGAGAGAGAGAGAGAGAAAGTATTGTCGCTACTTTCTGCTCTGGCTTGTTGGTTTAAGCCAGCAGTAATAAATGGACCTGAAAAAAAGTTGCTCACTCAAATTGGCGCCAGAAAAAGGCGCGGCAAAGACGCGCACATGTTTTTCAGTTTAATTTATTTCTTTGTGCCATTTTCCACATTTTACATTCTGCATAATTATGTCATCCTGCAAGCCGTGCCACATGCCATACCGCAAACTCAATCCGCCTTTTACCCTCACCGATTATTTTTAACAACCTCGAGTCATTTTTTGCAAACGAATTTGTTAGTAAAAAGTTGCATCTGCTTCGTCGTTTTAACTTTGAATCTTAAACTTACTTCAATATTCGATGGACTTTTCCGCAATCGTTTAATAGTTTTTGCTTTTTGGTATCATTATTTGCAGACAAATTTTTGCCAAAGAATTCAATCAACGACAGATATGCCGCGCTGTTCATGTGATCGTACATTCTCGTCCCCATAGCCCGTCGTTGCTTGGCCAAATCAAGCCGAGTGGCTCTGGGGACGTGAATGCTGTTCCTACGAAACAGCTGTCCCAGCTATCCACAGTTCAGCCTCGTTCCCAAGGTCCTATCTCTTCCTTCCTCAAAAGACGCTGGGTTGTCCTGCAAAGGTAAATTTTCTACGTAGCTTCAGCCTAGCTGCTTTGCTTACTGCATTAAAGCTACGGTAACACAGGGAAAAAAAGTGCATCTTGTTTAGCAACATTGCTGCCAAACGAGCTTAAAAGCGATGTTGCACGTTTTATGCTACCTTCATTCACATCAGGTTTTTTGCAAATTGCAACAATGTTGCAAAACCAGTTGCACGTTTACGTTGCCCGTTTTAAGGACAGTTCTCATGAATTGAAAACTATTTAGCAAAATACATAAAGCTTTAGTTCCATTACTCTTCCCACACGCATAAATTGTGGGTGCTAGCAAGATTACGTGTAAACCATTTTGGCAGGGATCATAGTTTAAACTAGTATAATTCTCTTTCAAAGCCGCCAGGCCGAGTTCGCTTTAAGCAATCGCTAGCGTAAGCATCAAAGGCAAGGACCATCAGATTCTATTACTACGTTTCTTAAAGTGATGTTACACGGGACGATTCGCCACGACGATTTTTTGCGCAACACAGCATTGCAGTTTTGGAACAATGTTGTAACTAATCGAAACAATGTCGCAACAATGTTGCAACGCTGTATTAGCTAAAAATCGTCGTTGCGAATCGTCTCGTGTAACATCACATTTAGTTAACGAACAACATCATAGAAAGAACGTTGGAAAGAGCTTATGAAATTCGGTCTCTTCGGCTCTGGGCGATCGCGAGTAAGAAGGATTTTATTAACTTGCATTCAGATGCTTTTGATACAGTTTTTGGAGGTAATTTGGTCCATGCCTAAAAATTTCGCATTTTTCCAAAAACCGCTCGATAAATTTTTTTATAAATTCGACAATTCCGAGATCGTTGTGCACGTGCATATGAAACTTGAAAACAATGCCAGTGAATACTGAGGACGCTCACTTGTAAACACAAAATCTGGGGGGAAAATTGGTTATGTTTGAGTCCCTATTTAAAAGCCTTCCCTGTTTTCAATGTTCTTGAAACTTGCAGGGAATATTTCTTGACAATTGGTCTCGGAATTGTCGGATTTATAAAAAAATTTATCGAGCAGTTTTTGGGAAAATGCGAAATTGTTAGGCATGGACCAAATTACCTCCAAAAACTGTATCGAAAGCAGCTGAATGCAAGTTAATAAAATTCTTCTTAGTCGCGATCGCCCAGAGCAATTCCCCTCTTTTTTTGTATGCAGTTTTTAATGGAATCAAACCAACATGACATGAAGCCTCGTTCCCAAAGCTTATCATTTTCTTAAAATATTAGCGAATTGTGCGGCTAGCATGCTATTTCACTGCTTTGATGATTCTTAAAACTGCATTTCGAAATATCTCGAAAACGCTCTCATAGAATTTCTTCAAACTTTGCCATAATGGAGGCATTTATAACAGGTACATACTCCCTTAAGCGATTTCTTTAAAAAACTCCTGGTACAGAGAAACACAACGATAAATGAAAAACGTAATGGCATCATTACGTTGCCATGGCGACTCCGATTGCAATAAAACCCAGATCATAAGAAATTTTCATCTTTATATAATACAGTTGTGGTAACCTTTTTTCCATATCTTTACTCATGCCGACGTAGTTAATGCTCAAACTTGGGAGGTATCAACCCCAAAAAATCCAGTCGAGCCACCTTAAGAAGAATATATCAAAGATTGAGTGTTTTGTTTACATTCTACCAATTTCAAACAAGTTTTTGGTTGTGAAGTTGAGCGTTTCAATGATTATCGCTATTTTTCTTCAAAGTATATCGTCAGCTTGATGAGTTTCCACGGATGATCACAATTTCGTATCCTCCACAATTTCCCTTCGAAAGTGAGCTTTACCTTGTTGTGATTGGATGCGATATCAGCTTTTCCTGCATTTCCTTCGCTGTGCTTTACTTCCTGCCTTTTAAAACAGAAGAAATCTAAAGATTGCCTAGACTCAGGAATTCTCAAAGCGTACACTATTGGATTGATAAACGAGCTGCTAAAATGTATAAACAAAGTTAGGAGGAAAATGTTTTCAGACATTTTGTATCCATAAATACTTATCAAATTGAAAATAATCGTCGGGAGCCAAGAACACGAAGTTGAAACAGATACTAATAATAACGCCTTTGTCAGGCGCTGATTTTGTAAGGCTCTGTTTTGGTGATGAGAAGTAGTTTTTTGCTGGCATTTTCGCCAGATACCGATGTTAAAACCACAAATTGTGAGAGCTACAAACAAAGCGTAGAAAGATACGAAAGTATACACAGCTACAGGGGTGAAGAATGGCAGAAGATAAACCGTATGAAAAAGAGTTGCTACAATCCACACCGTCAAAATAAACAGCTTGTATGCTCGCATAGTAAGTGTTCGGTGCTTCAATGGCCAATATATGGCGTAAAATCTCTCTGCAGATATCAAAGCAGCGCTAATGAGTGACGCTTGCGAGAAAACCGTAACGACAATTTTTAAAAAACTGGTTGGAGATGTAAGTTCCTGCGATAACCAGTTACGAGTACCAAGAACATAAACAGATGTAGGAAGACACAAACCTCCAAGCACCAGAGCAGCAAACGCCATATTCAGAACAAGATATAAACTTTTCTGAGTTCGGAGCTTTTTGTTAGATGCAAAGAGTACAATAGTGAGCAAGTTTCCAACGACAATAACAACAGCTTCCAACGCAATAGCAAAACTCCAAGTGATGACTTGTGCCTTCGAAACGATTTCCCTGGTACTGTAAGGGACGTATTGTGTGAGTTCGTCGTAACTGATATAATCGCCATTGCTTCGTTTTCTACGAACGTCACTTAAAAGAGAAACAATACCAAATGTTGTAGTTTGTTATCGAAGGCTTAATCTGTCATATTTGAATAGTGATGTGAAAATGGCTTTTCTGTAAACGCAATCTATTTACTCAGTAATATCATCCGCAAAACACAATTTTCGGGCAAAGATTAATTCGCACCTGTTTACAATAAGTATTCAAAACTACAAGAAAATTACCATCGCCACAAACACAAATTTGTAGCATCAGCCTTGTACTATTACATGTTATTTACATTTAGTGTACACCACACAAGTAAATCAGTAGTGCTTTTAGTTCCCCAGCGCTGATTGGTTTAAGCTTGGGTGATTAACCTGAAAAGTACTATTCACTACTGAGACATTAAAAACTTGAACTGCGCTTTTTTTCTTTGATTACAGGATTTCGAGGCGAGGCGTTTGTGGCCGATCGGTCAAAACCTCGAACTCCGGATCTGGAGGTCCGGGGTTCAAGCCTCGCCCGTCACGTTGTTTCCTTAGACAAAGAACTTTACTCCTCTTTGTCTCTCCTCACCCAGGTGTATAGATAAAGACAAACTTCTGGCGAGGGTAATCCTGCGATAGACTAGCTTCTCGTCCAGGGAAGAAGTAGCAATACTTCTAGGCATGCTTCATGCTAAGGAAACCAAGATACCCGCAGGCCGTTTGGGCATTTAGGTCGTGTGCACCTTAACCTTTTCTATTTTTTCACCTTTACAGGGTTGCGGAGTCCAAAGAAATTGGAATAATGTTTCTGAAGATCGTCCACCGTTTCAAGTCCTTCATTTCGTTCACATTGTTTGACCTTATTTCATCCGGTTACCATGTGACATTGTCAGCGTTAATACATTGCGCGGCGCGCAAATTTTTCTAGCATTTGACAAAAATAAAGTAGTTTTGGGTTTTCTAGTTATTCAGCTTGCTTGGTATATACTAAAACAATTATTCACCTCAGTGTCGGTGGCTAGTGGTGGATTTTTACCTCCACTTCTGTGAATAATTGTTAAAAAATAAAGCATATCAGATTTGTTGTGCAGTAGCTTCCAGCTATGCTGTACTGAGTTTTAATAAGAACGAAACAGCTGTCTACAGCTGTAACCCGACTCTGTTGGGCTCTTTCGTATGAAATGTTGATGCTTCGCGAAGTTAATTTTCTACGTAGCAACATCGTTGTTTCTTTGTTTGTTATGTTGGAAGGAAAGCAGCAACTATTTAGCACAATACATTACAAAATCTTTGTTTCCTTTTTTTTTTTCTCCACACGATTTTCTTTCCATAATGTACTTGCACCAAATCTTAACTTGACGTAGAAGATATTCATTTGGCACGTATGAGTTTGCTCAAGCGAAGAGAATTTGACCAAAGGAGTGACTCCAATGCAGCATATCATTATTTGTCGTTCATTTCGGGTTAGGTGAACACATTCGGCAAAATACATGTATATAAAAGAGTAAGAAAGTCTATTTTCTCACGGACGTAGGAAAACTGCCACAAATTATAACACATCAATAGTATACTGGAATTGCTAGAATTCAAAAGCACTATATGTGCTCGAAAAACAACAATAATAACCAAGCAGTTAAGGTACTAAATTTAAGATAAATTAGAAAAAATAAAACGAGAATTAACGTAGCAATCACGGAACAAGTGAGACGCTGAGTTTATAACCCTTTAAGCTCCAAGAGAGATCAGAATCAAACTTCTCCTTGTGATATCACCGCTTTGGTACACAGAGTGGTAGCGAGAATTAATGGCATGATGAATTTGATTGAAATTTTGATAACTTCTCCCTACTAGTTCTATTGGAAATGTATAGGGGGAGCAAATGAAAATTTTAATTTTAATATTTGGGTAAAAAGGTAAAAAAAAACACAAAACATTTACTCACAGTTTTAGCAGTCAGCCATGTTGAATGGTTTGTTCTCATCTTGGTGTTCTGAATGTTGTGAAGTTCAGTTTGATACTGTGACCAGCGCTTTTCCAGTCGCACTTGTCTACTCTCTTGACTCGCAAGTCTGTAGGATAAAAGTAGACAACTAGCACCTAGCATTTACAAATATATAATGTGAAAAGCAAAAAGTTTATAACAGTTACACCTAATGTTAAACAAGAGACCTCCTTTAGCATCATCTCCTTCCTACAACTGAAACGATGAGGGTCAACGATGCAATTAATATCGATACCATTGTTCCCTACTAAAGTGTTTCTATCCCCCTATGACTTTTTAGGGCAGAGGTTATGTTGTTGGTGCTAGCTAGTGTATAGCCCCCACCCACACCCCCTCCCCGTTTCCTTTTTCAGGGGCTCATTTCCGCCTAAGGTTTTCAACGGCAACTGAAGATGACGTATTTCTGACCTCCTTTTTATGGAAGACTTGTTTTATAACTATTACGGGAAGAGTTTTTGCACCGTTGCACCTAAGGTCAAGCTAGAGAGCCAGTCTTTTAATACATAGTCCTATCAGTGCAGAAAAAAGAGACATTGGCCGTACAGTGAAACCCCGCCTTACGGTCACCTCGTTGTTACGGCCACTTTTTTTATCCGCCCAGCAAAACGGCCATACAGTTTCTTGTTAAAAACTCTCGTTAATACGACCAATTTGTTTTGGCACATTGGTGACTGTATTAACGGGGTTCCACTGCACTTGCCAACCTAGTAACAAAAGTCTTAGAAAGGATTATAGAGTAAGTGCGCGGCGGCCATTTGAAGGAGTAAAACAATTAAACGCTTTTTCTTTGGGAAAAAATTTTCACTTTTATGCAAATATTTTTTTGGTGTTTAATTCTCCAACATGGTCGCCTCGCACAGACTCTATACACTTCTGTCTGACTTACTTACGTCAGTGGCAATTTAACAGTTCAAGGTACTCATTGATAAACAAAGCGAAGAAAATATACCTTTTGAGTTACAGCTTCTCGTTAGAGATGTTTTATTGGAACAATTTAGGTTTCTGCGAAACTTCCCACCTACCCCTCCCTAACCCAACATTTTGTCCCAAGTGAGACGCAAATGTTAACGTTGAGTTAGGGGAGGAGTAGGAGGACGGTTTCCCAGAAACCTAAATAGATCCGTTTTATGAACCAATACTTATTTTTTTGATCTCGATTAGTACCTGTCCTGTATCAGTGACTGTATCCGTGCATCAATGGTGCTGTTACTTTTGTATGATAACAGGTTAGTGGTTTCTTTTTTCCAGTATTTGTTGAGCGTAGGAAAATTTTCCAGAGGGAAGGAAAAAGGTACCGCCGTCTGAAAACAAACAAAAATTTATACTTTTTGCAAATGCTTTTAACAGACAAATTGGTTTCTTTTATCTCCGTATATCAATAATTAAAGTCAAGTGCAGAGTAAAGATTGTTGTTTAGCTCTGTCTACAGTGCCTCTCAATTCAGAGTGAAACTACGCGGAAATCGACTCGACCGGCCTCATGATCACTAATGTGTCGCGAGCGGAGAAAACTATAGCATTTACTTAGTCAAAGGTAAGAATATGATCCAAAGTATAATATACTCTTTATAAAGGAGAAAGCACAAACAAGCGGTATTTTAGCTAATATATTCTAGTTAGAGGCTGAGAATAATTATGTATGTGCGTACAAGAGTGGTGTTGGCCCGTCTATACCTTTAAAAACTGTCGTAAATTATTAGCGAACACGTCTCTCTTTCTGAGGGGAGGAGGCGGCTATACACAGGCTGACGCAGATTACAAGGACGAATTAGGCAAGACGCTCAAACTATAAAACAAGGCGTGCCACAGGGTTCTGTTTTAGGACCTGTTTTGTTCCTGCTTTCCACTACGGCAATCGAGATCTACTGTTGATATTTTCGCGGACGATGCAACATTAACAGCTACTGCGCGCTTTTCGGATATTTAATCTCAGACCCAGTACCTAAATAAAACCCTTTGCAAAAACGGTTCGGTGTCACTCTTGACTGGAATATGACTTAAGACTCAAATATTAACGAACTTTGCAAAAAGAAATATCTAAACACCTAGCTCTCCCTAAGAACGTGATTCCCTAGGTACGAAGGAAAGAAAGAGAAACTTATAACGAAGTTATCAAACCTATTTTAATGTACGGGACGGGGTATCGTTTGGGACAGCTGCTTAGCGGAATCCTGTCACATGATGACCACGGGATTCTCAAGCTTCAATAACCTGAAATGGCTGCCTGTTACTGAAGCAGTCTTTTAATAAAACAAACTCTTTAGTTTATAAAAGCTTCGATAGTATTTTAATACCCCGATTTACATACATGATTTATCAATCAAGAATTCGGACATCCAAAGACATGCAGTACTCGTAATTTCGATCCAAATTTGGGAGGGCGAACCTTTAAGGACAGAAAAGTTACAAGGTTGATCACAAGTCATTATCTACAATTTCCTGTTCAAAAGTGAGCTGTAAATTATTGTGATCTGTAGTCAATGTTCTTCGGTGTATCACCAGCGTCAAATCGGCAGCCATCTCGTTTCCTTTTAAATTTTCTTGGCTTCGCCTCACTTTCTTCCTTACGAAACAACACTGATTCAAGGCTTGTTTAAACTCGGGAATTCGTAATGCGTATACGACAGGATTGATAAAGGAGTTGGAAAAATACATAAAAAAAGATACAAGGAAAATGTCGTCAGACATTTTGTACTCAAAAAAGTCTGCCAAGTTGTAAACGACGATAGGCAGCCAAGAACTCAAAGCCATAAGAGAAACAAACATCAAAGCCTTTGTTAAGCGCTGGT
>OZ037994.1:9821979-9846979 GCA_964035705.1 Porites rus
GGCTTCATAACTCAGTTGGTAGAGCATCGCACCGGCAATCGCGAGGTCACGGGTTCAAACCCCGTTGAAGTCCTGAATTTTTTTCAGTCTTCTTTACGCAATTGCATAAATTGCGTTCACTGCGACGATCATTCGTTCATTTTCACTTTTCGTAATATACATTACGTTCATATAAATAGTATCTTTGTTGGAATAAGAATCTTCCAGCGTCTATATTTATCATTGTCCGTTTCGATCCCAGATCTGCTGCGTAGTAAACTTCAAAACGCCTGTCTTTAGGAAACTGCACTTAGTCCTAGACTTCTGCGTTTTCAAACAGCAAGGCTGTAGCAGACTGCTGGCAACGATGCGGAATGGAGACTTTTTTATTAAGGCTCTCGATTAAATCTGCAGACTACTCCACGGAACTACTTGCGCCAGAAAGTAGAGGATGGTTTCGCGTAAATTCTTTTGATAACCGCTGAGGGTAAGAGGCGGAATGAGGTTGCGGAATGGCATGTGGTATCGCTTGCGGAATGACATAATTATGTGAAATCAGGAGCCGAATCTGCTCCTGGTAGAATGTAATATATGCAGAATGACCCAAAGAAATAAATAAAACTGAAAAGTGCGTACTTTCTTGGCGCCAATCAACTTGCAAACGCAGCCGCTGTTTTAATATTGACAAACGATGACAATCAAAAAGCCACGAAGACTAATTGTCGATTAGCCTTTTCCGCCCAGCCGCAAAGATTCTTCTTGCCTTTACTAGTCAGGCTGCATGGCAGAACCGATACTACAGCACGAAAGTCGGCTATTGAAGAAAAGATTTTTTGGAAGGTCACGCTCCCTTCTACTTAATTAATTTTTTCTGCAAAAGATGTTTGCACGAATAGCTTTACAATTTCCTTTTACCTATATTTGTATTTGAAACCGCGTGAGAAGTGTTTCTTTTTCAGACGGTGGGTTCAGATATGAAAACGGATCTTGTACTTTGTTTCCTTAGCTGCTTGGTTAAGTTTCCAGCACGCGAAGCTAACAGCTGGCGGAGAAGGGCAAGTTCCAATCCTGGCAATTGAGTGTGTGTCTTTTTTTTCTCCCTTCCTACCATTTTAGAATTTTTTCACGATCAAACGCACACACTCACACAAACAAGGAAGGTGCGAAGACACGGGGAAAGGCCGAAAGGAGACAGAGAGTAGTTCGCTTCATTCGATTTCTGGATTACAGATTAATGTTTGACGCGGGGCGTTTATTTAGTCTCAAATATGATCTGATCCGTCCACCGTATTAATAACGATAATTAATAATCCCTAGAATTGTAGCTAACCCGACCTCACGTTCAACAAGCGTTCTTTTCGCTATAGCGTTTTGACATTTGACTTTACTATAATGGTGGGCAGAAAGAGAGAAAGTATTGTCGAAAGCAACAAAAATAAATTAAGTATCGATTAAGTAGTTACATAGACACAAATGCAGTAAAGCTTATCGCTACTTTCTGCTCTGTCTTGTTGGTCTAAGCCAGAAGTAATAAATGGACCAGCAAAAAAGTTGCTCACTCAAATTGGCGCCAAAAAAAGGCGCGGCAAAGACGCGCACATGTTTTTCAGTTTAATTTATTTCTTTGCGCCATTTTCCATATTTTACATTCCGCATAATTATGTCATTCTGCAAGCCGTGCCACATGCCATTCCGCAAACTCAATCCGCCTTTTACCCTCACCGATTATTTTTAACAGCCTTGCGTCATTTTGTGCAAACTAATTTGTTAGTTACAAAGTTGCGTCTGCTTCGTCGTTTTAACTTTGGATCTCACTTACTTACTTCAATATTCGATGGACTTTTCCGCAATCGTTTAATAGTTTTTGCTTTTTGGTATCATTATTTGCAGACAAACTTTTTGCCAAAGAATTCAATCAACGACAGATATGCCGCGCTGTTCATGTGATCGTACATTCTCATCACCAGAGCCCGTCGTTTCTTGGCCAAATCAAGCCGAGTGGCTCTGGGGACGTGAATGCTGTTCGTACGAAACAGCTGTCCCAGCTATCCACAGTTCAGCCTCGTTCCCAGGGTCCTATCTCTTCCTTCCTCAAAAGACGCTGAGTTGTCGAGCAAAGCTTAATTTTCTACGTAGCTTCAGCCTAGCTGCTTTGCTTACTGCATTAAAGCTACGGTAACACGGGCAAAAAACGTGCATCTTGTTTGGCAACATTGCTGCCAAACGAGCTTAAAAGCGATGTTGCACGTTTTACTACCCACATTCACATCAGGGTTTTGCAAATTGCGACTAGTTGTTCCAGGAAGAAGGAATTCTGCCACAAAAAAAGTACAGTCATGTTACACGTTTTACCAGCCCAAGGCAAACTTGTTTTGTAGCAGGTGACGTAACTCCACACCAGTGTATGGCGTGACTCCCCCGTAATTTTCTCCAGTCAAGAAGTCGGTATTTACGCAACTTCCAATAACCTGATTTATTGCAAGACAGGTTTAATGTGGTGGGTAAAACTCGCAACATCGCTATTGAACTCGTTTTGCAACAATGTTGCAAAACCAGTTGCACGTTTACGTTGCCCGTTTTAAGGACAGTTGTCATGAATTTAAAACTATTTAGCAAAATACATAAAGCGTTAGTTTGTTTACTCTTCCCACACGCTTGCAAGATTACGTGCGAACCATTTTGGCAGGGATCATAGTTTAACTGTTTCAAAGCCGCCAGGCCGAGTTCGCTTTAAGCAATCGCTATATTACTACGTTTCTTAAGGTGATGTTACACAGGACGATTCGCAACGACCTTTTTTTTGCGCAACACAGCATTGCAGTGTTGGAACAATGTTGTAACTCTTTGAAACAATGTCGCAACAATGTTGCAACACTGTTTTTTCATATTGCGCTAAAAATCGTCGTTGCGAATCGTCTCGTGTAACATCACCTTTAGTTAACGAACAACATGGAAAGAACGTTGGGTAGAACTTATTAAATTCGGTCTCCAAGTTCTGAGTTCTCTAAATGGATTTAGGAAGAATATTTCAAAGATAGAGTTTTCTGTTTACCATTACCAATTTCAAACAACTTTTTGGTTGTGAAGTGGAGCGTTTCAATGATTATCGCTATTTTTCTCGAAAGTTTATCGTCAGCTAGATGAGCTTCCACGGGATGATCAGAATTTTGTATCCTCGACAATTTCCCGTTCGAAAGTGAGCTGTACCTTGTTGTGATTGGATGCGATATCAGCTCTTCTTGTATTTCCTTTGCTGTGCTTTACTTCCTGCCTTCTAAAACAGAAGAAATCTAAAGATTGCCTAGATTCAGGAATTCTCAAAGCGTACACTATTGGATTGATAAACGAGCTGGTAAAATGTATAAACAAAGTTAGGAGGAAAATGTTTTCAGACATTTTGTATCCAAAAATACTTATCAAATTGTAAATAATCGTCGGGAACCAAGAACACGAAGTCGAAATAGATACTAATAATAACGCCTTTGTCAGGCGCTGATTTTGTAAGGCTCTGTTCTGGTGATGAGAAGTAGTTTTTTGCTGGCATTTTCGCCAGATACCGACGTTAAGACCACAAATTGTGAGAACTAGAAACAAAGCGTAGAAAGATACGAACGTATACACAGCTAGAGGGGTGAAGAATGGCAGAAGATAAACCGTATGAAAAAGAGTTGCTACAATCCACACCGTCAAAATAACCAGCTTGTATGCTCGCGTAGTAAGTGTTCGGTGCTTCAGCGGCCAATAGATGGCGTAAAATCTCTCTGCAGATATCAAAGCAGCGGTAATGAGTGAGGCTTGCGAGAAAACCGTAACGACAATTTTTAAAAAACTGGTTGGAGATGTAAGTTCCTGCGATAACCAGTTACGAGTACCAAGAACATAAATAGATGTAGGAAGACACAAACCTCCAAGCACCAGATCAGCAAACGCCATATTCAGAACAAGATATAAACTTTTCTTAGTTCGAGACTTTTTGTTAGATGCAAAGAGTACAACAGTGAGCAAGTTTCCAACGACAATAACAACAGCTTCCGACGCAATAGCAAAACTCCAAGTGATGGCTTGTGCCTTCGAAACGATTTCCCTGGTAGCTGTAAGGGACGTATTGTGTGAGTTCGTCGTAACTGATCTAATCGCCATTGCTTCGTTTTCTACGAACGTTACTTAAAAGAGAAACAATACCAAATTTTGTAGTTTTTTATCGAAGGCTTAATCCATCACATTTGAATAGTGATGTGAAAATGGCTTTTCTGTAAACGCAATCTATTTGCTCAGTAATATCATCCACAAAAAACAATTTCCGGAAAAAGATTAATTCGCACCTGTTTACAATAAGTATTCAAAACTATAACAAAATTACCATCGCCACAAACACAAATTTGTAGCATCAGCCTTAGCTTGTACTATTACATGTTATTTACATTTAGTATACACCACACAAGTAAATATACCCCAGCGCTGATTGGTTTAAGCTCGTGTGATTAACCTGACAAGTACTATCCACTACCGAGACATTAAAAACTTGAACTACGCTTTTTTTCTTTGATTACAGGGTTTCGAGGCGAGTCGTTTGTGGCCGATCGGTCAACACCTCGAACTACGGATCTGGAGTCCTTCAAGTCCTTCATTTCGTTCACATTATTTGACCTTATTTCAACACCAGAGTTACCATGTGACATTGTCAGCGTTAATACATTACGCGGCGCGCAAGATTTAAATTTTCCGAGCATTTAACAAAAGTAAAGTACTTTTTGCTTTTCTAGTTAATAAGCTTGTGTGGTATATACTAAAACAATTATTCACCTCAGTGTCGGTTGCTAGTGGTGGATATTTACCTCTACTTCGGCGAATAATTGTTAAAAAATTGAACAAATCAGATCTGTTGTGCAGTAGCTTCCAGCTATGCTGTAGTGAGTTTTAATTAGAACGAAACAGCTGTCTACAGCTGTAACCCCACTCTGCTGAGCACTATCGTATGAAATTTTGATGCCTCGAGAAGTTAATTTTGTACGTAGTAACATCATTGTTTCTTTGTTTGTTATGATGCAAGAAAAGCGGCATGAGTATTCTGATCAGTTCCGAAAACTATTTAGTATAATACATTACATAAAACTTTGTTTTCTTTCTTTCTCCACACGATTTTCTTCCCATAATGTACTTGCACCAAATCTTAACTTGACGTAGAAGATATTCATTTGGCACGCATGAGTTTGCTCAAGCGAAGAGGATTTGATCAATGAAGTGATTCCAGTGCAGCATATCATTATTTGTCGTTCATTTCGGGTTAGGTGAACACATTCTGCAAAATACATGTATATGAAAGAGTAAGAAAAGTCTATTTTTTCACGGACGTAGCAAAACTGCCACAAATTATAACACATCAATAGACAAAAGTATAATGGCAATTGCTAGAAGTCAAAAGCACTATATGTGCTTAAAAAACAAGAATAACAACGAAGCAATTAATTAAGGTACTGAATTTAGGATAAATTAGAAAAATAAAACGAGAATTAACGTAGCATTCAGGGAACAAGTGAGACGCTGAGTTTATAACCCTTTAAGCTCCAAGAGAGATCAGAATCAAACTTCTCCTTGTGATATCACCGCTTTGGTACACAGAGTGGTAGCGAGAATTAATGGCATGATGAATTTGATTGAAATTTTGATAACTTCTCCCTAATAGTTCTATTGGAAATGTATAGGGGGAGCAAATGAAAATTTTAATTTTAATATTTGGGGAAACAGGTAACAAAAAAACATTTACTCACAGTTTTAGCAGTCAGCCATGTTGAATGGTTTCTTCTCATCTTGGTGTTCTGAATGTTGTGAAGTTCAGTTTGATACTGTGACCAGCGCTTTTCCAGTCGCACTTGTCTACTCTCTTGACTTGCAAGTCTTTTATTAATAGGATAAAAGTACACAAAAGCGGATTTTAACATTCCAGCATTATAAATATACAAAAAAAGCAAAAGGTTTATCACAGTTACACCTCATGTTAAGCATCATCTCCGATCCTTCCTAAAGCCGAAACAATGCAATTAAAATCGATACCCTTGTTCGCAGAATGCAATCCCTACTGAAGTGTTTCTATCTCTGACTCTTTAGGGCCGAAGTTTTGCTCTTGGCGCTAGTGGATAAAGTTGAGTTAGTGGAGGAGTAGGAGGACGGTTTCCCAGAAACCTAAATAGATCCGTTTTATGAACCAATACTTATTTTTTTGATCTCGATTAGTACCTGTCCTGTATCAGGGACTGTATCCGTGCATCAATGGTGCTGTTGCTTTTGTATGATAACAGGTCAGTGGTTTCTTTTTTCCAGTATTTGTTGAGCGTAGGAAAATTTTCCAAAGGAAAGGAAAAAGGTACCGCCGTCTGAAAACAAACAAAAACTTGAGCGCTGTGCAAATGCTTTTAACAGACAAATTGGGTTATTTTACCTTCTTATATTTTAGTTAAAGTCAAATGCAGAATGAAGATTGTTGCTTAGATATATCTAAGGTGCCTCTCAATTTAGAGTGAAACCAAGCGGAAATCGATATACAGTAAAGTGATCAGCCTCATGATCACCAATGTATTGCGAGGGGAGACAACTAGCATTTACTTACTAGTAAAAAGTAAGAATCTTCCAAAGTATAATATACCCGTGATAAAGAAGGAGTACCAACAAAGGGTAATTTAGCTGAGACATTCTAGTGAGAGGCGGGGAATAATTGCGTAGGTGCGTACAAGAGTGGTGTTGGCCCGTCTATACCATTAAAACTGTCGTAAATTGTTAGGGAACACGTCCCTCTTCCTTATGGGAGGAGGCGACTGTACAAAGGCTATGGAGGCATACTCCGCTACGTCAAAGGCAATTACAGTATTTCACTGACGCAGATTACAAGGAAGAATTAGACAAGACCCTCAACCTATAAAACAAGGCGTGCCACAAGGTTCTGTTTTAGGACCTGTTCTCTCCCTGCTTTCCACTATGGCAATCAAGATCTACTGTTGATATTTTCGCAGACGATGCAACATTAACAGCTACTGCGCACTTTTCGGATATTTAGTCGCTGACCTAGTACCTACAGTAAATAAGACCCTTCGCAAAAACTTTTAGGTGTAACTCTTGACAGGAATATGGCTTATGACTCACATATTGACGAACTTTGCTAACAGAAATATTCAAACGCCTACATTAGGTCTCCTTAAGCACGTGATTCCCTTGCTACAAAGGCAAAAAGATAAACTTACAACGAAGTTATCAAACCTATTTTAATGCACGGGGCATCGTTTGGGACAGCTCCTATGCGGAATGTCGCCATGGGGTTCTCAAGTTTCAATAACCTGAATTGGGTGCTTTTTATTGAGCACTCTTTCAATAAAACAACCTCTTTAGTTTATAACAGCTTCGATGATAATTCTAATACCCCGATTGACAAAGATGATTTATAAATCAAGATTCGGACATACAAAGACAGCGCTCTTTATTTCGATCTAAACTTACTCTGTCCTAAATACTCTAGGAAAACCAAGGGAGGGAGAACCTTTACGGACAGAAAAGTTACAAGGTTGATCACAAGTCGTTATCTACAATTTCCTGTTCAAAAGTGAGCTGTAAATTATTGTGATCGGTAGTCAATGTTCTTCGTTGTATCACCAGCGTCAAATCGGCAGCCATCTCGTTTCCTTTTAAATTTCCTTGGCTTCCCGTCACTTTCTTCCTTGCGAAACAACATTGATTCAAGGCTTGTTTAAACTCGGGAATTCGTAATGCGTATACGACAGGATTGATAAAGGAGCTGGAAAAATACATAAACAAAGTTACAAGGAAAATGTTGTCAGACATTTTGTATTCAAAAAAGTCTGCCAAGTTGTAAACGACTGCAGGCAGCCAAGAACTCAAAGCCAAAACAGAAACAAACATCAAAGCCTTTGTTAAGCGCTTGTTTTGTAAGGCTCTGTTGTGCAAATGAGGAACAGTTTTTTGTTGAAATTTTCTCCAAATACCGATGTTCAGGCCACAGATAGTTAGAACAAAAGACAAGCCGTATAAACATAGCCCAAAAAATAAATCCACTGCGCTTACGAATTGCAGGAGAAAAACTGTAAAAATAGAACCAAGCATACCCAACATCCACGGCGTCAAAATAACGAACCTGTATGCTCGCGCAGAAAGTGTTCGGTGCTTCAGCGGCCAATAGATGGCGTAAAATCTCTCAGCAGATATCAAAGCAGCGGTAATATATGAGACTTGCGCAAAAACTACAATAATGATTTTGAGAAAAAACGGGGATCTTTCTATCGTCAACTGGTGTCGACTCACAATGATAAAAACAGATATAGGAAGACACACACTTCCCAACGCTAGATCAGCAAACGCCATATTTATAACAAGATATAAACTTTTCTTGACGCGAATCTTCTTGATAAATGCAAAGATAGCAATTGTGAGCAAGTTTCCCAAAGTAATGAAAGCAGCTTCCCAAGTAAGAGCACAACTCCAAGCAATGACTTGTGCCTGAGAAAGGGCTTCCTCTGTTTGCAAAGGGGACACAACGTGTGAAACTGTGGTAGCTGATGTATTTTTCATCTCTTTTTTCGTTTTCACGTTATGTCAACGTATAGTGTGGACAACCCGAAGCGAAGGGAAACGATATGCCCTCAGAGTTAAATCTCATCATAAAAATTTTGTTTATTTTTCTTCGAAGCTAAAATCCATCATTTTTGACTGCCAGTACTCTAAATGGCTCACGTTTTCCACATAATATAAAATTGGTTTATCTGTGCACACAGTCTATTTGCTTAATAATGTCACCCGGAAAACACACCTGTTTCATCCGCAGAGAGCTTCACAAAAGCTACAAAAAATTACCAACCATCGTATATATGTAAAGAAAAAACGGGCCTAAAGCTGTTAACATTGGAGGAAACACAAATAAGTGCTGGAATCTCTTGACAAAGTTGAGATATACAGCAAAAGTACCGTGTGGCACGAAATTTTTGCGGGTTCTAATCTTCAGTTTGCGATTCTTGCGGTTTTTCCAGCGATCCACAAAAATAAGTTCCGGCAAATAGAAATTACCTCAAACATTTTTCCTGCAAAAAAATTACTCCAGAGTAAATATTCTCTAACTTAAATTCGCTACACAAAAATACAGTACTAAGAATCATGTCTGTTCAATCACAACTTGTCTCTTTCATTCAGAAACAAAACGGCATACAACGAAATACTGGTTTATTGTTTGAAAATATGTACTTCTATTGCACGTACTCAAAAAAAAAACGAAAATATTATCAATGCTGGTTACTGGGTACTTTCTGAAAATCGCAAAAATTAATTACCAGCGAGAAAAACCAATCCGTCCTAATCGCAAAAATTAGTTCCCACAAAACACAAAAAATCGCCAATCCGCAAAAATAGACTCCCGCAAAAAATTTCGTGCCATTCGGTAAATCAATAGTGACGTCATGATAAGAGTTTCGATTCAAAGAAACTTATCGCCCACGAATCAACCTTTTCATTTCAACTAAACCTTAAATGTAAGTTACGTCATGCAGTTTAAACTTAAACAAAGCAGCAAGAGAAGTCACTTTTAAAAAACCTTCATATAAAAACAAAGAAGAAACGCCTAATTTCTTCAACAAATGTAAATACGGTATACTTTGGAAACTCTCTCACGATACTATGAAGTGGTAGAATATTAAATTAGAAGAAACAATGAAGTGGGGAAAAGATCGCATACGAAAATTCTTATCAGCTGCAATATAAATAGGCATTTTGGCTTGTTGGTTTTATATTTTGGTAGATACGATCTCTTGCGCAATCGCCTCTTGCTAAACTGTACTGACGCGTTCTACCACGAGAACGAAACAGCTGTCTACGGCAGCCGTCCTGCTCTCCTGAATTCTATGCGAAGTTGCTAAGTTGATTTTCTTACGGAGCGTCAGCACTACTTCCTTGTTTGTCATGTTGGGTGGAACTAGTAGCAGGCGAAATCTGTAGCAAACAGAGGCTGTAGCAAACTGTTTGCAACGATGCGGAATTATGGAGTCTTTTTTATTAAGGTTCTCGATTAAATCTGAAGACTACTCCACGGAACTACGGTTTCTTAAAACGAATTATATCGGCCGATGATGTGGTCTCTGACGCATTTCGATGATATACTAGACAAAATGAAGGGGTTACAGGACTCTACAGTGTAACATCATGATCTGCAAACGTCTACTGGTGGATCCTGCGTGTGCAATCAGGCTCAGCAGGAGAAAGGTACTTTTCAGCCGCCTGAAATTTATAAACATGACTCCGCTCGACAATGAATCAAGAAAAGGTTCAGCAATCTGACAGTTCTAAACAGCCACAAAGAGAGAACAGCCAAATTTGCCTCTCCCCGCCTCGCCCCAATCCAAAAGAGGTGGTCACCGGCCCCTGCACTTTAAAATGAGCTGCTCGGGCCCTGACTACAAAGTTAATTTCGCTGCGTGGCATCAACTTGCTCTTTTGTTTAATTTCTAATTTTGAAAGGGCGTATAAAAGGCCTAGAGAATTTCCCTGGGGACCAAATAGGGCCATAAGAGTGCCTTACGAGGGAGCACGCAGTTATCTAGTTGATTAAATCGTCATGCAGCGGCTTTTACGCGAATGAGAACAGAAAGCAGCAGGCGCATTCTGATTAGACTACGAGCAGTCTCTCTTTTTTCTTGGTCCGTCGAGCAAAGCGCCCGAGACACGCAAATGACCACGCGCGTGACTGAAGGCGCGAGACGGGAGAGGCACTCTAACTTTTTTCTTTTCGGGCTACCGCCCTCGTTTCTCGCGTCTTGTGTCTCGCGTCTCGCGGCTTCGCCGCTCAACGCTCGCGCGCGCGTGCACTCCCCTTACTAAATCTGAAGAAAAAGAGGGACTGCTCGCAGTCTACATTCTAATCACTTCTGAAAACTATTGAGCAAAGTAAATATAAATTTATTTCCTTTCTTTTCTTGAAATGCATTTATTGCCAGATGGTATCGGCAAGACATTAAACAATGAGCCATGAACAATATGTCCATTAAATCGTTACTGGCGTAAATCATAGCATAGAAAACAATTCTATTTCAAAGCAGGCGGGTGTTAGTTTGCACTAATAAAAAAAATTCAGCAGTCGCAGTTATCGTCTTTGAACTGTATTTTATTGTATTTTAGTTTGAATTTGTAGCGACCATTTTATATTTCCAGTTTATCAAGTCAAAGCATAACAATTTTTAATCGGACAGCGAATAAGCAACAATGGTTAAATGTCAAATAACAGTCAATGCATTCCTTATTCATTTCCTCACATAACAACAAGAATTTGAAATCATTAACTTTACAAAGCGCTTGGGCGTTCACCTAATGAGTCCACACACATTTTTTACAGGAAATTTATCATTAAGATTTCCCAAAACCTACATTTACGTTTGATAATCATCTCACCTCTTTGTCCAAAGAACCTTCATTTTCGTCGTCTATTTGCGCACCAATCAAAACCAGGATTTTACCGTCAGCACAGATGCAGGGAAGCTGGGGCGAGAGGCAGAAAGGATCAGGTAGTTTCACGTGACAAATGGCCGTACCGCTGACAACATCATATAAGGTAACGCCGCCGCTCTTCTTGACAGCGACAATCTAAAATATAATGCAAGCGAAGTATGGATTACGAGGAACAACTAATCGCAGGCTCCTCTGACGCCAATATTAAACCCCCTTCCGTACGTATCCGGGTAAAAACGGACCTTTTTTCTCCGTTTTAGCCTTCCGTCAACTCATAAACGGAGGATTCGGGCACCAACAACGCTGGTTTTTAAAAAAGGTCCTCAGAGTGGAGATTTTTGAAAACGCCGGATTCCCCTATTCGTGTGGACGGACTAAAACAGAGGCGTTTTAATACGATGATGTGATACATCATACAGAGCATGCTGTTTTAGGGACGCTAATGTCCTTTCAGCGTTTTCGTGTGGATTCACTTCTTTCACATAGACCATAACCCATCTTGTTACCCCCCAGAATTTTGCATAACCATTTCTCCAGGGTATTACAGTAGTCCCAAGAGAAATCCAAAACAATGGTTATGCAAAGTTTTTTTGGGAGGCGGAGGTGGTGGGGGTAAACGAGGTGCATTGTGGTCTATATGAAAATGGTGAGTGGGCAAAAAAGATTTGAATACATTACATATGGATGAGCACTTTTGTGAAGGAAGAAAAAAATATCCTTACGTTTGGACGAGGTCTTAGGGGCACGTCCGTCACGGTAAAACGTGGCAGATTAACGATTATCATCTCTGGTGGGCGTTCATTTGTGATCAGGTTAGAAAAGAAAAACAAAACAGTAGATAAGTCAAGTGTAAATATACACTTGACAAGTCTTTCAGATAAATTATTTATTTACAAATCGTTATCATGTAAAGCAGAAAACATTACATCACATACCACTCGTGGTGTTTGAGGCATTGTGGTAACACTTATGATTATCTCCGTGTCTAAAGCTGACCTGAAGAAAAGAATAGATACAGTGAAACCCTAATCCGCCCTTTTAATACGACCATTTCTTCTGGGCAGAACCAAAGTCCAGCCCTATCCTTATCCTACCACCTGTCGCGCCGTGTAAGGTCATCTGGATTCCGGGATCCTGGAAATTTTTGCTCGTGAAATCCAGAATCCTGGGCTTTGTAATCCAAAATCCCACTTACGATTGGCATCCGGAATCCAAGTTTCACTGACAAGGAATCCCGAATCCGTGACAGCGTACAATCCCGAACCAAAGCGTACAATCCCGAATCAACAGCGTGGAATTGTCATGGATTACCCTGCATGAGACGAAACCTGGACGACCAGCACTGCATTATTGAGATCAACGCAGGGTGCAAAGAAAGTCAGTTTTACAGCCTGCCATTCGGACAAGCTGTAGCTAGCACCTACTAGCCCACAAGTCTTTTCAACTAGCCACAAAACCCTTTTTGATTAGCAGGATTGATTACAATCCTTCTGTAATTTGAATTTTCTCCAAAAACAGAACTTGCCCGTCGGGCAAGTTAAGAACAAAAAGCACAATCCACTAGCCCCGGGCTATTGGACACGACTTTTTTTGCACGCTTTCAAGGACCTCTTTTTAGAGTCCCTCGCCGTCGTTTTCTTATTCATAATTTTATATCGTATCTCACTTATAAATGCCTGGTGAGTTGACTGGCAAGCGAGAAAATCAATCGACAAATAGTCGTTAAAAAGTGCGTTCTTGCGCATCTAAGCGATGCCTGTTATGGGGAATCAAGTGACTGCTAATCAGAACTGAATGATGTTTACATTTATTATCATAATAAATGAAAACATTTAAATACTGCCTTTTTGCCTTCACTTAAGATTAAAAGTCTCAATTACGCACGGCCGCGGACTTAATACGTCTCCCCCGCCTTTCTTCGACTTTTCCTTTATGTTGTAGCTGAAAAGGCTGTTTATTCCCTTAATGAACATTGAAATTTTTAATTTGTTCTGTGCCATACCATTTTATGAACTGTTCATCATATTTTCACGGGTGAAATTTCTTTTCCTTTCTTTGAAAATAACCTAACGGTTTATAAATTCAAAAAAGCGGGGAATCTGGCGTAAAATACACTCGCTTGTGTGAAAAAGCAACGCGCCTCTGATTAGCTTTTAAACTCCTTTCCGCGCGAAAGGTATGTCTTAGCTATTTTTCAGTATTTATGGTTTGAAATTTCGAAAACTCCACGTGCCTAATGGAACGGTATATTCCGGTTTTACAGACCTGACCAGGTCATCGAGCGCTGGCGTTTGATTCGCGTCAAATACAAAAGCCAAATTAAAACAAAAATCACCTGCCGACTCATTCATCAAGTCATTAAAAAGTCATCTACCTGTGATTGTTGAAAATGGATGCATCAACAAAACAGGGACGTCCCTTGTTCTATACTCACAAATGCAACAAGTAGGATCGGTTATAATGGACCGCCTTCAGAGGTGGTCCCAAATATTCCGATCAGACAGAGCCAAAATGGTCCGTTCCATTTGATTTCTAACCGAAATTTCCGGGATTTGAGGTTAACTGGAAAGCGCGCCATATCTGCTAAGCAACTTTCCCTTTCCTTAATTCCCCAACGATTTTGTGTATAGTTTTGTTTTCACTTACTTATCGACCAGAGGTTTCGGAGAAGGGGAGTGAGCAACTCCGCACTGCAAAAGGTAAAACGTTCCATCGTCACAACTCACGACCAAGTTCGCAAGAGATGAAGCTGATAAAGTCAAGGAAACTTCATCTTCTGACAAAACAGGGACCACGCCACTCGGTAGGAAACACAGAGCAAGAATACTGCCTTTATCCGTGACAGGGCATACTCGCAACAGAGTTCCTGGAAACAAGAGACGAAAATGTCAAGACGACAGTAGACTGCAAAGCAGCCTGTATTTTTGCGTGTAGGTCAAGAACAAGCGAGTGGTCAAACAAAAGTCCTGATACAAGGGTGAAAATGGAGTGCGAGACTGGGGAGAGATTCTTTCGCCCCACAAGCCCTGCGTGTGACGCTCGCTCGCTTCGCGCCTAAAAACCGATTTTGAGAAAACAAAACCGTCTGTTTTGCAGTCTAAAAGGACAGAAAAATCGCCTGTTTAGCGTTAGCGGGCTATTACTGAGCAAGATGGGATAAAAGCGGGCGGAGAAAGGCTACACAAGGTCACTGTGAGTTCATAAGATCTGCTTTTGCTCTAAATTTCGGCGCGGTTAGGTAATATAATGCTGTCATAATTTTGCCATCTAAATTAATGCGCAAAAGAGATTCCATTTCAAGGGATGATATGGACACATGTGAAGGATTGAAAAGACTCCAAAGCGAGCTTAAAAAGCAAAATAAGTCTGTTTTAGACCAGAATGAACTGAAATTGCTCCACGAGAGTCTGAATCCGTACTTGAGTACTCTGGAGGTATAACAGATTTTTGGAATTTGCAGTGCAGTTCTGCTGGGGTCATACAGCTTTTCAAACGAGGTCCACTCCCATCCACCCCTACTCTGCAAACGCTCGCCCTCCGCATTGACACACGTCAAACGACCAGTACAAGCAATTATCGAATGAAAACAAAAGAGAGAGAAAGCTGGAGGAACAGTCTATTCCTTTTATACTGACTAAGAGTAGGTTTGTGGGCAAATTTCCTCACTTTTACTATTTAATACAAATAGCACGATGCACAAAGTGGCATTCTGTGTAACTGGCCTGTTTCAGTTCTCTCTAAATCATCTCGCCACCAACGAAGTCTCCACCATGTAGTGACGAGTAGACTTCTTGGTGGCGAGATGGTTTGGAGGAGAGAAGACCGTAAACCTCTCTAACGAAGTAAACTTAAGAGCAAAGTTCTCACCTCTGTAAACATTCCACACAACGACAGTTCCATTCTTGAGCCCCAAGGCCATATAAGAACCGCATTCACTTACGACACTGATGTGAATCTGTTCTGAATTAGGCCACAAAATGTCTGGCTTGTGCTCAAGATCTGAAGAAATAGAGGAATAAAGGATTTCTAGCTAATCTCTGTTAAATTTCAATGTTCTTAGACTATGAAAAGTCCGTCAACTGTTTTATTTTGGGGACCTTCAGCAACGAGTCCCTTAACGTCCCGGACTTGTAAACGGAAGTTTGATGTTTTGCCTGCTGGAACGCTTGCACCTGACAAAACGAGTTTGAATACCTTTGATTAACTCCTCACTTTGGTACGAAGTTGCCGAATCCGAGCACTAGAAGGGAGAAACGATCAACTTCCCGGGGCCATTTTTGACGTCTAGGTCGTCAATATTCCCGTTGGTTAAGGTCGCATTTGTATTTTGTTGTGCTTAGACAGCAAATCATTTCCGTACTTATGATATATGCAAGTAAACTTACAATAAGGAGAGTAAGAGCAGCGCTTTGTTTGAATAGAGTTCTCCTCTCACACAAACTTTGCCTGGATTCGATTCGGCTTGGGTTAGTGTTCAGCTTCAAGATAGCGCATTCTGTTTGGGTAGCACAAGTTTCGACGCGTCATCTCTCTGTCATCTCGTCGCAATAAATAACTCATAGGGCAAAACTAAACCAGTCGCGAAGATAGCTAAGTAGTTTTTTCTCGGTCCAGCGCTCCCAGTTTAATATCCGCGAACCTGGGTACTGTTTAAACTAATCTAAACACTACTCCAGTTTGAATTTCGGAAATGGAAAACTGCGTTCTCACTATCAACGAAAGATAAGTTATGATCAAAGAAGCAAATGTCCGTTTCAGGAGAAATCAAAAAATGCTCGCAAATTGAGATAAAGGCGCATGATTTACAAACTACGTGTATTTGAACATTTTTTCTGCTTTTTCTTCCTCCTTTTTTTTCATTAGAAGGAGAAGGGTCTGCAGTGTACTTTATTAAATTAAATTTGCACCTTTAGCTGTCTTCACAAGTGAGTAAATAAATAGCTGAGTTCCTCCAGACCACCATACTGATAATGCGTTCACTTTATCTACAAAGAAAAACATTTTCTTCAAGCTAGCAACCAAGCAACTCAACTTTGCTACCGGGAACAATAATTCTTGAAGTTTAATTCTTAATACAGCACGTGTAAATATCTAACAAACCTGACTTAACAACAACCTAACTTTGAATATATTTTTTTTCAACACAATTCGCTATGAGATAATCTTATAAATAACAGATTACTTCCACAACGTAGCAGGCTGCTGGAACAAATAATATGTAGAACAGTACAACAACAACAACAACAACAACAACAACAACTTTGTCCTGAAAGATATTAATAATCGTGGATAATGATCACGATTGATCGCGACGTTTCAACCGCGCAATGCAGGTCTTCATCAGGCGATAGTGTCGATTTACTGAGTCGAACTATTTTGTACCACCGTGGATGTTAGTGATTGGTGTATCAGAAACCTCGCTCATGGTTACTAGGAAATGTTCCCCGTAAATAGAAAAAACCTCATCGAGGCGGGGAAAGGCGAAGAAGGAGAAAGAAAATGCTATAAGAAACAAACAGGAAAGAAAAAACACAACAAAACAAAAAGTATATTGAGTATATAAATAAATTAAGTATATAACACAATATGTCTATGTCTAAACATAAGATCTCTTCTAATCAGAATCTTATAATCAGGAATTGTTTCAAATATTTTGGAGTTAAACAAGGACATTGGTAAACATGGCGTCGCAATTTTTTTGACTAATTTTTCCTAGTGATAATTGAAATAGTACTTAAACTTACTTGCTGCAGATTCTCCCCCAGATGGAAATAACCGTCCAGGTGTTAAGAAGTGTATTCTTGGAAAACTGTGGCAGGAAAGGAACTTTGTAATTTAGAATTTGAAAACAAAAGACTTGATCACAAATAAAAGGGAAAACATTGAAGAAGATGAATGGACTGAAAAAAAAGAGACGTGGTTGTAGCCTGCAAACGGGGCGCGCGAGGGAGACACTCGAGGAAAGAGGGAGCTCCCTCTCTCCTCGCATGTCTCCCTCTCACGGCTCGTTCTTTCTTGCGCCCATTACCTCCAAGCGCCTGCTACGAAGGCTAGCGTGGGTGGACAACTCAATACACACCAGAGATTAATACACACCAGACATTAATAGCAGTGATAGATATACAGATTATTAGTCAAGATGATTTATCTGGTTTTGTACATCTGAAATGACAAACAGAAAGCTTGAGGCATCTCGTTCAGTAGAAACACTCGCAAGCGACCACCCAAAATATGACGATTTAATGGTCTCTTACCATAATCAATCTAAAGGTGCTTCTTTCCAGAAAAGATCCCGGCACATCTACTTTTTGTCAGAGAATCATTCATGCATTTTGTAAATGATGTATACGTGTGGTTCCATGTAGTCACTAAAGTTCTTTGCATGCTTTGAGTGGTGTGGTACAAACAGCAAAGAAAGCAACCACACCATGCTTCAAGTGGTCGCTTACAAGCGGTTAGAAACAATGGAAAAACTATAAAACTGTCAGGACTAAAAGTGTTCGCGCTCGCTTATGACAGAACTATGATCAGGCTTTGAGTGGGAAAATGGTGTTTTGGATAGGTGGTCGCTTACGAGAGGTGGATGCACATGAAGGTTTGACTAGTTTGATGTACAGAGCAGCAAAAAGTGTCGAGTGAGAAAAAGATAATTAGGAAGGTTAGGCAACGATGTTGGCGGGAACGAGAACGGCAAAAAAGCAAAAGTTTTAGATTAGCAAAACATCAACTTTGCTCATGTAGCACACTTTTTGTACATTTGTTTGCCATCATTGCACAACCACGAGGTGAACCTGCCTAATTTCATGTTTTGTTGAGGACGTGAACACAAGACAACGATTTTCTAATTCTTTAAAAAATTTAGATACAGTCCTTTAGAATTCAGCTCCAGAAAAATTCATCGATATTTGACAAATTGAACAACACTGAATAAGTGAAATGAATAATGAAACAGTGTGAATTCACTTTTTAAAAGGAGTTTTCGCCACTGTAGTCGTTTCCATTGTTTATACTTTAAGCTTTCTATTGTAAAGGACTGAAAATCACCTTGTTGAATCCTCTTCACCCCTGTTGAGATACTGCAGTTCTTCTGCATGAAGCACTTGGAATGCTTTATCATAGCTCTCAAAAAATTGTGACATCAGCACGTGAGTAGCACCACTTCCAATCACGTTGCACTCAGCATCAACAGCTTTCAGTGCAGCTGAACAGTTGGTCGCTGGACAAGGCCCTACTGGAGCTGGAGGCCGCACCCGTAGGACTGTCGTCGGCTTTGTAAAAGATACTGCTGATTGGCCAGGTTGTGTTTGCCCCCCTTGTGCAGAGCTTGGCCTTGATCCTGGTGGAGACTTTTAAAACAAAGAACAATGCAAATCCAAAGGTCAGGACTTCAAGGGGCTACATGACATGTCATGCTAGTTGGTAACTTTTTTTTAAAAAAAGGGCTAATACTAATCTTTGCATCTGTTGAACTGCAATTGAATTGGTCCAGTTGTGTTAGATAAGACCATACTTAGGGATTGAAATAGTTTCTTGTTGTCTGTCACTACAGATGGAATGGATGGACATGGATTGAACAACTTTTGCAAGTTTTAATTCTATGACTGTTCTTTGGTCTAGTAAGAAACTGATAGTTCTATACCCCTTTTGAGGCATTTTCGGTTTGATTTAAAGTTTTTTCTGTGTTGATCAGGAACTTACAGTTGCATCAGCTATGGCTTGGGCTTCTAAGGGTTTCTGCAGCTGATCAGTGTTAACTGAGTCCTCTAGATGAGCTTCCTGTAAATCAGTAGTCAAAATATATTGTATGAACAAATGAAAAATATAAGTAATTACTAATATCAGTTTGGCATTCTAACTATGGTAATATTTAAAGTAGCACTTCCTCAGGTCCTTTACTCTGCTTCTATCAAAAGATAAAGAAATCTATAATGATAAAATCAATAACTCAATTTAACTCACTAGAGCTGCAGATTCCATTGTTGGTTTCCTGGAGGAAGAAAAGGATGTTAAGGCTGCTTCCATTTCTTTAATCCAGGTATCTTTAGGAACTTTGTATATTTCCAACCAACTTTCTTTTAAGGGGACTGCAAAAAAAATGAGTGATATCTTAGTAGGAATTTACTGGCACATACGCCAAGATTTCCAATAAAGGCCCAGTTACCAAAGGTTACCATGTCTGACTGAGGATCTGTGGGTACAGGCTTAAGCCTTCCAATCACATTGTCTCCTTAGACAACAATTGGCGACAAACTTGTTGAGACATTGTACTCAAATAGGGTAACTTCAGGGAAACAAAGGAGTCCACACCCCTCCCCTTCCCCTCCATTCAAAGTTGGGGTGTTTGTTGTGTTCTACAGGTAGTTCAAACAATGGCACAACATTGCATGGAGGGGATGGGGAAGGGAAAGCTTTATTTCCCCCTTTTGAAGTCACTACAACATCAGAAAAGCCCTTAAGGGCAAAGTGTCTCAACCAATTGAAGAATCTTTTCTTCACTATGTCTCTCTTCACCCGGGTGCATAAATGGAATACCAGCAACAAACTGCAGAGGGGTACCCTGCAGGGTTCTGGTATCCCATCCAGTGGGCAGTAGTAATACCCCTTGGTACTTTATACTACAGAAACCAGGATACAGCTGTATAAGCTCCAGCAATATGGGCAATAAGGCTCATGGTGAATCTTTACCTTTAACTTTTCAATTTACAAAGCAAAGAGAGTAGCAATACCTTCCCATCCAACCCCAATATATCCACCATCTTCACTTATCTGGACAAAAGTTGCTTGAAACTGTTTGCTTGAACCCTCCTACAGTTGAAGATAGATGTTAATGACTTAATTTACGTCGAAATTTAGTTAAGCTACTGCTAATTGTAATCCCTTGAATAATCAACTGAAGAATAATCAGCATAAAAGGCAATTCAGGGTAAGTAACCTGACAGCATATATTTTTATGCCCTGCATAAATATTTACCTAAATGTAACTAGACTTGCAAAATTCAGCCCTAGAATTATACTTATTTAACACTAGCCAAATTTAAAATAATCTGAGTGGCCTAATTGTGGATGAATGAATAAAAGCTTATATATGACTGCTTAATTAGAAAAAAAAGTATGGGTAGAAATATGTCTTCATCAACACAGTATAATCTGTAGGGAACTATATTTCGAAGTAATGCTGGAGAACAAAGTTGGGCATTAAACAGTCAAAATGAAGATGTCCTTTTAATTTATCACTTTTTGCTACCACAAAACTTTTTAGCACACATGATAAGACACCCCTAACAGGGTGCAAAGAAAGTCAGTTTTTCAGCCTGCCATTTGGGCAAGCTGTAGCTAGAATGTACTAGCCCACAAGTCATTTCAAAATCCCCCAAACCCTTTTTGATGAGCAATCCTTACAATCCTTTTGTAATTTGCATTTCCCCATAAAACAGCACTTGCCTGTTGGGCAAGATAAGAACAAAAATCACTAGCCCAATAGCAAAATCCACTAGCCCCAGGCTATCAGACACGACTTTCTTTGCAAGCTGCCTAAACTGTTGTTCTGAGTGTTTGGGTACGTAAAACCCATTTTACTAAAGATGAATGCTTCCCCTTTGAAGGTTTTAACCCTTTAGGTCCCAAGAGTGACCAACATCAATTTTCTCCTAACAACATCAGCAGATCATCAAGAGTAAAGGTTATGAGAATTACTAAATTGATTTACCAAAGGGAGAAGGCTTTGATCTTAAACCAAATTCTCTCAACTATTTTTGAAAGACAGTATGAAGATCAGTCTGGAGAATTTTTTCTGTGGATCTTGGGGCTTAAAGGATTAAAGACTTGCAAATAAAATTAATAAAAGCCGAAAGTGTAATCAAAACTTTTAAACATAACATTGCCTTCATACTACAAGCTTTGTTTTTGCCTGTAATTTTTAGAAGACTTAAGCAATATAAAATATGCATGCACAAATCTCACCTGTTCATTGAAAACTCTTACAAGCACAACTTTATCACCAAAAAAGCAAAATAACTTAGCACATCCTAAATGTAAGAAAAAAAATATGCAAACAGCAGGATTGTGCATTTTAACCTTGAGTTTAAATTTTATTTTTCTTTGTTTCTCTTTTGTTAAACAGTAATATGATGTCAAAGCCGAAAGCAAAGGAAAATAAAATTAGTTTTAACGATAAAGGAAAAAATGAAACCAAGGCATACACAAAAAATATAACCAGTTGGTGCAAATAATTATAATTATTACTGTGGTCAACTCTGTCTACAAATGTAGCCTGTTCCAGGCTCTCAAATAGTGCGGACATTGCAAAAACAAGGTCAAGGAAAAATAGAATGCACATGATCAGGAAAAGGGGACAGTGGCAGCGCATCAGTGATCTCCGCACTTTACTTTCTTGGAGCCTGAGACAGGCTACTACAAAATAAATGATGCCAGAAAGCAAAGACTGCTCTGTTAGTTTCTACAGACTTTTTAGGAGGTAGGGGTTACATTATTTTGGGACATAAGAACTCTGACCAAGAGCAGCATATTCAAAACTTCAGGTATTGGGACCCTTTCATACTTTTCATACTCTGAAGGAAACAAAGGTGAGTGGTCAATCTTCTAGTTGACAAAACCTGGACTGGATGGGAACTAGTCCAGTGCCTTCATTCTTCAAGGCTGTGCTCTAACGGCGCCCGGTCGCCTGAGGCGACTAACATTTAGCTTCGGGTGACTGAAAAAAAGTTCCCGGTCGCCCGGCCGGGCACTCTTGCTTCTGGTGGAGTGTTCAGTTAAGTGGGCAGAAAAATTTAACATACTAGCGTTGGCTTGTTGTATCGGAGTTTACTAAACCCTACAGAAAATGTTTTACGAATGTTGTACGAAAGAAACGGGCGCGCGTCGATGTTCAAAGGTCGTTCTGCATGATTTCACTTGTAACATAATCCATCACTTTGAACGTGACAAGCGGCACGATTTTCGATTTGTACCGCTTCTCAAAATAGTTTTAAAATTTTTTGTTTGAGATAGAATGGTTCGTTAGGCAAGTTTTGAGGAGAAACTGCCAATGCTTTTCTGACAGACGTAGAGCGCGGCTGGCGACGCGGAGTAATTTATTTTCGTGTAAAACGGAAGTTGCTGTATTGACCAGTATGCAAATGTAATGTTTTACGGTTTTTGGCTGCTGTGTCTGCTTGGCTAAAACATAACGTATGGTTGTTTTCTTCCCTTTACACAAGATAACGAAATATAAACAGAAAAGATATGATCGTTCTGATCGTTTTTATTGTTGTTTTAGAAACAGGGTAGTTTCACGTTGTCTTGGCATTTTACGTATCGAAAACTAAATGCGCATGGATGCATATACAACGGCCAAAAAAAAAATAAAAACACGGAAAGAAGAGCTGGTTTACGCTTCGACCCTATCCACGAAAAGCTCAATTATCCTAAAAGATTCACTGATAATATAGAAAAGAAAATTAAAGATGACTTATTTTTTATTAAAATAATGGGTTGGGGCCGCGGCGGTTTCACTGTTTCACGAATTTTTCACGGAAACTTGAGTTCGATCTGCTGGAGTGCTGCGTATAAAACTCCGTCACATTATATTTCATGCCGCATTGATTCACCTTTTGAAAATTTATTTTCAAGTTTAGTATTACTGGTAAAAAGCACAGTTTTCCTTGACCCAAAGATCTTAATGAAGTTTACGTAAACCAGCTCAAATTTTTTTACTTTTCCCTCTTTAAGACCTAAACAATTCGGCGGCGTTGCTCACGTTTCTGGTTTTAAATCTGAGTGGCACGAAAACTTTGATGGGTTTCATAAGACAACATGCAGGTTTTTGTCAAACCCAAAAGCTAAAATTGCCAACTTTGGTGATCAGCAGGCCAGTAAGATTCGTGTGCATAAAAAAAAATTCCATCAGATGTACTTGGGCCACCAACTTGAGAGATCTGGGCACCCGGGCTGGAACGCTTGGGAGCCCAAAGGGGTCCAAGAAATTTTTATTCGGGCGACCAACTTTGAGGTCTGGGCGCCTAAACTAAAATGCTTGGGAGCCCGAAGGGCTCCCTGAAATTTTCCTTAGAGCACAGCCTTGTTCTTCTTTGCACAACACCGTTTGATTTGTGTCACACTTGCAGATGAAATGAGTGTTTGGAGGTCCTGTATATTGTGAATAATACTAGATCTGATTTCATCCAGATTTTTCAACCCCTTGCCCCTTTCTAGAAAGATTATTGAAAATCCGATGTCTATCCTGGGAAAAAAGCCAACATTATTTACAGATGTCACCACTGGTTTTCTCTGCAATATGACATCTGAAGAATGAGTGCAGAAATTCCATACTGATGAAATCTCAATACCCAGATCTGGGTAGTGCTTCTTATTGGCTGTACCACAAGGGAAGTTTGCATTAACCAATCAAAAGCACTACCCAAATCTAGGAAGTGACACATCATCGGTGAGGAATTTTTGAATTTGTTCCTCAGACATCCTTTCAGCAGTGGCATCACAAAATGTCAGCTGTTTTCTTAGGCTATCCCAAGTCAGGCAGCATGAAGTATTACTATACATGATACCAGGACTGGCACTAGCAGAGCCCAGTGGCCCCTTGTGCCTAACTTTTGCTCTTGGGTGACTAGAAAATCTTATTATCATTTGACACAAATTTTTCTTCCTTCTCATTGGCTGAGATCCCACCACGTGACCTGCAATTAACTGCCTACAAATAATGGTCTGCTCATGTGCAATGTTGTCCAACTGTGTAAATGAAACCACGCTTTTCTTCTTCTTGTGATCACTCTAGCATGGAAATGGCAGCTTCACGAAAATATTTATCAAAAAACAAAATCGGTGACTGAATAATAAAACAATATTATTGAACTTAATTTTTGCAAAATATCATGGTTTGTCAGTGTCTCACAGATCAATTATTTGCCGAAGCCAAATGATTGATCTGCTCACCACTGACAAACCACAATATTTTGCTCAGCCTCATCCAATAACCGTTAACTATTTTCATACAAATCATCTGCTGGGCACCCTAGATTTTACAGGTTCAGAGCATTGCATGGGATCCCGTTTATTTTCCTTATTAGAGCACAGCCTTGTGATACATACCAATGCTGTCCAGAGCAGAAATGAGATAATATCCTTCCTGAAAACAACAAGCTGATATCTGCAAGATATCACTTCCTGGCTCTTCCAGACAAGCCACAGTCGTTCCTAACAAGCCGTCCACAACTGTAAGTCCACTACCACAGCTCAGGAACAAATAACTCCTATCTGCTACAGTGCAAATACATGAGGTCCTGCTGAAGTCTGACAACTGTTTTGCAAGGTCAAACAACGGTAAAACAGCTTTGGAGCGTCTTAAGGCCTTCCGGTCTTCGATACTCTCAATAATTTCCCAGGCATGGTCAAAAATCTTCCTTACAGTCTTGTCAACAAGTCGAAAAGGCTGAGGTAGATCGTCGAAAATTTGGTCTGGGTCTGCCACAAAATTGCCATCTCCTTCATCATCTGACGGAGGAGTTGTTGGTCTTTTGGTTTT
>OZ037994.1:9851979-10016979 GCA_964035705.1 Porites rus
TATGGTTTTAATGAGATGAACCTTTGCAGTAAGGTAAAATTTCTGCAAAGTTTAAATCATTGACGTCCCTCATTGGCACTTCCAAACCCCTGGGGAGGGGGTACCTAACAAAGTGTTATTTGGGGGAGGAGAGGGAAAGGCAGCTCTGCCTCGCGATAACTCTTTCATTAAAAAAAGAACCCCTTTCACATACCTGTACTTAAGAAGAATGAATTGCTAAACAAGTCTTCTTATCAGTGTTATGTAGCGTTTAATCATGAAATTAAAATAGTACAGCCATATAAAGGTGCATCTGTTTGAAATATTTCAATAGGCCACTTCGAGTTCCAAAAACCCTCACGTTCAAAATGAGACCAAAGGCACGACCTTTCTTGTGAAAATGAGATTTATTTGCATGAGAAGTAATGCACATTTCCATATCAAAGGCTGAGCGCTTAACCTCGTTTTGATACAGTGGCTGTCCTTTCATTTAAAAATACCTTGATGAAAGATTTCCCTACCCTGTTATATACTTCAACTCTTGGGATCCCACCCTTCTTTAACCTTCCTAAAAAGGCACCCTTTTCGGCAGAACCTCCCCGTACGGGTCATTATAGGGAGCACCACACGGGTAGCCTGCGTTGGAGGCTTTGGAAAGAGAAGAGAAGAGGGGAGTTCCGGGGTGAAAGAAGGAGAGGAACACTTTCGTTTCCCTTCTTCCTCACAAGGCCATTGCGCATCTAGCGCGCACTAAGTCCCCTCTTTCCTAGTCAGCGTAGCAGACCCTTGGAAGAAATGGGTGCAAGAAAAAACGGCGTGCGCGAGGGAGACATGCGTGTCTCCCTCGCGCGCCCCGTTCTTTCTTGCGCCCGTTACTTCCAAGCGCCGACTACGCAGGCTACCTCTTCCCTTATCCCACTAACTCCTGCACGTAGGCTAACTCAGAGGTTCCGAACCGACCGTAAGTTACGCTCACTTTGTACCATTACGGCTGATGTAAAAAGTGGTTAAATGATGCAGCACAAACAAAATATTTTCTTGATTTTATCAATCAAGAAACCCAAACCTAAATCAAGCTAAACTTGAGTGATTGTTTGTACTATTAAATTTTTACTCAGAGGGTAGCTGTTGAAGTCAAATTCTATAGGTAGGCGCGACCAAGTCAGGAGCCCATCAAAATTTGATAGGCTCGTGACCAAGTGTATAACATATTTTTTCAGGCCTGTGAATCTGCTTTTAAACAGCATGGCGGCATGATTTTTTGTCCCCACTAGACGGCCAGTAATGGGCTGTAGCAATAATAAAAAGCGAAAAAAATAAAATAAAATAAATAATAAATAATAATAATAAATAATAATAATAATAATAATAATAAAAAGCAAAAGACGAGATAAGGGAAAACTTGGTCACGTGGTACAAAATGGCTCTTGCGTTTGCCGTAAACAGGATTCTAAATCCAGTGATCTTGTTACCTTGCTGCATCCTGCGTCCCTGAAAAAGATGAAAATGATTCATGATGTGCGTCCCGTAGGACGCAAAGATCGGTTGATCGATCTGAAGATGCGTTTTTGTGGAATATCCTGTTCGTGTGATTTCTGTGGCAGTTATTATGTCTGTCTGTTGTTTAACGATGTGTATTTCTTTTAGCCTTCGTTGGGCTTTAAAATGGAAGGACTATATATTAATTTCAGCATACTGTAATACAGAATTTTGGAGCCTATCTTCAGATTACCTGTCTGGTTACATAAAGGCTCTGCAAGCATTTTCAATTTAGGACTCGCGCCCGGACTCGTTGTGTTTTGACTTGGGACTCATTCGTTGTAGGCTAGGATTCATGATTTTTGACGAGACGAGTCCCAGGACTAGTTCAGGACTTACCATAACTATTTGTATCAAGATCACTGTAAATCTCTCTAACGTTATGTTCACATACAAGGGCAGTCTTCATGACTCTCAAATCATTCGACAGCCAAGTGTAATAATTGTTTTCTCGTTCATTAAGAATGTTTCCAACGCTCATTACGTCCTTATTTGAAGATTCATCAAGATATGAACGGTTGTTTGTCCTTCAAAAAGCAATTGACATCCTTGTCAGTTCCAGTGGCGCTTTTGTGAACAGCGGGGAGTGGCAGCGGTAGGCAGTTGTTTTGTTCTCATCCGAACAACGTAGCTCGAGCTGTTGCACAGCAGATCTTCATAACCTTACCTGATAAAATATGTATCCAACTTGTAAATATCAAGTAAAGACACGTCATAATATATTTTAGATATTCTGGCTGATTAGATCCCTTACAGTCTAAGTATACTCATATTTTAGGGCCAGAACTCTGCCGAAATTTGATGGTTACTTCAACGCATTTAACTGTGTCTTACTTTTAAGTGTATATTTTGTTCTGGAAAGAACATTTGTTTTTACTTCTTTCTTCAAAACTAAGGTAGCACTTAAAAGAGGGTCTGTACGGGGGCGTCCAATTGTTTATCGTCCGTTAAAATTCAGTTACTATGTGGATAGCCGGTTAAAATTTTAATAGCCCGCGTAGCAGGTGCTTGGAAGCAGTGGGCGCCCACTACTTCCAAGCGCCTGCTACGCAGGCTATTGAAATTTTCAATCTTTGTCGGTTGTCGGTAAATCTCAGATAATAAGTAAAAATGCATGTCAATTATTAACATTTGTTATGTATTTCACTCAAGACTATAAAACGTGTAAAACTAATGCTTTATTTGATTGATCGTCTATTTCACCTATGTTTTCCAATACAGTACCGATATAAAATCACCAAAGCTTTTATTGCAAATGCGAACTTGACTTGATTTCCCAGTTGATTATAGGGCACTATGAAAAGAAGTGAAGGGAGGTTAATTGGACACGGAGGAAAAACGCCCAATCTAGCCTTTTTGATACGTAAATTATTTTTGGTGAAAAACTGCAAGGGACTGCAGCTGACCTTTAATATTTTGGCTCTAACAAGCATGTCCTTTGCCACGATTTTCCTTTCTTTTAGGAAATAATGGGTGGTTCTTTAAAAATTTGGCAACGTAGTGGTTGTTGTTTTTTTTTTATGAGGTTCCACTTTTCCATTAAAGCTTCTTTTATGAGGAGACACTAAGGGTTGGTATTGTGTCACAACAGGCAACATTAATTTTCTTTTTCCTCCTTGCTGTTTTGTTTCAGGAGGGCGAACTTCCAGCTTCTGTGAGTTTTATTTATTTCTGATAACAATTTTTCTTTCAAATTGTGTTGGTAGCCTTTGTCCGTCAGGCGTTTTTTTGAAATTTGAAATACTTTCCTCAAACGTTGCTAAGGCTAAAGGCTTCGCCTTTGACAGATCCGGCAGTGGGTGACAAGGGGCAAAATGTGTGTGCTGGAAGGTTTCTGCAGTGTAGTTAAAATGTGTCTTTACATCAAGGATAGATTTTTCGTTGAATCTATATTCTCTTTGGGTGCCCCTGATTTGTTTTCTCAGGCTCCCATAAGAAATTTGGTGCTATTACAGTAACTAATTACATCTATAACCCTAAAAAAATGTGACAAAGAATGCAATTTGCTTAAAACTATTTTGGTACAAAGCTTTTGTCCCCTGAAAGTTAAAATAACTCAATTTCCTGATGGATTAATTCTCAGAACATGTACAAGTGTCCCGCTGCTTCCGTTGGCTTTGCAGTTTAAAAACTGCATGAGTTTCCTTAATTAAGGTTTGGCTGGAATTATAGCTCCTTCCTCGATGATAATTTCGTTGAATCAAAATTGTCGTGACGATGCTATTCATTGAAGGAGTTTCAGTTCGTTTAAATCTCAGCGTTGAAAACCTAGTTTGGCCTTTTATTGAGTTTACAGCAGTATATTAGCCGAATTCAGGCTTTTCTCAAGTTATACATATCATATTAAAAAAATATTCGTCGTTTTCCCTGAAATGTTGAATATTCTTATGCAATGCTCTATACATGGAACAGGTGTGGCGACTTATATAGTTTCAAGTTTTCGAAACGGCTTTGCAGGTGACACCACTAAGCAAATGGACTGTGCATCAGAGGGGTTAAATCTTTCGTTATGTAGAAAACGAAAATTCAGCCTATTCAATCAACAAGCCTGTTCAGTCAACAATAATGGATTTTAGCTTGAAATAAAAAAACAAAAAACAAAACAAAAAACAAGCAATTGCCTTGACAGTAACACTTGGTGCTGACTGGATTAAAGTCGTTACAGGACTCTGTTTCTTCACATATTATTGAAGATAGCTGACTGTTTGCAGTAAACTTTGCAATGACGAATGTATCAGCTAGCACCTCTTCTTCTTCATTTTCGTCAAGGACGAAAATCTTTCCGAATCTCGATGCACAAATCATCGCTTGGAGTTTTGCTTTTTCAGCGCAAGCTGCTGCTGTCGTCATGGGGAATATGCTCGCAATTGCACTCTTTGCATTTAACAAGAAGCTTCGAAAAAAGAAAAGTTTATACCTTGTTATGAATATGGCGTTTGCTGATCTGATGTTGGGAGTTATCTATCTCCCTTCTTTTATTTTTTCCCTGGTGAATCCTGAAAACCAGTCATCATATGAAAGATCTTTTTTCCGCAAAATCATCCTCGCGTTTTTCTCACTGGCCTCGTCTATTACTGCTGCTTTGATATCTGCTGAGAGATTTTATGCCATTTATTGGCCATTAAAGCACCGAACACTTTCTACGCGAGCATACAGGCTTGTTATTTTGCTTGTGTGGACGATGGCTATCCTATTTTCCACGGTTTATGTCCTACTTTTCTGGAGCCCAATGGCGTTGTACAGTTTCCTGTGTTTATACGTCTTATTTCTAGCCCTGACTATCTGCGTCCTCAACATCAGTATTTGGAGAAAGTTCAAGCGGAAAACTCCTTCTCATCAACAAAACAGAGCCTTTCAACAGCAGCGCTTAACAAAAGCATTGTTATATGTATCTGTTTTTACTTTGATTTCGTGGATCCCAATATCTATTTACAATTTAATAATAGGCTCCTTTGCATACAAAATACATGTCCACATTTTGCTGCTAACTTTGTTTATGTATCTTTCCAGCTCGTTTATCAATCCAATGGTGTACGCAGTAAGAATTCCTGAGTTTAGACAAGCTTTGCCTAATGTATGCTGTTTTAGAAGACGGGCATTGAAGGACAGCGAAGGAAATATGGAAAGATTTAATATGGCCGCAGCCGACCACAGTCATGGCCAACTCACTTTCGAACAGAAAATTGTACATGGAGGTCAGGACACCAAATTGTGACCAACAGTGGGAGTTTTACCCTGAGAAACTGCTTCCTGTATGAGCTTAGTGACCGTTTCAAACCACTTGCGATTTCGGTTGAAGCACAGACACCAAAAGCAGGGGCACCCAAAGACAATTTTCGGAAAATATCTGTTCGGAAGACGATTTGAGATCTAGAATTTTCGGAACATTTGTTGTAATATTTCTTGCATGCCTGCCTCTCCTAGGATTTTCGAACATCTAAAAAATGGTATAACTGCTTATTTTTAACGGATTTTTACCCTAAAAAGGTCACCTAGAATTTTCGGGAGCCTTTTTTCTGGCTGGAATTTTCGAAAAGGTAAGTTTTGATCCCTACAATTTTCGGATCATTAGACTTTCAGCTAGGAAATCCGAACAGATGAAAAAATTTTTAGGGGATAAAAATATGCCTATATCTACCGTTTAAATACTAAAATACGTTTAACAATGCTATGTTTAAGTGGTTTTGACCTATATTCTCGTTGGGTGCCCCTGCAAAAGCTCTGTGCAAGAGTCACGTACACGTTGTATTTTATAAACTAGTATCAACACAGCTGCAAATGTTAGTTTTTGTGTCGAAATCCCGAGAACAGATTCAAGACTCAGATAATAGAATGATAAGCAGGGGCTACCAATAAAGAAAAGCAGGGCACTAACACCTTTATTCATCTTAACTTCTTTTAGATAATTTTCAAAACAAAATGAAGTGTTTCTCCCCAATTTCGCCACGCGCAAATTAAGGCTCTAACTGCTGCCCGAAAAATAAAAAATAAAATCAAGTCAGTCGTGTGTAAATGAGGTAGGGTTGATTTGAAAACTAACTAAACGTACCCCTGGAAAGTGTTTAGCTTCACCCCTGGCACTTTCAATTTTAAGCAGTTAGTTACTGGCAATATCCTGCCAGTAGACCTACTGGCCCTGAAAGCCTGTTTCATTGGAGAAAGGAAACAAAACAAACTGGGGCAAATAAGTTTTTATTAGTACAACTTATTTGAACGTTCGTACTGGTGTCCGTCAAATACTTGAAATCAGTTTTAGCAATAAAGAGTGTAAACAATCAAGATAAGCTTACTTGGCAAGAAAATTCAATAATCATAACGTAACACACAACAGAACTCAACAGAACAAGGTAGCAGGCGTAGGAAGCTGTTTCGTTCGACGTATTAGAACTTTCAACAGGCCACAGCAGTGCACTAGCGTGAGGCTGTTGCAGATTCAAACAGCCAAAATAAAACTATTGTAAAAACAAGGCACAAACCGAAACAAACATGGCTGGTATTAGTTTATACTTACTTGTGGCTGATTAAACCGCTTACAGATCTTAAATATAATAGCATTTTCCTTCGAGGTCCTTAGTTTGCAACTCAATATAGGTACATTTCCTGAGGAAATCAATAGTTGCATTCGGTTAATTTTTCTTTGTTCTGGTAAGGAACATTTTACGTGTGACCATTTATTTAAAACCCTTGTGCTTCGTTAGATTTGAAGGGCATAAAGATTAATTAAGCAAATTGTTGGACGAAATTTTTTTGGAATGACAACGGCTACTCATCCGGTGCAACTGAGTTCTGTCATAGACAAAGCTATCATTTTTTTTTCAATTCTCTTATTTTGGCTCTTTGTCTTATTTAGTCTGTAATGTTATCGGGATTCAGGCCTTTTCACTACATAGTTCTATAAAAGATGTTGTATAGTACAGTGTAATCGTTAGCGTTTTGTAGGGCCGAGCAGGTGGGGAACTAACGGGTTTCCGAGTGTTGCGCTTCGCGGGTGACACCCAAGGGGGGTGGGGGGAGGAATAGCAGTGTGCCGTCCAGGGTCTTAAACACTGACCTTATTTAGAAATAAGACAAAGGAAACTGTTCCCCTTTTAAAGGCCAAAGCTTGAAAAATGAGACCCAGCTCAAGGGGAAATACAAACTAAAAATTTAATGGCAAAGCACAAATCTTCCTTAAATCGTTTTCCTAACACTCAGAAGTAAAGTTCCGTTTTAACAGATTTGTTTCTCGTGTAATTTACGCACGTAAATTTTAGCTGATACAATAACATCAGCCTTTCTAGTAAGGATCATACCGGGAACATAACGCCAACAACGGCAAAAAAGATACCCTATTTAAAGATGCGTGGAGACCCTAAAAACAGTCCCCTATCATGCGGCACATACCTATCCAGCCCCAATTTAGAAGAGTCCCCCCGGGTGGTGACATTAATTAGCAAACCGATGATAAATAGTATCAATATAGTGTAATCTCAGTCAATAATAGAGAATTTTAGTTTCGACTGAAAAACCAACGCAATTGCATTTATAAGACTTATAACAACGGTTGATTCTGTGGCCCAGCAGTTGTAAATAAACGTCTCCGCTGTTTCTCTTACAGTCCTTCAAAGTAACATTTCTAGAAATTAAAGCAGTGGCAGGAACAATAACGAAGAATATGTCAGCTTCAACTTCGTCACTTAATAATTCCTTTTCAGCCATGGACGAAATGCTTTCTGAGGCACAAGTCACCGCTTGGAGCTGTGCTCTTGCGTTAGAAGCTGTCGGTATTTTCCTGGGCAACTTGCTCACAATTGTTCTCTTCACCTTTAGGAAGAAGCTGCGAAATAAGAAAAGCTTATATCTTGTTATGAATATGGCGTTTGCTGATCTGGTATGGGGAGGTACAAGTCTCCCTTTATTTGTTTATTTAATGGCGACTCGCAGTAGGTTATATTTTACAGAATTTCCATCTTTTCTTCAAATCATTTTAACGGTTTCCTCGATGGCCTCGTTTACTACCGCTGCTTTGATATCTGCTGAAAGATTTTACGCCGTTTTCTGGCCGCTGAAGCACCGAACACTTTCCACGCGAGAATACAAGCTTGTTATTTTGATGGCTTGGACATTGGCTATCGTATTTTCTACGGTTTATATATTGCTTTTCCGCTTGAGTCTGCGAGCTGTTTTCGCTTTCGCTACTTTATACGGCCTGTTACTAATTGTGACTATTTGCGGCCTCAACATCGTCATTTGGAGAAAGATTCAGCAAAAATCTGTTCCTTGTTACCAAAACAGACACATGCAAATCCAGCGTTTGACGAAAGCCCTGTCATTAGTATCTGTTGGTACCTTGAGTTCTTGGATCCCCGCAATTATTTTTTATTTGTTAAGATTTTTCGGTCAAAACACATCTTTAAACATTCTCCTTTTCACTTATTTTATATATTCTTCCAGTTCTTTTATCAACCCAATGATGTACGCATTTAGAATTCCTGAGTTTAGGCAAGGTTTAAATTTGTTCTGTTTTAGAAGTCAGGAAAATAGTAATACAGGAAGAAATAATATGGCAGCCGATCACAATAATTTAAAGCTCACTTTCAAACAGGAAGTTATGGAAGATACAAAATTGTGAGTCAGTAGAGGTGGAAGTTCGAGAAACTGAGACTTAAAACTGCACGGGGCGGGGCTAGGGAAGCCTTGCCCTCCCCTCCCTCCACTTTTTGTAAGAGTGTTGAGCATGCGTTCTTTGCATGGGGACAACTTTGTTGATTTCTATAGGAAATGTAAACAAACGACAACATCTTATAATAGTCATTCAAATTTGACGAAATTTGGCAGAAATCTTGTTCAAATCTCATTTAGTTAAAGAAAGCATCAAATTAAAAGTTGGAAAAAGAAGTCAGGGACAGCCTGGTCTCGATGCGTTCTCAACTCGGTCAAAGCTGGACTCTACCATGAGCTGTGACGTCACTGAATTCCCAGTCTTTGCGCGGACAACAGGGCAAGAGAGAACGCCTGGGCTGAATCTGAGAGACAATCAAGTACATGAAAGCTACTGATTCACTTAAAAAATTTAAACACTGATTGTTACATTTGGTTAAGTCACTGATTGCAAGCTGGGTGTAAATTCATAACTGAGAAAATTTAATGACTGGATTTTACGTAAACATAATACTGAAATTGAAAATGTAATGTTTGCTTTCAATCATCTATGTTGCCATACGAAACCTATTAAATGTAAAGTCTCATAAATATATTTTGTGCGTGCTAAATTTGAACTTCATAACTGCAACGAGCCTTGAAAAAGGTTTTCTGTCGCACTTAGTAATAATCGTAGAACTTTGCAATACCTGTCGCACTTTGTAATAAGATTCTCGCACTTTGTAACACCTATCGCACTTTGTAATAACACTTGTCGCACTTTGTAATTAAAATAAACAAGTATCATGATCAAGAACAACAACAACAATAATGATGATGATGATGATGATAATAATAATAATAATAATAATAATAATAATAATAATTCACTGAACGGTTTTCAGCCCCAATTTCTCAAGTGGGGACGTAGGAAAGTGCTCACATCAACTGTGGCCTTACGGCTTCAAAATCTTTGTGGACAAGTACAACGTACTCTTCCTATGATGACGACCTCGAGACCATGTCAGCAGCCCGGGAACGAGGAATATTACAAAGGGTTGACAAGCCTGGCATCACGACTTCCACCAACGTGTTTATGGCTTTTAATTCTCAGAGTTAAGCTTTTACAGAACGAGTATATCCTTTAGAGACTTTCCTCGTTTGGGCGATATAATTGGAGGTCTTTTTTCATCTGTCTTAGAAGAAGTTGGTTCTCTATCAGTTGCCTGTGTTTCATGAAAATGCTTTTAAGGCCAGGGACTGATGGTTGATTTTGTGTGACAAAGGGCAAATGTTTTTCCTTCTTGAAGATTTTTGTTGAAGTGCCTTTTTTCTTGTTTTCAAACTGTATTTCAGAGAGAGAGAGAGAGTTAGATTTAATAAATTCTGTGGATATCTTCTCTCTCTAAGGTGTTTTGAAATTCCTTTAGTCTTTTTTGAAAATTTTCTTTTGAGGTGATTCCTGGGAAATGCGGCGCGCAATAAAACAGGTACTGCCTGGTACTAAAAAGTCGACTGTTTCTTCAATCTTTGAAAATGGGAAGTGGCACACCGAAAATCTCTCTGTCGCTAAGATCATGAATCAGTACTTTGTGTCCGTGGGGAAAGTATTGGCAAAACCATTTCAAAACGTTTCGACTGTTTTCACTTCCAGCACCCTTCCTTTTGAATGCCACCTGGATAATGTTAATGTGAACTTCGTCCGTAATGCCTTTAAATCCTTAAAACCTAACAAAGCTGTTGGACTTGATAGGCTAATTAAGTGCTCGCTTGTTGAAGGATGCTTTTGACCTCATCGCCCCAATACTAACTGGTTTGAACAATAAATGTTTCACTGATGGAGTATTCCCAGGGGTCTGGAAGTGTGCAAAAGTCACTGCATTATTTTAAGATGGAGATAAGTCATAAAAGGATATTATTATTCATTCAAAATATTTCCCCGATTCAGATTGGCTAAAAGCACACGTTTAATTCACCATAATCGGTTACTGATGACCAAACTTGGAAGAATTTTGTGTTTAACGAGGAAATGACGTCAAAAATGCAGCGTTCTTGCAGGTTAAGGCACCGTCAACCGAGAGGACCTGTGACGAGGTTGAGTTGTTTTGGTTGTGGACACAAAAATGGCGGTCATTTCACTCGTTTCAAGAGTAAGAACTGGGCGAAAAATAGCTAAAAACATGGCAAGAACAGCAAGAAGACAACTCGAAGGGCGACGTCTGGTATTTCGAGAATATTTGCGGAGCGGGACAAACCTAAACGTACACTATCGAAGATGAACTTAACATCGATGGATCAATAGAGGTGAGCATGTTTTAGCCATGTTTTAAACTAGGAATTATTTTGAATGAGTAATAAAACAATTATTGAAGTCGGCTTTCGTATCATATGAAGAATTATGGAGATCTCGGAGGGTGTTATCCGCCTCGGCCTACGGCCTCGACAAATAACACCTTCCTCGATCTCCATAATTCTTCATGAGATACTCAGCCTCATTCATTAATTGTTAAATTATCGACCGATTTCAATCTTACCAACTATAAGCAAGATCATAGAGAGATCAGCGCATATTCAGTTAAGTTCCTTTTTGGAAGAAAACAGATCATTATCACAATCACAGTTTGGCTTCCGACTAAAGCGTACAACTTCCACTGCCTTAATCGCCTTCACAGATCAAGTCCTGGAAAGTATGGACAAAGGATGTGTGACGGGAACATTGTTCGTAGACCTTCGCAAAGCGTTTGACACCGTTGATCATCTGCTCCTCATCAACAAACTCAAGTCACTGGGAGTAGCAGGGAAAAGCTTAGAATGGTTCCGCTCATATTTCTCTGGTCGAGTTTAACAAACGATGTGTGTTAATGCATTGTCTCCCCCAGCAAAAATCACCATGGGAGTAACACAGGGCAGCATCTTGGGACCATTGTTATTTTTGGTGCATATTAATGGCCTTCAATCTGAACTGTAGCGCTCAAAGATGACGATGTTTGCTGATGACATGGCATTTTATTGTCATGAGAACTCGCCAACCAATTTGCAATCAAAGCTCAATACAGACTTGGCAGCTACTACATCTTGGTTACATGACAATAAGCTGACACTAATCGTTACCAAGTCGACGTTTATGGTCATTGGAGGACGTAACAAACTAAGTCAATTTAATGACATAGCTATTGTAGCCAACAGTGATCAATTGGAGAACGTTGCCAATTCAAGTATCTTGGAGTGATCCTAAACCAGCATCTTTCTTGCCATGACCACATTGAACAACTACAAAGTAAAATAGCAAAGAGACTTAAGGTGTCTTAAAACGAATCACGTAACTTCTCCCAGTTTATGCAAGAAGGATATATGTGTCAACAATTAATGGTCATTCGTATTCTTGAATATGCAAGTATCGTACGGGGTGACAAAAATAACAAAGTTTTAATGGATTCTATCCAAGTTCTTCAGAATAAAGCAGCCAAGCTAGTTCTGGATCGAGCGACGCATTCTTCTTCAACTCAAGCACTTCTAGATCTTAACTGGATGAATCTATCAACCAGAAGATTAATGCAACGGTGTTTTTTTATGCATAATTTTATTAATGACAGTGAAAGAAACAGTATGATTACTCGAGGCTCAGACTATTATAGCCATAACACCCGCTCCAAGGAAACTATTAGATCTTTTAGATCAAACACAAACTGTGGTCTACTCAGATCCTTACACACAGTGCATTGACAAACTGGAATTCCCTTCTAGAAGACCATGAGATGTCTACCTTATAATGCTTTTAAAATCTCATTACTTAAAAATTTTAAATCTCAATAAGTTCGCTTAGTGTGACATTTTTTAGTTCATTTATTTTAATATTTTGTCATTTTTAGTACTGTAGTTTTTAGTTTTTATGCAGTGCCCTATTGAAAACCACGTTATGTGACATAGGCCATCTGTAAAAAGTGTCTGAAGATAATTTTTCCATGAAATTGGAATGAATAAGTTGTTATTATTATTTCTATTAATATCATTATTATTATTATTATTATTATTGTTGTTGTTGTTGTTATTGTTGTTGCTGTTTTTGTTCCTTGTCCTCCGACCGTCCATTTCAAGTTTATTACAAAGTGCGATTGAAGAAACAGCCGATTATATTGAGTGGTTACCACCCACGACCCGGCTATCAAACTGTGTTCAGCCACGCCAATTTTTCTTTTCTTCGATTTGAACTGACTTACGTATAGCATCTGGGTATTTAACTAGCTTTCTTTGGAAGATGACGTGAAATTTAATAAAATTTGATCTAGCCCCAGCTTTTTAAATAAGGTGGATAGCGCTATCTGAGCTATCCACCAGCGGATAACAGTATCATAAACACCAGTACATGGCTGAATCCGCGAGCGGGCAAGATAAAGAGAATCCTTTGTTCTGATTGGCTACCTTTAGTTAGTAAGTTTTCCTACCTTAATGACGCAAGAAAAAGTTCTCTTTATGGCTAAATAGTAAATCGTTTATTCACTTAGCTTGTTCGGTCTTGAGATTGCTTAGACCTTTGTCACGTGGCGGCCATTTTATCTCAAGAGATTTAAAAAGCTTTGTTTATGCCCAGCTAGCCTCGTTCTCTCGCCGAGGCTAGCCGAGCATAAATAAAGCTTTTTAAATCTCTTGAAACAAAATGGCCGCCACGTGACAAAGGGCTATTGGCGTGGTTCATGTTGAAGAAGTGTTGAGCATACGTTCTTAGGGAGCAATGCGAGAATGCTTGTTATGTTGTCTTTCATAAAAAAGTAACAAGATAAAAAGGCATTTCTGGAAAGAAATAAAACTTTAACTTGACGTTTCGTTTGTTCCAACATGTACATCTTGAGAAATAATTAACCGATGGATAACAACAGAAATTTAAATGTACTGTAGAACAATTAACTAATTAAAGAAACAATAGACTATGACATAATGTAGGAAAATTTGCATATAAGTAAAGCATGGAAACTAAAAATGGTAAAGTTTTTCAATGCTGACATTTTCCGGAAAGGCCTAAATCCCCGATCAGCATAGTCTACTTTATCTCGCAATGGGTATCCGACCATTTTGAACTTTTGATAAGAGGACGGTCCCATTTCATGTTGTAACTTGTTGACGTCATCAAGCCATGATGACGTCATTATTGTTCATTCAAAATGTTTCCAACGCTCATTACGCCCTTATTTGAAGATTCAAGAAATGAACGTTTGTTTCAGATTCGTACCCAGTCGCTATTTATGTGTTTTGGGGGTGAGAGAAGATTGGGGGTTAGGTTGCATGAGGCGCGTGCGGGGTGTCCTGGGAAGGGACGACACCCATGACAACCTGCGCGCGCCTCAACCTAACCCCCAATCTTCTCTCACCCCAAAAACACATAAATAGCGACTGGGTACGAGTCTGCGGTTGTGTATCCCATTTTGGCAAAGGAAACTGCTATCTTAGTTAGTGCCCATCGCGGTACCGTGAGTTTGTAGGTAGAGCTTTCCATTGAACTGGAAGAATTTTCTTTGCGGGTTAGTCAAAGTACAGTTCTCGCAGGGAATGTGTAGGAATAGGTGGGTTGCTTTGTAGAAATGTTCTTACGCTCTGCAAACTATTTCAGTGCCTCGATATGTGGTATATGACGTATTGTTGTAAAAAAAACGTGTGACATCCATCAAAAGAAGACTTGAGATGTTCGGTTTTTCACCTTTGTCTTTTCAATAAAATTTACAGGGTCGGTGGTATCTTTGGTTACTTCCTGGAAAGATAGATATGCTCTTCTTTCTGAAAAAACTTAATGTCGGTCCATGTCGGTAGTCGGTTTTTTTTTTCCTTTCGGTAGTCGGTAATTTTTTTCCCTTTTTGGCGGTAGTCAGTAATAAATTTCGCCCTTTGTCGCTAGTCGGTTAACCTTAGGCCTTGATACAAATATCCGGATATTTCTAAAGATATTTAGAAGATTTTGAGATATTTAGAAAATCTCATGATATTTAGGAAAAAATTTTGATATTCAGAATCTTGTTACGAAAAAAGTACTGAAATCATGTTTTTTCTTGGAAGCTACTTCAATGCTAATTAGGGCTTGGGCATTTCAGTGACAGAAATTCAAACAAATTTCGACACATGTGCCTGTTGTAATCAGATTCAGCAGTATTCCCCATGATAATAATAATTATGCAATGTGGCTGATGTGCAACAAAATGGCTGATAACGTCCTCTGAGCCACGCACAAACCAAACAGCAGTAGTGTCCCTTTTAGACCGCCTTAGACCTCCAGGACCTAATGGTCTTTCACGAACTCTGCCTGTATTAAAGTAGAGTGCCCTAGTCTTCTTGTAGGCTGAGGGGTACTGCAAATAAGGCTGACTTTATGTGGAATTGTTTAGAGTTTTGTTGTATGCCGTATAAGAATATGGTTTCCTGAAATTTGCTGAAATTCGTGTTGCCATTTTAGATGAAAGGATATTTTTTTGTGTTTTTACTGTAACGTTTATAAAATGAAGCCAGATATTTTAGAAATATTTAGAAAAACATTTCGAGATATTTAATCGGAAAAAAATCAGGAATTTCCGGAAACATATTTAGGAGATTTTTCGTGATATTTATATCTAGGCCTAGTTAACCCCATTCACACTTTTAAAAAGGAATCCATTAGGAAATTGAGTAATTTAAATTTACAATTGACAAAAACCTTGCACCAGAATAATTTAAATAATACTTCAATCTTTTTTACACTTTTCAAGAGGAATAGATATAATTAGTTTTCTGTCATAACACCAAGGACAATTCTCCACGGGAGCCTTAGAAAATAAATGTCACATTTCACTTGAAATGTGAAAACACAGAAAGAATTCTGAAAACTTCATGTGTAAGATGTCATTTCGAGAAATTTGACATTTATTTTCTCGGGCTCCCATGAGAAATTTTGTTTGGTGTTATTACAGATAGCTAATTACATCTATAACCCTTCAAAAATGTGAAAAAGAATGCAAGATGCTGTAAAATTATTTTGGTACAAAGATTTTGTTAAAAGTTAAAATTACTCAATTTCCTGATGGATTCCTTCTTAACATGTGCAAGTGGACCGCTACTTCCTTTTCGGTTTAAACTGTATGAGTTTCCTTAATTAAGGTTTGGCTGGAATTATAGCCCCTTCTTCGATGATAATTTCTTTGAATCAAAATTGTCGCGACGACGCTATTCATGGAGGGAGTTGCAGTTCTTTTAAATCTCAGCGTTGAAAAATCAGTTTGGCCTTTCATTGCCCTCAAGATGGAACAGGTGGCGACTTATTAGTTTGGTTTTCGAAAACTGCTTTGCGGATGACACCACTAAGTAAATAGACCGTGCATCAGGGAGGTTAAATCTTTCAATATGTAGAAAACGGACATTCAGGCTATTCATGCAATCAATAAGCCTATTCAGTCAACAATAATGGATTTTAGCTTCAAATAAAAAAACCAAGCAATTGCATTGACAGCAACACCTGGTGCTGACTTAATAAGGTCGTTACAGAGCCCTGTTTCTTCACATATTATTGAAGATAGCTGACTGTTTGCAGAAAACTTTGCAATGACGAATGTATCAGCTAGCACCTCTTCTTCTTCTTCATTTTCATCAAGGGCGAAAATCTTTTCGAATGCACAAATCATCGCTTGGAGTTTTGCTTTTTCGGCGCAAGCTGTGGCTATCGTCATGGGGAATTTGCTCGCACTTGCACTCTTTGCATTTAACAAGAAGCTTCGAAAAAAGAAAAGTTTATACCTTGTTATGAATATGGCGTTTGCTGATCTGATGTTGGGAGGTATCTATCTCCCTTCTTATATTTTTTTCCTGGTGAATCCCGAAAACCAGTCATCATATGAAAGATCTTTTTTCCGCAACATCATCTGCGCGTTTTTCTCTCTGGCCTCGTCTATAACCGCTGCTTTGATATCTGCTGAGAGATTTTACGCCATTTATTGACCATTAAAGCACCGAACACTTTCTACGCGAGCATACAGGCTTGTTATTTTGATGGTGTGGACGTTGGCTATCCTGTTTTCCACGGTTTATGTCCTACTTTTCTGGAGCCCAAGGAGGTTATACAGTTTCGTGTGTTCATACGTCTTGTTTCTAGTCTTCGCTATCTGCGGCCTCAACATCGGTATTTGGAGAAAGTTTAAGCAGAAAACTCCTTCTCATCAACAAAATAGAGCCTTTCAACAGCAACGCTTAACAAAAGCATTGTTATATGTATCTGTTTTTACTTTGATTTCGTGGATCCCTATATCTCTTTGCAAAATAATAGGCTCCTTCGGATACAACATACATGACCACATTTTGCTGCTAGCTTATTTTATGTATCTTTCCAGCTCTTTTATCAATCCAGTGGTGTACGCAATAAGAGTTCCTGAGTTTAAACAAGCTTTGCCTAATGTATGCTGTTTTAGAAGACGGGCATTGATGGACAGCGAAGGAAATATGGAAAGATTTAATATGGCCGCAGCCGACCACAATCATGCCCAACTCACTTTCGAACAGAAAATTGTACATGGAGGTAAGGACACAAAATTGTGACCAACAGTGGAAGTTTTACCTTGAGAAACTGCTTACTAGTCTTTTTACATAAAAAAAGCCGTTTCACTTTATGAGCTAAGTGATCATTTCAAAAACTTCTTGCAATTTTGGTCGAAGCACAGGCACCAAAAGTAGTATCAGCACGGCTGCAAATGTTACGGGTTTTGTGTGGAAATAAGACTGGCACTTTTAGCTAATAAATTTCTTACAGATCCTAATAAAGTATACTAAATAAATTTTTGTTCTAGATCATTGCTACTTTTCCCAGTGCTTTTAAAGAATAGTTACTGATTTCCTCATGGTTCTAATTTTTCCTTACCTCTTGTGGGAAGGAGCGAGTATTCTCCCTTTAATTTCATGTCACTTCGTTTGATTTGAAGCTTAGCTACAATTAAATTAATTCCAGTTTTAGACGACAATTTCTTTCAAAACCGAAATTTTGTCGCAACCACGGTCACTCCTGGTTCTTTGACTAAGTTCTATCGAGTTACCGTTTCCTTCAGTCTTAACTGAAATATTTTACACTTTTATTTTATGGTTGTATAAAAAGATATTTCTTATGATAATAAAAAAAATTATGGTGCTCGTTAGCATGACATTTTGTAGGGAACAGGTGGTCAATTCATAATATCAGTTGCTAAAAATTGTGCTTTGTACGTGACATTACTACCGAAACAGAGAGACTGTGTACACAAAAGGGCCCATTTTTATTGTGTGGAAAAGAGATATCATTTTAGACAGCTGACAGTTAAGGAAAATGGATTTTAGCTTCAAATAAAAAAACCAGCGCGACTGTCTTTACCCCAACATTTGGCGTCAGGTCCAGGTTATCTACACGTCCTTGTTTCTCGCTCCTCTTTGATGTAACGTTTGTAGAAATAACAAACAATGGCAAATATTTTAGCTACACCTTAGTTCCTCGCCCAATAATTCCCCATAACCGAAATCTTTTCTAAGGCATAGGTCACATACATAATCAGCTCCAGCTTTAACTTTGAGTGAAAAACCAACTCAACTGCCTCTACCATAGCATTTGACATCAGGGGGCCCGGTTGTTAAACGTTTTTGTTTCTCGCTCGTCTTTCAAGCAACGTCGACCAATATGTCAGATTCAGCTGCCTCACTCAATGATTCTCTATCAACTATGACTGAAATCCTTTCTAAAGCACAGGTCATCGCTTGTAGTTGTGGTCTTGCGTCGGAAGCAGTAGTTATTATGGCGGGAAACTTGGTCCGTAAGTCATTCGTCCATTAAACTTTCAATTTAAAGATAAAAATTGAAATCGATGTCATTTTTTGATTTTTCAATTTTTTTCTTCCTGTATAATGGATAAACATGTTTCATTAACTTTTTTTATCGTTTTCCCCCGTAAAAAATTATGAGAAAATGAACACACAACTCTTATTTTCTTCAGTTAATATTTAAAAGATTATCGAACCATGGATATTTCAGCTATTCGCGGGAAAACCGTTTCTGCAGTCATTTGTCAATTACAATGACGTGAATTTGGAAGAAAATTCAAAATTGAATGTCGTGATCAATTTTCAATTTGTGTTTTTCGGAATAACAGTTGATCAGTCGATCGCATTACAACTGACAAAAGTACCAAGAGGCGAGGACCCAAGTGCTGAAGTGCCCAGGAGGAGAGGAGGGCGTAGGGACTTAAGTGGGAAGGAAGGAGAAAGGGCCCTTTTGCTTGTCCATGCTAGCCTCATTTACAGGGCTTATTTTGGCCTAGACGGGTATGTCCCACTGATCAGGTTGTGGATATGTGGCTAACCAGCTCTAACCGGCTCCAGACAATTTCACAGTTTAGCGCCTTTAACATGGTGTCGCTTGGAAAGAGTGTGAAGGTTGGCGATGAGCGGACTACATGTGCGGTACCAACAATTAAATTCCATGATGTTAGTTTAAATTGAAGGCCTCGGAGGCACAACCCTACCCAGACTTGCCTTCGCGCCCCTCCCCCCACCCCCTCGAGACTTACCCTTAGGGGGAGTTCGTTTGAAGCGGATCCGGTAAAAAAGATTAATACCGCATTTTTTTCCAAAAATTTTAATGGTTGTACTGGCCCTACGAAAATTTTTTTCATGTCTTAGAAGGTAAACCGATCAGCTCTCCTTCATTATCCTAATCATAATCTCTCCTCTACTTCCTCCCCTTCTCCTCCTACCTACACTAAAAAGTTTAATGCTCGCTTTTACAAAGTGAACAGCCAGGCAATAAAGAGCAATCTACAGTAATAAAAAGTACAAAAAAGCAAGCAAAAAGTTAAGCAAAAAGACCGAACCGAGCAACAACTTCCTTCCTACAGATTTCCAGCTCTTCATTTCACAGGTGGTTTTCCGCGTGTATCCCATTTTTCAAGCAAAACCCTTCTTACGGAACACGAACTAAAGCTTTTCTTTCCAGGCCGCTTCTTGTAGACAGTGCACCCTGCAGGGTCTTAAACACTGACCCTATTTAGGAATGAGACAAAGGAAACTCAACCTCGTCCCCAGGGCTTTTCCCTCAAAAAAATGGGTGCCCCACCCATTTTTTGAGGGAAAAGCCCTGGGGACGGGGTTGAAAGGAAACTGTTCTCCTTTTAAAGGCCAAAGCTTGAAAAATGAGACCCAACTCAAGGAGAAATACAAACTAATAATTTAGTGGAAAAGCACAAATCTTTCTTAAATCGTTTTCCTAACACTCAGAAGTAAAGTTCCGTTTTAACATATGATTTGTTTCTCGTGTAATTTACGCACGTAAATTTTAGCTGATACAATAACATTAGCCTTTCTAGTAAGGATCACGAACACAACGCTAACAAGGGCAAAAAAGATACCCTATTAGGCGGCACATACCTATCTAGCCCCAATTTGGAAGAATACCCCCCGGGTGGTGACATTACTTAGCAAACAGATGGTAAAAAGTATCAATATGGTGTAATCTCAGTCAAAAATAATGAATTTTAGTTTCGACTGAAAGACCAACGCAATTGCAATTATAAGACTTAACAACCCTTGGTTTTGTGCCCTGGCGGTTGTTAACATACGCCTCTGTTTCTCGTACATCTTCAAAGTCACGTTTCAAGAAATTACTAGCAAAGATAGGAAGAATAATGAAGAATTTGTCGGCTTCGACTTCGCCGCTCAATAATTCCTTTTCATCCATGGTTATCAACGAAATGCTTTCTGAGGCACAAGTCATCGCTTGGAGTTGTGCCCTTGCGTCGGAGGCTGTCGTTACTGTCCTGGGAAACATGCTCACAATTGTCCTCTTCACATTTAACAAGAAGCTGCGAGCTAAGAAAAGTTTATATTTTGTTATAAATATGGCGTTTGCTGATCTGGTGTCGGGAGGTGCAAGTCTCCCTTTATTTGTTTATTTCATGGTGACTCGCAGTAGGTTATATTTTTCAGAATTTCCAAGTTTTCTTAAAATCATTTTTATGGTTTCCTCGGTGGCCTCGTTCACTAGCGCTGCCTTAATATCTTCTGAAAGATTTTACGCCATTTTTTGGCCGCTGAAGCACCGAACACTTTCGACGCGAGCATACAAGCTTGTTATTTTGAGCCTACTATACCAGCCTAATGAATGGTTACCACAGTCAGCACCTATCAAACTGTGTTTAGCTACGGCAATTTTTCTTTTCTTCGATTTAAACTGACTTATGTATAGCATTTGGGTATTTAGCTAGCTGACTTTGTATAGGATAACATGAAATTTAATAAATTGTTCGAATAAGCTGTTCAAAAAAGGTGCATGGATAGCGGTATCTGACCTATCCCGAGCTGGTGGCACCAGCGGATAACACAGTATTAACAAGGGCTATTAACAATACATGGCTGAATCCGCGAGCGGGAAAAATGAAGCCAATCCTATGTTCCGATTGGCTACCCAAGCGTGCAAGCTTTCCCGCCTTAGTGCCGCAAGAAATAGTTCTCGTTATACACCTAGCTTGGTCGGTATTGACCTTGTTCTTGCAGGGCCTGGATTGCTGGATATTGGCGTCGTTAAAGTTCATATTGGGGAAGTGTTGAGCATGCGTACTTAGGAAGCAATGCGAGAACGCTTGTTCAGTGTTGTCTTTCATAAGCAATGTAATTAAACAAATCACAATATCTTAAAATCTACTCATTAAAATTTGACGAAATTTGGCAGAGATTCTGTTGGATCATATCGCACCTCAGCCGACAGGGCCTCAAAATAAGTTTTGACTAAGGCGTTTTGGGACAAAATTAAGTTTCACATGAAAGCTATTTTCTTCGAAATTTCATTAACTGTTAAGTTTTCTTTTTTTTAAAATATGGGTTTTATTGAGTAATTGTAAGCTTTCTGCAAACACATAAAGAAATCTAATGACTGGATCATTTTAAGCAAACCTACTAAATCCAAACTTTAAGGCTTGTTTCAGTCATGGATTTGTCGTATAGCAGCGATCGATTTCTTACTTTTTATATGTCATGTCTTTTGTCCGTGCCAAATCTGGGCTTTACATTTGCAACGAGTCTTAAATAACATCCACCCCCAATGAATGGCAACGATCCGAAACATATTAAACACAGCATGGAGGGATGGAAGATGAGATACGTTTGCAGAAAACCTAGCTATGGCGAATGTATCACTGAGCTGGCACAAAGTCATTTTCATCAGTGGCGGAAATATTTCCATTGGCACGAATCATCGCTTGGGGTTTTGCTTTTGTCGTTGCAAGCCGTGGTAATTTTCATGGGGATTTTGCGCGAAATTGTTCTCTTTGCATTTCTCTTTACACGGCTTCTCGTGGTGCAACTGAACTCTGTATTTGACCATAGACAGGGCTATCATTTTTTACCAATTTTCTCATTTTTGGGACTATGTTTTATTGGGTCTATAAATGTAATTTAGGCACTTGAATTTTAGCTGATACAATAACGTTACCATAACTAAGGATCACACAGGGGAACACCACGCCAACAAGGGCAAAAATGACACCCCATTTAAGGATGGAGACCCTTAAAAAGGATCCCCTATCGGGCGGCACATACCTATCTAGCCCCAATTTGGAAGAATCTCTCAGGGGGGTGACATTACTCAGCCAGCAGATGGTAAAAAGTATCAATATGGTGTAATCTCAGTCAACAATAATAAATTTTAGTTTCGACTGAAAAACAAACGCAATTGCATTTACAAAACTTAGAACAATGCTTGGTTTTGTGGCCTGCAAGTTGTAAATAAACGTCTCCGCTGTTTCTCGTACGCCGACAACGTAACGTTTCTAGAGATTTAAGCAGAGATTAAAGCAACACTGTATTAACACCATGCCAGTACATGGCAGAATCCGCGAGCGGGAAAAGAGAACGAGAACGCTTGTTCAGTGTTGTCTTTCATAAGCAATGTAATTAAACAAATCACAATATCTTAAAATCTACTCATTACAATTTGACGAAATTTGGCAGAAATTCTGTTCATAGGGGACTTCAGTCGACAGGGCCTCAAAGTAAATTTTGAACAAAGGCGTGTTGCGACAAAATTAATTTTCTCATGAAAGCTATTTTCTCAGAAATTTCATAACTGTTAAGTTGTTGTTGTTATCTTTTTAAAAAAATGATGGTTTTTTACTTCGTGATTGTAAGCTTTGTGCAAATACATAAGGAAATCTAATGACCGGATCATACCTATCTAGCCCCAATTTGGAGGAATCCCCCGGGGGGTGACATTACTTAGCAAACAGATGGTAAAAAGTATCTATCAGTGGTGAAATCTCAGTCAACAATAATGAATTTTAGTTTCGACTGAAAAACAAACGGAATTGCATTTATAAGACTAACTGAACAATGCTTAGTTTTGTGGCCCGGCAGTTGTAGATAAACGTCTCCGCTGTTTCTCCGTTTTCTCCTTCAAAGTAACGTTTCTAGAGATTAAAGCAACGGCAGGAACAATAACTAAGAATATGTCAGCTTCAACTTCGTCACTCAATAATTCCTTTTCAGCCATGGTTATGGACGAATTGCTTTCTAAGGCACAAGTCATCGCTTGGAGCTGTGCTCTTGCGTCAGAAGCTGTCGTTATTGTCCTGGGAAACTTGCTCACAATTGTTCTCTTCACATTTAACAAGAAGCTGCGAAATAAGAAAAGTTTATATCTTGTTATAAATATGGCGTTTGCTGATCTGGTGTCGGGAGGTGTAAGTCTCCCTTTATTTGTTTATCTAGTAACGGCGACTCGCAGTACTAGGTTATATTTTACAGAATTTCCAACTTTTCTTAAAATTATTTTTACGGTTTCCTCGAAGGCCTCGTTCACTACCGCTGCTTTGATATCTGCTGAACGATCTTACGCCATTTTTTGGCCGCTGAAGCATCGAACACTTTCGACGCGAGCATACAAGCTTGTTATTTTGATAGCTTGGACATTGGCTATCTTATTTTCTACGGTATATATATTGCTTTTCCGCTTGAGTCTGCGAGGTTTTTTCGCTTTCGCTATTTTATACGGCTTGTTACTAATTGTGACTATCTGCGGCCTCAACATCGTCATTTGGAGAAAGATTCAGCAAAAATCTGTTGCTCGTCACCAAAACAAAGACATGCAAATCCAGCGTTTAACGAAAGCCCTCTCATTAGTATCTGTTGGTACTTTGAGTTCTTGGATCCCCGTAATTATCTTTTATTTGTTAAGATTTTTCGGTCAAAACATATCTTCAAACATTCTCCTTTTCACTTATTTTATATATTTTACCAGTTCTTTCATCAATCCAATGGTGTACGCATTAAGAATTCCTGAGTTTAGGCAAGGTTTGCATTTGTTCTGTTTTAGAAGTCAGGAAAATATTAATACAGGAAGAAATAATATGGCAGCCGATCACAATAATTTGCAGCTCACTTTCAAACAGGAGGTTATGGAAGATACAAAATTGTGACTCAGCAACGGTGGAAGTTTCCAGAAACTGAGATTAAACTGAATGGGGCGGGGCCAGGTGAGCCTTGCCCTGCCCTCCCTCCACTTTTTGCACGAGTGTTGAGCATGCGATCTTACTTTGTTGATTTTCATAGGCAATATAAACAAACGACAATATCGCAAACTGCTCATTCGAATTTGACTAATTTGACAGAAATCTTGTTCAAATCTAATTTAGTCAAAGCAGAAACTCATAAGGGGTTGAAACGTGTAACTCGCGTTCAATGCTCGTGATTATTCACTTTTACCATATTTGGAAAGCTTAGTGAGGGATATCCATTTTCAACAAAAAGTGGCTGCTGCGCGATCACTATGCAGATGTTTTAAGACAAGAGTTCTGCTTTTCAGCTTAAAAAAACACCGTTAAAAGAAAGAAAATGGAAAGAGAAAGTTCAAAAGATTGCTCAGCTTTCTTTTTGTGGAGAAAGGAAAGCTTTTCATCAAGAAATCGTCCTCACGGCGGAGCGCTTCTGTTTTGAAATGCAACCAAGGCAGCGAAGTTTTTGCTGAATTCTCAGGTACAGTTAGCACTCTATGGCCAAGACAACGCGAGTTACACGTTTCACCACTAACCGTAGCAAATGTTCATCTAGAGAAGTCCTTTTGTGTAAAATATCTTGGTGTTTATATTGATTGTCACCTTACTTGGCATGACCATATTGACTACATATGTAGCAAAATTAGCAAAAATATAAATATAATGGTTAAGTTGAAGCATTATGTATCAAAAGCAACACTTATTAGTGTGTATTATTCTCTTATTTATCCTTATCTTACTTATGCTTGTACACTTTGGGGAAATAATTATAACGCTCCGTTGTCTCAAATCGTAAAGTTACAAAACAAAGCGGTTCGTGTTATAAATGATGTTCTTTTAATGGAATCAATAACTCCACACTACACATCCTTAGGCCTTCTGAAATTTCCTGATATTGTTAAACTGAACACATGTATGCTTTTTTGTGATTATTTCCACCATGAAAAGTTTCCTAATATACCTGTTTCATTAGTATCTGAACTACATAAGTACAGTACCCGCAGTGCATCATCCAATCAAGTTGCAATACCTTTATTTCTTCTGTAAAAAGTGTCTGAAGATAATTTTTCCATGAAATTGGAATGAATAAGTTGTTATTATTGTTATTATTATTTCTATTAATATTATTATTATTATTATTGTTGTTGTTGTTGTTGTTGTTGCTGTTTTTGTTCCTTGTCCTCCGACCGTCCATTTCAAGTTTATTACAAAGTGCGATTGAAGAAACAGCCGATTATATTGAGTGGTTACCACCCACGACCCGGCTATCAAACTGTGTTCAGCCACGCCAATTTTTCTTTTCTTCGATTTGAACTGACTTACGTATAGCATCTGGGTATTTAACTAGCTTTCTTTGGAAGATGACGTGAAATTTAATAAAATTTGATCTAGCCCCAGCTTTTCAAATAAGGTGGATAGCGCTATCTGAGCTATCCACCAGCGGATAACAGTATCATAAACACCAGTACATGGCTGAATCCGCAAGCGGGCAAGATAAAGAGAATCCTTTGTTCTGATTGGCTACCTTTATTTAGTAAGTTTTCCTACCTTAATGACGCAAGAAAAAGTTCTCTTTATGGCTAAATAGTAAATCGTTTATTCACTTAGCTTGTTCGGTCTTGAGATTGCTTAGACCTTTGTCACGTGGCGGCCATTTTATCTCAAGAGATTTAAAAAGCTTTGTTTATGCCCAGCTAGCCTCGTTCTCTCGCCGAGGCTAGCCGAGCATAAATAAAGCTTTTTAAATCTCTTGAGATAAAATGGCCGCCACGTGACAAAGGGCTATTGGCGTGGTTCATGTTGAAGAAGTGTTGAGCATACGTTCTTAGGGAGCAATGCGAGAACGCTTGCTATGTTGTCTTTCATAAAAAAGTAACAAGATAAAAAGGCATTTCTGGAAAGAAATAAAACTTTAACTTGGCGTTTTGTTTGTTCCAACATGTACATCTTGAGAAATAATTAACCGATGGATAACAACAGAAATTTAAATGTACTGTAGAACAATTAACTAATTAAAGAAACAATAGACTATGACATAATGTAGGAAAATTTGCATATAAGTAAAGCATGGAAACTAAAAATGGTAAAGTTTTTCAATGCTGACATTTTCCGGAAAGGCCTAAATCCCCGATCAGCATAGTCTACTTTATCTCGCAATGGGTATCCGACCATTTTGAACTTTTGATAAGAGGACGGTCCCATTTCATGTTGTAACTTGTTGACGTCATCAAGCCATGATGACGTCATTATTGTTCATTATTGTTGCCGGTTAATCAAAGTACAGTTCTCGCAGGGAATGTGTAGGAATAGGTGGGTTGCTTTGTAGAAATGTTCTTACGCTCTGCAAACTATTTCAGTGCCTCGATATGTGGTATATGACGTATTGTTGTAAAAAAAACGTGTGACATCCATCAAAAGAAGACTTGAGATGTTCGGTTTTTCACCTTTGTCTTTTCAATAAAATTTACAGGGTCGGTGGTATCTTTGGTTACTTCCTGGAAAGATAGATATGCTCTTCTTTCTGAAAAAACTTAATGTCGGTCCATGTCGGTAGTCGGTTTTTTTTTTCCTTTCGGTAGTCGGTAATTTTTTTCCCTTTTTGGCGGTAGTCAGTAATAAATTTCGCCCTTTGTCGCTAGTCGGTTAACCTTAGGCCTTGATACAAATATCCGGATATTTCTAAAGATATTTAGAAGATTTTGAGATATTTAGAAAATCTCATGATATTTAGGAAAAAATTTTGATATTCAGAATCTTGTTACGAAAAAAGTACTGAAATCATGTTTTTTCTTGGAAGCTACTTCAATGCTAATTAGGGCTTGGGCATTTCAGTGACAGAAATTCAAACAAATTTCGACACATGTGCCTGTTGTAATCAGATTCAGCAGTATTCCCCATGATAATAATAATTATGCAATGTGGCTGATGTGCAACAAAATGGCTGATAACGTCCTCTGAGCCACGCACAAACCAAACAGCAGTAGTGTCCCTTTTAGACCGCCTTAGACCTCCAGGGCCTAATGGTCTTTCACGAACTCTGCCTGTATTAAAGTAGAGTGCCCTAGTCTTCTTGTAGGCTGAGGGGTACTGCAAATAAGGCTGACTTTATGTGGAATTGTTTAGAGTTTTGTTGTATGCCGTATAAGAATATGGTTTCCTGAAATTTGCTGAAATTCGTGTTGCCATTTTAGATGAAAGGATATTTTTTTGTGTTTTTACTGTAACGTTTATAAAATGAAGCCAGATATTTTAGAAATATTTAGAAAAACATTTCGAGATATTTAATCGGAAAAAAATCAGGAATTTCCGGAAACATATTTAGGAGATTTTTCGTGATATTTATATCTAGGCCTAGTTAACCCCATTCACACTTTTAAAAAGGAATCCATTAGGAAATTGAGTAATTTAAATTTACAATTGACAAAAACCTTGCACCAGAATAATTTAAATAATACTTCAATCTTTTTTACACTTTTCAAGAGGAATAGATATAATTAGTTTTCTGTCATAACACCAAGGACAATTCTCCACGGGAGCCTTAGAAAATAAATGTCACATTTCACTTGAAATGTGAAAACACAGAAAGAATTCTGAAAACTTCATGTTTAAGATGTCATTTCGAGAAATTTGATATTTATTTTCTCGGGCTCCCATGAGAAATTTTGTTTGGTGTTATTACAGATAGCTAATTACATCTATAACCCTTCAAAAATGTGAAAAAGAATGCAAGATGCTGTAAAATTATTTTGGTACAAAGATTTTGTTAAAAGTTAAAATTACTCAATTTCCTGATGGATTCCTTCTTAACATGTGCAAGTGGACCGCTACTTCCTTTTCGGTTTAAACTGTATGAGTTTCCTTAATTAAGGTTTGGCTGGAATTATAGCCCCTTCCTCGATGATAATTTCTTTGAATCAAAATTGTCGCGACGACGCTATTCATGGAGGGAGTTGCAGTTCTTTTAAATCTCAGCGTTGAAAAATCAGTTTGGCCTTTCATTGCCCTCAAGATGGAGCAGGTGGCGACTTATTAGTTTGGTTTTCGAAAACTGCTTTGCGAATGACACCACTAAGCAAATAGACCGTGCATCAGGGAGGTTAAATCTTTCAATATGTAGAAAACGGACATTCAGGCTATTCATGCAATCAATAAGCCTATTCAGTCAACAATAATGGATTTTAGCTTCAAATAAAAAAAACCAAGCAATTGCATTGACAGCAACACCTGGTGCTGACTTAATAAGGTCGTTACAGAGCCCTGTTTCTTCACATATTATTGAAGATAGCTGACTGTTTGCAGAAAACTTTGCAATGACGAATGTATCAGCTAGCACCTCTTCTTCTTCTTCATTTTCGTCAAGGGCGAAAATCTTTTCGAATGCACAAATCATCGCTTGGAGTTTTGCTTTTTCGGCGCAAGCTGTGGCTATCGTCACGGGGAATTTGCTCGCACTTGCACTCTTTGCATTTAACAAGAAGCTTCGAAAAAAGAAAAGTTTATGCCTTGTTATGAATATGGCGTTTGCTGATCTGATGTTGGGAGGTATCTATCTCCCTTCTTTTATTTTTTTCCTGGTGAATCCCGAAAACCAGTCATCATATGAAAGATCTTTTTTCCGCATCATCATCTGCGCGTTTTTCTCTCTGGCCTCGTCTATTACCGCTGCTTTGATATCTGCTGAGAGATTTTACGCCATTTATTGGCCATTAAAGCACCGAACACTTTCTACGCGAGCATACAGGCTTGTTATTTTGATGGTGTGGACGTTGGCTATCCTGTTTTCCACGGTTTATGTCCTACTTTTCTGGAGCCCAAGGAGGTTATACAGTTTCGTGTGTTCATACGTCTTGTTTCTAGTCTTCGCTATCTGCGGCCTCAACATCGGTATTTGGAGAAAGTTTAAGCAGAAAACTCCTTCTCATCAACAAAATAGAGCCTTTCAACAGCAACGCTTAACAAAAGCATTGTTATATGTATCTGTTTTTACTTTGATTTCGTGGATCCCTATATCTCTTTGCAAAATAATAGGCTCCTTCGGATACAACATACATGACCACATTTTGCTGCTAGCTTATTTTATGTATCTTTCCAGCTCTTTTATCAATCCAGTGGTGTACGCAATAAGAGTTCCTGAGTTTAAACAAGCTTTGCCTAATGTATGCTGTTTTAGAAGACGGGCATTGATGGACAGCGAAGGAAATATGGAAAGATTTAATATGGCCGCAGCCGACCACAATCATGCCCAACTCACTTTCGAACAGAAAATTGTACATTGAGGTAAGGACACAAAATTGTGACCAACAGTGGAAGTTTTACCTTGAGAAACTGCTTACTAGTCTTTTTACATAAAAAAAGCCGTTTCACTTTATGAGCTAAGTGATCATTTCAAAAACTTCTTGCAATTTTGGTCGAAGCACAGGCACCAAAAGTAGTATCAGCATGGCTGCAAATGTTACGGGTTTTGTGTGGAAATAAGACTGGCACTTTTAGCTAATAAATTTCTTACAGATCCTAATAAAGTATACTAAATAAATTTTTGTTCTAGATCATTGCTACTTTTCCCAGTGCTTTTAAAGAATAGTTACTGATTTCCTCATGGTTCTAATTTTTCCTTACCTCTTGTGGGAAGGAGCGAGTATTCTCCCTTTAATTTCATGTCACTTCGTTTGATTTGAAGCTTAGCTACAATTAAATTAATCCCAGTTTTAGACGACAATTTCTTTCAAAACCGAAATTTTGTCGCAACCACGGTCACTCCTGGTTCTTTGACTAAGTTCTATCGAGTTACCGTTTCCTTCAGTCTTAACTGAAATATTTTACACTTTTATTTTATGGTTGTATAAAAAGATATTTCTTATGATAATAAAAAAAATTATGGTGCTCGTTAGCATGATATTTTGTAGGGAACAGGTGGTCAATTCATATTATCAGTTGCTAAAAATTGTGCTTTGTACGTGACATTACTACCGAAACAGAGAGACTGTGTACACAAAAGGGCCCATTTTTATTGTGTGGAAAAGAGATATCATTTTAGACAGCTGACAGTTAAGGATAAAGGATTTTAGCTTCAAATAAAAAAACCAGCGCGACTGTCTTTACCCCAACATTTGGCATTAGGTCCAGGTTATCTACACGTCCTTGTTTCTCGCTCCTCTTTGATGTAACATTTGTAGAAATAACAAACAATGGCAAATATCTTAGCTACACCTTAGTTCCTCGCCCAATAATTCCCCATAACCAAAATCTTTTCTAAGGCATAGGTCACATACATAATCAGCTCCAGCTTTAACTTTGAGTGAAAAACCAACTCAACTGCCTCTACAATAGCATTTGACATCAGGGGGCCCGGTTGTTAAACGTTTTTGTTTCTCGCTCGTCTTTCAAGCAACGTCGACCAATATGTCACCTTCAGCTGCCTCACTCAATGATTCTCAATCAACTATGACCGAAATCAATTTCTAAAGCACAGGTCATCGTTTGGAGTTGTGGTCTTGCGTCGGAAGTAGTAGTTATTATGGCGAGAAACTTGGTCCGTGGGTCATTCGTCCATTTAACTTTCACTTTAAATGCAAAAATTGGAAATCGATGTCATTTTTTGATTTTTCAATTTTTTTCTTCCTGTATAATGGATAAACATGTTTCATAACTTTTTTTACTGTTATCCCCCGTTAAAAAATATGAGAAAATAAACACACAACTCTTATTTTCTACAGTTAATATTAAAAAGATTACCGAACCATGGATATTTTAGCTATTCGCGGGAAAACCGTTTCTGCAGTCATTTGTCAATTACAATGACGTGAATTTGGAAGAAAATTCAAAATTGAATGTTGTGATCAATTTTCAATTTGTGTTTTTCGGAATAAGAATTGATCAATCGATCGCATTGCACCTGACAAAAGTACCAAGAGGCGAGGACCCAAGTGCTGAAGTGCCCAGGAGGGGAAGGGGAAGGGGAAGGGCGTAGGGACTTAAGTGAGAAGGAAGGAGAAAGGGCCCTTTTACTTGTCCATGCTAGCCTCATTTACAGTAGTGCATGTGGCTAGGAATTGGAGTAACCAATCACAGCGCAGCAAAATTTCTCTCGACCAATCAGCATCGAGTATTCAACCCATGTGACTTTGATGACGTCAAAGCTCCCATATTTGGGCATAAAAATCACGTGACCCCACCCAAGAGGTGGATCCACATTCTTGGCATAGTTTTAAGGACCGCAGTCAGCCCCAGACCCCTCGCATCCCCGGAAGTCAAATAAAAACACACACACACTGTATGGAGAACCAAATCACTGTCTTGGTTTATTGACCGTACCGCGTAAACCCTAAGTTACATCCGGGACGTGTGTGACGCCCTAGTGACGTCACGCCCATGAATTTTAATATACAAAGTTAATATAAGGGGTTTGCTTCTTGGCAGCCGTTGTCATAAGTACAGGATGTGGCCAATGAATGTAATGGTTGAATCCTGTGAATGACCAGGGTTTAATCAAATGAAATTTAAATGTAGAGAAAATATCTGAAAACGAAAAGAGGCTGGTTAGAGCCAAGAAGCAAACTGAATCAGAAACACTCGTCCATTGGCACGCACGAGGCGGTGTCTTACTGTCCAATGAATGACTAGAAAAACGAAAAAAAAATGCCTTCATTACAACATGGGACGTGTGTGACACCCTCGTGGTGTCACGCCCTGGAACGATTGTACACAAAACAATTCTATTAAAATCCAGTCTTGCGTGAAGTCAAAATGTTCTAGGACCCAAAGCGTTTCTGGGAAAAAGGTTCAAACTATTAAAATCCAGCCTTCCGGGAACTCAGAATAGACTAGGATCCGAAGTGTTTCTGGGAAAAAATTAACGTTTTAGTTTGAACAAATAAAGTAAGCTGGACCATCCTTGATGATTGACAATACAAAGTTTGTGAGGGATAGGCCAGCTTCGGTGAATCATAACATCTTGCAAAATCCAAAAAGAATCTAATTAAAAAATAAAATAAGACTGAACATCCAGCAGGGGTGGCGCCACCATGCAGACCTCCCCCTGCCGGGTGTTCAGAATTCCCAATCCATACTGTCCATCATCGCACAGCCCCGACAGGGTTCATGGAGGGTAGTCACGTGCCTTAAATAAATCCAACATCGATTGCACACAAAAAATAATTTCCCCGTCAGATTTCGATGGTTCCTGGAATGTTGGTGTATCACCTGGGCAGTGGCTGAAAAAGGGAAGGGATATAAATGGCTCGTATGACAAAACGAGAATCTGAAAAAATAAAAAAAGGGGTTTTTTAAAGAGGGGGTGGGTACCCCATGCCTTGCAACATCTCGCACCAATAACAGGGTACGTTTAAGACGCGCACAGAACGAAAGTTTAAATAACAACGACAACAGAGTAATTTAAGGGGACCCGGGAATGGAAGAGGGACCCCTGATCCAGTGTACCACTGCACGATACTGCTGAGGGAACACCAGGCAGCGGAAGTCCCATGAACCCTGTGGGTGCTGAGAATGGTATGCGAATCTACGAAAAAAATTAATAATAATGGTGTAAAGCCATCAGTAAATAAACATAATGCTCTTGGATCCAGGGGTTGTCTTTGAGGAGGGCAAGCGACCCTACAAAATACCATTACAGCATCGAATCAGTGGTTGAACACTATGAATCTTCCATCGATGTTGCAATAGGATGATCCACGCATAGCGTTCAATCACGTCATTTACATCTGAAACGTTTCATGAAGTTGAATGACACATTTCACTGTACTATAATGACAGCGCAATTGAATGGGTCTAACCCAACTGCCATATTCTTGTAACGTAAAATGAAAACCTACAAAGAGGTAGAAAGTCGAATTAAAATAGGAATGCTGGTACGAAAAAAACCAGATTGCAAAGGGCGGATCCATTGCGTGTGATGACGTAATAAACAATGCGTGGCTATGAAAAAAAAAATTAAAACTAAAAATTAATCCTCATCTAAAAAACCTAAAGCAGCCAAATCCACATCACCCACAGGTCCATGGGCCCGCAGAAACGCATTAATGCGAAAGGTCATGCGCAACGGAAACTCGTCCCAGTCCCGTTGGTTGGGGTCCCCATCCTGTACATACTGAACAATCTCATCTTCGGTGAGGGACCCCTCCCGGTTGCCAGCAATCACATCGTCTAAGGTTAAGCCGTCCATCATCCTCTCGCAATGATTACACACGCCGCCAGGGGTGGGGTGAGCAACCCACTGATAAATGTGGCAGACAGGTTGGTCTTCCAGAAAAACCCAAGAATCTATTAAAAAAAAAAATTAACACGAACAGGCTGGCACCCAGAACCGCGCGGCCCAATTGAGTCGAGCACGTCGAGGGCAAAGACATAGGTGGACAGGCCACAGCACCGTGCGTAGAAACGCAAACCCCTTGAACACGTCTAAGGAAATCAAAAAAGGGATAAGGCCAAGGGACCCACACCCGAAAAACATCAAAGGCATCACACTCACCCGCCATTCTGCGTCGATGCACCTCGTGATCCAATTTCCGGGCAACAGGGTGGTCCCACGGCAGCGTTTTGGCCCAATCCCGGAGTTCCTCAAGGGTACATCTTCGGAAGAAGGCGCGTAGACAGTCACTTTTCAACGGCGTGTGCCACAAAGTCTTTAAAGCCTCGAACAGCATCGCAATAGGCATAGAAAACAACACCATGGATTGTAGCGAGCTCACCATCTTGATCAGCTGAACGGATCAAACTGGAATGAACTCACACGGGGCGCGCAACGTGCTTTAGAGACTCTTTCCGAGACCGTGATTGGTGGAGAGCCCTCACGTGGGAGGCTAGGCACGAGAGGAGACTCTAGGGGGTGCCCCCCATGGGTACACCTTGTCAGCCCCTGGACTAGGGGGTCTAGCGCGAGTCTGTGATTGGTGGACACCCCAGATGAATAAGGGGAACATCGCGTCGAGAGGTCAGTCGCCAAGTTGTTTCAGTGTCAGACATGGACTGTCGAGGATTGATCGACCCCTGCAACAAGCCGTTTGGCCGCGTGCTCCCCTTAGAAGTCCAAGTGAAGATCATGTTTTGGGTGCACTGTTTCTATACCATGGACAAGCGGAAGAAGGTGGTACGAGAATTCAATAGTCTGCCCAAGTGTGACCTGATGGGGTATCCCAAAGTATTAGGAGAATATTATGCCTGGAACCAGGTGGTGACAAGACTAAACACCCCCCGAAAGATCAGCTGCCACCACTGCCACCGCCTCATAGAGCATCGACTTTCGGTGAGTAAAAAAAAAAAGGGGTGTCGAATCTTCTTCTTCTTCTTCTCATGACCTTGACCTTGATATTTTTTTTTTTTTCAGATTGGCATGATGTCGGAAATGGCGCGGCAACCCACCAACCTCGACCGCCTGATGAATGAAGGGATTGCGCACGTGATCAGCACCCTCAAGCATCAGCTCCCCCACTGTCCCGTGGGTCAACTGCCTGTCATGATTGGTCGGAGGAAGCCCTCGTACGACACCTTAGATAAAGTCATGAAACGAATCGATTTGATCATGGATGTTACAGCCGCCATGAATTTTATTGTCATCGATATACATTAAGAGTGTGTGATTAAAAACAGATGGTTTACTCTATAACAGTGTCTTTTTTAATGTTCATGTGCGTTTAAATAAAGCCTCCAGGGTGGGATAAATAGCTTGGTCTTCTTCCCGCGTGCCTATAATGGCGGTCTTGTCTTGGAGGGTAGGGAGAGCGATGAATTCCTCCGTCATGCCTTCGCATTGTTGATAGGCTTGGGAGGTGGGATTCCACCGAAGCCATTCTTCCTGGTCCACATCAAACACATAGAGGGGTTTGCCTAACAGCTGGGCCATGACCACCCCCCAGCCTGTTCCACCCAATAGATGCTTGCGCAGCTCGTCAAAATGGCCTACGGCCAAGACTAACGACGCGGGCTGGATCACGTGCACATTCCGCTGGATATACTGGAGGCTGATAGGATGATGGACTTGTCGACTCAACCGAAACGCGGCTTGGGTGACCAGGGGGGTAGCGGCATCCAATTCCTTTTGCGTTAAGGGCGTGAGGGATCTGGCTCGAGGGTGGCAGGGTGGGATGACGACCACACACTTATGCTCATACAGCTGACATAAACGTTCCACATGCGTGTCCACGCCTTTAGCACCTCCCGTGTAAATCGTCAACGGCATGGTCTGTCAAAAGAGGAAACACATTGTTTAGGGTAAGAGATGGGTGTCCAAGCCCACATGGTGTGGGGTTCATCATCGGCATACAGTAAGGGGCTATCCCATTCCGGTTGGGTGACGGTTTGTTCGAAAATGCGACGTATAAGACGACAGTCATTGCAATTGTTGGGGATCCAATCCAAGCCTTGACCTCGAGCAAAGGCATCATCTTTTTCCTCGCAGCAAAACTCGCATAAACATCTATCCAATAACCGATCACACCGTTTTTGCCATAAGACGCGTTGGGCATTGACTTGATCGAGAGTAGGCAGGACATGGGTTTGACGACGTAACCACCCACTCATTTGACACGCCCGGACGTGCGCGCAACGATCGTGCCAGATCCCACTCCCACGGGCTCCGTCCGTATGATCCATGCACCAATTGCGGCCATGGTCGTTGATGGCCATGACATTGACGGTGGCGATAGGCAGAGGGGCCAAGTCTCGACACCCCTGCCCTTCCAAGACCACGAGAGGGGTCGACCTCGCTTGGCACAGTCGATACAAGCCATTCAGGGTCAACACCCCCACTCGAGGTCGTTGGGGGGTGAGGTACTGTTGACACCAACGAGTGAGATCGTCCTGGAGCTGAGAGTAGGGATGGAATTCTTGGCGGTTGTACACAGTGTTTGGTTCAAAAGGCAAGCCATGCACTGTCTTGGTCTGACGATCGACCCGGGCCTGGGCCTCCTCGGATAAGGCATGGTGCGACACGCCGGGCGGTAACCGGTATTTGAAGAGAGCATGATGATGCCCCGTCCAATCGCAAAACGCCAGTTCTCGAATAATATACTCGTCTCGGGAAAGGGCAAACCCCTGACTGTAGACCAAGAGACCCACTTCATGGAGCGCCATGATTACTTACAATAGGAAGTTCCTTGAACCTGAACGAACCGTTACACTCCATAGACAGAAATGAGACCCCAGCGAATCACGTCTTGTTTTATAGCGGAAAACGTGGGTTCTGATTGGTGGACCGTCAGATCACACCACCCTCAGGATTGGTGGACCCACGATCGTATGAGGATCACGAGACGTCAGGAGAGCGGCTATAAAAGGCAGGCCGGACGGTCACCCAAGTCATTCCATCCCCAGCCATGGAACGTCAAGCCACTCAACCTGCCGCCGTGCCCTCAGGACGCAAACGACGCCGAGTGAGTAGTAGTAAGAAACCCAAGGGGGACAAAGAAGACATGAAAGCCACCCGTGAACTCGAGATGACTTTGATCGGTTTGCCCCGAGCTGAAGCGGAGGCCTATCAAGCGCAGGCTGTAGAGAGGAAAGTGGAACCGACTCCTACCAGTGAACTCGTATTAGCCCTGAACGCCATCCCCCGAACAGACCCACCACCCACCCCTTCCCCCATCATCTCACCCGACCCCTCGGTGATGGAGGACACCCTGAAAGAGTATGAGGAAGAGTGTCTTGACGAAGGGACGGTTCATTCAGATCCCACCAAGGAAGTCGGAGAATGGGAAGAATTTGATCTGGACCAGATGGATACCCAGTTGAACGAGCTGCTGTATGAAACGTGCCCCTTTCATCCATGTGAATACCTCCAGTGTGTCAACCCCCAGACCCAATTTGGTCAGTTGAGGTTCAAGTGCCCCCAAAAAGATTGTCCCGTGTATTTGTTTGAAGATAGCCGGGAAGTGATGATGGAGAAAATGAAAGAAGACACGCACCCTCAAGTCCGTGCCCGCTTGCAACGAGGGGAGCTCAAGTGCAAATGTGGGTTGGTCCCCAGGATGAAATTGAGCCGGACGAGCAAGAATTTCCAGAAAGTGTTTTTTAGTTGTGGCAGTTTCCTCCCAGGCCAAGACCCCTGTGGCTACTTTCAATGGCTGCATGGGCCGCTATGGTGCCCCCGAGACCCAACGCAACCCACGCTGAGACGTTGGGTGAGAGACACACCCCGTGAGATCCAATACAAAGAGTATCCACCTAAGTTCCAACCCTGGGGGTATCCAGCTGTCCCCCTGTTGAAAGGAAGACACCCAGACAAGGAGTTGGTGAAGCAGCATTGGCCATGGGCTAAGCAGTTTGGGGAAGTGGCCCAAGCCAAGGAGAGGGAGCGGGAGAGGACGCGTCATTTGCATAAGAACTTTGGTAGCTCGGTATTGTTTTGACCTGTGTAAAAAAAACTATTAAAGAGAGATTGGCTATAAATGTGTGTCAGTGTCTTGATGTCGTGGCCACGCGTTTACGAAGATCCCCATGAGCCGGGGGCGTTGGGTGGGGTCCGACCCTTTGCCCAAGCCCATAAATTGAAATCCCCCCAAGCCCAACAGATTCTCCAATCGGTGTTGAGTTATACCCTCCACAAACCCCGACGGACGCGGTTTCCGACCGCACCCACGTTGGTCTTTGACCGAGACGAACAATGGCAGATGGATTTAGTGGACATGCAAAAACTCAGTCGATGGAATCGGGGGAACAAGTATTTGTTGACGGTGATCGACGTCCTGTCCAAGTATGCCTGGGCCGTGCCCATCCAATCCAAAAGCAGCACGAACATGATCCGAGGGTTGGACCAGATTCGCCGACAAGCCTCGCCGCGACGTCCCCTCCGCGTGCAGACGGATCAAGGTCAAGAATTTTTGAATAAAAAAGTACAAGCCTGGTTCAAGCAACAGGGATGGCATCATTTTTACACGTTTGGGGATAGCAAAGCCTCGGTGGTGGAACGATGGCATCGCACGTTGAAACAACGCATGTACCGGTATTTCACTGCCCACAATACGTTACGGTACGTGGACGTGTTACAACCCTTGATTCATACCTACAATCACACCCGTCATCGCAGTATTGGGCTGGCCCCGCATCAAGTCACCCCCCGCACGGTCCCGGAGGTGTGGGACCAACTCTACGGGTCGCGTTTGGAGCAAACCCCGCCTCCGCCGAAATGTCGGGTGGGGGACCGGGTCCGTCTCAATAAGAAACATCGACCCTTCAAAAAAGGGTATTTGCCCGGGTGGACGGAAGAAGTGTTTATCGTCACGCACGTCCGTCGTCATCCCATCGTCACCTATCGACTCAGTGAATGGGACGGCACGCCTATAAAAGGCACGTTTTACGAACCCGATGTTCAAAAAGTCCAAGTGTCGGACGATTCGTTATTTCGGATCGAAAAAGTGTTGAAACGCAAAGGACGCCAAGTCTTGGTGCGGTGGAAAGGGTGGCCGGCCAAGTACGATAGTTGGATTCCCGCACAGCATGGTCCGCGTCAAAATCACCCCTCGAAAAAGAAAAAAAAGGGTGCGGTTTCTCGATGAGGTGCAGGCCGAGGCCCGTCGACCGCGAGCCAGTTACACCCCTTCCCCCACCAGCGACGCCGACATTCTGAAATTCATCCAGAAGAAAGCCGCCGACCAACGGCAAACCCAGCCGTGGTGGGAAAAGTTGGCCAGTCCCACCAAGCAGCAATGGGCGTATGCCAACGCCTACCATCGAGCCGAAGAGTATGCCAAGAAACGAGGGGCGTTACGGTCTTCCCCCACCAAGAAACAACGCCGACGTGCGGGGCGTCATCCCCCTATGCGCAAAAAGAAACCCCCCAAAGCCAAGACCTGCATGACCCTGATGGAACTGGCCCGGGCCTTTCCCAACATTGCCCAGCAAGTGTGTTTTCATCCCAAACAATCGACCTTCAATTCAGTGGTGGGACGCGTCCCTCGCAGCAAACAGAAAGTGGCGACCTGGCTATAAAAGGACCCTGACCCCGTGGGGAGGAGACCACTCTTCATCATGAACGAGATCAAACGCCTAACGCTCGTCAGCGATCCGACCAACGAGTTTCCCAACAATGCCAACAACAGTTTCAAGGTCCGCCTGCCCGAACGGCTGCAGTTACCAGGCACAGGGTGGCATGCCGCGTTGATGTCGTTGACCGTCCCGGATCAAGGCCAGAGCAATGCCATCATCGCCGCGGATCCTCATACCAAAGTGGTCCGATTCAAGTACCCACAAATGATCCGCAAATGGACCGATACAGGCAACCCAGCCACCTCCGGGTATCTGCGTATAGAATTGCCTACTGTGATACGCATGGTGGAATTAGAAGATATCATGAATGCCAGCCAAATCGTGTCCACCGGGACGATGTTTTGGCAACGCGTGATGCAAGAAGTGCATAACGAGATCATGGACCTCGCGATGACAAGTCAAACCAATTTATTGGTGAATGATCGCGACGCAAGACCGCAATTATTTATCAAGAAAAACGCCATGCCCCGGTTGTCGTGGAACGACAATTCTCTGATCATTCATGGCATTACCAAAAAAGATCTCATGAACCAGAACCAAGCCATGATGACGGAATTTTTCATCAACCTGGAGATTGCCCTCAAGTTTGGATTGGTAGTAAAAAAGACCGGGAGGACTGGCGTCAACACGAGAGATTACAAGCTGGGGCCTAATCTGCAATATACGCTACCGACCAACACCTACAATGAGACCACCGATCCGGTAGGGGCAAATGCTCGGAAGTATTTCAATTGGGAAGGCGACGTGTACGAGGGGGTCAATTTCACCAGCGTTCCCTTTGCGGTGACGACCATAGAGAATGTCCGGTGGTTGAAATTGTTGCTGATCTTTGAATGGCAGTTGAACAACCTGGATGCGTCCTTTGAAAAGATTGTGGGGACCCGTAAACGCACCGTCATGGTCTATTCGGATCTGGTGGAATCCACCGTGGTGGGCAGTGGCAAGTTTCCCCTGTTACGGGAAGTGCAATTATTGAGAACCGGGGATGGAGAAAGCACGGCGGAACCCCTGCACCATCAATGGATCAAAGTGCGAGGCCAACAGATGGATATCTTGGAAGTGGAGATTGCCAGTACGAGTGGCCCCCTGGCCATTTTACCCCCAGGCAAAACCCTGGTGACCATCGGTCTCAAACAGCTATAAAAAGCCCCATCGCATCACGGGAGGGACCAAACCAGCACCATGCGTGGAGGGAGTTTAACGCGATACCACACGCCCGTGGTCACCAAACAAGATGGGAAGGGGTTGGCCGAAGACTTGATCAAAATAGCAGGCCCCCTGATCGTGCAGCAAGCGCAAGCGGGATTACAAGATATTCAACGAGGCAAGAGTGCGGCGGACACGTGGGCGGCTCGAAGTGCACAACTGAGCCGTGGGTTGAAACGCAAAGCCCCCGCCATGGCCTGGGCGGGTGGCAAACACAAAGCCAAAAAAACCTATAAAAGAGCCACGCAACGTGTACGGGACATCTTTGGACTGTGAAAAATGGTACGCGTGGGTGGCTTTCTCAAATCGCAAAATCGTATTCGACGACAACGGGCCCGTGGACGGTTCGTCTCGCCGTACCAAGTCGGGGGCACCATCTTTGGCAAGTCGACGACGGCGCGCTATCCCTTGATGCATACGTCCTCTCGCCTGGTGGATCCCATGATCCTCCAACAAGTGAAACGACACCGCCAGATGAAAGGAGGCACGATTTTTGGCACGTCCACTCGCATGCGTAGGAGTCGTAATCCCATGCAAGTCCTCATGACCGACCAAGACAAGGCCAGACAGAGACGCTGGCTCCAGCAACGGATGAAAGGGGGGGATCTCAGAAAGGTATTGTGGGCCAACCAACGAAAAGCGAGGAAACAACGGATGAAAGGAGGCAATATCTTCAGCCAGTTAAAAAAACGCATCCAAATCGATTTTCCTCACCGTCCCTTTCCCTCCGCGCATCCCGTCCATGATTGGTACAGGATGCGAAAAGGTATAAAAAGAGGACGACGTTAAACCCCAGGAACAGACCGCACCATGTCGCTCCAACTGTTTGACGTGCCCGAGGTGGATTATCGGTACGAAGCCTCGCGGGAGGTGGAGTTTCAACCTGCCTTGACAGGCATCCAGCCCATCACCTTCTCCATCCCGGGCTCCGACGATTATTACGACACCAATTCCCTCCGCTTCAAAGTCAAGGTCCGCCTGACCGATCCAGCCGCTGGGTACACAGGCTTGCATGCAGGGCTGCTCGTCTCGGATGCCAACGAATCGAGACATGTCTACTGCGTCAACAATTTTGGGCACACCATCTTTCGAGATATCACCCTGAGCATGAATGGGGTCCTCATGACAGAACAGAGCAACACTTACCATTACAGAGCCTACCTAGAAACCCTCCTGAATTACAACCGAGAAGAAGGAGCCACCAAGTTAGCCCCCCAAGGATGGGTCAATCAACTGGATGTGGTGGAAGTGATGGGCGCCACCGCCGCCAATTCGGATGTCCCCACCGCCGCAGGATGGAAAGGCAATACAGAATTGCGTGCCTTGACCAGCAAATTGCTGAGTGAACATTGGCACACCTTCCTCATTCGTCCCCACTTGCCACCTCTCCGAACAGGCAAATTGTTGGTCCCCAATGTCCAGATGGATTTTGAACTCTTCCTCAACCCCAACACCGTCTACCTGATAGGTACCCCCAACAAAGGCACCTTGGTTGCCAAGAAATTTCCTGCCATTCACCCAGAAGACATCAAAGTCACCTTGCTGATGAGAAAAGTGACCCTGAATGCCAGCGTCTATGTGAGACTGCAGAAAGAAAGACAGCTGGGCAAACAGATTGCCCGCTACCCCGTGGTGCGAAGCGAAATTCGTACGTTTTCCTTTGATGGACGCACCACCCAGTGGGAACAAGACAATGTGTTTGTGGGTCGATTTCCTGATCGAGTGATGGTCGGGTTATTGCATTCGGATACCTTCAATGGAAACCTACAACGCTACCCCTTTGCCTTTCAAAAGTTTGGCGTCACTCAGATACGTCAGACCTTGAATGGAGAAGAATACCCTTACAGAACCCTGCAACTGACAGGAGATCAAGCCTATGAAGATCTACTGGGGTACGATCGATTTCTGCAAGCCATGGGTGTCTATGATGAAGACAAAGTGCCCATGCTGCTGCCTGGGGATTGGGGACAAGGCAACAACTGCACGTTGTTCCTGTTCAACAATGTACCCAGTGGCAAAGCCGATGACCCTCAGTATCGCAACCCCCGTCAATCGGGCAATACGCGACTGATCATTGATTTTGCTGCTGCAGTGGGTCACAACATCACCGTGCTGATCTGGAGCGAGTATGAAAACATGTACGAGATCAATCATATGGGAGGTATAAAGTACAACATCAACGGCTGAAGTGGAGTCAGAAGACAGAAGACACCGGGCATGGAGTTTGTGGCGCTCAGCGATAGAGTGTTGCGCACCTTGGCCCTAGAAGATCCCCAACTACGACGCGTGTTTCACGGCGTGTACCCCGCGGACCAGTTACCCCGTGCACCCCCCACGTCGGTCCGTCAAGCCTACATTGTCAACACCGATCCAGCAGGAGAGCCGGGACAGCATTGGTTGGGGCTGTGGACGGACCAGAACAAGTGCGAGGTCTTTGACAGTTATGGGTTGCCCCTGCACGTGTACACCAACCCGGACCTGCACCAGTGGTGGAGTCAATGGAAGCACCTGGTCCGCAGTGACATGACCCTGCAAGCCCTGGATAGTCAGACGTGTGGCCATTATGCGCTCTTTTTCTTGAAAGCCCGAGCCCAAGGCCAGTCGTATCAAGACTTTTTGGGGCAATGGAGCTGCGATAATTTAGTGATGAATGAGCAGAAAGTGGCCCAGCAGTTGAAACGCGTGATTAAACAAGAACTCCAAGATGAAGTGGATGCCCGACCCGAAGGGGGGCAATCGAATGTGAGCCGCCAGGCCTTTATGACGTGTAATCCTTGTGATTTCTTAAAATAAAAACCATCATAAAACGAAAGACACGGCGTACGAGTGGTCATTTCATCATGATTACGCGAAGCGATGTTCAGCGGGTGATTGAGGCCTTCCTCCTAGAAGAAAGCTGGTATTGGTGGATCCACCCCATTGAGCGGGTGAACACGGTCCAAGGGGTGGATGCCTGGGATGGGTATCATTGGCTCGTAGCCCGTCAATTAGCGCAAGATCAAGATTGGGTGGCCCTCAAACAGTACATGGACACCATGGGTGAAACGCATTTAAGGGAGCGCATGGAACAGATGATTCAGATCGAATCGCCACGCCTCTACCGCGAGTATTGGACAACATGCCCAGCCACAGACGACGACGCCGCCGCCGACAGCGCGCGTCCACCCGACGACCCTGCTTTCGTCAAAACGGCCGAGGGATCATGAGCGTGTTGGCCAAAGCCTATAAAATCGGGGATAAATTGGGACGGGACAAACGGTATAAACGGATGGGCGCTAAAGGAGCCACGGGTCATTATCGACGTCACCCTCGACCGTGGGAAACATGATCCGACACCCCAGTAGCGTGATCATCGCCGGTCCGTCCGGCAGTGGCAAGACCGAGTTAGCGGAACAATGGTTACGGGACCTCAAGATGTTTCAAGTCAAACCCAAGAAGATTGTGTATGCGTACGACCGATGGCAACCCCGGTTCGAGCGGATGCAAAAGAAGGACGGGATTCAGTTTTATCGCGGGGTCCCGGACCCTAAACATTTGACCCAATGGTTTGGCCGAACGCGTGGCGGGGTATTGGTGTTGGACGATCTGATGGAAGAAGGAGGACAGGACAAGCGCGTGTTGGATTTGTTCACCAAAGATTCCCATCATCGCAACATCACCGTCTTGTATTTGACGCAAGATTTATTCCCGCCAGGCAAATTCTCCAAGACCATCAATCGCAACGCGCATTACATTGTGGCCTTCAAGAACCCCCGGGATCAAACGGGTATACGGACCGTGTTACTGCAAGCCTTTCCCGAGCGATGGCGTCAAGTCTTGCGCCTATTTAAACGCGTCACGTCACGTCCCTTTGGCTATTTGATGTTGGATGTGCACCCGGCCTCGGATGATCGGTACCGTTTGTGGAGTCATTTAACGCCCCGCGAAGGCAAGGCGCAAGTCCATACCTTGCGCGCGGATGTCCCTGCCGTTCGACAACGAACTGCAACGAGAACTCGCCAGGGTCCGCCGGCGAAGAGAAGGCGGACAACATACTGAGTTAGCGACCCGCATGGACACGCCGACCCTCTCGCCGGCTGGGGTGGGTTCGCCCACCACCCCACCTCTTCCCTTCCCGGATATCAGTCGCATGACGGACATGGTGACTGAATTGAGCCGACCGGTGGATCGAGCCCAATTGGATCAAGAGATTGAGGATTTTAACCTGACCTACCCGGTCAATGTGGACGATGCTTTGAATGCCTTTACGTTACCCCCCGTGGCAGGGACAGGCACTACCCCAGCCACCACCACCACGGCACCGCCACCACCACCACCACCACCCTCTGTCACCACCGCTCCCACCACCACCGCCACCCAAACAAGACCCGTGACCTCCACCCGAACACGCCCTACAGCCACCACGACCACCGCCAGTTCCAGACAACCCAGACCACGCCCTGTCACGACCGCCACCACCACCACCGCGCCTTCCCGCCCTCTCACCGCCCGTCGCCGTGCTGGCGCCGGGACCAGGACCACGACCTCTACCGTGACGACCCCCACGGGACGTCCCACCGTGGCCGCCAAACAACCGCGACGACGTCCCCGTGTCCCCTCCCCACCGTCCCCGGATTCTTCCCCTCCGTCCGAGGATGAAGACGAGGATGATGACGATGATCGAGGGCGAGGCTTACGACGACGGTTGGATTTACTGAATGAAGATGCGCAAGAACGGGCGCGAGGGAGACGCATTCGTAACATCACGCATACCAATACGGTGACCACCGTGTATGAAGAGGGTGGGCGACCGTCGGTGCGCCGCACCTCCACCCGCACCTCGGGTCCACCCCCACCCCGCCGAGGCCGTGGCCGTGGCCGAGCCCGTGGACGGGGCCGACGTCCGTGAAAAGCTATAAAACCAGGGAACCTTCCTTCCACTGTCCCCAAAACCATGTGTGGTCGATGTCGAAGCGGGATGGCCCCTCGACGCAAACGCAAACGCACCACAACCCGACGTCGCCGACCCGCCAAACGACGACGGGGTCAAGTGGGGGGTGTTGGGCCTGGCCTGCCTCTCGGGATTCTCAAAGCCGGTTATGGGATCACCAAAGCCATTGGGGATCATCAACAAAAGCGAGCCCAAGCCATTATTGACAAACGCACACGAGAGTGGGAATCCGGCAAACGGAAACGCTATGCAGGGGAATCGTTTAATTGTTCGATCATGTGAAAAAAACGTATAAAAGACAAGAGGCGTGTTCCTCCGTCGGACATCATGCCCTGTGGTAGACGAACACGACGCCGACAGCAACGAGGGGGTATTCTCCCGCTCCTCCTGCCTGCCGTGGCGGCCGCCGTCCTCTTGAAAAAAAAGAAAAAGAAAAAAGTGGGCAAGATCAGTTACGCGCAATGGCAGGCCAATAAACGACAGGTCCAGCAGATGAGACGTCGATTGGGGTTGCCTCCGTTGCGGTCGTTAAGGATGCTATAAAAAGACACGATGGGGTGGGGACCCAGACAGTATTGGAGGATGGTCCGTGGACCCAATGGACGCCGACACCGTTATGTCCCCCGAAAACGTCGTCGACGACGTGGTTTGCAACGCGGCGCTAAGTTACCGTTGTTGGCAATGGCTCTCTCGCCTTTGTGGCTCAGGAAATACAAACCCAGGGTCCGTCTACGTCGACCGGACTAGACCCTCCCGCAAGGCTGTTACGTTGTCATTAGAGTGGACAGAGGAGATGGAGGCCGCGTTGTGTCAGCGATGTCGACGTCATATGCAACAACATTATCATGGGGAATTGTGTCGCCAGTGTGGGGCCCAATTTACCATAAATAGAGTGGGGTCGTGGCAATTCCTCAACCTTCAGCATGGCGTGGCGCATGGAACGTCAAGCCCCGTTCTTGAAAAGTGTCTTACAAGAAGCCAATCAGCATAAACGACAAGAATTGTTACGGATGGCCAATGCCGATCAGATCAATGCCGTCAGTGAATTGGTGATGAACACGCTTCGTGGCACGGTGCCCCGGTCTCGACACACCATTACGTTGCTCAAACCCCACGCCCAGAGTTTACGCGCCATGGCCAAACCCGCGCATTCGGTGAAACGACGGCGCGCTATCATGATGGCTCAAAAAGGCGGCGCCCTCTGGCCTGAACTCTACCGATGTTATAAACGTTGCATGCGCTAAAGGAGACCCGTCAGTTGCATCATGGAACCCGAGATGGTGAGCACCACGGTGGACAATGCCCCTGCCTTTTTACAGTTAAAAGAAAAGTACAAACAAGAATTGGTGGAAGACACGCGTTTGAGTAAAGCCGCGGATTTGGCGGCCAAACAACATGTGCTGCTGACCAGTGAGGTCCCCGATGCTTGGAAACGACCTCAACTCAAAGCCGTGAGCCGGCAGTTACGCCATTGGACCAAAAAAGTGCGTCAACCGTTTGGAGCCCCGGCGGGGGGTGTGAGTGCAGCCGGAGCGGCGACGCCGGGGGAGGACGATGATTTTGAGGCGGGGCCCATGCAAGCCTGGTTCACGCAATTGGTCAAGGCCACCCAGGGTATAAAACAAGGAGCCACACCGAGTGGACCCAGAAAACCACCTGTCCCGCCTAAACCCAACATCACCCCCAGTGCTAAAAAGAAACTCAAGTTTACGCGTCCACTGAGCAGTGCCGAGTTGGCGCAGGAATTGCCTTTTTCCGAGGAGCCTGGTTCAGAACCCTGGGATACCCCCAGTGAACGGGTGGACTCGATCAAGCAATCGGTCAAGCGCGGGATTCGTAAGAAAGCCGCTGGGGTCGCCAAAAAGAAAGCCGCCGGGTTCGCCAAGAAAGCCTTGGATTGGAAATCGTGGAAAACCCCGTGATGGGTCGGAGACGCCGTGTGGTCCGCCCGAAGCGACGACGACGACGCTCGCAACGCGGGGGCAAGTTATTTGATGTGCAAAACCTCCTCAACAAGACGGGGATTGAATTTCATTGGCCCGGCTATCAGTACATGGGCCCTGGCACGCATTTGAAAAAACGATTGGCCCGTGGGGATCCCGGCATCAACCGGTTAGACAGGATTGCCAAAGTACATGACATGGACTATGATAAAGCCAAGACCTTGAAAGACAAATGGGTGGCGGATCGCAAGATGATTGCCAAGATTGATCAACTCCCTGGCAGTAAAACCCTGACGGAACGGATTGTCCGACGCATTATGAAAACCAAACTGAGATTGGGCATGTGAATTTACTTAATACAGTCATCAAAGACACTCTTGTTACATTGCAACCATACATGTTTTAATAAACTCATTTTTGTTTTCTTACAAATAGTGGTCCATTTGCTGTAACGCCTTGGCACGAACCGTCTGTACAGTGTCCTCTTCAGGCTCGGACTCGGCCCAGTCTAAAGGCAACCACGGGAGGGGAAAGGGACGCGCCAAGTGCTCGTCTAACCATCGCCAATGTAATTGTTGTTGCCGCCGCTCGTATTTTCGGGACTGTAAGGCTTTCCATAACTCTGGGCCCATGGCTTGCTTTCTCTCGGCTTGCAAGGCCCGCCGCCGTGCATTCAGGCGTTGTTTGTAGGCCTCGTACGTTCCTTCCTCTTTCATGCGCTGCATCCAGTTCTTTTGGCTTTGCGCATTCCTGCGTCGGATATCAACCCGTTTTTCCTCCGAGATGTTGTGATAACGTTTTAAACTTTGCTGGGCTTTTTTGGCGGCAAAGTCTTTGTACTCCCCTGTCGCTTTCATACGCGCCATGCGCTCGTGGTAGCGTCGACGGTGCAGGGACTTGACATTTTCGATGCCGTTCACTTTGGCATATTGCCGTTGCCGATACAGTTTCTGCTTCCGTTTATGGGCTTCGGGGTCCCGCCGTTTTCGGTTCGATCCGGGTGTATCCATGCTCTAATTCAAGCAAACGAGTGGTACACACGTCCGCCAACGCTCGTAGTTTCCGGAAGGGACTCTCTCTGGCCTGTCGCTGCTTGGCACGTCGGTCCCGCTGCAGCTGCGTCAGGTGCTCGCGGTGTCGGCGGTAGTAGTCCCGGTTACACAAGCGCACAAAGGCCGCGTTCTTGGTTCGGTACCGTTGGCAAGCTGCTTGGTTGGCCGCTCGGGCTTTTGTCTCCTGTTCGGGGGTCGGTGCTGGTTTGGGCGGTTTGGGCGGTTTCAGCTTTTTCTGGGCCGCCCGCTTTGCCCGTTTCTGTTGCAATATTTTCTCTTTGTTTTTCAAATACCACTCACGCTTCGCTTGTTTGACTTTCTCTGGATCTTTGTCGGGCATTCTCGAACGCAACTGACGTCTGTGCTGATGGACTGACTTTATCTAAGGGAGTCTCCGCCAATCATCGCTCTCGGTCCAGGCCTAGTGGAGATGAAAGGAGTCTGTACCCATGGGGGGGACCCCCCTCAATCTTCTTCCTGTCGAGTCACCCCCTCACCTGACTCTCACCTGAGCTGGGTGGACCAATCCCAGGGCAGGCGAGATCACGTGAGAGGGTCTATAAAAGTCCACCTCCAGCGCGGGAAAATTTCAAATGAGTGGCCGCTGTCATGGCGGAGGCATATCCTTTCAGTGACGATGACGAAGGGGATGCTCTATTGGACCGCGCCTATGACCGGTGGGAACAGTTGGGAGGTGCTGCCGCCCGTGGCCCCCTCTTTCAATTCACCATGCAACCCATCGGTCGACGACGCCGCTGGCGTGATGTGGTGGAGCGGGCGCAATTCAATGCGCAGTTACGGCAATTGCGGGATCCTGGCCCTGGGGATAATATTGGCATGGCCTTGACCGAAGCGCTCCATCAAGCCATTGAAACAGAACTCGGCCGTGAGCAGCGACCTGCCCATCATTTTGTGAATTTTGCCATCACGGCGCATGGGTTCTCTCATGCGTATCAATCCGCCAATTTTACGGTGGGGGAGTTTTTACAACGGACGGCGCGTTTGGATGAGATGTTAGCCACGTTAGCCGGCAAGTTGAACAGCAATGAAGCCTTCAACCCCGATCGTGGATTCCAAGTGGATGTGGTGTTTGTCTCGATGCCTGGCCCCGGGTCTGGTCGACGTAAAGAACATAATCCTGGTCGACTGTGTCTGGATCGAGAAAACAAGAAAAAACGTTGCATTATTACCATCAAAAACAGAGATGCCCTATGCTGTGCTCGCGCCATTGTCACCATGCGTGCCCATTGCCATAAAGATCAAGGCGTGGACGGATGTCGCGATTGGGACAATCTTAAACGTGGTCTTCCTGTGCAGCAACGTCAAGCCCAGGCCCTTCATCAGCAAGCAGGGGTGGCTGAGGGTCCCTGTGGTTTACCCGAGCTTCGCCAGTTTCAACAGGCGTTAGGCTCTCAATACCAACTCTTGGTGATGACCCGGATGAAACCGTTTTTTCTGATCTTCAAAGGCCCTGATGCCCCCCATCAAATTCGTTTATTGAAATCTAATCATCATTTTGATGGCTGCACGTCCTTTCCTGCGTTTGTCAACCGTTCGTATTATTGTGTGGACTGTGAACGGGGATTCAACACCAACGATCGGACCCATCACACCTGTCAAGGGAAACGCTGCAAAGCGTGTGGGCGATTTGATTGTCAGGACTATGTGCGTGGCACCCGCCCTACAGACTATTGCCCCTTCTGTCATCGCAAGTTTTACGGTGAGCAATGTAAACGTCATCATGTGGAAAGCCGGCAATGTCAGTCCATGAAAGTGTGTCTCAAGTGTCAAGCCCAGTACAACGTCCTCCCTAACCAACGTCACCAGTGCGGGTATGCCAAGTGTCCCGTCTGTCGAGAATGGGTGTCCATCCAATACCACAAGTGTTACATTCAGCCCGTGGTAGAGCAAGAGAATGAGGAAGAGACTGAACCCACAGAGGAGGGGGGAGGTAGCATGGTGGCGCCACCCCCTCCCCTGTTTGTTTACGCCGATTTTGAAGCCATGCAGAATGCAGAAGGCGTGTTTGTAGCCAATTTGTTATGTTATTCGTCCAGTGAAGAAACCACTATTCATGTGTTGGACGGGGAAGACTGTGCCCAACAATTTTTGCGTGATTTAGATGATCTCACGGACATCCCAGACAGCGAGAGTGAGCGGACCATTCTCGTGGTGTTTCATAATTTGAAAGGATTTGACGGTATGTTTATTCTGCATGAACTGTACCAGCAACAACGCGAAGTGGCGGATCAACTGACGGTGGGCGCCAAAGTGTTGTCTTTCAGGAGTGGAGCGGTCAAATTCATTGACTCGTTGTGTTTCTTGCCCATGCCGCTGGCCTCGTTCCCCAGCACCTTCAATTTGACCGAATTAAAGAAGGGCTTCTTTCCTCACTTGTTCAATACCCCGGATCATCAACAGTACGTGGGTCGGATCCCCGATTTGGAATTTTACGATCCCGAGGGCATGATGGCCAAAAAGAAAGACGAACTGACGCTTTGGCATGCCGACCAAGTCCGTCGCAATGTGCGGTTTGATTTCCATCAAGACATGATAGACTATTGTAAATCAGATGTGGCTCTGTTGAAAGCGGGGTGTGAAGCCTTTCAACAAGAATTTGAACGGCAGGCTGGTTTCAATCCCATGGCCAAATGCATCACCATCGCCAGTGCCTGCAATCTCTATTGGCGCAAGCACCATTTGACCCCCGACACCATTGCCGTCGAACCGCTCAGGGGATGGCGAGGCGCCCAAGTCAACCAATCCCTTAAAGCCCTGCAATGGCTGTATTATCAGGAACATCAAATTCCCAAGGAGGGGGCCAGTGCCGACCGTATTCGACACGTCCGGAATGGGGGCGAGCAGTTTGTCCGGACCCTCGTGAACAGTTATTTCGTCGATGGCTACGATCCTCTGACCCGCACCGTCTACGAATTTCATGGGTGTCTCTACCATGGCTGTCCCACTTGTTATCCCATGAGAAATGCCAAACATTATGCCACACCGGATCGAACCGTCGAGGAACTCTATCAAGCCACGCTCTCTAAACGCATGGCTCTGCTCCGAGCAGGCTATACAGTCATCGAAATGTGGGAATGTGAATGGGACCGACTGGTTGATGATGAGCCCGCTGTCTCTCAGTTTCTGGCTTCTTTTGATCTGGTGGCTCCCCTGGAACCCCGTGAGGCCTTTTTTGGAGGACGTACCGGTGCCGTAGCCCTGCATGCCGTGGCTGGGGAGAATGAAGAGATACGCTATGTGGATGTGACCTCCCTGTACCCATGGGTGAATAAGAACTGTCCTTACCCTATCGGTCATCCCAAGATCATTACCCAACCCGCTGACCAGTCCCTGACGTCTTATTTTGGTGTGGCGACGGTGGACATTCTGCCCCCGGCTGGCCTATTCCACCCAGTCTTGCCTGTACGCTGTGGCCAAAAGCTCACGTTTCCTCTCTGTCGTGCCTGTGTCCAGACAGAGCAAGCCCAACCCATGTTGGCCCGAACCCAGTATTGCCCTCATTCGGATGCGGATCGCATGCTACGTGGAACCTGGTGCACGCCCGAGCTGGTCAAAGCGGTGGAAAAGGGGTACACCCTGGTCAAGATCCACGAAGTCTGGCATTTTCCCCCCGAGCAACGCCAAACAGGTCTTTTCGCCAACTATGTGAACACTTGGTTGAAGTTGAAACAAGAATCCGCGGGGTGGCCCAGTTGGTGTCAGACCCTCGAGCAGAAACGCGACTACATTCTCCGCTACCAGGAACGGGAGGGGATCCGATTGGACATTGCCAGCATTGCCAAAAACCCTGGTCGCAAAGCCACCGCCAAACTCATGCTGAATAGTTTCTGGGGCAAGTTTGGGGAGCGGATCAACAAACCCACCACCGTCACTGTCCACAACCCCGCCCATTTGTTCAGCCTCATCTCGGATGCAGCTCTCGATATCAGCACGCTCCGTCTCTGTACCGACGACATTTTGGAAGCCGTCTATACCAGTGTCCAAGACAATGCCGTCAAAGGCACCAAGACCAATATCTTTGTGGCGGCGTTCACCACGTGCCATGCCCGATTGAAACTCTATGAGTCCCTCGATACCCTCCAGCAGCAAGTGCTTTATTATGATACCGACAGTGTGGTGTACAAGTGGCGTCCAGGTCAACCCAGTATTGCCACTGGGGATTTTCTAGGCGATATGACGGATGAATTGGATGGGGACGTCATCACCGAGTTTGTTTCGGGGGGCGCCAAGAATTATGGGTACACGACCCGTGGAGGTAAAGTAGTGTGCAAGGTCCGCGGTTTCACCTTGAATGTTCGGGGCTCCGCCATTCTTAATTTTCATACCATGAAAGAGAACATTCTCTCGGAACTAGACTCGCCTCAGGACTCTCGCCGCAACTTGAACATTGTCACGCCTTATCATTTCACACGGGATTTGGAAAAGAAACAAATTCGAGTGCTTCCGCGCCTGAAGCAGTATGGGTTGGTGTTTGACAAGCGTGTCATCGATGTGACCACTCGATCGAGCTATCCCTATGGCTACGAGAGGATTGGGGACGAATTGGATTTGTTATTAGATTTGTAAAACATGGGCGTGACGTCACTAGGGCGTCACACACGTCCCGGATGTAACTTAGGGTTTACGCGGTACGGTCAATAAACCAAGACAGTGATTTGGTTCTCCATACAGTGTGTGTGTGTTTTTATTTGACTTCCGGGGATGCGAGGGGTCTGGGGCTGACTGCGGTCCTTAAAACTATGCCAAGAATGTGGATCCACCTCTTGGGTGGGGTCACGTGATTTTTATGCCCAAATATGGGAGCTTTGACGTCATCAAAGTCACATGGGTTGAATACTCGATGCTGATTGGTCGAGAGAAATTTTGCTGCGCTGTGATTGGTTACTCCAATTCCTAGCCACATGCACTACTATTTACAGGGCTTATTTTGGCCTAGACGGGTATGTCCCACTGATCAGGTTGTGGATATGTGGCTAACCAGCTCTAACCGGCTCCAGACAATTTCACAGTTTAGCGCCTTTAACATGGTTTCGCTTGGAAAGTGTGTGAAGGTTAGCGATGAGCGGTCTACATGTGCGGTCCCAACAATTAAATTCCATGATGTTAGTTTAAATTGAAGGCCTCGGCGGCACAACCCTACCCAGACTTGCCTTCACGCCCCTTCCCCCACCGCCCTCGAGATTTACCCTTGAGGGGAGTTGGTTTGAAGCGGATCCGGTAAAAAAGATTAATACCGCAGTTTTTTTCCAAGACTTTTAATGGTTGTACTGGCCCTACGAAAATTTTTTTCATGTCTTCAGAAGGTAAAAACGATCAGCTCTCCTTCATTATCCTAATCATAATCTCTCCTCTACTTCCTCCCTTTCTCCTCCTAGCTAGACTAAAAAGTTTAATGCTCGCTTTTACAACGTGAACAGCTGGGCAATAAAGAGTAATCTACAATAATAAAAAGTACAAAAAAGCAAGTAAAATTCAAGCAAAAAGACCCAACCGAGCAACAACTTCCTTCCTACAGGTTTCCAGCTCTTCATTTCACAGGTGGTTTTCCGCGTGTATCCCATTTTTCAAGCAAAACCCTTCTTACGGAACACGAACTTAAGCTTTTCTTTCCAGGCCGCTTCTTGTAGACAGTGTACCCTCCAGGGTCTTAAACACTGACCCTATTTAGGAATGAGACAAAGGAAACTGTTCCCCTTTTAAAGGCCAAAGCTTGAAAAATGAGACCCAATTCAAGGGGAAATACAGACTAATAATTTAATGGAAAAGCACAAATCTTCCTTAAATCGTTTTCCTTACACTCAGAAGTAAAGTTCCGTTTTAACAGTTGATTTGTTGCTCGTGTAAGTTACGCACGTAAATTTTAGCTGATACGATAACATTAGCCTTTCTAGTAAGGATCACACCGGGAACACAACGCCAACAAGGGCAAAAAAGATGCCCTATTTAAGGATGCATGGAGACCTTAAAAAACAATCCCCTATCAGGCGGCACATACCTATCTAGCCCCAATTTAGAAGAATCCCCCCGGGTGGTGACATTACTTAGCAAACAGATGGTAAAAAGTATCAATATGGTGTAATCTCAGTCAACAATAATGAATTTTAGCTTCGACTGAAAGACCAACGCAATTGCAATTATAAGACTTAACAGCCCTTGGTTCTGTGGCCGGGCGGTTGTTAATATACGCCTCTGTTTCTCGTACATCTTCAAAGTCACGTTTCAAGAAATTACTAGCAAAGACAGGAAGAATAATGAAGAATATGTCAGCTTCGACTTCGCCGCTCAATAATTCCTTTTCATCCATGGTTATCAACGAAATGCTTTCTGAGGCACAAGTCATCGCTTGGAGTTGTGCCCTTGCGTCGGAGGCTGTCGTTACTGTCCTGGGAAACATGCTCACAATTGTCCTTTTCACATTTAACAAGAAGCTGCGAGCTAAGAAAAGTTTATATTTTGTTATAAATATGGCATTTGCTGATCTGGTGTTGGGAGGTGCAAGTCTCCCTTTATTTGTTTATTTCATGGTGACTCGCAGTAGGTTATATTTTTCAGAATTTCCAAGTTTTCTTAAAATCATTTTTATGGTTTCCTCGGTGGCCTCGTTCACTACCGCTGCTTTAATATCTGCTGAAAGATTTTACGCCATTTTTTGGCCGCTGAAGCACCGAACACTTTCGACGCGAGCATACAAGCTTGTTATTTTGATGGCTTGGACATTGCCTATCTTATTTTCTACGGCTTATATATTGCTTTTCCGCTTGAGTCTGCGAGGTTTTTTCGCTTTCGCAACTTTATACAGCTTATTTCTAATTGTGACTATCTGCGGCCTCAGCATCATCATTTGGAGAAAGATTCAGCAAAAATCTGTCCCCTGTCACCAAAACAGAGACATGCAAATCCAGCGTTTAACTAAAGCTCTGTCGTTAGTATCTGTTGTTACTCTGAGTACTATGATCCCTGCAATTATTGTTAATTTGTTTAGAATTTTCGGTCAAAACATATCTTCAAACACTCTCGTTTTCACTTATTTTATATTTTTTTCCAGATCTTTCATTAATCCAATGATGTACGCATTAAGAATTCCTGAGTTTAGGCAAGGTTTAAATTTGTTCTGTTTTAGAAGTCAGGAAAATAGTAATACAGGAAGAAATAATATGGCAGCCGATCACAATAATTTAAAGCTCACTGTCAAACAGGAAGTTATGGAAGATACAAAATTGTGACTAAAGTGGTGGAAGTTCGAGAAACTGAGACTTAACCGTGCACGGGGCGGGGCCAGGTGAGCCCTGCCCTCCCCTCCCTCCACTTTTTGTACGAGTGTTGAGCATACGTTCTTAGGGGCCAAATTTGTGGATTTTCATAGGCAATGTAAACAAAAGAAAATGTCTTAAAGTAGTCATTCAAATTTGACAAAATGTGGCAGAAATCTTGTTCAAATCTCATTTAGTCAATGAAAGCATCAAATTAAAAGTTGGAAAAAGGAATCTGAGACAGCCTGGTCTCCATGCGCTCTCGGCTCGGTCAAAGCTGGAATGTACAGTGAGCTGTGACGTCACCGAATTCCAAGACTTCGCGCGGACAAGGGGCCAAGAGAGAACGCCTGGGAACTAGGCTGAATCTGAGTCGACGCAATCAAGTACATGAATGCTATTCACTTAAAAATTTTAAAAACTGATTATTACATTTGGTTAGGTTGTTTGTTTTTAAATAAATAGATAAGACGTACTGATTGCAAGCTGGATGCAAATTCATAAGGAAATCTAATGACTGGATTTTACGCAAACCTAAACTGAAATTGAAAATGTAATGTTTGCTTTCAATCACCTTTGTTGCCATAAGAAACCGAATAAATGTAAAGTCTCATAAGTATATTTTACGGGTGACAAATTTAAATGAACTTGATAACTTCAACGAGCCTACTATACCAGCCTAATGAATGGTTACCACAGTCAGCACCTATCAAACTGTGTTTAGCTACGGCAATTTTTCTTTTCTTCGATTTAAACTGACTTATGTATAGCATTTGGGTATTTAGCTCGCTGACTTTGTATAGGATAACATGAAATTTAATAAATTGTTCGAATAAGCTGTTAAAAAAAGGTGGATAGCGGTATCTGACCTATCCCGAGCTGGTGGTACCAGCGGATAACACAGTATTAACAAGGGCTATTAACAATACATGGCTGAATCCGCGAGCGGGAAAAATGAAGCCAATCCTATGTTCCGATTGGCTACCCAAGCGTGCAAGCTTTCCCGCCTTAGTGCCGCAAGAAATGGTTCTCGTTATTCACCTAGCTTGGTCGGTATTGACCTTGTTCTTGCAGGGCCTGGATTGCTGGATATTGGCGTCGTTAAAGTTCATATTGGGGAAGTGTTGAGCATGCGTACTTAGGAAGCAATGCGAGAACGCTTGTTCAGTGTTGTCTTTCATAAGCAATGTAATTAAACAAATCACAATATCTTAAAATCTACTCATTAAAATTTGACGAAATTTGGCAGAGATTCTGTTGGATCATATCGCACCTCAGCCGACAGGGCCTCAAAATAAGTTTTGAACAAAGGCGTTTTGGGACAAAATTAAGTTTCACGTGAAAGCTATTTTCTTCGAAATTTCATTAACTGCTAAGTTTTCTTTTCTTTAAAATTAGGGTTTTTATTGAGTAATTGTAAGCTTTCTGCAAACACATAAAGAAATCTAATGGCTGGATCATTTTTGGGCAAACCTACTAAATCCAAACTTTAAGACTTGTTTCAATCATGGATTTGTCGTATAGCAGCGATCGATTTCTTACTTTTTATATGTCATGTCTTTTGTCCGTGCCAAATCTGAGCTTTACATTTGCAACGAGTCTTAAATAACATCCACCCCCAATGAATGGCAACGATCCGAAACATATTAAACACAGCATGGAGGGATGGAAGATGAGATACGTATGCAGAAAACCTAGCTATGGCGAATGTATCACTGAGCTGGCACAAAGTCATTTTCATCAGTGGCGGAAATATTTCCATAGGCACGAATCATCGCTTGGGGTTTTGCTTTTGTCGTTGCAAGCCGTGGTAATTTTCATGGGGATTTTGCGCGAAATTGTTCTCTTTGCATTTCTCTTTACACGGCTTCTCGTGGTGCAACTGAACTCTGTATTTGACCATAGACAGGGCTATCATTTTTTACCAATTTTCTCATTTTTGGGACTATGTTTTATTTGGTCTATAAATGTAATTTAGGCACTTGAATTTTAGCTGATACAATAACGTTACCATAACTAAGGATCACACAGGGGAACACCACGCCAACAAGGGCAAAAATGACACCCCATTTAAGGATGGAGACCCTTAAAAAGGATCCCCTATCGGGCGGCACATACCTATCTAGCCCCAATTTGGAAGAATCTCTCAGGGGGGTGACATTACTCAGCCAGCAGATGGTAAAAAGTATCAATATGGTGTAATCTCAGTCAACAATAATAAATTTTAGTTTCGACTGAAAAACAAACGCAATTGCATTTATAAAACTTAGAACAATGCTTGGTTTTGTGGCCTGGCAGTTGTAAATAAACGTCTCCGCTGTTTCTCGTACGCCGACAACGTAACGTTTCTAGAGATTTAAGCAGAGATTAAAGCAACACTGTATTAACACCATGCCAGTACATGGCAGAATCCGCGAGCGGGAAAAGAGAACGAGAACGCTTGTTCAGTGTTGTCTTTCATAAGCAATGTAATTAAACAAATCACAATATCTTAAAATCTACTCATTACAATTTGACGAAATTTGGCAGAAATTCTGTTCATATGGGACTTCAGTCGACAGGGCCTCAAAGTAAATTTTGAACAAAGGCGTGTTGCGACAAAATTAATTTTCTCATGAAAGCTATTTTCTCAGAAATTTCATAACTGTTAAGTTGTTGTTGTTATCTTTTTAAAAAAATGATTGTTTTTTACTTCGTGATTGTAAGCTTTGTGCAAATACATAAGGAAATCTAATGACCGGATCATACCTATCTAGCCCCAATTTGGAGGAATCCCCCGGGGGCTGACATTACTTAGCAAACAGATGGTAAAAAGTATCTATCAGTGGTGTAATCTCAGTCAACAATAATGAATTTTAGTTTCGACTGAAAAACAAACGGAATTGCATTTATAAGACTAACTGAACAATGCTTAGTTTTGTGGCCCGGCAGTTGTAGATAAACGTCTCCGCTGTTTCTCCGTTTTCTCCTTCAAAGTAACGTTTCTAGAGATTAAAGCAACGGCAGGAACAATAACTAAGAATATGTCAGCTTCAACTTCGTCACTCAATAATTCCTTTTCAGCCATGGTTATGGACGAATTGCTTTCTAAGGCACAAGTCATCGCTTGGAGCTGTGCTCTTGCGTCAGAAGCTGTCGTTATTGTCCTGGGAAACTTGCTCACAATTGTTCTCTTCACATTTAACAAGAAGCTGCGAAATAAGAAAAGTTTATATCTTGTTATAAATATGGCGTTTGCTGATCTGGTGTCGGGAGGTGTAAGTCTCCCTTTATTTGTTTATCTAGTAACGGCGACTCGCAGTACTAGGTTATATTTTACAGAATTTCCAACTTTTCTTAAAATTATTTTTACGGTTTCCTCGAAGGCCTCGTTCACTACCGCTGCTTTGATATCTGCTGAACGATCTTACGCCATTTTTTGGCCGCTGAAGCATCGAACACTTTCGACGCGAGCATACAAGCTTGTTATTTTGATAGCTTGGACATTGGCTATCTTATTTTCTACGGTATATATATTGCTTTTCCGCTTGAGTCTGCGAGGTTTTTTCGCTTTCGCTATTTTATACGGCTTGTTACTAATTGTGACTATCTGCGGCCTCAACATCGTCATTTGGAGAAAGATTCAGCAAAAATCTGTTGCTCGTCACCAAAACAAAGACATGCAAATCCAGCGTTTAACGAAAGCCCTCTCATTAGTATCTGTTGGTACTTTGAGTTCTTGGATCCCCGTAATTATCTTTTATTTGTTAAGATTTTTCGGTCAAAACATATCTTTTCACTTATTTTATATATTTTACCAGTTCTTTCATCAATCCAATGGTGTACGCATTAAGAATTCCTGAGTTTAGGCAAGGTTTGCATTTGTTCTGTTTTAGAAGTCAGGAAAATATTAATACAGGAAGAAATAATATGGCAGCCGATCACAATAATTTGCAGCTCACTTTCAAACAGGAGGTTATGGAAGATACAAAATTGTGACTCAGCAACGGTGGAAGTTTCCAGAAACTGAGATTAAACTGAATGGGGCGGAGCCAGGTGAGCCTTGCCCTGCCCTCCCTCCACTTTTTTGTACGAGTGTTGAGCATGCGATCTTACTTTGTTGATTTTCATAGGTAATATAAACAAACGACAATATCGCAAACTGCTCATTCGAATTAGACTAATTTGACAGAAATCTTGTTCAAATCTAATTTAGTCAAAGCAGAAACTCATAAGGGGTTGAAACGTGTAACTCGCGTTCAATGCTCGTGATTATTCACTTTTACCATATTAAGCTATATTTGGAAAGCTTAGTGAGGGATATCCATTTTCAACAAAAAGTGGCTGCCGCGCGATCACTATGCAGATGCTTTAAGACAAGAGTTCTGCATTTCAGGTTAAAAAAACACTGTTAAAAGACAGAAAATGGAAAGAGAAAGTTCAAAAGATTGCTCAGCTTTCTTTTTGTGGAGAAAGGAAAGCTTTTCATCAAGAAATCGTCCTTCGAGGAATTCAACCTTGTTTTCTTCACGGCGGAGCGCTTCTGTTTTGAAATGCAACCAAGGTAGCGAAGTTTTTGCTGGATTCTCAGGTACATTTAGCACTCTATGGCCAAGACAACGCGAGTTACACGTTTCACCACTAACCGTAGCAAATGTTCATCTAGAGAAGTCCTTTCGTGTAAAATATCTTGGTGTGTATATTGATTGTCACCTTACTTGGCATGACCATATTGACTACATATGTGGCAAAATTAGCAAAAATATAAATATAATGGTTAAGTTGAAGCATTATGTATCAAAAGCAACACTTATTAGTGTGTATTATTCTCTTATTTATCCTTATCTTACTTATGCTTGTACACTTTGGGGAAATAATTATAACGCTCCATTGTCTCAAATCGTAAAGTTACAAAACAAAGCGGTTCGTGTTATAAATAATGTTCCTTTAATGGAATCAATAACTCCACACTACACATCCTTAGGCCTTCTGAAATTTCCTGATATTGTTAAACTGAACACATGTATGCTTTTTTTATGATTATTTCCACCATGAAAAGTTTCCTAATACACCTGTTTCATTAGTATCTGAACTACATAATTACAGTACCCGCAGTGCATCATCCAATCAAGTTGCAATACCTTTACTTCGAACTAATCTTAGGAGATTTTGCCTCAGCATTATTGGAAGTTTCTTTTGGAACGATATTCCGCAATCCATTAGAGACAAACCATCTAAAAAAATGTTTAAAAAAAGCACTTTTACGCTGGTACCTGGCTCAATACTAATGAATCAATATCCCTTTAATAACTTTCTGAGCTATTTGTCATTTTTCCTTTACTTTTTTATTAATAATCTAAAGTCCTTTGTTATATATAACTTTAAGGGGCACAATATTAGTTTATCTAGATGTGCCCCTCTCCTCTCCTTCCAATATACAATGTAATTCAATTTAAGTGTTGTAATTTCTCTTTTACGCGTTTTTTTTTCCTTTGTAAATCTTTATCTGTTACTATATTATTTTTCTCAGTTATATTTACATAACTATGTATCAGCTAGGAATTGGTGGAATAAATAAAATAAATAAAAATAAAATAAAAGACAATTACGTTTTTGAAACGGAATTTATGTATCTTTAAATGTTTCATAGACGTTTTAAAACTTTTTCTCTTCGGCGATAAAGAAAAATTGCAAAATGTGGAATCGATTTTGTGTTGAATTTTGCCATGTGTTCAGCCGATTTCACTTGCGTGAACGGATCCACTAACCGGATAGTGTTTTGTGAATCGTTTTTTGGATTAACTTTTTGAAATTTGAATAAAAATTTTCAAGAAACGGCTTCTCTGCCTATTGTTTTGAATTTGTTCATTCATAAAATTAGCTCAAAACGCGATTGTGACTACAACATCCAACCTGAATTTTAGCCTAATGCTTCTCACATTCATTACACGCATCGCTTTTTGTGAAGATGTCAGGTTCAGGTTTTGGACACTTTTTGATACGCAACTAATGAATTTTATTCGACAATATTTTTTACTGTTTATTCCAGAGTGTTAACATAAGAATTTTAAAAGCCTATTTGCAGTATAAGTTTACTGTGCAGAGGGTCAACGAGGCATCGTTTTTTTAAGTGACAACTTCAAGAAGCCGCGAGGACGTCAATGGGTTTCATAACATTAGTCGTTTAGCCAGGTTGGTAAGCCAATAATATCCTGCTCAGTATTTCGGTAAGATTCCTGGTTTCAACCTTTGAAAGCTTTCTCGGCTTTCGGGAATTTTTCCCCAATTTGACGGCCATTTTTTAAGCGGGCGCGGGAACGTGAAGTAAAATTACGTCACGTTGTTTAAGAAGTTTGATTGGTCGGTTATCTTTTTTTCTTGTTCCAAATATGGTACTTTCGAAAATGAATAATCACGAGCATCGGACAGAGCAAACATAGGAAATTTATTTCTGAAAGATATAAATGGTTTTATGCTTAATGTGAAATCGGAAAAAAATCAGGAATTTCCGGAAACATATTTAGGCGATTCTTCGTGATATTTATGTCAAGGCCTAGTTAACCCCATTCACACCCTCTTAACAAGGAATCCATTAGGAAATTGAGTAATTTAACTTTTCAATTGACAAAAACCTTGTACCAGAATTTTTTACACTTTTCAAGGGCAATAGATATAATTAGTTTTCAGTAATAACATCAAGGACAATTTTTCACGGGAACCTTAGAAAATAAATGTCACTTTTCACTTGAAATGTGAAACCAAGAAAAAATTCTGAAAACTTCATGTGTAAGATGTCAGCTCGAGAAATTTGACATTTATTTTCTCGGACTCCCATAAGAAATTTTGTTTGGTGTTATTACAGATAGCTAATTATATCTATACCCTTCAAAAATGTGAAAAAGAATGCAATGTGCTATAAAATTATTTTGGTACAAAGATTTTGTCCGCTGAAAGTAAAAATTACTCAATTTTCTGATGGATTCCGTCTTAACATGTACAAGTGGCCAGCTGCTTCCTTTGGGTTTAAACTGCATGAGTTTCCTTAATTAAGGTTTGGCTGGAATTATAGCTCCTTCCTCGATGATAATTTCTTTGAAATCAAAAGTGTTGCGACGACGCTATTCATGGAGGGAGTTGCAGTTCCTTTATATCTTAGCGTTGAAAAATCAGTTTGGCCTTTTATTGTTCTCAAGATGGAACAGGTGGCGACTTATATAGTTTGGTTTTCGAAAACTGCTTTGCGGATGACACCACTAAGCAAATGGACTGTGCATCAGAGAGGTTAAATCTTTCAATCTGTAGAAAACGGACATTCAGCCTATTCAATCAATAAGCTTATTCAGTCAACAATAATGGATTTTAGCTTCAAATAAAAAAAAACAAGCAATTGCCTTGACAGTAATTCACAACACCTGGTGCTGACTGGATTAAGGTCGTTACAGGACTCTGTTTCTTCACTCACATATTATTGAAGATAGCTGACTGTTTGCATAAACTTTGCAATGACGCATGTATCAGCTAGCACCTCTTCTTCTTCATTTTCATCAAGGGCGAAAATCTTTTCGAATGTTCAAATCATCGCTTGGAGTTTTGCTTTTTCGGCGCAAGCTGTGGCTGTCGTCATGGGGAATATGCTCGCAGTTGCACTCTTTGCATTTAACAAGAAGCTTCGAAAAAAGAAAAGTTTATACCTTGTTATGAATATGGCGTTTGCTGATCTGATGTTGGGAGGTATCTATCTCCCTTCTTTTATTTTTTTCCTGGTGACTCCTGAAAACCAGGCATCATTTGAAAGATCTTTTTTCCGCAAAATCATCGTCGCGTTTTTCTCACTGGCCTCGTCTATTACCGCTGCTTTGATATCTGCTGAGAGATTTTATGCCATTTATTGGCCATTAAAGCACCGAACACTTTCTACGCGAGCATACAGGCTTGTTATTTTGCTTGTGTGGACGATGGCTATCCTATTTTCCACGGTTTATGTCCTACTTTTCTGGAGCCCAGTGGGGTTATATAGTTTCCTATGTTTATACATCTTATTTCTAGCCCTGACTATCTGCGTCCTCAGCATCGGTATTTGGAGAAAGTTTAAGCGGGAAACTCCTTCTCATCAACAAAACAGAACCTTTCAACAGCAGCGCTTAACAAAAGCATTGTTATATGTATCTGTTTTTACTTTGATTTCGTGGATCCCAATATCTATTTACAATTTAATAATAGGCTCATTTGCATACAAAATAAATGTCCACATTTTGCTGCTAACTTTGTTTATGTATCTTTCCAGCTCGTTTATCAATCCAATGGTGTACGCAGTAAGAATTCCTGAGTTTAAACAAGCTTTGCCTAATGTATACAGTGAAGGAAATATGGAAAGATTTAATATGGCCGCAGCCGACCAAAGTCATGCCCAACTCACTTTCGAACAGAAAATTGTACATGGAGGTCAGGACACAAAATTGCGACCAACAGTTGAAGTTTTACCCTGAGAAACTTCTTACTCTATGAGCTAAGTGACCATTTCAAACCACTTGCGATTTCGGTTGAAGCACAGGTACCAAAAGCTCTGTGCAAGAGTCACGTACACGTTGTATTGTATAAAGTAGTATCAACACAGCTGCAAATGTTAGTTTTTGTGTCGAAATCCCGAGCACAGATTCAAGACTCAGATAATAGAATGATAAGCAGAGGCTACCAATGAAGAAAAGCAGGGCACTAACACCTTTACTCACCTTAACTTCTTTTAGATAATTTTCAAAACAAAATGAAGTGTTTCTCCCCAATTTCGCCACGCGCAAATTAAGGCCCTAACTGCTGCTCGAAAAATAAAAAATTAAATCAAGTCACTCGCGTGAAAATGTGGTAGGGTTGATTTGAAAACTAACTAAATGTACCCCTGGAAAGTTTTTAGCTTCACCCCTGGCACTTTCAATTCTAAGCAGTTAGTTACTGGCAATATCCTGCCAGTAGACCTACTGGGTTTGAAAGCCTGTTTGGAGAAAGGAAACAAAACAAAGTTGGGCAAATTAGTTTTAGTACAACTTGTTTGAACGCTCGTACTGGTGTCCATCAAATACTTGAAATCAGCTTTAGCAATCAAGAGTGTGAGCAATCAAGATAGACTTACTTGGCAAGAAAGTTAAATAATCATAACGTAACACACAATAGAACTCAACAGAACAAGGTAGCAGGCGTAGGAAGCTGTTTCGTTCGACGCATTAGAACTTTCACAGGCCGCAGATTGCACTAACGTGAGGCTGTTGTAGATTCAAACTGGAGCCAAAATAAAACTAGTGTATAAACAATGCACAAACCGAACAAACATGGCTGGTATTAGTTTATACTTACTAGTGGCTGATTAAACCGCTAAAAGATCTTAAATATACTAATAGCATTTTCCTTCGAGGTCCTTAGTTTGCAACTCAATGTAGGTGCATTTCCTGAGGAAATCAATAGTTGCATTCGGTTAATTTTTCTTTGTTCTGGTAAGGGACATTTTACGTGTGACCACCTATTTAAAACCCTTGTGCTTCGTTTGATTTAAAGGGTATAAAGATTAATTAAGCAAATTGTTGGACGAAATTTTTTTTGAGTGACAACGGCTACTCATCCGGTGCAACTGAGTTCTGTATTTGACCATAGACAAAGCTATCATTTTTTTCTTCAATTCTCTTACTTTTGGCTCTTAGTTGTCTTATTTAGTCTGTAATGTTATCGGGATTCAGGCTTCTTCACTATATAGTTCTATTAAAGATGTTGTATAGTGTAATCGTTAGGGTTCTGTAGGGCCGAGCAGGTGGTGAACTAACGGGTTTCCGAGTGTTGCGCTTCGCGGGTGACACCCAAAGGGGGGGGGAATAGCAATGTACCTAGCAAACAGATGGTTAAAAGTATCAATACGGTGTAATCTCAGTCAACAATAATGAAAGTTCGTTTCGACTGAAAAAACAAACGCAATTGCATGTATAAGACTTGCAGTATGTTGCTCAGTATTCCGACACTTCAGTTTAACATTGCAATAACTTTCCTTTGTTAGTCGCAAGAGCTCTGAAATTTGGCCCGGAGAAAATCTATTTAGTCCTTAATATGACGAAAGACAGCTTAACTTTTTTGCCTTTGTTTCCATCGCGAAATTAATATTTTTGCAGAACTCCTATGTTGCCCAGTATCCGGACAGCTGGCCCAGTATCCGGACACAACAATAACAACGTAATTGTACATAAATTTCGACAGGCAAGCGACTTATAAGCTTCTCTTGCACTTGCAAAGTAGTCTGGCAATCGATTCCAAAAATATAACCTAGCATCAGGAAATAAAACATAACAAATAACTGGGGTATGGTGGGGAACGAGAGCGGTTTTTAAATGACATAATTCTTACCTCCCTGTCTAGGAACTTTTTCACTGATTTAGGGAAGGCATCCATGGACATGCCAAAGCCGCAGTTTGCTAGCCCAATTAGCCAATCTGCAAACGACTTTTTTCCTTCATTTTTTATCAAAGAAAAAAAAGCTTGGGGAAGGGACCTCAATGCGACGGTCAAAGGTCACTCTTCTATTTAGTCTGACCTGCAGTTGATGCAGTGTTGATTTCTTCATGCTCAACCCTACAGACCCCACTATAAGCCTGCTTTTCTAGCACTAATTCCTCCTCCTTTCACGTCTCTCAAGCCCTTTGTGACATTTTTTAGACCTTTGCAACCGCATTCTAGCAGTCAGAACTGGGGAAAGTATGAGAATTCCAGGTTCAACTCAGACGCTTTCGGTTACATATAGAAAATGCAGTCACACGAAACAAGCGGCGCACACGACATAAACTCGCCTTCGAATGGGTGAAGAAAATTTCCGTACGGAGTTGAGTAGAATTACATTTTACGACTATATCATATATCCTAAGCTTTAATTATAGTTATAGATATGAAATAAATTTTATCCGGATAATGTACACAGCTAATTCATAGCGGAGCTCCACCCGCGCGCGAAGCGCGCGCGTGGGCGGAGCCCCATAGCTAAGGAAATGTGGTAATCTACCCATCCCAGAAAATTTGGTAATCACGTGACCGTACACCGAGCGAGCGAGCGAGCGATCGAGCGAGCGACCGTCCATCCGCACCACAGGCATACCAATGTAAAATAACTCAATCAACAGGTATGGGAAGCCAAATGCAACTCAAGGATTTATTTGGAAGGAAATCACATGGCCACCCGGACTCTTAGAAAGAAAAAAGTCGTGTCTTTTTCGGCGTTATTTTTTATGTGTACACTAACGTGGATAACAGAGAAAGAGCTCGAGCGAGTTATTGAAAATTCGTAGGAAGAAAAACATGGAAATTCAAAGCGGCGGTGAGAAAATGAGAAATGCTAGCGGCCAGCAAGGTGAAAATGAGCGGCAGTGAAAAATAAAAGCGAACATGAACACTGGAAACAAAATATTGGGTAAGCACATACGACAATTTCTCCATAAAAATAGTGTGTAACTAGGAAGTTTGACGTTTTAGTCGTACAAAACAGCGTTGTAGTCGTGCAAAACAACGTGCTGCACGTGCAAATTTGTTTTTTGCTAATTAGAAGAAAAAGTGTGCAGCACGTGCAATTTGTTTTTTTGCTAATTAGATCTATTAGTCTTGAAGCCATTTACATTGTCGTCCCCCGTTTAGCATAACAAGATTTAATTTTTTTTAGTTTACACTTATTATTAACCAGAGCTTCGCTTTTAGCCCTGGCTAAATCTATATATTAGATTCTGTACAGCAAAGAAAAAACTGTCCGGATACTGGGCACCTGACATCAAGACTTAGTGAATGTTTCTGGGCTCCGTTTTTCCAAACAAATCGAATTTCAAGAAGAATTAATAAACTTTCTGAGAACCTGTTTTCTTTAAGTATCTTTACTTTAAATATAAAACCGTTTCTTTGAAAATATCACATATTACCTACCCTTTTCTGAGCAGCACTAATTTAACTGCGCAGTGAACAGCGTAAATATTAGCCATGAAATGTTTATTCACCTGAACAAAACGGCGTCTTCTGCAACTGTTTCGCAAGCTTTCAACTCGCCAAAACCCTCATCTTAAAGCTGAAGTGTTCAGCTTTCATTCGAAATACTTCGTTTACCGATAACTGAAAAGGGCGCCTCAAAAACTGAGTTTTTGTTTTAAGTGTCCGGATACTGGGCAACATACTGTATAACAACGCTTGGTGTTGTGGCCCGGCAGTTGTAAATAAACGTCTCCGCTGTTTCTCGTGCACCTTCCAAGTAACATTTCTAGAAATTAAAGTAATGGCAGCAACAATAACGAAGAATATGTCAGCTTCAACTTCGTCACTCAATAATTCCTTTTCAGCCATGGACGAAATGCTTTCTGAGGCACAAGTCATCGCTTGGAGCTGTCCTCTTAGGTCAGAAGCTGTAGTCATTGTCCTGGGAAACTTGCTCACAATTGTTCTCTTCACATTTAACAAGAAGCTGCGAAATAAGAAAAACTTATATCTTGTTATTAATATGGCGTTTGCTGATCTGGTGTTGGGAGGTGCAAGTCTCCCTTTATTTGTTTATTTAATAACGGCGACTCGCAGTGGGTTATATTTTTCAGAATTTCCAACATTTCTTAAAATTATTTTTACGATTTCCTCGGTGGCCTCGTTCACTACCGCTGCTTTGATATCTGCTGAAAGATTTTACGCCATTTTTTGGCCGCTGAAGCACCGAACACTCTCCAGGCGAGCATACAAGCTTGTTATTTTGATGGCTTGGACATTGGCTATCTTATTTTCTACGGTATATATATTGCTTTTCCGCTTGAGTCCAGGAGCTTTTTACGCTTTCGCTACTTTACACGGCTTGTTACTAATTGTGACTATCTGCGGCCTCAACATCGTTATTTGGAGAAAGATCCAGCAAAAATCTGTTTCTTGTCACCAAAACAGAGACATGCAAATCCAGCGTTTAACGAAAGCCCTGTCATTAGTATCTGTTGGTACTTTGAGTTCTTGGATCCCCGCAATTATTACTAGTTTTTTAAGATTTTTCGGTCAAAACATATCTTCAAACATCTTCCTTTTCACTTATTTTATATATTCTTCCAGTTCTTTTATCAATCCAATGGTGTACGCTTTAAGAATTCCTGAGTTTAGGCAAGGTTTGCGTTTGTTCTATTTCAGAAGTCAGGAAAATAGTAATACAGGAAGAAATAATATGGCGGCCGATCACAATAATTTGCAGCTCACTTTCAAACAAGAAGTTATAGAAGCTACCAAATTGTGAGTCAGTAGAGGTGGAAGTTCGAGAAACTGAGACTAAACTGCACGGGGCGGAGCCAGGTGAGCTTTGCCCTCCCCTCCCTCCACTTTTTGTACGAGTGTTGAGCATGGGTTCTTAGCGAAAACTTTGTTGATTTTCATAGGCAATGTAAAGAAACGATAATATATCAAACTACTCATTCAAATTTGACGAATTTTTGCAGAAATCTTGTTCAAATGTCATTGAGTCAAAGAAAGCTTCAAATTAAAAATTGGAAAAAGGAGTCTGAGACAGCTTGGTCTTAGTAAATAACTAAATAAATAAATAAGTTTTACTGATGGCAAGCTGGGTGCAAATTCATAAGAAAATCTAATGACTGGATTTTACGTAAACCTAATACTAAAATTTCAAATGTAATGTTGGCTTTCAATCATCTATGTTGCCATAAGAAATCTAATAAATGTAAAGTTTCATAAATATATTTTGTGCGTGACAATTTGAAGTTCATAACTGCAATGAGCCTAAAATAGCCGCCGAATGAATCGGTTACCACCCATCACCTAACAAACTGTGTTCAGCCACTTTTATTAACGTAGCTAATTTTCCTTTTCCTCGATATGAACTGACGTACGACTGGCATCTGGGTATTTAGCTAACTGCCTGTGGAGGATACGTGAAATTTAATAAAAATTGATCTAGCCCCAGCTGTTCAAACAAGGTGGATGGCGCTATCCGACCTATCCACCAGCGGATAACAAAGTATATATTAACAAAAGAGACTTTAAGATACACCGTTTCCGTGTACGGGCACAGGTAAGTTACCCGTACGCGTAGCCGCCGTAAATACGGGTAGATTGCCCGTACGGGTATGGGTAGGTCAAACATGTTGAACTACCCGTACCCGTAGACAGAAACGATGTATCTTAAGGTCCGCTTATTACATGGTTAAATCCGTGAGCGGGAAAGATGAAGCCAATCCTATGTTCTGATCGGCTACCAAAGCGGGCAAGATTTCCCGCCTTACTTCCCTTAAGAAAAAGTCCTCTTTATGGCCATAAAGTAGGTCTTTTATTCACGTACCTTGGTCGGTCTTGACCTTGTTCATGCAGAGTCTAGATCGCTGGATATTAGCATCGTTAACGTTCATCTTGAAGAAGTGTTGAGCATGCGTACTGAAGAAGCAATGCGAGAACGCTTGTTCAGTGTTGTCTTTCATAAGCAATCATTAAACAAACGACAACATCTTAAAACTCATTAAAATTTGACGAAATTTGGCAGAAATTCTGTTCATATGGTACTTCAATCGACAGAGCCTCAAACTAAATATTGAACAAAGGCGTTTTACGACAAAATTAAGTTTCTCATGAAAGCTATTTTCTTAGAAATTTCAAAAACTGTTAAGTTATTGTTTTTTAAAAAAATGAGGGTTTTTTCTTAGTAATTGTAAGCTTTGTGCACACATAAGGAAATCTAATGACCGGATCATTTTTGCGCAAACCTAATAAATCCAAACTTTAGGGCATGTTTTAATCATCGATTTGCCGCATAGCAGCGATCGAAATCTTACCTTTTAAACGTTATGCCTTTTGTGCGTGCCAAATCTGAGCTTTACACTTGCAACGAGTCTTAAATAACATCCACTGCCGATGAATGGTAACGATCCGAAACATATTAAACTGTGTTTAGCCACCTCGTCACACAACACCGTTGTTCACACAGTATGGTGGGATGGAGGATGAGAGACGATGAGATGCAGAAAACTTAGCTATGGCGCAAGAGCTATATAGCACAAAGTCATTTTCATCAGTGGCGGAAATATTTCCAAGGGCGCCAATCATCGCTTGGGTTTTGCTTTTTCGTTGCAAGCCGTTGTTATTTTCATGGGGAATTTACTCGAAATTGTTCTCTTTGTATTTGACAAGAAGCTTTGAACTAAGAAAAGTATATATCTTGTTATGAATATGGCGAATGCGCAAGAGCTATCAGGTAGAGTGTGAACATAGCGTTAGATTTTGATTTGAGTATTTGATTTCAGGCCTGAAACGTTACCGGATATTTCGAGAAACGGACCCCTAGCCCCAGTTGGTCAAAAGGTGGATATCGCCACTGCAGCTAACACAAATTTTCACAAAATTTTTTTGACCCCCACCCCAATCCTTTGTCAGGAGCATATACCAAGCATCATGCAAGAGTGATATTGTGCGAAAAAATAATTTTGCAATGCAAGACATTAAAATAGCATCGAGTAACCCAGCAGAGAAGGGTAGCAGCCGTACAGCTGTTTCTTTCGCATTAGAACTCTCAGCACGCCACAGCTGACAGCAGAGCGCGAAGCTGTTGCACATCACATCTAATCACAGCCAAAATAAGTATAAATGTCGAGCAAAGAAACAAGAGATTTTTGCTGCTTTCAACAAGAAAGAATAATGAGACAGAGAACGAATCTTAGGGTGTTGGCCGGGATATGTGAATTTCACCCAAAGTTTTTTTAGAGGTTGTGATTAAACGAAAGTCTAACTCCTGAGACGTCCGCACATTTACAATCGATTGTTTGAAATGTCATCAAGTGCACACGCGATCACCTCAAAGAAAAACAATGCAGAATACTGTATTGGGGACTGCCGTGTGGTAAGAAATTTTTGCGGGTTCTAATTTTTGCGATTTTTGTCGTTTTTCCAGCGATCTGCAAAAATATGTTCCTGCAAACAAAAATTACCACAAACATTTTTCCCGCAAAAATTTACTCCAGAGTAAATATTCTCTAACAAATTCGCTATACAAACATACAGTACTAAGAAATCGTGTCTGTTCAAACACAACTTGTCAAAAACAACGAAATACTGGTTTATTGTTCGAAAATCAGTCAAGGGAAAAATGAGCTACATGTATGGGGGATTCGCTCTCTTAGATCATACTCTCTTGAAATCAGTATATTTCTATTACACGTACTCAATAAAAACGAAAATATTCAATAATGCTGGGTACTTGGTACTTTCTGAAAATCGCAAAAATTAGTTCCCTCAAAACAGAAAAAATCGCCAATCCGCAAAAATAAACTCCCGCAAAAATTTCGTGCCACATGGCATTCTCACTGGGTGCCGTCACGCACAAAAGCTCCCTGTGCCCGTGGAACTCGTGCACTTAAATTCCGGCGCATCTGTGGTTCCGCGGAGGAACTCGTTGTACATATATTTGTGAGTTTAGTATAAATTGACCTGTTTCATGCTGTTTATTCCTCTCTTCGTTAGTCCCCCCACCCACCTTCCCGCAGCGATGGCACACTTTGACGCCTTAGCTCCCGCTCCTTCCCGCCTCCGGGCTCTCCTCTTCCCATGGCATAGGGGCATTTGGGAGTTAGCGCTCCCGGTGAGAATTAATTACTGTTAAATTCTCTCTTAACAGCACCGAATAACAGTTTGCCGACCTCTCCAGAAACCATCTACCGATTAATTTCAATTGATTAATTGGTCTAAAAATAACTTTGGTGAAATTCACAAATCTCTGGGGCTTAAAAATGCGTTTTCTTCTCTCTGCCACCATTCTCTTTTACATTCAGTTGTATTTTTATTTCTTGTTTTAGGGAACGTTTTCAATTGACCTCCCTTTCTTTAATTTTAGAATTTCCCTGCTGCTTCGTTTAATTTCATGCTTAGCTGGAATTAAAATCCCGTTTTTGGAAGATAATTCTAGGACAAATGTAATTCTTGGTGTTACTGTACTCTATTTTTGACCGAGTTATCGTTTAATCGTCTGAAAAGTTTTTCACTGTTATTTTCTTTATATCTATATTATCGGAATTCAGGCTTCACCACTATAGTTACATAAAAGACATTTTTAATAACCATGAAATGGTAATCATGAGCGTTCTGTAGGAAACAGGTGTTGCTAATCGGTTTCCGAAAGAAAGTGCTTTCCGGGTGTCATTACTGAGAAAATCAGTGGACTGTTTGCACAAACGAGCTAATTTTTTATTGTGCAGAAAAGAGATATTGATCATTCAAAGAGCTTAAAGTCATAAATAATGGATTTTAGCTTCGATTGAAGGCCAACGTATTTGCCTTTACAAAGACATTATTGACTTTAAGGTTAATTACACGTCTCTGTTTCTCCTTTGAAGTTTGTACAGAAAATAAGCAATGGCAAATATTTCAGCTTCAACTACCTCACTCACTAATTCCCCCACTAATTTCCTTTCAACAATGACCGAAATCTTTTGTAGAGCGAGACAGCATTTCATGAAATCCCAAATGAAAGGATTTGTATGGGAATTCCTGGATTCAAGAACACTTAAATTATCCGCATAAGATGCTGATAAATGGTGATGTACTCAGGGTCAACCGGCTTTTCAGATGATTTTCAAAACAAATTGAATAATGTATATTATTTTCCCCAATTTTGCCACAAGTTTGCTTTCAGCGCTGAAGCCATGCATGCACAACTGACAGTATAGCGTGAAGCTGTTCCACAGGACACCTAAAAAGTACAAATGACAAGCAAAAAAAACAACGGTACCTGACTATATACTTTGAAGTGCTTTCAAAGAATCATTTCCCTCATAATTGGAATTTTTCCCATCCTCTTGTGGGAAGGAACGAGTATTCTCCCTTTAATTTCACGCCGCTTCGTTTGATTGGAAGCTTAGCTGTAATTAGATCCCAGTTTTAGACAACAATTTCTTTCATCATACTACTAGATGAAATACCTACATGTGAAAATTACAAACCTTTTGTGGGTAGTAGTATAAACAAATAATAGCATGATTTGTACGTGATATTTGGCATAAATATCACTTGTGATATTTCAAAATTGTCTCAAATTTCACTCGCCTAGCGGCTCGTGAAATTTCGTATAACAATTTTGAAATATCACTCGTTTTGGTGATGAGGAACAGGTTGTTGCTGAATCTTTTTCCAAACACCAGAATTCAGGCCGCTGATCATTAGAAGTACAGAGATGAAGAATAAAGACAGGAAAGAATTTAGAGCCACCAGGCTTGAGAATTGCAAAATTGAAAAACTGTAAAAAGAGAACCAAGGATACTTGATGTCCACACCGTCAAAATAACGAACCTGTATGTTCGCGTAGAAAGTTTCTGCCGGTGCTTCAGCGACCAATAGATAGCGTAAAATTAACAATTAGTTCATGCGTCAGCGTGCGTATGCCGAGATATTGAGCACGCGGGAAGTTTGGAGAGCACGAAAGAGGCGTAAGAGTTGCACGAGGCGCAGCCGAGTGCAACTCTAGCCTCTTGAGTGCTCTCCAAACTTCCCAAGTGCTAAATATCTCGACATACGCACAGCTGCAGCATGAACTAATTGTTTTATAACATTATCAAAGCGATCAATACAGCAGTTAACTGAAAATTTTATTATTGTAGGGCGCGCTCAAAGCAGTACGCGTCAATGTTTACGTGAATAAATTTTTTTTGCTCACAGTTAATCTTATGTTTTTATCGTGAAACTGAGAGAAAGTGTACTCTAAAATGATTGTAAAATCCATATTTAGGTGCCGGAAAACTATTAATTTACCGAAAAATTGTTATTGAGAGAAAACAACTTTGCAAAGAATGATCTCACGCCATGGTCCGCACAGCTCGCGGAGATGACAACAACAACAACAACACTCACCTCTTTTCCTTACTATCGGTTAACAAATTCAAACGTTTCCTCTTAAATTTCCTTATAAAACACATGGTAAACGCTTCATTGTCTATTGCTGAGTTATGGATACACTCAGGATACTCAGGATTGCTAAGTTCACAACAACTCGAGGAACAGTACGAATACTGTTATCGACGTCATCAGCGTGCTCAAGAGGAATATGAAGCACGGTCGCGCTATTGAATTTGATTAGGCGAATTTTCTAGCTATGTTATGGCTTCCTGCTAGGCTGTACTGATGAATTTAAGTGCAAAGCAGCTGTCCACGGCTGTTGCTTGACTACTCTGTCGATTTCCAGGCGCGGATCTATACCGGTTTGACCGTTTTACCGAAATGGGTTAGACTTTTTATAATAAATATATTTTTAGTAAAAAACTTTAAACTTTCCAAGTTGAAATCTGGAAAATGGTTTGGACAGAGAGTAAATATCCTGCCTGAATGACAACAACTACGGATACGCGTACGTGCACTCGTAACTAAAGTCAGTTGCATTAAATTACTTAATTGGTCCACTTAGGGAATTCACTAAAATGGTTGCACTTACGATTTTTGTAAGTATTCACTTAAAGATAAAGCAGAAAAAAAAATTGCCAGGATAAGACCATTTTGTTCTTAAGCCCAGTCACAACTGAACACGACTCTGTTTTCATTACCGTGTGATCAACCCAATTTGCACTCGCAGCAAAGCCCAAAATCCCGAATCCAAATGAAGAATATATCAGGTACCACAGACTCACAAAATAAGCCAAGTTCAACAGCGGGGAGATACCTTTCTAAAGCGCGAGTCATTGCTTGGTGCTTTGCCTTCTCTTCAGAAACCGTTTTAGCTGTCGTGGGTAACCTACTCACAATTGCTATCTTCGCATTTAACAAGAAGCTTCGAACTAAGAAAAGTTTATATCTTGTTATGAATATGGCGTTTGCTGATTTTTTATTTGCTGGCGTGTGCTTTCCTGTACGTATTTATTCCCTGGCGACTCATAAACATTTTCAATTTCGAAGATCTTCTACGATTTTTCGAGTTATTTATACTGCGTCTTCGCAGGCTTCATTTATTACTGCTGTCCTAATGGCCGCTGAGAGATTTTATGCCATCCGTTGGCCTCTGAAACATCGAACAATTTCAATGCGAGCATGGCTTGTTATTTTGACGGCGTGGACGTTAGCTTTTCTTCTCACGGTTTTTCTGCTACACCTCACCAACAGGCCACTGGCTCAGAATGTTTTCATTGGTTTATATGGTTTGTTTCTAGTTGTGACTATCTGCTCCCTCAACATCAGTATCTGGAGAAAGTTTCAGCCAAAAACTGTTCCTCAATATGACCAAAACAGAGCATTGCAAAACCAGCGTTTAACGAAAGCCTTGTTTCTTGTGTCCGTTTTTACTTTGAGCTCTTGGATCCCTGTAGTGGTTACCAATTTCATAAGAATTTTTGGATTCCACATGTCTACTAACATTCTGCTCCTCAATTCGTTTATCTATCTTTCTAATTCGTTTATCAACCCAATAGTGTACGCATTAAGAATTCCTGAGTTTAAGGAAGCTTTGAGATTGTGCTGTGCTGTAAGGCGGGAAATAAAGGACAGCGAAGGAAATGCAGGAATAAGAGTAAATTTGGCAGACGATCACAATCATGTACAGCCCACTTTCGAACAGGAAATGTGGACGATACAAAATTATGACCCTGAAGGCGTAAAAGTTTAAGAAGCAAGCCCAGAACAGGTTACTGATACTTGGTCTGTAGTAGTAGAAGCAACAAGTAATAATCATAAATTGCCGTTTCTTTGCCCCAATCTGCGGCACTGTGTTAGTCTAAGCTAATTATGTCCGCAATCCTGAAATGAGAGTATGCGCTAATAAATTTCTATTTCTTATACTTTGCAAAGCTTGACTGTACAAGGATAAGACAAAAAGAAAAGGAAGGAAAGTTTTAAAACACTAAAAGAATTGCAAAAGCACAGCGCAGATGCAGATGACAACACTCAGGTTAGCCTCGTAAGAAGTCTTACGCGAGTGGCACGCGAGAGGGGCGCGATCGATACGCCAAAGGAGCCGCGAGAACAAGGGATGGAGAGGTTTTCTCCGGGGCGGATGTGGTTTTCTCCTTTCCTCAGCTCCTCGCTACTTTGCCACTCGCCCACTCGTTCTCTTGCGGTTTCCGTTCTATCGCGTTTGAAACTATAAATGACTTGCTAGCAGGCAACGTGTTGTCAATCCCTTTATCCTGCTAAAGTGGACGAAATGCCGCAAAATATATTATATCTCAAATTGTCCTTGCCAACAAACGAACCGGCTATGCCGGCCTAAAACTGAATAGGACATACCCAAGTAAGAACGATTCAGTTGCAAAATGGATAGAAATCAGGCGCGGATCAAGAATCAATATTGACCGATTTCCAACTGCTAGGTAGGTCTGGGGACATGGGTCCTCGGGAAATTTTGTGAATTTTAACTCCGCAAAGTCCCCTTTCCTGGGTTTCTGAGTTATTCAGACAGGATATTTGCTCAAATTTAAAGTTTTTTAACTAAAAATATATTTATTATAAAAAATCTGACTGATTTCCGTAAAGGGGTGAAACCGGTATGGATCCGCGCCTCGAAATCAACAGAGTACAGGCAAGCAACAGCCGTGGACAGCTGCTTTGCACTTATTAAAATTCATTAGTACAGCCTAGCTGGAAGCTTTTACAAAACAGATCTAATCAGCCACAATATGTACAAATGACAAGCAATGAAACAAGGCTAATTATGCTACCAATTTTTATTCTACTTTCATTTCAAGTAAAGTAATATTTGTGGAATTAAATACTTTTTACTATTTCAAAGTTGTATATAAGTTACCTTCAAATTTTCACAAATTTTGAATAATTTTTTGGAGAACGCTCTGTAGAGAAAACAGGTGGTTTATTAATTTTTTTGCCAAAATTGAAAACTTTGTAGACTTCTATGAGTCAAACTGTCGCCTTTGTGTTTCTGTCAGTTGGCCAGTTAACCCACCATCACTAAACCTGACCGCTTTGATTGTCAAACTAGCGGTCGCGTTTGTTGTTCTGTCAGCCGGAAAGTTATGTACAGTTATCCATTTTGTCTTTTTTTACATTTATTCAAAGTCATTGGTAGGTCGCTACTAGTCTGTTTCTCATGCAACACTAAATAAAAAGTTTGCATTGACCAAGAGATGACAAATCAGACAAATAAATCAACCATCACTCACCCGGACGATATATCCTTTACTTCGGTACAAGTCATCGCTTGGAGTTGTGCTCTTGCGACGGAAGCTGTTGTCATTGTCGTTGGAAACTTGCTCACAGTTGTACTTTTTGCACTTAACAAGAAACTACGATCTAAGAAAAGTTTATATCTTGTTTTGAATATGGCATTTGCTGATCTGTTTCTGGGAGATGTATGTCTCCCCATATATGTTTATTCCCTGGCTCTTGGTCAGGTTGAATTTGATGAACAAACTCCAACGCTTTTTACAATTATTTTCCTCGTTTTCGCTCAGGCATCATTCATTACCGCTGCTTTGATATCTTGTGAGAGATTTTACGCAATCTATTGGCTGCTGAACCACCCGCAGACACTTTCTACGCGAGCATACAGGTTCGTCATTTTGACGGTCTGGACATTAAGTATCCTTGGTTCTCTTTTCACAGTTTTTCTACTGCAATTCTCAAGCCTGGTGGCTCTGAATTCTTTCCTGTCTTTAATCTTCGTGTCTGTACTTCTAATCATCAGCGGCCTGAATTTTGGTGTTTGGAGAAAGATTCAGCAACAAACTGTTCCTCATCACCAAAACAGAGTCTTGCAAAGACGACGCTTTACAAAGACTTTGTTATTAGTATCTCTCATCGCCTTGGGTTCTTGGCTTCCACCTTTGGTTTATAACTTGATAGCCTTTCTTGGATATAGGATGTCTAACAACATTTCCCTCATAACGTCCTTTACCTATTTCTCCAACTCCTTTATCAATCCAATAGTGTACGCACTAAGAATTCCTGATTTTAAAAAGGCTATCAGTTTATGCTGTTTTACAAGACACGAAGTGATGAGCAGCCAAGAAAATGCAGGAAGGGATGAGATGGCTGCACATTTGGCGCCAGTGATACAGACACGAACATTGACAATGGATCACAACAATTTAAAGCTCACTTTTGAACAGGAAAATGTAGAAGATACAAAATTGTGATATACCACGGAAGAGCAACAATAAATTGTCAAAGAAGGATCATGGATAGTCAGGGCGTGGCCAGCAGAAAACAATATGGTGCCGAATTCATTGTATAGCTGAATACTGCCTAAATGAAACTTCAGCTTTGCGATCCATTTTACCTTGAAGAATTTAGTCAATTTTTGGCTCCTTCCTTTTTCCCGTCTGTTAACTAGGCGACATATTAAATCGATGTACATGTATAAACATGGTTTTAGCACTTACAAACATACCAAAAAGCGTGTTTTATTCGTTAGAGACAAATGAAAGACTATTTCTGGTTGTGCAGACAAAGTCAAAAGCTAAACTAGAAGTTTCAGAGGGGCAGGAGAGACGAATCAAACCTATATACCCTCCAGTGATTTTGCTACCTCTTTACAGGTCCTGCGTCGCTCAGCATAACACCCCCTCCCCTCGCAAAAAAGAATTATTAATAATAATAATTGGATGCCTCCCGTAGGACGGAAAGATCGATCCATCGATTTTAAGATGTCTTTGTGAAAAATCCAGTTCGTGTGATTTCTGTGGCTGTTAATGTGGCTGTTGTTTAACGACTATAATTTAATTTCAGTAAGCTGAGATAAAGAGTTTTGAAGTCTGTCTTCAAATTCAGTAACTGCCTTGTTACATAAGACCAAAGCATTTACAATTTAGAACTCGTTGTTTTTTGACCTGGGACTTATCGGGCAGGTTATTTAAACGGGGTTTAACCATGCAGCGTTTAACAAAACCGCGTTCAGTTTACCCAACGCTTTTATCTAAACACCTTTTGTAGTGAACAGTTTTATTAAAGTATATAGTGTATGCTAGAAAGCATTTATCTTCTTAAAATAACCAACAAATGAAGAGATCTGGTGGTCTAAGGATTTCTTAAACCGCAGTCTAAGTTAGACTTTGTTTAAATATCCGACCCACTGGTTCTACACTGGGACTCGAGATTATTCACAAGATGAGTCCTAGGATTCATCACTACTTTTTCTAACAAAATCACTGTGCATCATCATTTGATTGATACTTCAACGTACAACAAAATCAAGAGCAAATCGCTCTGATCTTTACATCAAATAGACGTTAATAAACGATACACGCCATCCTTCTACGCGCTTACAGACTGACTTTGTGATAAAAACTTAGTATGGACTTTCGAAGCTCAGTTTTTGGAAACCAATTATGTGACCACCTGTTCCATCCCTTCGGAAAAAGTTACCTGCCATTTTAAGCGAACACTGCATGAGAATCATTATCATGATCTCTTATTAGTGTATGTATAAAGTGCTTTTAAAGACACCTGAATTCAAACAATTCTTGCTTTAAAAACAATACCAATGTCTACAATATTCATAAAAGCCGCGTTAAACGTGAAACCTGCAGGCCATTTGATGTCGTCTTAATAACAATTTTCTTTCAATGCAATTGTCATTCAAGAAGGGGATTTTAATTCCAGCTGAACCTTTAATCAACGTGACGGCGTACAGTTTGTACACAAAAGAAGGGGAAGGCCATTCGTAACATGAATGCTCCCTATGACAAGAGATTTTAAAAAAAAAACTAACACTTTTAAAATGACGAATAACTTGCAAAGCAAACGCTCTCTAGATAAACACGAAGATTATTTGCCTAGTTTGTAGTATAAATAAAATAAGAGGTCTCGTGTAAAATCTTGGATACGCATGCTGTACCAAGGAGCTGTTATTTATACCATAACAGCGAAACAGCCAGTTTGCGCTGCCAACACTGCTTTATGGGACACAGGAACAAAAAACAGACACATTACAGAAAAATGAAGGCGGTAGATAAAGCCCACAATTAGCTACTACTGCCAGATACTGATAATAAATATTACTTATAATATATATTAGCATACTAGGTGTTGTCAATCCCTTATCCTGCTAAAGTGGACGATATACCGCTTAAAATGTCTACTTACGTAAAATATGTTATATCTCAAATTGTCCTTGCTAACAAGCAAACTGACTGTGCCGGCTTAGAATAGAATAGGACATACCAAAGTAAGAACGATTCAATGGCAAAATGGATGGAAATCAGGCGCGGATCAAGAATTAATACTGACCGATTTCCCACTTCTAGGGAGGTCTGGCGGTATGGTTGCTCGGGAAATGTTTTGATTTCAGCTCCCCAAAGTCCCCTTACCTGGGTTTCTGAGTCATTCAGACAGATTATTTAGTCACTGTCCAAACCATTTTCCAGATTTTAACTTCGAAAGTTTAAAGTTGTTTACTGAAAATATATTTATTATGAAAAATCAGACCGATTTCTGTAAAACGGTAAACCGGTATGGATCCGGGCCTGGAAACTATCAGAGTAGTCAGGAAACAGACGTGGACAGCTGCTTTGCATTTATTAAAATTCATCAGCACAGCCAAGCTGGAAGCTTTTACAAAACAGATCTAATCAGCTACAATATGTACTAATGACAAGCAATAAAACAAGGCTAATTATTAGGCTTTTGTACATTATGCTAGCATTTTTGCGAGGCAAAAGCGTTGAGCATTATTCGCGCATTTTAGTGGCGTTTTCCCCAGAAAATTAATTTTTCCGAGAAAATAAAATAGAAATTAACTTTTTTCAGGAGCCCATACCCCATGAGCTCCTCCTTTTTAAAACAAAATGAAGACTAAAATTCAAAATTCACAAAAAACCTAATAAAGCTGGTTTTTTGGCTGTATTTATGAACTTGTACACGTTGTCGTTGTTACTTGCAACACTTGCACGTTTTAGTAAGTGTAAACTTTGAAATTAACTTAAAAAACCGTTTGTATAATGAGCATTATTCGAGCATTTTAAGGACTTTTTTGGGGAGACCGAGCATTTTAGTAGGAAAAATGGAGCATTAAGATTGAGCATTTTAGTAGGGAAGAAAAAGCATAATGTACAAAAGCCTACTAATTATGCTACCAATTTTCATTCTCCTTTTATTTCAAGTACAGTAATATGAGGGTCTCAATGGGGTTAACCGATAGGCGTAAAACGGCCAAAAATTTAGCCGATAGCCGTAAAAATTAAAAAATTTTAACCGTTAGCCGTAAATAGCGTAAAAAAGAGTTAACCGTAAAAGAAAGTGTTCCCTAGATTTGCTACTTTTAAGGAAGGTTCTAAACTCATTTTTTTTATTTCCCGGCTAGTGTGACTCCGTACGCACGTTAGGCGAAGCGCCTTTTAGTTGTTAACCAAGACCTAGGCTCCATTTCCGGCGCTTTCTTGGGGAACTAATTTTTTCCATAGCGAAAGTGTGGCTTCTTGCTGGGGATTAATATTTGCATTTTTCAGGAAGCCGTGCCCTAGAAACACTAGTGAAACAACACGCAGAGATGCCACTGCTTGTAAAACACGTTACCAATAAACAACATTTCCCTGTCTTTCTCGGACGCTACGGTAGACATTGCCATGCCTAGTCACTATTCGGCGTCTTCCCACGCAGTCTCGGTCAAGGCATTTCAGTGGCGAACTCGCTCGGACCACGTGACCAGAAAGGCATCAGCCGCGCGGAATAATGCGGCCTACGGACAAGGCAACGGCAGACAGTCTTTCCGTACAGTCCTTCGCTATCATTAAAAACACTGGACACCACTGGCCGTTTTCACACTAGTCCTAGAAATGGATCATCCGTTTGAGACTAGACTGTGTACAGTCGCGCCCTCCCCGAAGACATCCCTTCTCCGATTTTTTTCTGAGGGAAGGGGGCGGCTGTACACAGGCTATCTGGAACGGATAATCCTGTCTTCAAAAGTCAGGCGGATTGTTTATTCAAAATTAAAACTATTCTATTGCCAAATTAAGACGTATCACCTATCTGACGCGAATCATCAAACGGATAACTCGTCTCACACGAATAATCCTTCTCTAGTGTGAAAACGGCCATTTCTGTTATAATGAATGTCGCGCCCCGGCCTTGAGTTGGGCGTTCGCGTGTCTGCTTTTGCTTTTTCACAAAGATTATTTTTAAATTGACTATTGACATTTCTATGTGTAAAATAATATCAGAAGTGCAATACTTTATAAAAAGTATGATCTATCAAATGTTAAAAGTTTTCAAAAGAATAGCTTATTTCATCCCGAGATGATCCGAAGACCTTTATTTTGATTTAAAGATACAAAAAATACAGGTTAATTAATATTTAACTTTTTGAAACAAAAGAAGTTAATTTTTAACTTTTTCGTTAACCGTAACAGAAAAAAATTAACCGATAGCCGTAAAAAAGCCAAAATTTTAGCCGATAACCGTAAAAGCCACCACCCCATTGAGACCCTCTAATATCACTTTTTGGAATTCAATATTTTTTACTATTTCAGAGCTGTATACAAGTTACCTTCAAATTTTCACAAATTTTGAATAACTTTTTTGGTGAGCGCTCCATAGAGAAAACAGGTGATCTATCAATTTTTTGCCGAAAATTCAAAACTTTCTAGACCTCTATGATTGTCAAATGGTCGCCTTTGTTCTTCTATCAGCTGGCCAGTTATGCAAATCAGATCTACTTTGTCTTCTTTCACATTTATTAAAAGTCGTTTGTAGCAAAATAACCATTATCAAAGAAACTTGTAGGTCGCTACAAGTCTGTTTGTCATGCAACACTAAATAAAGAGTTTGCATTGACCAAGAGATGACAAATCAGACAAATAAATCAACCATGTCAAACTGTTGCGTTTGTTCAGTGTTCTGTCTGTTGGTCAGTTATGTAAATAATCCATTTTGTCTGTTTTTTTTTACATTTATTCAAAGTCATTTGCAGAAAAATAACCGGCATCATCACTGAACCTCGTAGGTCGCTAAAAGTCTGATTCTCATGCAACACTAAAGAAAGAGTTTGCATTGACCAAGAGATGACAAATCAGACAAATAACTCAACCATCACTCACCCAGACAAAATGTCCTTTTCTTCGGTACAAGTCATCGCTTGGAGTTGTGCTCTTGCGACGGAAGCTGTTGTTATTGTCGTTGGAAACTTGCTCACAATTATACTTTTTGCACTTAACAAGAAACTACGATCTAAGAAAAGTTTATATCTTGTTTTGAATATGGCATTTGCTGATCTGTTTCTGGGAGATGTATGTCTCCCTATGTATATCTATTTCCTGGCTCACGGTCAGGTTAGAGTTGATGAAAAAACTCCAACGTTTTTTACAATAATTTTCTTCGTCTTCGCTAAGGCATCATTCATTACCGCTGCTTTGATATCTTGTGAGAGATTTTACGCCATCTATTGGCCGCTGAAGCACCGTCAGACACTTTCTACGCGAGCATACAGGTTCGTTATTTTGACAGTGTGGACATTAAGTATCCTTGGGACTCTTTTTATAGTTTTTCTCCTGCAATTCGTAAGCCTGGTGGCTCCGAGTTCTTTAGTGTGTTTAATTTTCGTGTCTGTACTTCTAATCACCAGCGGCCTGAATTTTGGTGTTTGGAGAAAGATTCAGCAACAACCTGTTCCTCATCACCAAAACAGAGCCTTGCAAAGACGACGCTTAACGAAGACCTTGTTATTAGTGTCTCTCATCGCCTTGGGTTCTTGGCTTCCACCTTTGGTTTATTCCTTGATAGCCTTTCTTGGATATAGGATGTCTAACACCATTTCCCTCATAACATACTTTACCTATTTCTCCAACTCGTTTATCAATCCAATAGTGTACGCACTAAGAGTTCCTGATTTCAAAGAGGCTCTCAGTTTATACTGTTTTACAAGACACGAAGTGATGAGCAGCCAAGAAAATGCAGCAAGGGATGAGATGGCTGCAGATTTGGCGCCAGTGATACAGAGACGAACATTGACAATGGATCACAATATTTTACAGCTCACTTTTCAACAGGAAAATTTAGAAGATACAAAATTGTGATATACAATGTAAGAGCGACAAAAAATGGTAAAAAAAGGATCATGGATTGTCATGGCGTAGCCCGCAGAAAAAATTACGGTGCCGAATTCAATTGATAACTCAATACTGCTTGAGGCGAACTTCAGCTGAGCTTTGTGATCCATTAAATTGGTGAAAAATAAATTTTTGGCGCCTTTCCTTTTTCCGGTCTGTTAGCTAGGCGAGAGATTAAATCGATGTACATGACGGTATAAACATGGCTGCAACGCTCACAAAACATACCAAACACCGTGTTTTATTCGTTAAGAACAAATAAAAGAATATTGCTGGTTGTGCAGACAAACAGTGATGATGACAATGATTAAATAGATGTGGCAATGGAGAAAATATCCTAACCCACCCATGGAGGGTCACTGGACCTGATTCCGAAGGGTAGTAGGGTCTTAGAAGGCATATAAGTCATAAGCTAAACTAGCACTTCCAGAGGGTTGGGAGACAGGGATCGAACCAATAAACCCTTGGTTTTTTTTTGGGGGGGGGGGGGGGTGCAGAGGTTATGGATTTGCATCATCGTTTTCAGTTACATTATTATGACGCATCATAATCCCAAAAAAATAATTGCATGGGCCGGGCCTCTCGTATGACGCAAAGATCGATCGATCGATCCGAAGATGTCTTTGTAGAAAATCCAGTACGTGTGATTTCTTTTGCTGTTGTTTAACGATACATATTTCCTTTAGTCCCCTCATTTTTGTTGTTTAAATAGAAGGACTAGAGTCTGTCTTCAAATTCAGTAACTGCCTGGATACATAAGACCAAAGCATTTTCAATTTAGAACTCGTTGTTTTTTAGAACTGGGACTCATTATGGGTAGAATATTTAAGCCGAGTTTAAAGATTTTTTATAGAACCGCGTTCTAAGTCATTTTCAGCTTACCCAACGCTTTTATCTAAACACCATTCGGAACAGTTTCATTAAAGCATATAGTGTATACTCGAAAAGCATTTATCTCCTTAAAATAACCCACTAAGGAAGAGATCTGGTGGTCCAAAGATTTCTTAAACCGTGGTCTAAGTTCAGTGGAACTTAGACATCGTTTAAAATCCGACCCTTCTAGACTGGGACTCAAGATTTTTCACAAGATGTGTCCTAGGACTCATCACCTCTTTTTCTAACAAAATCACTGTGCATCGTCGTTTGATTTTTACTTGAACATACAACAAAATCTCAAGAGCAAATCGCTCTGATTTTTACATCACATAGACGTTTATACACGATAAACGCCATCTACGCGCTTACAAACTGACTTTGGGGCCGGATGAAAGCGTTAATATTGACTTCCAAAGCACAGTGTTTGGAAACCAATTATGTGACCACCTGTTCCATCCCTTCGGAGAAAGTTACCCGCCATTTAAAGCGAACACTGCATGAGAATATCTTTTCTTACTATGTATAAAGTGCTCAACACGCCTGAATGCCAACAATTCTTGCGTAAAAAACAAAACCAGTTCAACAATATTCTTAAATGCCACGTTAAACGTGAAAGCTGCAGATCATTTGATGTCGTCATAATGACAATTTTCATTCAAAGCAATTGTCATTCAAGAAGGGGATTTGAATTCCAGCTGAACCTATAATTAAAGTGACGGCGTACAGTTTGAACACAGAGGAAGCAGAGGGCCATTCGTACAATGCTCCTGATAAGAGATTAAAAAAACTAACATTTTTAAAATGAAGAATAACTTGCAAAGCAAACACTTTGTAAAGAAATACAAAGATTATTTGACTAGTTTGTATTATAAATAAATTTTGTGATCTTGTGTTAAAGATTGGCTATGCATGCTGTACCGAGGAGCTGTTATTTATACAATAACAGCGAAACAGCTGTTAACGCTGCCAACACCGCTTTATGGGAAAGCCAAAAACACTAAAAGTCACATGCAGGCACAAATAAACAGACACATTACAGAAAAATAGATTTCAACTCCCCAAAGTCCCCTTCAGTGGGTTTCCGAGTCATTCCGACAGATTGATTAGTCACTGTCCAGACCATTTTCCAGATTTTAACTTGGAAAGTTTAAAGTTGTTTACTGAAAATATATTTATTATGAAAAATCTGACCGATTTCTGTAAAACGGTGAAACCGATCTGGGATCCGCGCCTGGAAATCAACAGAGTAGTCAAGCAACAGCCGTGGACAGCTGCTTTGCACTTATTAAAATTCATCAGCACAACCTAGCTGAAAGCTTTTACAAAACAGATCTACTAAGCCACTAATGACAAGCAATGAAACAAGGCTAATTATGCAAACAATTTTCATTCTTCCCTCTGACCGATTTCTGTAAAACGGTAAACTGGTATGGATCGAGGCCTGGAAATTAACAGAGTAGTCAAGCAACAGCCGTGGACAGCTGCTTTGCACTTATTAAAACTCATCAGTACAACCTAGCTGGAAGCTGTTACAAAACGGATCTAATCAGCCACAATATGTACAAATGACAAGCAATGAAACAAAGCTAATTATGCTACCAATTTCATTCTACTTTTATTTCAAGTACCGTAATATTTTTGGAATTGAATCGTTTTTACTATTTTCAAGTTGTCAATGTTACCTTCAAATTTTCACAAATTTTGAATAACTTTTTGGTTAGCGCTCTATAGAGAACACAGATGATTTATCACTAATTTTGCCAAAAATTGAAAACTTAGTAGACCTCCATGATTGTCAAACCGTCGCCTTTGTTGTTCTGTCAGTTGACCACTTATGTAAATTATCCATTTTATCTTTTTTTTACATTTACTCAAAGTCATTTGCAATAAAATAACCATCATCACTGAACCTCGTAGGTCGCTACAAGTCTGTTTCTCATGCAACACTAAATAAAGAGTTTGAATTGACCAAGAGATGACAAATCAGACGTCAAATAAATCAACCATCACCCACACGGACGATATATCCTTTTCTTCGGTACAAGTCATCGCTTGGAGTTGTGCTCTTGCGACTGAAGCTGTTGTTATTGTCGTGGGAAACTTGCTCACAATTATACTTTTTGCACTTAACAAGAAACTGCGATCTAAGAAAAGTTTGTATCTTGTTTTGAATATGGCAGTTGCTGATCTGTTTCTGGGAGGTGTATGTCTCCCTATGCGTGTTTATTTCCTGGCTCATGGTCAACTTAAATTTGACGAAAAACCTCCAACGTTTTTTACAATTGTTTTCTACGTTTTCGCACAAGCATCATTCATTACCGCTGCTTTGATATCTTGTGAGAGATTTTACGCCATCTATTGGCCGCTGAAGCACCGGCAGACACTTTCTACGCGAACATACGGGCTCGTTATTTTGACAGTTTGGACATTAAGTGTCTTGGCTTCTCTTTTTACAGATTTTCTCGTGCAATTCTTAAGCCTGGTGGCTCTGAATTCTTTCCTGTGTTTAATCTTCGTGTCTGTACTTCTAATCATCAGCGGCCTGAATTTTGGTGTTTGGAGAAAGATTCAGCAACAACCTGTTCCTCATCACCAAAACAGAGCCTTGCAAAGACGACGCTTAACGAAGACTTTGTTATTAGTATCTCTCATCGCCTTGGGTTCTTGGCTACCAGTTTCTGTTTACAATTTGATAGCTTTTCTTGGATATAGGATGTCTAGCAACATTTCCCTCCTAACGACCTTTACCTATTTCTCCAACTCGTTTATCAATCCAATAGTGTACGCACTAAGAATTCCTGATTTCAAGGAGGTTCTCTGTTTATGCTGTTTTACAAGACATGAGGTGATGACGGCAGCGAGGAAAATATAGGAAGGGATGAGATGGTAGCCTGAGATCATGCCCTCTCCCTATTATCCCTTTATGTCTCGCGCCAAAGAAGCAAAGAAGCAAAAAATTTGACGCTAGTGATACAGAGACGAACATTGACAGTGGATCAAAATAATTTCAAGCTCACTTTTGAAAAGGAAACTGTAGAAGATACAAAATTGTGATATACAACGGAAGAGCAACAATAAATGGTACAAAAAGGATCATGGATAGTCAGGGCGTGGCCCGCAGAAAACATTGCGGTGCCGAATTCATTGGATAACTGAATACTGCTTAAATGGAACTTCAGCTTTGCGATCCATGTTACCTAAAGGAATTTTATCAATGTTTAGCTCCTTTCCTTTCCCCGTCTGTTGGGTAGGCGACAGATTAAGTCGATGTACATGTATAAACATAGCTTTATCGCTTACAAACATACCAAAATGCGTGTTTTATTCGTTAATGACAAATGAAAGAATATTTTTGGTTGTACAGACGAAGTCAAAGGCTAAACTAGAAGTTTCAGAGGGGCGGGAGAGACAAATCGAACCAATATACTCTTTGTGGGGAGGAGGGGAGGGTTATTTGCATCATCATTTTCAGTTACATCCAGTGATTTTGCTACTTCTTCGTCCTGCGTTCCTGACGCATAAAAATCTGTTAAAAAATAATTGGAAGCCTCCCATAGGACACAAAGATCGATCTATCGATCTGAAGATGTCTTTGTAGAAAATGCAGTTCGTGTGATTTCCGTGGCTGTCGTTTAACGATGCATATTTCTTTTAGTCCCCTCAGTTTTGTTGTTTAAATAGAAGGACTATATTTTAATTTCAGTAAACTGTTATAAAGAGTTTTGGAGCAGGTCTGTCTTCAAATTCAGTAACTCATGCCTGGTTACATCAGACCAAAGCATTTTCACTTTAGAACTCGTTGGTTTTTGACCTGGGACTTATTGGGCTGGTTGAACGTATAGTAGTTTAACCATGCGGTGTTTACTGAACAAAACCACGTTTTAAGTCAATTTCAGTTCACCCAACTCTGTTATCTAAACACCATTTGAATAGTGAACAGTTTCATTAAAGCATATAGTGTATACTAGAAAGCATTTATCTTCTTAAAAATAACCCACCAAAGAAGAGATCTGGTGGTGACTAAGTTTAAATATCCGACCTATTGGTTCTAGACTGGGACTTAAGATTATTCTCAAGATGAGTCCTAGGACTCATCACGACTTTTTCTTACAAAATCACTGTGCATCATCGTTTGATTTTTACTTGAACATACAACAAAATCAAGAGCAAATCGCTCTGATTTTTACATCAGATAGACGTTTTACACGATACACGCTATCTTTCCACGCGCGTACAGACTAATTGGATGAAAGCTTAGTATTGACTTTCAAAGCACAGTTTTTGGAAACCAATTATGTGACCACCTGTTCCATCCCTTCGGAGAAAGTTACCCGCCATTTTATGCGAACACTGCATGAGCATATCTTTTATTAGTGCATGTATAAAGTGCTCAAAACGCCTGAATTCCAACAATTCTTGCTTTAAAAACAATACCAGTGTCAACAATATTCTTAAAAGCCGTGTGAAACATGAAAGCGAAAGACCATTCGATGTCATCATAATGACAATTTTCATTCAAAAGTTGGATAGCGCTACCCACCGGATAAATCGCCATCCAGTGGATAAGTATTACAAAAACTAATAGGGTAGCAAAATTCAGCTGAACTAGCTCTGGTGAAGGTTAAGGGTTCCAGGCTCCCAGCGGCACATCCCCACCCAGAAATTCCTAAAGTGCCCCCCCCCCCCCCCCCGATGGTGATTTATCCATTGGATAGTGCTATCCACCTTTTCAACAAGTAAGGACTGGAAATCAACAGAATAGTCAAGCAACAGCCATGACAGCTGCTTTGCACTTATTAAAACTCATCTGTACAACCTGGCTGGAAACTTTTACAAAACAGATCTAATCAGCCACAATATGTACAAATGACAAGCAACGAAACAAAGCTAATCATGCTACCAATTTTCATTCTATTTTTAATTCAAGTATAGTAATATTTTTGGAATTCATTCTTTTTTACTATTTCAAAGTTGTAAATAAGTTGTCTTCAAATTTTCAAACAATTTTGAATATTTTTTTGGCGAGCGCTCTATATAGAGAAAACAGGTCATTTATTAATTTTTTGCCGAAAATCGTGTTTCGCGGGCAACGAGCAAATCTATGGACTGTGTGTATTGACATTTAGAACGAATTCCATTTTGTCCGGAAAGCAAGTGTCATTTAAACTCTTAAAAAACGCGATGCATAATTACAGGGCTAGCCTGACACACTTTTGTTATAAGACTTTATAGACCGCTATGATTGTCAAACTGTCGCGTTTGTTGTTCTGTCAGCAGGCCATCATGTAAGTTATCCGTTTTATCCATTTTTACATTTACTCAAAGTCACTGGCAGAAAAATAACCATCATCACTGAACCTCGAAGGTCGCTACAAGTCTGTTTCTTATGCAACACTAAATAAAGAGTCTACATTGACCAAGAGATGACAAATCAGACAAATAAATCAACCATCACTCATCCGGACGATATGTCCTTTACTTCGGTACAAGTCATCGCTTGGAGTTGTGCTCTTGCGACGGAAGCTGTTGTTATTGTCGTCGGAAACTTGCTAACAATTGTACTCTTTGCATTTAACAAGAAACTGCGATCTAAGAAAAGTTTGTATCTTGTTTTGAATATGGCATTTGCTGGTCTGTTTCTGGGAGGTGTATGTCTCCCTATGTATGTTCACTTCCTTGCTCGACTGCCGCTTCATGGTCAGGTTAAACTTGATGAAACTCCAACGATTTTCAGAAGTATTTTCTTCGTTTTCGCACAGGCATCATTCATTACCGCTGCTTTGATATCTTGTGAGAGATTTTACGCCATCTATTGGCCGCTGAAACACCGGCAGACACTTTCTACGCGAGCATGCAGGCTTGTTATTTTGACGGTGTGGACATCAAGTATATTTGGTTCTCTTTCTATAGTTTTTCTTCTGCATTTCTTAAGCCTGGGGGCTCTGAATTCTTTACGGTGTTTAATCTTCGTGGTTGCAATTCTAATCATCAGCGGCCTCAATTTTGGTGTTTGGAGAAAGATTCAGCAAAAACCTGTTCCTCATCACCAAAACAGAATCTTGCAAAGACGACGCTTAACGAAGACGTTGTTATTAGTATCTCTCATCGCCTTGGGTTCTTGGGTTCCAACTATTGTTTATCACTTGATAGCCTTTCTTGGATATAGAATATCGAACAACGTTTTCCTCATGACGTGCTTTGCCTTTTACTTTAACTCGTTTACCATCCAATAGTGTACGCACTAAGAATTCCTGATTTTAAAGAGGCTCTGAGTTTATGCTGTTTTACAAGTCACGAAGCGATGAGCAGCGACGAAAATTCAGGAAAGGATGACATGGCGGCAGATTTGACAGTGGATCACAATAATTTACAGCTCACTTTTGAACGGGAAATTGTAAAAGATACAAAATTGTGATATACAACGGAAGAGCAACAAATGGTAAAAATGGATCATGGATTGTCAGGGCGTGGCCCCCAGAAAACAATATGGTGCCGAATTCATTTGATAACTGAATAATGCTTGAAGCGAACTTCAGCTAACCTTTGTGATCCATTTTGCCTAGAACAATTTAATCATTTTTTGTCGCCTCCCCTTTTCCCGTCTGTTAACTAGGCGATAGATTGAATCGATGTACATGTATAAACATGGCTTAAACACTTACAGACATACCAAAAAGCTTATTCGCTGAGGATAAATGAAAGAATATTGGTCGTTGTGCAGACAACCAGTGATGATGACAATGATTGAAAAAATGTGGCAATGGATAAACCACCCAACGAGAGTCACTGCACATTCCGAATGGGAGTAGAATCTTAGAAGGCATATAAGTCTAAAGCTAAACTGAAGTTTCAGGGGGTGAGAAAGAGGGATGGGGCCAATAAACCCTTTTCGGGGGTTTTATGGATTTACATCATCATTTTCAGTTACATCCAGTGATTTTGTTACCTTTGCGTCCTGCCCCGACGCATAATAATCCCCAAAGACGTCAAATAATTCAATGGATGCGTCCCGTAGGACGCAAAGATCGATCGATCGTTATGAAGATGTCTTAGTAGAAAATCCTGTTCGTGTGATTTCAGTGGCTATTAATGTGGCTGTTGTTTAACGATGCACATTTTAGTCCCCTCATTTTTGTTTTTTTTCATTTTTGGTGAGATTTCGGAACTATTTGGTTTGTTCTGAGGTTGATGTGTATTACCGGGGACATCCAAAAGGCTTTTCTTCAGATTAAAAAGGACCCAAAGGATAGAGATGCCCTTCGTCTCTTAAGGTACGAGAACCTTGACTCAAGGGCAGTTACAGAGCATCGATACACCAGAGTGATTTTCGGGTCAGGACCTAGTCCTTACATTCTCAGGGTGACACTATGTGAGCAAGTATACTGAAAAGTTTCCTGATACGACTGAAGAGTTGCTGAACAACACTTATGTGGATGATGTCCAATTAAGGCGAAAATCACAGCGATAAGTCGATTAAATTAAAGAAGAGGCCACAAAGATTATGGAGGAAGGAGGTTTTTATCTCTCAGAGTAACCTACCAGAGTTGGAAGAACGTCAGAGACAAGTCCCAAGGAAGATCTTAACACAATTGGCAAAGAGAAAGTGTCAAGGCAGATGAAATTCTTACAAAGAAGTAAGGAACAGCTCCGAAGGTTTTTAAAAGAGTATGTCCACACCTTTGGGGAGAGAAAGTCTAATTCCATCGCACACAATTCAAAAATTCCAGACACAGAAGCAGTGATGTTGTTGAAAGTGAAGTGAAGGATAAAGCACTGTGGAAGCTTGGACGAGTGATGGACAAGATTATTGGCAAGGACAGAGTTGTTCGTGGATTGAAGCTGAGGCAAGGAAATGGATATATTGTCGAGCATCCCCTACAACTTGTGTGTAACTTGGAAACTGGAGGAGAGAATCCTGATTATAAGCTTAACCCTGAAGCAGAAGTGTTCGTACCAAGAGTGAGGCCAAGCAGAAGGACCAAACAGATTGCCAATAAGCTGTTCAAAGACTGCTGCACAAGAAGTTGAAGACGGTGACTGGCATTTAAGCTGATAAACGCTTAAATGGGGGAGGGTGTTGAGAACGTTTTGAACCATTTATGACTGTTATAGGAAGTCTATTTGCCTATCCTCGTTTTCAGTAGTACCGTTACTCACACCTCGTGGTTTTCGAATGCTTTCCTGAAAAAACTTGTTGTTTGGTTTGACGTTTTCGTCATTACTTGTACTTGAGGATAGGATTATCCACATTAAAAGTGCTGAGATTTCGAAACTATTTGGCGTGTTCTTAATTTTCCACACGAAAGCGTTTGGTGAATACGAACTTAACGTACTGTTGAAGTTTTCACAAGAACAGATTTACCAGCAGATAAAAGAAGATATTCTCGGAGGTTGACTTCAAATGAAATAAAAACCGATCCAAACAAGATACCGCATGACCCTTGGATTGATGACGTGATGACGTAAATTGTTTAGTAACACTTTGAAAACAAAAGCTGTTGATGTGGAATAAATTGGAAAATACAAGACCAGAAAGCTTACTCGTATTGGATGAGTGGCTTTGAGGACACAATCTTGTTTACAAAATATCCCGTTGACAGCAAGCACGTGTTTTGAAAAGGCTGAGTGTCACAAAAAATTCGCAATGACCTGCACAAGGCCTGTGTATGTTTAGAGGGCACAAAGAATGACGGTAAAATTGTGACTTAATGGTGTACATTTACAGCTGGTACTGCTGACGTCTGCAGCCATCTAGTCACTTTGATGTACAAAGTCAACTTTGCATACAAGAAAGCATACATCTCTTCCGCATGCACAAGACAGTGTTGCACAGGGATGGAATAAAGGGACAAAAAAGGATGTAGAGCCAAACCAGATTAAGATCTTTGTCTTTCGTAAAGACAAAAGGACACAAGAGGACAGTGCCAGATATCACCGGGACAATTTAAATGTCTAGAACCAGTTTAACCCAAGGAGACCGCAGGATAGGCAGCTGACCAATGAGAGGGTATCATCCCTGATCAATCACATTATTCAAAACATTCCATCAACTTGTGCACTTTACTCCATAGAGCACACAAAAGATGACAGTCTCCCTGAACTCCTCCCTCAGAGAGCTCTTAGTTTCATGTCATCTGAAGAAATGAAAGGGAATTTGTTGAAGCCAAGTGTTCTTACACTGAACGAAATGAGAATATTTATGTCAAGGACACATTCGACCGAGTCGACTTCCTTGAAGATTTCCATTGAAAACCCCGTTTGAAACGCTCCCACAAGTATTATACCCAAACACAAGAACAAATGTGGGTTTGTGGTGTCTGTCATGGGTTTTTCATTGGTTGGACAAAGGGCGGCCCCCCTTTCTATGTTCTATGAGCGAGTTGAACTTGACATGGAATTTTGTCCCGTGAACAATATTACATTGTTTTACAAGTCATTTGTATTGCCATGCCTGTTGGGGTACAGAGAAATTTTTTAATTGCCCAAAGTCCAAAGAAGTGATTTTAGACTAGGATGAAATAAGCGGCTATGCAAAGGAGAACAGTATTTGCTGTGACACTTGCAGCGCTCGGTGGCGTTTGCCATGTGCTGATCTCACCATAAGTATTGCAGATGCACTGGATTATTGGGTTTGCTAGAGCTGCCTGGTAGATGCAGCAAATGCAATTGACAGTGATGATGATGACTTTGAGTTCACCTTTGCTCAAGAATCCATTGATGTGAATCATGTTTGTGCTGTTTGTTCAGTGAAACCACGAAACGAATTTAAACAGCCTGAAAAAACTATCGAAGGATGAATGCCATAGGAAAAAAGAGATGTCCGACACAAATGTGTCCACGAAATAAAGGTCTAGAGAAGAAACCTGAAACTAACAAGTCCAAAGATAAATGTGGTAGGTGTGGTTATGATAAGACCCACAAGAAAAGTCTAGCAGTGGGACAACAGTGTGGACTCTGCAAGACGATGAATCATTATGCAAAGTTCTGCAGATCAAAAGAAGTCCACAATCTTAAAGACGTAGAGGACTCTGGTCCAGAAGAAGAAGAAAGTGAGAAGGAATTACCCCTCTTTGTGTTCTCATTGGAATCAAGCAGTGTGAAGGAAGATGAGCAGTTCTATGAAACTGCTGAAATAGAAGGTGCTCAGGTAAGATTTCAGCTGCATAGTGGTGCAAAAGCAAATGACATGTCAGCAAAGGTCTACAGCAACCTCAGACGTGGATCCCCACCACCCCTGAAAAGACAAGCACAGCATTGATTTCCTTTTCCAGGCACAAACTGAAACCTAACGGCGAAGTTGTGTTGACTACGAGATACAAAGATCAGGTGGAAGACGTACAATTTTTCGTCGTGTCTGGGGTTGAATCTGTGCTTAATGGACACAAATGCATTAAACTAAGGTTTCTGAAGAAAGTACATCAACTCACAAGCAAGAAACCTGGCGCAAAGGTGGAGCTGGATGAATTCCCAGAGCTCTCCACGGGATTGGGATGTATGCCTGGCACTCATCACATACAACTGGCCAACACTTTCAGCATTTTAGACATCAAGAGTTAACCTGAGATCAGGATCTATTTTCGTTCCGCTTTGTAAATAACATTCTGGCGGGAAAGGTGACACGAAAAGAGAGCCTCATACAAGCCTTCTACAAAACGTCCTCCGTCCACTTCTTTGATTGACGTTTGCCAAATCAGCCCAAATTTTTCACACGTGGGAAAAATGCAGATTTTCTACTTAAAAGAAGCTTTTATATTTTTTCAACTAAATATAAAACAGTCAGCACAGTCACATTTAACTTCTTGCGAGATTAAAGGAGATCTTGCTGGTTTTTTGTGTTAGCGTAGAAGGTAAAAAGTTTTCAAAACGACAATGTTCTCGTTTGAATATTTGTTTCTTATTTTTAAGGGGAGGATGTCATATTGAATGTATTGCGAGATAGACATTCCCCTCCCTAGCCATTTATTTGTTGTGTCACATGACTTACCTGGGAATAAACATGCTTTCACTGTCAGCCATCCTGACTAGTTTATTATCTTACAATATTCACTCCATAGAGTGGCTGCCAAATCAAGTCCACTTGGAGTTTCTGTGAAGTATTCAAAGCAAACAATAATGCATCTGACTTTGGGACATATCTTTCTGAAACAAAATGGAAGAGTCTTCATGACCTGTTGTCAACTTGGCCACACAATTAAGACTGACAGTTCCTTTGACATAAGCTTAATCCAAGTGATAAAAATGCTACTGACAAGGCTTGCTAACACATGGAATCTGAACCCCAAATCAATAGTTAAAAGAACTAGTCTAAGTTTCAATGGAGTCAACAAAAACTCCTGCTTGAGGTTAAGCTTCCTTTAAGTCCCAGGTCTTCCTTTAGCAAAACCAGTTGCCAACTCGAAAGGAGAGGGAGGTTGAGGTGCTTCTTTCGTTGTCTGCTTTTTACCCAGTATAGAGTATAGACCGTACCTTTTCACTCAGATAATCGAATAAAAACTGGAATGTTTCAGGTGAGGACAAACCTCCTGTGTACACCCTATTTAAAATGCCAGTTCTTTTGTTAGCTGTTCAAACTGCATAGGAATTTAAACGGAGTAGTCCATATCGATTTCCATTTCTTCATCAGTTTCCTAGCTATCATCATTTCACTCTTCGAGGTTGAGGAACAAGCATCTTAAAGGACCAGCTTCTTGCAACTTGTTCGCCTTTCTTTTCTTAGGCAACTTTTTTTGGGAGGTAATTGGAGACAGTCATAAAAATCGACAGATAATCCGTTTAAGGGTTTTCAGGAGTTCTTCTTCCCAGAGGAAAATGATTTGAACAGATGAAAGTACCACTAACACCAGGGGAAGGATTGAATACATCACATCATGTCTTCACTACTTGCGTTCACCATATTTTGGCGAGTTTTGGATTGACAAGCCAATTGTGAAACAATAAATTGCTCACATGGGATCTAACATACTGTAAGCATGATCAGCACATCTTTTGTCATTATTGCAAAATCATACCGCACAACGAGCGTGTTTTGGCTTAACAGATTATTCAGCTATGTTGCCATTTGCCTGGCCACACGCTCGCCCCAATAGTTTCGCATCCATGGCAAAATGGCGCCATTAACCTTTAAAGGGTCTATTTTATCATCTGTTTTCCTCCTGAAATAACACGTGGCCTCGCTTTTATCCCATCAATTCTAAAGAGCATGCAAAGATGGAGAGCAGCGTGAATGAGGTCTATTCTGCTCATCATTTTCATCGATATGCATGCATGTATGATATGCATATCACGTGTGATGATAATTATTTACACTTTTGACAGCTTGTTCAAATGAAGTTAGCTAGTATCTAGGGCTACAGCAAGACATAAAAGAGATTAAAAATAGTAACTCCAATTTGTAAAACTCTACAAGTACAAACTGCATAATTATTCTGATTGGCTTGTACACCTCCAACAGCTAACAGAGAGAAGCTGAGTTATATGCCAATAAAATGCAAAGTGTACTTGTTAAGAAAATATGCCCAAAAAACATCTTATATTATTTTAGAACAGAATACTGGCAAGGTTTTAATAAACAATAATATAAGACAATCACACTCTCTACAGCTGTATGATCTATGTCATCTGTTTGTTGACTCAGGGCTCTGCCTCTTGATACAAACCACAATAGTTTTCAGATAAAAATGCCATCTTTATAGCATGTTTTGTCACACATGTATCCAACAGCAAAAGGTTTTTTCACGTTTTAGCTACCGGTAACTAAAAAAGACGTCCCTGCTTGATCAAAAAGTATAACTGCAAACTTTATGCAAGTTCTCAACTGCAGATTATTGGCCTATGTGCCTTAAACTAGAACAAGAAAGGAAAGGAGTTTGCAAATGCATGCAAGACAAGGTGGTTATGACAGAATCCTGCTCCTTTTAGGTAACTCAAAATCTCCTTTTTTTGCCCTGCCTGGTACATGAATGCTAGCCCTAAGTTTTTCGCAGATTGGAAGAAAAAATGATGCTACTAAACTGTTCACAGTCCCCTATTTTTCCGTGAGATCGTCGAGATCGAGCGCGCCTTACCATTAATGGCGGCCATCTTGATTTTCAGTCGTACCGAGTCTAACCTGGGGATGAGTATCAAATCTACTTAGGGGGCGGGGGACGGTTTGGCGAGGAGGCGAGAAAAATATTTTTCTCACCCCCCACCCCCTAGAGCTATAATCCCCGACGCCCGCCCTCTCGGTACATCTAAAAATCAAGATGGCCGCCATTAATGGTGAGACGCGCTCGATCTCGACGATCACACGGAAAAATAGGGGACTGTGAACAGTCTATGATGCTACAAAATAACCAGAGCGGACAGCAACGTAAAGTTGATTGCAAGAGGAAAATGCAATGATTTGTACAATGTTGCTTTCAAAAGACTGTTTGCATTCTCAAACAATGAAATATGATTACTGGTAATATCCTGTAAAAACGTCACTACTTATATTTCTAGTGGCATCAGCAAAGTAAAAAAAGGAAAGAAAACATGTCTCACGTGGCAATGAAGAACAGCTAATCGTTAAATAAAAATAGAACTAGTATCTTCTTGTATCCCGTCTTCGTCCCGACCTAGACAAACAAAAACAAAAATGTTCAAGAGCGAGACAGGAGAAACAGAATTCCCTTTTTAGGGAGGATAGGACAGCTTACAAATACAGGCAGGGCAGTGTTTGCTGACCACGATTTATTATAAAGACTTCAACCAGCGTTCAAAGAAAGTAGTGTCCAATAGTTTGGGGCTAGTGGATTTTGCTATTGGGCAAGTGAATTTTGTTCTCAACTTGCCCGACGGGTAAGTAAAGTTTTTTGCGAAATTCAAATTACAGAAGAACTGTGAAAACAATACTGTTTTCAGTAAATAAACCAAACCAATAAAGTTTTCAGTTGCAGCTTCTTCAAATGACGTTTGGGCTAGTAATTGCTAGCTTCAGCTTGCGCAAATGGCAAGCTGTAAAACTGACTTTCTTTGCTCCCTGCTTCAACTAACTAACTTTTCAACAAAAGAAGTTGAGTTAATTACCCAGCGGTTTTCTGTGGTCCTTTTACAAATGCCCAGTCCACAGAAATCTTCTGCCCAAGGAGATCTGCCCCATTAAGAGCATCCATTGCCGCCTGTGCTTCCTTGTATGTTTCGTATTCCACAAGTGCATAACCCTGTAAAGTACATGTAGGAATTTTTGAATCATTACTTCAAAACAGTCTATATTTCTAGTTTGTTTATTGATATAAACAAGACATTATCTTTGCATGCACTGACGTATGATCTCTCAGTTCAAGATGGCTGCCGTTCAACGAAACGAATGCACCATAGGTTTGAACATATTATTATTTTCTAAGCAATACCTTGCGAGAAAACACAGAAACAAATACACCAGACAATGTTTCATCAACTTTATTGAGTGATTTTGCCTTTGAAATACTGTAAAATTCCGAAAATAAGACCCTCCATGTATAAGCCCCTCCAAATATAAGCCCCCTTAAACTCGTAACGCAAAAAACCCTCCATTAATTCGCCCCTCCAAATATAAGCCCCGCGGGGGCTTGAACTTGGGAAATTGCCCTCACATACAAGGTAAAACAAAGCAAAACAGTAAATATTATTTACTTCCAACTATAAGGCTAGCCCAATCGATTTCGAAATGCAAATTTCCCTCCGTAGATAAGCCCCTCGGAATACAATCCCCTCCAAAAATAAGCCCCTCAAAAACGGGCCTTTGAAGAATATAAGCCCCGGGGCTTATTTTTGGAATTTTACGGTACCTTGCTTAAGACGCCAATGTAAGCTTTCATTCCGTTTAATCTTTAGTATTAAAGCCAGGCGGCAACAATTTTCCGGTGAATTAAGCCAGGCAGAGAACACTGGGAGAACACTGCTTTTACAAATACATAAATAATGATTTGGAAGTAGTACATCCACAAAGTCATTCTTTGTCTACCTGATTCCTGATCAAATTGGAATTTGGAAATGTTGATTTTTGAGGAGAAGGGAAAACCGGAGTACCTAGAGAAAAACGTCTCTGAGCAAAGGAGAAAACCAGCAGCAAACTCAACCCACAAAATAGCATCATCGCCAGGATTTGAACCCAGGCCACATTGGTGGGAGCCAGGTGCTCTCACCACTGCGCCATCCAATACTCCTTTATATGGTCACCATGAAATTCAAAAAACCATTGACACAAGAAATGCAGTGAAATTTTAAACAACAATAGAGACACCCAAAGGACAGAGCCAGATGTCAAAGTCATAGTCAGAGGTGACTCATTCTGATCCAAGAGCGGCAATCCTTTTGACCAGCAAAACACATCAGGAACTGGGAACGGTTGCAGGAAAGCTCACAAGCATGACTGCTGCCATGTTTGTAACCACTGGAAATAGTTATAATGATATTTAAAATATCAGAGGCTGCACAGGAATCTGGAAATCAGCAACTCATGCACTTCTTATTTGGGAAAGACTTACCTTTAAAAAACCAGTTCTTCTGTCCAGATTAGCATGGAGGTTTTTTATTTCTCCATACTCAGAAAACGAGTCATGTATATCATCTTCTTGGGCTTCTTCGTGTACATTGGTGATAAACAAGATCCACCCTTCAACAGCTGTAATGAGATTGAAACAGTGTCCAGTGCTTTATATTTATTTAAGCAACTAACAGTATAGCTGTATCACCTAGCAGACATTTCACGACACGACCACTGGTTTCCTTGTGAAATGATGTCTGAGAAACGGGACCCAGATCTTGGCAATGTCATGTCATCAGTATGGAATTTCTGCACTCTATTGTCAGACATCACCTCGCGAGGAAACCAGTGATCGATGGTGTCACAAAATGTCAGCTGTTTTCTCAGGCTACAACGCTCACGTACAGCAGCAACATTTTTAGCTTTACAATTTTCTCAGATTGATTTTCTATAATGCTTTTACAGGTTTTTAAAGTTACACAAATAACAGTCATAGCTTTCCCAACTTTGTTTTTCTCCCCCTGGGGAAAGTAGCCAGGGATTTGACACCTTGTATTATTAAAATAAAACATTGTGTTTCTAGAAAAATGGCTAGGGCTCTCATTTCTACTGGCAAGAGAAAAATTCCGGTTCTCTGGGCCTAAATAACAGCCCTGTGTGTTATATATTCTCTAGCATCAAGAATAAGCAGAGTTTCTTTTGGCAAATTTAAAAACTTACATCTAGCTGGGCCTGTTTCACTACTATCATCTGTTTCCATCGATTCATATTGTTCTTTAGAATGGGACGCAGAATCAGCTGAAATATTCAAACAAAATTGTCAGGTAGTTTACAATGCAAGCTGCTCTGGTTTCTGAGCATCTTTAGAACAGCAGTAAAATCCTAATTTTTTCAACCCTAAGGACCAGTTATTTCAATGGAGTTTAGCTAGTGTTTAATAAAACTGTATTCTAAGCCTGTTTTCAGTTTGCCAAACACTGTTGTTTCTATTCCAAGACTGTAAGCTCTTAACAAAACAAAACAAACCTATCTCGACAAATCTCGCATATAAATCTCGACAAGTCTCTAGTCAAGTTCCATCCAAGAGTCCGAGTTCAACAACAACATCACAAGACCAAAACACGTGATAATTGTCAGGACCTACATAATGTAATGCAACTTGAAATGTCACTAACATTCCTTCCCCTCCCGAATCACAGGGAAGCTGAAATTGGAATACATTTTAACTGATTACAGTTCGGTGTCGTGAATCTCCAACTGAGAGATTCCAGTTATAGGTTGCTTAAGGGTCTTGCCATTAACCCGTACGTCCACCACTCGCACAAGGCCATCGGGGCCAGGGTACGTCTGCTCGATATGCCCAACATTCCACTGTCTCCTCACTGTTCCAGCATCGATAACAACGACAACATCTCCAACCCGCAAATTGTCATTATGAAAGTACCACTTCTGTCTTGATCCAACCTGCGGTAAGTATTCTTTCAACCATTGGTTCCACACATGTCTTGTGAGCTCTTGTAGTCCTCTCCAGCGCTTTCTGGGATTAAATGGCTCGGTGTCAACGCTCTCTGGTACAAAATCACCACCTATCTGCCCGATCAGAAAGTGATTTGGAGTCAAGACATGGTCGCCGTTAGGGTCGTCACTCACAGCTGTCAAAGGTCTCGAATTCAGCAGACTTTCTACGCCAATGAAGATTGTCTCCAACTCCTCATCATTAACTTCTGCATCACCGAGTACAGCAAAAATAGCTCGCTTTGCTAACTTGATCATAGATTCAAAGACTCCACCAAAATGTGGCGCTGCAGGTGGATTCCATTTCCAACTCACTCCTTTATTGGAGGTCATCCGTTGTATTTTGTCTCGGTCTATAGCAGAGACTAGGTCTCGCAGTTCCCTCGATGCGCTTACAAAGTTCGTTCCATTGTCACTTAACATTTGCTGCAGCCATCCCCTCCGCGCAGTCATTCTGACAAAAGCATTAAGAAATGCATCAGCGTACAAAGACAACGCCATCTCCAAGTGGCAACAACGGGTCTTCAAACAGAGAAACAAACACAAATAGCGCATAGCTCGCACTCTTCCACGTCCTTGCTTAGTTAAGAAAGGTCCTCCAAAGTCTACTGCACAGTTCTCAAAAGGTCTGGAGGATTGCTGCAGTCTAATCTTCAGTAACGGCGCCATTTTGCTGGTGAGCTGGCTTTGATCGAAATCGTCTCGCACACTCAAAACATTCTCTCATGACTCATTTCACTTGTTCACGAACATGGACCACTAAATAGTATTTCTTTGGTACATGATTAATCGTATAGTTAAGCCCCATCTAATGACCCTCTAATTCACGGTAGTACTTAACGATCAGTCCTGTGATATGATTCCTCTTAAGCAGTATGATTGGGCACTTTACATCATATGGGAGATCGTTTGCATGCCTTAGTCTGGTGTTGGACCTCAAAATACCATTAACTAATACTGGATTAAACGGTGCCAATGTACTTCCTCTTAGGATTTCCTTGTTTCTTCTCAATGGCTCTATCTCCACTGAGTACACCTTAGACTGAACCTCCCGAATGATAAATTCCTCAGCGTTCTGAAGCTCCAATGGCTTCAGTTCACCCTTCTCTCTTTGCTCAGCTGGTTTCCTACAATTGTCTGTAAATCGGCGCACCCACGCTGTCACACGAACTAAAGACAACTCAATTTCCAGTTCTCCTTTTGTTTTGACTCGATACCATTTCGAGTATCTTGAGGGGTCCAATCGCCACACCTCTTTGACACTAACTGTTTCTTCACCTTCTCCAGTTATTTGGTAACTGGTAGCATCCTTTGTTCCTGATTCTTTTGTTCCTTTAAGTTCAAGGTTCTCTGTTGACGTTGGCTTGTCAAATTTGCACTCTGGCCAGTCTTGTCTTGACTTTTTCAGAAATTCGGGCCCATTCCACCATAAAACTGTGCTTGCTAACTCTTCCACTGTCAGGCCTCTTGTTCCAAGGTCGGCGGGGTTCACATCCGTAGGAACATAGCGCCACTGATTAGGAGCAGAGAACTCATGAATTTCTCCAACACGATGGGCTATGAATGGCTTATACTCTCTACTTTGACCTTGGATCCAGTACCCCACATTCATACTGTCCACCCAGAATGTCACTCCATTTGTAGGTATCTTGAGTGCAGAGCAAACTTGTCTTGTTAATCGTAATCCGACTAGAGCACCCAAAAGCTCTAATCTGGGGATGCTCACTGCCTTCAATGGTGCAAGCCTAGACTTCGACATAATCATTCGAGCGGTAATGTTGCCACCCTCATACACATGACGTGCGTAAACTACAGCTGTGTATGCGTTCTCTGAGGCGTCACTGAATGTTTGAATGCTCAGTTCTTCCACCTTAGGACTTGGGTCTTTCAAACATCTTGGGATTTTTACAAGTTCAAGGTCTTTCAATTCTCGAAACCACTTTGTCTACTCTCGGTGATAATGTGTCGGCAACAGTTCATCCCAATCCCATGCCTCCAGCCAAGCCTTTTGTATCAACAACTTGGACCTGATTACATAAGGTGATAAAAAGCCTAATGGGTCGTAAACTGATGCTGTTCGCCTCAAAACATTCCTCTTGGTGAATTCAAATCCATCTAACTGTAATGAGTGTCTAAAGGAAAATTTGTCGTCCTGTGGCCGCCCACAGGACACCCAGAGTCTTGGTTGTTGGCAATTCTCTCTTCTCCAAGTCTATCTCAGAAGCAAGATCTTCTTCCGCAATGTCAGCAATTACATCCGGTTCATTAGAGATCCATTTGCGGATGTGAAAACCAGCCAAGTCGCCTAGTTCGGTTAGTTGCTTTCTTGTGTCCTTCGCATCATCCACCGTAGGTGCGGACGGCATCAGATCATCCATGTAACAGTGTTCTAGAACTGCATTAGCTCCCAGTGGGTAAGTCTCCTTGTGAAGTCTGGCATGATGTTGCCAAGTAAACTGGACACAAAATGGGCAGTAACACCCTGCAAAAATAAACCTCTTAACCTCATAAACCTTTGGTGTGTCCCCACTGTCCAAGTTCCTGTATAAGAATCTGTGCAGAGCCCTGTCCTCTGGTCTAAGAAGTATCTGGTGATACATTTGGCTCACATCACCAGCCAATGCAACTGGCTCTTTTCTAAACTTAACTAAAACGTCCACAATGTCACTTTGCAACTTAGGACCTGGTAGTGATTCACTGTTCAAACTCTTTCCATTTTGCTGAGCTGAACCATCGAAAACAAACCGAACTTTGGTTGTGGCCTTCTCTGGCCTTATCACAGGGAAATGTGGAAGGAACCATTCTGATGGTGGTTTTGGCTCATCCTCTGGGACTTCTCAGATATATCCTTTACTTACGTAGTCATCAACCACTCATTGGTAAGCCTGTGCCAGCTTCTCATCTTGCATTAACTTCTTCTCAACTGTGTGAAGGCATTTCTCTGCCATCTGTCGGTTTGGTGGTAATTCTGGTCTTTCACATTTCCAAGGCACCACAACTTCATATCTTTCACCATCAAACCTGATTGATTCGTTCACTTTATCAAAGGCTAGTTTCTTTTCGGGGGAAAGTGGTTGCTCCACCTGCGGTGTGATCCCAATAGCCTCAAGGCTACTAAATTGTTTCAGCAGATAATTCAGATCTCCATCACTACACTCTGACTGCCTTATGTGATAGGTGTTCAGGTAACCTGTGTTACTTGTTCCAAGTCCCTCAGATGTACCAATGGTACCAATTGCTGTTCATCCTAATGGACACAGTCTGGCACTAGGTTCATTGTCAGCTCCACGAACCTCTTTCATAGGAAACAACAGGTTGTATTAATCTGAACCAATAAGAACGTCAATTTTGCTCCTTTTTCCAAGCTTAGGAAAAGGAATGTCTCTCAAATGTTTCCACTGGTCTTTGATTTGCAGCCAGTTGGTGGGTTTCATCCCACCACAGATGTTATTAGATGTTTTCGTTACAATGACTGTGTCCACCCGATCATCCAGACTCTCCAAGCCAATCTCCCTGGTTGCTGACATTAAATTGACATTCTGTCCATTTGCAACATTGATAATTACTTTTTCCTTCCTACCATACAACCCCAGTTCCTCTACCACATCCTCATTAACATGCGACGTATCACTGCCTTGTCCAAGAAACAATTAACTTGCAAGCGTCTCTCCCCATGTTTCAGAATGACAGGAACAGTACGCAAGGCGATACTCCCCTGTGCGTGTTCTTGCACTGTTTCATACGTACTAGACTTGTTTTCCTCTGTCACAGGTGTGTCAGCCTTCCCCTCCATGGACCCAGAAGCTACTTTCTCCTCGTGAAGTAACCGATGGTGTCTGTCCTTGCATCCGCCAATTCCACACTCTCTGTTCCAAGTACATGAGTCACCAAGGTGCCCTTTCCCCAAGCAACGGTAACACAGTCCAAGCTTCTTCACCGTCTCCCACTTCTTTCTATGTTCCATTACCTTGAACATATCACATTTCCGAATTGGGTGTTTTTGGTTGCACACTTTACAGGGACGATCACGTTTCTCTTCTGTGGTCCCGAAATGAGACTTAGTTGAGCTCTTTCCTCGTACACTTCCAATACTGGACAAACCATGCTTAATTTCTGATGCTTGTACCTGGTACTCAGCTTCCTCAAGCAACCCAGCGACGCAGCTCTTCAAGAGACTCCAAGCTTCCCTTTTCTTTAATCCATCGATAGTACTGGCTAAGTAGAGCTAGAGGAAGTTTTTCCAGCACAATTGCGTACAATGTTCCTTCTTCCAGGTCAGCAAACTTCTTATTTTCCTTTAAAGAAACCACAGTCCTCTCCACTATGTCGGCAAATCTTTCTAGCTCTCTCGGATTATCAGCGTTTATTGGCCTCATCTTACGTAGCTCATCGATATGGGTTTGAACCTGTCGCCTATTTCCCCCATACTTTCGATTCAACCTTGCCTTAGCTGCTTCGTAGGCATGATCCGAGTAACCAAGCCCTTTCACTGTTTCGGCCCCCTCTCCTACTAAACAACTTTCAAGCCGCACCATTTTAAACTGAGCCGACAAATTTGTTTCATACACACAACTGGAAAATGCTGCCCACCACGACTGGTATTTTTTTTCTTGCCGCCCGAAAACTTTGGGATTCGAATCCACTTGAGCTGTTTGTTTGCGTTGACCACGTGACCATCTTTGCAATGTGCGCTCTCAAATGTGCCGATCTGGCTTGTGTTATTTCCTTCGCTTTCCTTGCTGTTACTTTGCAATAAGAAAAGCCGAGCTTCCTTTGTCTCATTATCCACACGATCTATCATTTTATCTGCTTCATCACCTGTTGAAGCTGCCAGCGATGCATGCTTATTTTCCCCGTACAAGGTTTGAAGTGAGTCCAACAGCTCCAACAATTCATCCCGTCGCTTGTCAATGTCCTGCAGTTTTCCCGTGACATTTTCCTTGTTGGGCGTTTTCGTTGATAATTCCCCTACTAATTCGTTCAGAAGCTTCGTAATACTTGTCTTGAGGGTCCTTTTTTCTTTCTTTTATTTGTCTATTTTTCCATCCATAATTCCTCTAGCTTCAGTTCTTGATGGGCTTCCCGCCAAACGTTTCCAAGTTTGAACGAGTCCCTTGTAAATTCCACAATACTGGTTCCAATTAGTTCAATTATTACACCAATGCGAATATCCGGTTTCCGAAGGACCAAAATGTTTTTTCTATTCCAAGACTGTAAGCTCTTAACAAAACAAAACAAACCTATCTCGACAAATCTCGCACATAAATCTTGACAAGTCTCGAGTCAAGTTCCATCCAAGAGTCCGAGTTCAACAACAACGTCACAAGACCAAAACACATGATAATTGTCAGGACGCACATAATGTAACGCAACTCGAAATGTCACTAACAAACACTTTTATGTAAACATCATTTAATCATGAACAGTTTCATGAAAGCATATGGCGTAGACTAGAAAAGCCTTTTTCTTTTTAAAATAACCCTTTAAAGAAGATATCTGGAGGTCCAAAAATTTCCTAAACCACAGTCTAAGTTAAACATTGTTCCAATAACCTGCTTTCTCAAACCCCTCAATAATTAGAGGCAAAGTTGACTTTCTTTTCAAAAGTCAAACTCTGTATTCTACCCCACTTTCTCAAAAGTTCTGATTTTCTTAACCAATTTCCTTTTCCCAAGGGTTTAAAATCTTGTCAGTATATAGTGTATTTCTGCAATTTACAGGTTTAAAAAATCTTCCTCAATCTGCAGATTTCAAATTAGTTCATGGCTTTGGTGTAAACAAAGTTTCCTGTAACTGACAAAGTATAAATTTTGAAAACCTTGTGCTAGAGAGCGCATAAAGGATACTGTTTCCATCAATGCCACAATTAACTGACTTGTGGATCACTTCCACCACGAGTTATACGCAATGATGACAAAAGCCCACGCCACAATTGTTGTTTTCACATGCCTGAGTACAAAGTGGTTGTGTTTTTGAGCTTTACTAGATTGTGGAAAAGCGGCGACATGTCTCAAGACCAGGCAACAGTGCTACTTTGAAATTCACGCAACATATAAGTGATAACATTTGTGGTGGAAGAGCAACGCAAAGTAACATTCAGCTAAAGTGTTAATACCGGCTTTGAATCCTCTTCCTTTACGCTTTGTGACAGCAGACTTCAATCTCTGAATACTATCTGCAAAATAGTCAATGGCATAACTCTTGTATGGCGAACAATCTTCAGTTTAAAACAGTTTTTTAGCACTTACCATCGCCTTCGTCTTCTGAAAAACCTCCTTTGTCTTCCACATCTACATCGAGCACGTCCGCCATTTTCTTTTCCGCGCGTGGTTTTAGCTCCAATGCGCATGCTTTACAACCGTCAACTTGAGCATTAGGTCGCGGGCTCACAAAGCGTTCGCGTTTCGCTCGCACGTGACCTGTACTTTTCAAAGGAACAAGGGTTTGGATGGAAGGAAATTGTGGGTAAAGAATCTATTTCTGCATTACTCTAGGGCCATCCAAACTCAAGTCTCCTTCACAAACGTCATTAAGGTCATGGCCCAATTTTCACTCACATTTCTTGACACCAGCACTGGTTTCCCTCCAAAATAACCCCTAAGAAACAACTGCCAAAATTCCATACTGATGACAAGTCATATGGGTAGTGCTTCTGATTGGTTGTAGCAAATTTTTCTGGCAGCAAAACCAATCAGAAGCACTACCCAGATCTGGGTAGTGACTTGTCATCAGTATGAAATTTCTGCACTCATTCCTAAGATGTCATTTTGTGGGGAATTTTTTCAAAACCAGTGGTGGGGTTGTATCAGCTATTTTCATGGGCTGTCCAAACTTATGATAACAACAAAATTTCTTTGTCTCTAGAGAATCTCTTGCATAATCATAGCCTACTCTTGGAAGTAGTGGGCACAAGAAAGAACGCGCGCACAAGAGGGAGAAAGGCTCCCTCTCCCCTTGCATGCCCGTTCTTTCTTGTGCCCACTACTTCCAAGTGCCTGCTATGCAGGCTAGCATAATCAGAAACATTTATTAAAACACAGCCTATTTCCTTGATCGCTATGCCATAGTTCAATATTGTGTAGTGGGCTTTTAAAAAATAGGCAAGATGTCACAGGTATCCCAAATCACCATGTGAGCATTTGTTAAAAATTAATACATCTGGTACTGTTATTGTCCGCCTTTTGCATTTTCTATATAAACCCTATAAATCACAATGTCATGTAATATTACCAGATGTATATTTTTTTTTATTTAAAACAAGTCCTCACATGAATGAGTTTGGGATGGCAGTGAAGAAATATCAGTGTGGGACATCACTCACCCCTCCCCCCCCCCACCCCCCAGGCAGTGTGGTCACCTTTCTGACATTGTTCTGTTCATTCCTACATGCTTTTGCTTCTAAGATTGCAAATAGAAGAATCAATACTGGCAACTGCATAAACATCAATGTGTGTAATTGAATGTCACTATGTGTATAATCACCAGTAAAAGCAAGATCTCAGTACTATTTCTGAAGCTGGAGTTTATCAAACCCAAAAGAGGAAGTCAGAAAACCGTCATGGATGTATACATGACTGACAAAAAGCATAAACCTGGATCACATTAATATTACTCATAAACTAAAAGAGAAGTGGTAAAATAGAATAATCATATACAATGAACACAAGTTTTAGTGTTGACTGTCAAACACATATAAATGCCGTTCGGGAAAAAACAATACCTTTTCATCTCCACTTGAGTTAACTTAGGCTGATTCTCAGACATCCGAGGTCGTTGAAGGTCCCTTAGAGGGAGGGAAGCAAAGGGACTGCACAAGACCTCAGATGTCTGAGAAATCAGAATCAGGCTACACTTCAGTTTGGACACTAACTAAAATGTTAACTGTGCTAACTAATAGCCAAAGTTAAACTTAAGCACTTGAGTAGTAGGAAGCAAAAGACAGAAAGTACAAATGCAGTGTTGTTTTGGTGAGAGGTATGTACAGGGGTAAAGAAAGACCTTAAATATTACCTATACACTTGCAACCTACTACGAACTGAAAGCACTGAATGATATACTACTGTATTACTGCAGTATATTCCCTGGTTTAATATTTCACAGACATGTTTTAATAATCCAGTTTACTGGAAGTTTCCAATGACTAACAGATTAAAAGTACTGAATATGCCTTTTTACCGTGTTAGGCTCCACTGGAAGTGAATTCATACATGTTTATCCACAAATTCCAGTGAGACAAAGACCTGTTTACAACTTTTTCTATTGTTTATTCTCAAATTTCTGGAACCTTCCGGCCAGTAATTGTGAATCAATCAATAATCAATAATCAATAATCTTTATTTATACACGATAAGTATTAAAGCGACGCCTCGCTTGTGGGGTCGTGTCTAAATAAATTAAATAAGATAACTAATGAATTAGAAAATAAATAGGATATAAACCAGCTAAAATCATATAGCTACTTACTACATACAAGTCTAAAACGATAAAAGCTTAAAATTCTAAAGTACAAGGTGGTACTCTAGTATCGACTAATCATTAACACTAATTATACTTAAAATCTTCCTCCCTTCTGGTTAATGTTTGAGGGGAGATACAGTCGAAATCTAGGTGTAGCAGAGCCTTTGACCGTCTTGCCATAATCGCATATTTCTTAACATTGTCTATATCTTCACTGAGTTGAGGAACCAACGTGTTCCAAACTATTGCTCCTCTACGAGCTACAGAGTTCCTCATGTAGTTGGTGTTAAAACGAGGGACATCAATTTTCAGTTCCTTCCTAAGTTGATATCGCTTGATGTTATCATTGTTCTTAATAATAGCTGACATAGCATCTGGAGTCAGGTTATTGTGGATTTTATACATAAGCTTAGCTAAGCTGATTTTATACATAAAGGCTAAAGAAGACCAATTAGCCTTTTTCATAACATCTGCATTAGATATCTCCCAAGGTAGCTCAAAGATAATTCTTGCAGCTCTACAATGCAGTGCTTCTAATGCCTTAAAACCTTCCTTATTTGTGAGGCCTCCCCATACTGATATACCATATACAATCGACGGCATAATAACTCTAAAATACAAGTCTAATAGCATATTCTTTGGAAGAAATTTGCTACGTTTTAACAAGTTTAACTTATCAACAAAGCCTTTTTTAACAACACTAACATGTTTAGACCAGTTTAGTTGATCATCTATCAATACGCCTAATAGACGAGAGTGTGTAACCCATTTGATGGTGTGCTGGGCCAACGTTAACTCTTTCAATGGGCCAGTGAATCTTCCACGATGGAGGATCATTGCTTCGCATTTCTTTGGATGAGGCACAAGGGAGTTTGTTTTGCACCAGTATAGAAGCTCTTCCAAAGCTCTGTTAAGTTCAGAAATTACTACGTCGATAGAATCGCCAATGCAATATAAAGTAGTATCATCAGCATACATGTAGGTTGTCGCAGTGGTTATAGCTTCAGGTAAATCACTTGTGTAAAGAGAAAATAAGGTCGGTCCTAGAACGGAACCCTGCGGTATTCCAGATTTAACAGTGTTAAGATCTGATGCTATACCATTTAGGACAGTGAATACTTTACTACAGGTCAAGAGTAACCTTGTATAGATTCATCATAATTTGGTGTTTGTTATTAAGAGGTAATTCTAAATACAAAAATGGACTATTTGCCGGTAGTCAGTTCACTCCTTCTAAAAAAATAAAACTAAAGTTGTTTGTTTCAGTCATCACTATCTTCTGCATGGTCATTTGACGTGTAAAGTGATTGATTTCTCCTCTTGAGCTTCAAGACCTTCTTCTGAGGCTCTAACTTTTGACAATCTTCAAGAAATTCCTCTGTCATCACACTGTCAGATCCCTTATCATCATAGTGAGAACTATCAGTTGCAAATAATGCATTGTCTGTACCCAGTATACAAGAATTTGAAGGCTTTGGAAGTTCAAGATGAGATCTTTTGATTGGACCTGGTTGAGTTGTGTCATTGATGCCTACGTTACTTTCACTAACATCCTTGTTATCATCATCCTCAACATTGTCATCACTGTCAATTCCAATTTCATCGGGATTTCTGGATGGGGCAGTACTAGGCGCACAAACATTATCATCATCACTAAGATCAATTTCTTCAGGATTTTTGTATGTTTCAGCAGCTTTCTTCTCAGAATAACAAGGGTTCTTGATTCCAAGCATAGAACAATAGGTTTCAGTTTGAGGATTAATCACAGGCAGAACTTGCTCCATGTTAATTTTCTTTGAGTGGCTTGGATTAAAAGGTGCTGTAGTAATCTTGAAATTCTCAGGAATGTTAGGTGGATTGCCAAACACTTTTCCGACTTCTTCAACTACTTTTTCATCAGGTGTAAACCTTGACAGCTGTTCAGGATTTGGAAGGACAGTGAAGTGTGAAGTCATGCTACTGAGAGGGTCTGTAAGCTTTGAAATCGCGAGCCACTCAGGATCATAACACAGTTGTAAAGGAGCTTTTGTTGGACCCAAATCGATCACTTGTAAAAACTCACGTCTTGGGAGGCACTTATCTAATGCAAGGAACTTTGTGAATTTACGACCATCTTTAGAATCATGAGGTACCAATGCTGGAAATTTGGTGTGCATGTGGGCAGCAAACCAGTATGTAGGCCTTAACAGTGTGAGAAGTTCTCCAGCTGGCGGACTTCCCAGAGTATTTGACTCAATTTCTGACCTTAGATATTCTTTATACCTGTATAGTTCCTGTACGTTTCCATGGTGATATACGCCTAGTGGCCAGTCATGTGACATAAATATATCAATGGGCTGAGAAAGAATTTTCAATTTGAAAACATCCAAACTTCTGACATGATAAGCACTGCGGACTGTAGAATCATTATACGGTGGCCTCTCAAAATGTCCCTTGTTATAATCGTGGCCCTTATATATACCGGAAAGACCCGCAATTCGGATGCCACCAAAATTCACAACTCCAGCATAGCCCAGATAGTAGATATTGGGGGCTACCCATCCCCCGTAGGGAAGTTCCCATAGGTGATTTGAGGCCTCATGATTTCCTCCAATAAAGATCGTAAGTAAAGGGGCTTTTTTTTCACCGGAGTAATACTTGTAGAACGTCTCCATGTGCCGGTACTTCAGTGGAACAGCCATGCAGCAGAGGTCGTCCTCATTCCGAACGGCCTGAAAGTCTCCGCAACAAAGAAGCAAGTCAACTTTGATGTTTTCTTTTCTTTCCAAGTGCTCCAAGGTTTCATAAATCTTGTCAAGTTCACCATGGCAGCAGCCTTCAACAGCGATTTTCATGATGAATGATTATGATACCAAAATTAACGTAATTTTCCTGATTACACACTCATGGACTCATGGGCACTACAGGAAACTAACGTGAGCCTGCACTACTAGGTCAGTGATTTCAATACATCCACGCATGCGTTTTTTGCTGGCCAGAAAATCCAAAATGGCGCAGGTCGGTGACGAAATTGTGCAAGTTATGTCACGAGAATCGTTCCTCTTTCCTTGTCTACTAAACTAAACTCTTGCAAGCTTACCGATAACACTTCTTCTTTGTTTTTTTCCTTGAAACAGATGCTACTTGGAAGATACGTGTGTCAGAATTGTCGTAACTTTGCACGTGTTGCTATGTTTGACACACGTGCAAATCGATATTTCCTAGGTGCTTCGTTTGTTCCTGACAGATTTCGACTAGTAGAATGCAACTCACAGCAGGTAAAAGCTCATTTAATTTCGTCTTACTGGTCTCCCTCTTCGTAACTAGCTGTCCCTGTGACGTACGTACGCAGTTGAGAGAGCCGGGGAAATGGAGGCTAATTATAAGTCACTAGGATCTCTGAAAAAGGTTCAGTGATCATTGCTGCGCGCAGTGATCACAGAGATCATTGTGCGGCGAACAATCACTGATAATTTTCACCTTATCATGTGTTTCCTTTGTACCATATTGTCATGCAGATCACTGGAATTTTTTTAAGTAATTACAGTAGAAATGCAGTCAGGCTAAGGCCCATTTCAAAGGTCGTACTACTGCCATGCCAAACTCAATTGATTGAATTATATTCGACTTTAGCATGGCAGTAGCATGATGTTTGAAACCATGTCATGCTACTGTCGTGTAGTACGGCAAACCTTTGCGTGCTACACGGTAGTAGCTCAACTTGGTTTCAAACGTCATGCTACTGCCTTACTGAACTCAATTCATAAATTATAAATACATAAGAATATATTTAAAAGTCTGCAAAACCTTTTCTTGATTTTTGTGTGTTGTTTTGGCAACAGCCGTTCTATTCGACTGAATTAAATTCGACTTCTGAAACTAAGTCGAGCTACGGTCGAGCCAGCTTAGCACGGCAGTAGCACGACGTTTGAAACAGGCCTAAGACAGCTGATAGCGGTTTGGCTGGGCTGCAGAATACCATCAAACCTTGTTAGGCAGCCTTCTGTTAAGTAGTCATTCCTTATTAGCAGTCACAAATCAAATTCAAAGAATTTGCCCTCCATTCCTAATTTAACCTCTATTAAGTGGTCACTCCTGTTAATTGGGAGGCAGTCAGTGCCATCCATTTATTATTATTCATTCAAAATATTTCTCCATTTCTGATTGGCTAAAATCCCACATATAATTCATCATAACAAGCTACTGTCCCCCAAATTTGGAAGAATTTTATGATATGTGAAAAATGACGTCAGTTGTGCAGCAAATTGCCAGATTATTGAACAGTTTACCAAGAAGACTTAGGGATGAGGACGAGCTGTCTTGGTGGTGAGTACAAAGTGGCAGAATATTTCACTCTTTTCATGAGGAAGAAATATACAAACTATTGGATAAAAACATAGCAAGAACAATGAGCAGACAACTTGACGGACAACATCTGCTATTTGGAGAATATGTGCAGTACTGAACAACCCCTTATCTCCTAAACTTGCTGATAAACGGGCAATAATTATTTAAGATGAACTTAACATTGATGGAGGTGAACATGTTTTAGTTTGATTTAAACTAGGAATTATTTTGAATGAATAATCAAACAGTTGTACAACCCCCTGTTCATGAAGGACTTTGAAATTTTCCCACCCCGCAGAAAAATGTTCTTTTTCCAAGCCTTAAGGACAAGCTTGTATTTAAGCCTTTTTTCAAGCCCTGATAAGCCTCGCAACTTACACTGAAGAAGGCAAAGATAACTGCCAAACCATGGAGGCATTTTGACCTGCAAGCAAAATAATACTTTTCTGTATTTAACTGTGCTGTAGTGGAGTAGTTCACAGCTTCTTTTCTGTTCTTTTCTCCATAGACTGATTAGACTTCTTCTGAATTTAATAAGTCATTTGTCTTATTCACTTGTTTATTTTTTGTATTGCAGGTCAGATGGTTTGCTTACAGAAGACCAAATGAACAACCTGGCTTGATAGGAAGATTTATAGAAAATATAAAGGAGGGCTTTGAAAGAAATAAAGAGATGCAGGTATGTGTTCCTTGAACCATAATTTATTTTTCTTTTCTTTTTCCTAGCAAAGTGATTTTCACAAGCACATAATTATTTATTTCAACATGTTGATTCCTCCGCATTTTAGGAAAACATAAAGAAATTTCAACAAGAAGCTAAAAAATACGAGCAATCTGAAACACTCTCAAGTAAAGTCAGAATTGCGAACAAAATAAAGGTAAGGTTTCAGTTTGCTGTAACAGTGGTATTAAAATAGGTTCCACTTTCAAAACATGCATCCAGGGGATTCAAATATCAAAATTCAATCTTCTTGATATGAGATACTGGCAGTATGTAACTATGTTTTCCACATCTGTCATTTGCATAATTTACTCCTGTCTTTCTTAGGACTTAAAATCGTCATTTTGTTTTTCACAGGACAGTGTGTCATCTGTTTCAATGAGGACTTCTGCTGTTGTTAAAAGTTTCTCTGGAGCCTTTTCTACCAAAGTGTCAAAGGTACTGTAGATTGTGTGCAGTGATGTTGTGTCTTAAATACTTACAAAACTACAGTCAGTTCCAAATTTTATTTGTGTTGTTTTTCATCAGGCATATGAAGAGGCAACAACAAGTGAAGCTTTTAAGAAAGGCAGAGCGGTTTCTGAAGAAGTATGTTTTTAGCCTTTACAAAAAAAATTCTTTTTGCAAAATCGTAACAGAATCAAGTCTTGGACAAAAGTTATGCCAAGGAGATTTCATATGAATGGTAACAACGTAGGATTTCATCCACAGATTTAAAAGTTGGATTGCCAAATCTTGCCTTAATGTAGTGCTCGCAGTTATATGATCAACCTTAACTGTTGAAAGAAAACCTAAAAATTCATAATTGACCAGGATTCAAACCCTGACCTTTGCAATGAGTGGACACTGTCAATGCTCTTTCTGAATAAGCTGAGCAATCAAACTGGAGAGCTGTTCAAATTATTGTGAATTTGTAATGGTTCCGATTGTGAGAATGGAATGACAATAACATGCAAATTATGTTAAGTAACTGTATTTATGTTACAGTTCAAAATTACAACTGTATATTCTGGTGAAATTTTTTTAAACTCAGGTTGATTCTCTATTTCCTCTGTCTCCTAGCCCTAATTAGTCTCACTTGCTTTACAGTGCACACTGTAGCTGCGAGACTCAAAATATGCAAGCATTATTTTTTTTTTTGCATGTGTGCGCACCAAAAGGGGTCATGGTCCCAGGCATTCCTAGCTGAAACTATGGAAACTGGGAAAAAAAGAATTACGGCATGACAAAAACCATGCATAGAAAGCTTAGGAAAGATTAATGCAAAAATTAATCAATGCGAGCTTTTCCTGAACAGGTTGACCCACAAATTCTATCGCTTGAAAGTTTTGATTACTCTGAAACAAGTGATAACCTCAGTGGCTGAAAAAGAAGAATCTTAATGTAAAAATTTGATGGTGAGGCTCACTGGTCAGGTGTCGTAAACTTTCATTGTATGCAAAAGCCTTGTGTTGAGCATGCAGTCTACTTTTAGCAATGATTGAAATCACACACCATAATCATTACTTTTCTGCTCTTTGTCAAGGATGTAATTTCTCTCGAATCAAGGCCCTTGATTTTCATATAATTATTTACACAGACGTAATTCAGAAACAAATCGTCGAATACAATATAAAAATTAAATATGCTGAAGGGTTACCGGTCGTTTCGATACAAGTTTATTCCATCTAGTTGTAAATAAACTTGGCTTAAAGAATGAAGAATATTCACCCAAAGTGCTTATCTTTTTCACACGCAAACTATACTTAAAGAGATTGAAATTTTGTATGTAATTTTAATGCTTAAGTTTTTATCGAAATAAATAGTTTTTAGGGCTAGGAGACAAAGGATAAAGAGAGTCAACCTATAGGTTTAAAAATTGTAACCTGAACATAATATTTACATGTACAGCCACAAAAACAAGTGTGAATGGGGAATGAAACAGAAGCAGTAAATTGCCTCATTAATCTAACTGGCATGTTTCTTTTTTTTGTTGTTCCCTTGTAGCTTGCTAAGTCTGCTAAGGAGGCTGCCTCAAAGGTTCAAGAGCAAAGTGAAGTGATTGGAAAAACAGATACTTTTAAGGCTATGTCAGCGGTAAGTGATTATAGGCCTTTAAGCTCCAATATCCACAGGGCTTTCAATAAACACTGATGGCTGACGAAATGCATTGGCTACTTTGCTCATAGCAGTTGGCTACTTTTTTCTAGAAAGATAACTGAGAAGCAACTAGTTTGAATAACATGGTAAATAAAAAAGGATCATAAAATCTGAATGAAATGGTCTTACATTAGCCTTTAGTCATGTTACATGGAAGTATGCCCCCAGACCCCCTTCCCCCTAGAAAAAGGGGACTAACGGCCCCTTGTTGATACAGTTGGATACTCTTTTCATACATGCCGGCTACTTGAATTTTTATTAAAACCCCTGTATCCACGTACAATTTCTCTAGACTGAGCTCCATCCATTTTCTTAAAGACCTAGTTGGGAGAATTTGTTTAAAGATCAAACCATTTCCCCATGATAGGTGATCTTTCGTATTAATTCTAGTTCTTTTCTCTTGATTATGATTTGATATTGTTATATAAGAAAATTGATGTTGCTACTCGTGATTTAAAGGGATACAGAGGATAGTAGAATGTTTTGATGATTAGGTGTTTGGAAAAAAGAGTGAGCGGCATACATTGTATCTGCTACTTATATTTCTTTAATATTGTATCTTAGTGCAGAATAGAGTTTAAATTCTATTTCCTTAAAATCCACAGAGCTTTCAAACAGTTAAGAAGGAAGTTCTCGATGAAACACTTGAACAATCCAAACCTTACAGGACCCCAGGTAAGCAAAGTGTAACACAGTGTACTCGAATTCATATAAGTAAGCAAAATGTGGTGATCGTTGGGCTGTCATTAATAGCCACGAGCCAGGAGTCACTCAACCTCTTCACCCTGTCTGGGACATATGCTGTAAGGCAACAGTCATCATGTATGTTGCCACTCGTCCCTGAGCTTTGGACTGCGCTTTATTCCATGTTAGACCCAACGCGTCCAGCTCTTTCATCACTATTCCAGGGTTTTCAGTAAGGTTTTAAGTAGGTGGCAAAAGCCTTGGAGAAGGTGGAGAAGGAAAAAACATGCGAGTTACTAGGGGGCTCCTGGAAAAATTTTAAAATCTGGGCCTCTTATAGTGCATTTCCAGCTTTTTGAAGCAAAAATTAGAGTGTTTGAACAGAACACAGAAATCATTAAATTTTGATTTTGTGGAGGGTAACTTCCAAAGAAAAGTTGGCAGTGAGTTCATGTGAAATAGCTGGCAAATTTCAGTGGCTGCCAGGTCTTATTGCGAACCCTGCTTTTCTCAGCTAGGTGGTTTTTGGCTTGCCTGGTTTTTTGCCAGTGTTGACAGGGCTGCAAGAAATATCATAGTGTACATATTATCACTATAATTTGATTTTCTAAGTGGCTGGGTCAGTGGTGGAAGAGCTTCAAGGAACTAACTGAGGTGTTAACTGCAAGAATGAGTTTCTTATTTATTAACTGGATTTTTATCTACAATATTATTGTTATAGCAATACTCACACTGACATCAGCTATAGATTTTAATGTGCCAATCAGACACATTGGTACTTGAAACAAAATATTCTATTGTTTCACTCATTAGAAATTTGACATATTAAACAATGTTTGTAAACAGTGAAATCTTCTATAGTGATTTTGTTCTTGTTTTTGGAACGTTTTAGAAAAGCTTAGAAGGAGAACTGGAGAAGAAGGTGAAATGGCTAAGAAGGAGAGAAGAATCGATGCCAATGAGTATGTGTGGTTGTCTTTCATAATAAATTATTTCTTTTTGTCATATTTTATTATGGGGATGGAATTTGCGCTCTTTGTGTCTTTTAGCATGTTAAACTAGCTAGCATTAAGCATAGTTTTTAAGATTTTCTGCTTCATGCTGAGTGTATAAATGTATGTTCCAGTTCAAAGTTTTCACATATCATGTTTTCGCCCAAGAGTTCACCTGTTATTTCATTGGTGTTTATATAATAATAAAAATAATATTTTTTTCGTGTGTCTTGTTTATTATTTTTTCAGGGATGCTACAGGGATGGTTCTCCACAGAGATTCTAAATGGTATCAACAGTGGCAAGAGTTTAAAGACAACAATCCTGTAGTGACTGGTAAAGTTATGACATTTACAACCTTACTCTTTTCTTATGTACCTGCAATGATCATGACTGACAAAATTAATGCAGTTTTGCAAAAAAAAATATTTGTGGCTTATTTACATCCCACATAAAGCGGGAAATGAGGTGTTTTCACTTGAAGTCATACAGTGACAGCAAAGAAATGTACAAAGAAGTGCGCTGCAACTGCAAAATTGTTGTTAAACGTAATTGCTTTTTTCATGTTCTAGTTGCCGTTGCTGTGGTCAGCCTATTGCTTAAGGTTACATGCAGTCCTGCTAATTAAGTAAGCGATTATTATTGACCAACTTAATAATATTTTACAGGTCTTTTCAATCTTAAAACGAAATATGATGAAAGTGACAATGTGGTGGTGCGAGCCTCAAGAGTAGTAACTGACAAGCTACAAGATATTTTTAGTAAGTCAACACTAATAATACTTCAGTGAATTTCATACAGTCATGCAAGATGACTGTTAGACAAAGTGGCACTTTTCATGATCATTATACTACAAAGGGCCTAAAGAAAAAATTGAAAATAAAAAGGTTCAAGACAAATAAAAAGAAAAGAAAAAGTGGAAGGGAAATTAGCGATAGCCGAAAATAAGCAATCACTTTTGTATCGATCTCTGCTTTAACTGCATTCAGATAAGTTTTCAGTACCAAGTGCAGTGTTTTTTTGCCATTTTGCTACACACAAACATGCAAAGGCTGTGACTGCTGCTTGTATAACAGGGTCCTATATGTGTATGTCCAAGAGGTGACTACATCACTGTACAAAGAAAAAGTAAATTAATTTATTCAAATCACCTATGATTAAAACCATGTGGAAAGCGGGGTATGCTGAGTTTGGTTATCTTAAACTATTGCAACCAGCATCTAATTTCTATGTGTAACAATCACTGCAAATCGCTGCTATAGTGGTTTCTGAGGGGCTTACTCTCGGAATTTTGGGGTTGGGGTGTGCCATGGGACTATAAAACTTTTGGCTTACATGTACCAGTATATTGGTCCACATTCAGCCGCAATTTTACTTCCCTATTGTAGGCATGTAAAAGCGCTATATACCACTAATCAACCCCCCCAAAATGATTTTCTATAACTATCAGTCCAAGATTGAGTGATTTCAATTATTTTTTTAGCTGATGTGTTCTCACAATCTGATACTGCCAAGACAATGGCTGAAATCACAAGAATAGACCCACAATTTAACAAAGATAGCTTTCTCAAAGAATGTGAATTTGAAATAATCCCAGCCGTTTTAGAGGTAAGGTCTTGCTTGAGCTTAACAGCATTTGCTGTTCATAGGTGCTTCTATGTCAACCAGACTTAACTGTTCAAGTACAGTATACACAGCCTTACGATAGAACTGAAGCCTTTGCCCACAATCATTGTCATAGCAATCTCTGTGATCACTAAAATCATGGATAATAGGGAAAGAGTTTATATTTATTTATAAATTATAATCTCTGCACTTGTTAGACTTCTTTTAACTTATGCTAGTGATCGCGTAGCCTCCCACGCAGGCGTTTTTAGTGGAGCTCGTACTTTGTCCCTCCCCACAAAAGCCTGTTCAACTGAGAACAACATTCCTTTCCCAAGCGTAGCCAATCACATTTGTTCTTTCCAAATTCTGGAAGGTTGACCTTGATGGCAGGGTAACCCAGCAATTACTCAATCTGCATGAAACAATGAGAAAGCTTTATGACATGTTAGACTCAGAGATTTACTCAGTTAGATTAAATTAGAGTACCCCATGCCCTGCATAACCTTAGCGATGGAAAGAAAAGAAGGAAAAAGGTAACTCTCGGGTCATGTTTTTACACCATCACGAGCTTACATGTTTAGCCTGTCAAACTGTTGATTGGTCTCTTACCACAAGAATAAAACAATGGGAAAGGAATGTTGTTGTTGGTTGAGCAGGTATTTGTGGGGAAGGACGAAATATGAGCTCCCCTAAAAATGCCTGCATGGGAGGCTAGTGATCACAATGATCATCATAAAAACACACCCTGCTAGCAGAGCCTTTCTGTCACTTGCTCAATTTTGGCATTGTCAAGAAAAGACTCTGTTTGAATTGAGTAGTACAGTCTCTGATGAGCATGTGCTGCTTTTTGCTGGAATGCATTTTCAACCCCAGGTTTACGAGACATGCACTTAGCATAGTGGGAAAACCAGTTTGACAATGGAGAACAAGATCGTCTTCTACAAGCTTTCGGCACAACCATTTCTGGTATCATTTGGGTGGACAAGCAATACAACTTTATGATTGGTTGATGGTACTCAAGGCAACCATTAACCAATCACAAGTAACACTTATCCCCCCGAACGATCCCAGAAAGCCAAAAGCTTGTACCCATTTCCCTTACAGTTTCTGGAGTGGGAAATTTTGTATTATTGTTTTTTAATTAAAATAATGTTTTTACTTTTCTTTATTAGGCATTTCTAAAAGGTGACCTGGATATTTTAAAAGATTGGTGCCATGAACCTGTAAGTCCATAAAACTGCATTTTTGCAGAATCCTTTTCCTTCAATTTTTGTTATTGAGCTAATTTACTTTGTTCCAGGCTTACAACGTACTTGCAGCCCAAATTGAGCAAACTCGGCAGCTTGGACAAAAACTTGAGGCAAAGATCCTTGATGTCAGAGAGGTTGATGTAAGTAAGCTACTAGGGTTAAAGACAATAATCGAACATAAATTTTTCTTAATTTTACTTTAATTTGACTTTACGTTTCTGCTTGTCCTTACTACATGTAATCACAAATAAAATAATTAATTAAATTTTTCTTTGTACATAAAGTGCACTATTATTATTTTAATTCCTGTACAGTGTATACTAAACTTAACAAGAATATTTTGATAGGACCATAGTGTATGTTTAGATATCACAAGATAATAAGTGCTACCCTCGTGAAATTGAAATACATATTATTAATTTTTTTTTTCTTAGCTGTATTTCTTTCATTGGTAATAATGAAACAGACGTCACATTGCATTTCCAAAGGTGCTTGAAACTCTATAGCCTTCAATGGGCCGTACCTAAAAACCCCAGAATGGTGATGACCACCTACTTTAATAGTATTGTTACATTAATTTTTTACAGTTGGTTATTATCTAGCTGCACTTAAAGTTAAAATAATATATCCAAACTCACCATGAAACTTTTAGTCACAAAGATACCCTAACCTGTAATACAGAATGGTATTTTACAGTGTTCTTCCTGTTTTGTGTATAACGTTGCAGGTGGCAATGGCCAAGGTTATGGAACAAGGACCTGTTTTAGTACTCACTTTTATGGTACAACAGATTATGATCCTTAGAGATGCAGTTGGTAATGTTATTGAGGGTGGAGAAGTGAGTATTTGCACTCTTGTTAACATTATTATGATTAGTCACTCTAACTTGTATTGTTCCTAATTAAAGGGGCTCGGCTTGAATGAAACATCACAATGAATAAATATTATTATAACCGTATTTTTGATATGTGGAGGAACACATAAGGAATAAAGGCTGGCTTGCCATCTGTGCGTTTCCCATGATACGCCTTGTCCCCCCCACCCACCCTTCCCTCACCGGAAAATAAATTCATAACCTCTTGGTATTACAGTTCTCCCAAGAGAAATTGAACTTTGGGGGGCAAACAAGCTGGTTTATGGGAAATGCAAGAGTGGCAATTAGCAACTAACTAGGATAGGAGGCTCAAAATATTGAAGCAGATTAAAACAGGCTACATATGGGTAAACCTTTCCCAACTGTTTTCTTCATTCCAATAACTTTTTGTACTCAGATCTGCTTGGAAAGTCATTGTTTTACTGCAGTGATTTTGGTAATAGAATCATTTGCCTTGACAATATCACAATAATATTATTATTATAATAATAATTATGATGCTGATGATGATGATGATGATGATGAAGGAAACCTATTCATAACTGTGTGATTTCATTATTTTGTTTTATTCCTGTAGAAGACAGAGCCAGCCTTTTTATTTTTCATAGAGTTTAGAAGTACCCATTATTGATAAAAATAGGCAAAATCAAAAACAGAAAGATTGGCAAATTTCTGGCAACCAATAATTTCTTTGTTAATTTATTTATTTGTATGGTTACAGTGCACATACGTCTTCTGCTTTAATAGTGGCTTGAACAACTGAGTTTAAAATTTTCAGGATTTAATCTCTCTCATATTTGGGCAATTTTAACTGCCTTTTTTTGTGTCTGCAGGATAATATTGAAAATGTTAGCTATGTTTGGGCACTGTGTAGAGATCAGAGTATACTGGATCACCGGTCAGCATGGAGAGTGCTTGAATTTGGGATTCAAAACAGCAGCGCATGGCTTTGATAAACCTTTATGCTGGTTCTTAATAGTGGCACAAGCATAAACACAAGTCTAGATTCAAGAATGTTCACACTTGGGTTACATACATGACCAGGAGACATTTGCAGGAGCAGAATTGTGAAATTTAAGAAACTCTTATGTCGGCAATACAGGGCACCCAGACTCACAACAGCCTAAGTACTGGAAGCCAAATTAAAAGGATTTGTATGGGAATTTATTGTAAGGTAGATAAGTACACATAAACAGCCATGAAAGTGTACATACCTCATAAAGAAGAAGACCTTGTCTTCTAGAATTACTTAGTAGCTAGGTGAGAAACCAAAACATCAAACCTTGCTAAAATAGCATTTACGGGGCCTAAACAGTAAGAAAACATCACAGACACAACTCTTTATGAGGTATGTACACTTTATTGGCTGTTTATGTGCATTGTAACCATTTTATCGATTTTACGATAATTCTCATACAAATCCTTATTATTAGGCTACTAGTAGGCCGTTGCGAGTCTGGCCCCCCTGTCAAGTGTGTTGGCACCAAAAAATAAAGTCATCATCCTGGTTGCTATTGGTTATACCTGTGTCCATCATGTTCTCATGTGGAATAACATTGTCTTAAGCATAAGCAAAAGAAGAACAGATACTTAGAAGGTTTTTATACTTATGCTTTTGTAATGGCTGCCCTTGCTTGTATGCAGTTTCTCACTTTTGTACTTGTGATTACACCTGTGTCTTTATTAAGGACTGGGCTTTATGGAGAAACCAATTTCGCTGTATTTACTCAAGCTGTTCAAAGACACACAGATGCCACACTCCCTTTTAGAAGAATGTCTGTTTTAACCAGAGAAATATTAAGGAACTGCAGCATGGCATGAACTGACATCTCCTACATCTGGATTTCTACTAGAATGAACAGATTATTAATTTTATTTATGTAAGAAACAGGAGAGAACTGAATAATAGCAATGATCAAGGAGTCTTTTGTACACGTCTATTGTCAGGATGTAGAACACCCGTACATGCCAATTGAATAACACACCAGTGTAAGTAAACCCTTAAAAAAAAATTTCATCGAGTCTCGACCAAAGCTCCACATCCCCGCAGACAGGGGCGACAAAAAGGCGCGAATCCCCCACCAACTTGGGACTCAAAGAGCTGCCAATAACGGACCAAATCCCTTCCAAAGCCCCACATATCCCGGGTTGGGGGTTTACTTTGAATGGTGCATAATGCTGTTAACTATTTTACACAGCTGATTTAAATAGTCAAAATAAAGTTATGGTTTGATTTGCAATCTCTACAGTCTTCGCCTCGCAGTGAAAGAGAACCTTAAAAAATTGACGCTTGGCCCGCCTCTATTTTTAAGGTTCTTTGACTTTTGGTTGTTTGTCCGTGATCTCTGTGATGAAGGAACTGGGGAGCACCCGATTGGATGTGATGGAAGTTAGATGACTTAGAATAAATAGTAATCGTTGTATTTTAGGCGTTCACGGCTTTCTCAGTTATACAGTTATTTCATCGGCGGATTTAGTTACATGTAAGTCATGAATAAGCAATATCTATACAACTAGCAAGTCCCCGGCCTTCTTTTCCTGAATTTCGGGTATTCGCCCATGGATTTAACTTGGTTTTCTCACCTTTGAAAAGAAGTGATTGTTTTGTGGGAGTGAGCAATGCAGTTTGCTTTCGGTGTATACGGAACCATTTCATTTGTTTAAATGTTTCTTACCTTGTTGACGCACATGATAAGCCATGTGCCTGTCTGTCGTACCTTTGGCGGTTTAAAGCTCAAATATTCCAATCAGTCGACGAGTTTTTCCTAGAATTTTAGGGTAGATTTCAATGACAATCCGCCATCTTGGTTCTCAATGGCTGTTCAAATAAATTGGATACACTTTGTCTACCATCTATGAAGAAGCTACCTGCCGCTTAGGCAATAATCGCAGGCTTGTGTGATGGCGCAATCTGAATTTGAATTTTAGTCCAATCAGCTTGCAGGAATTCCTCCGCGTCACAGATGACGTAATCGGTTGATATATAAAGACACGCCACCAGGCGAAGACGTCAGTTTTTCAGTGACTTTGAACAGTGCCTGAAGGACTTACGTTGCTGTGATTCAGAAAGTTTATCTAAACCAAACAAAGTTGTTCTATAATGGGTTGCAATTTATCTAAAATGCAACTACCGCGCCTGAATATGAAGAAGAGGGTAAGAACAACTTACAAGGACGAAAATTTTTGTAATAAATAGTGAAAATAGCGGATAATTTTGTCCCTCCACCTACCCTTCACTATATATACAACTCACTAATTCAATCTCATTTCGATTATTGCAATCTTGTCTGGGGTAATTGTGGTAAAACATTATTTGACAGGCTACAGAAGCTTCAGAACCGTGCCGCTCGCGTTTTAACCTTCTCTAGCTATGATGCTGATGCTAACCGTTTGATTAGACAACTCGATTGGAAAGACTTGAGCACTCAATTTCAAATACAGAAATCCATAATAGTATACAAGTCTTTAAATGGCCTTGTTCCTGAATATTTATCATCTAAGTTTGTTAAACGAAATGAAACGCGTTACTCCCTGAGGGACTCTGTTAACAAACTATTTGTCCCATTTCCGCGAACTAATTTCATGAAAAACAGCTTTACTTATAGCGGAACAGTTCTCTGGAACAGCCTACCCTGTCATGTGAGAGAAGCCGAATCTCTTAGTCAATTTAAAAGATTAGTTAATGTTCATTTTTAATGTTATACACGGCATTCATGAAAAACAGGTTTTAGTTAGATTAGTTGTAGTCAGGTTTTGAATTTTGTTTAGGATAGTTAGGTTATTTTTAATTTTTTAAATTCCTGATGGATTTTACCGTGTTTAAATAAAGATTGACTTGACTTGACTTGCCATTAACTTTGTCGCTTGATTGCGAAGGAAAATCGTTTACATTGATATATGCGTCAACAGCTGAGGTGATCGAAGACGCGCCAGTTGCTAACCTGCGCAAATACTAGTGTAACAGCAAACGGTCATTTTGATTTTAAGTCATTCTATAGACTTGCCCGTAAAAAGCTACTAAAGTTAAGCGAGAGGGGAAAAAAACCTAATTTTAGCGAAGCACGAAAACCAAAAGCGAAGTTCGAGATGGCTAAAAATATTTGAGAAGCGCATGCAAGCGAAAGTTCATGGTTCATTAAGTAAGAGTGAACAAGAAGCACACAATATCAGCAGGCGATTAGGCTTTGTTCACACTATAACGGAGAGCTTTTGCGCCAACAAAAAGGCCATAGGGCTTCTGTCCGCACATAAGAATGGTGATTTCTGTGTGATTTGGCGAAGCTGCTCTGCGCCAATTTCTAAAGTGGAGACTCGCATAGCGGATAGGTGTTCAGACTATTAGCTTTTCGTGGCACCACGTAACTGTTGCCCTTTCCAAATCATATGCTGTCTGAAACTTTATTTTGAGGGGTAAAATGTTTCAGTGTTAAAAAGTGAAAAAAAATGCTGCGAATAAAATTCGCCAAATCGCCCCAAAAAAGTGGCGACATCAGAGTATGTCAGTGTAAATTTGCATGGCCCTTCAGGGCCTCTTAAAGTTCACCTTCGACAGACAAAACTTTTAACCGCTCGAAAAAATGTTACAGCTGTTTAACAATGCTGATGTCAACTGACTGCCTGTCTCCGCTAGACCCTAAGGTTATTCCAGGCGGTCAGTACTCTAATTTTTCTTTTAATATTTTCATTGTCTTAATTTATTGTTGAACGAAGAGGGTGAGTACAAATAAAGATAAAGACTGAAAGAATCGAGTCGTATATAAAGGCGCGGAAGAGTGAATATAGAAACTTACTGACTGTACAATTAGCAACTATTTTTCGTCCCAGAATGGCCCTTGCCAATCGGCTGCCCATGTGGCTTCCGCCCTTTAACGAGTTCAATCTTATTTCTCGCTATTTTAACTTTGTTAGGCCACCGAGGCAAAGGCTTGGTCTGAGGAAGAGACTGAGATTCGATCCAGTCCTACCTGTGAACATAAACAACTGCCACAGATAACTACTGCCCAGACCTCCTATGCCCAGCCAACAAGTCATGAAGACTTTTCATTACTAGCTTTCATGGCAGGAAAAGTTCCTGATCATGACTGGGTTTACGTGAGTCAAAGAGAACAATCAAAACCCAGGGCCCGAACTTTAGCTGCGCGTGGACGTTCTAAAGTCCCGTTCGCAAGCGGCTTTGGAGAACATTTTTCTCCCTTAATATCTATGACTGAGAACCTTTCAGAGTGGGTGGAACCATATGATAGAGAACTTCTTACTAAGAATCTTAAAGAATGCTTGGGATATCAAGGTCTCAATGCAAATGGGTTTCACCTGCTCACGTTGTCTCCAAGACCTTTCTTAGAGATGAAAACTAACTATCAGCTTCCTCTCTATGTTGTCTCTATGGTGAGGGTATCGGTCTTGGAACACTTTTTACGGTGGGTATAAGTGAAAGGTATTGCTCTCTAGCCTGGGGCCAGGTTCTGCAGTAGGGAAAAAGAGGATTAAAAAATGCTCGCCGAGTTTTTTTTTGCTTTTTTGCTATTTCATCCCCGATTTTTGCGTTTTTCCCCAGCAGTGCAGAACCTGGTGCCAGGCTTGTTACTCTCACTGTGCCTTACTCCAACCTTGCCCCAGTTTTTCATGGAGAAATAGCGCTGAGGTTAGCGCAGCCACCGGATAAAACGCTATCAAGTGGATGAGCACTAGAAAAATCAATCGCTTTATCCACTGGGTTATCGGACGTATAGCCACCTTTATGAACAACTGGGCAGGGCGTCAGTTGTTCAAATGGTGGATAACGCTATCCACCGTGTAAATCACTATCCAGTGGATAGCCCAATTGGTTTCCCTAACACTTATCTGTTGGATAGTGATTTATCTGGTGGATGGCGCTATTTAACTTTTGAGCAACTGGGGCCCGATGTATAAATGGGTTTGGTTTACAGGAAATGTTGGAAGAAGGGTTTTGAGATCGGAATTACAGAGTCTCTTGGGGTCTGCTTGATATGCCGGTATATGTTTAATGCATATTTAGTTGTCAAAGAAAAACATGATGTATCTAATGGATCGGTTTTCTTTCATTTTAAACCTCAGATATATCCCGAGTGCTATCCAGTCAAAGGTGAATGACACTCCCTTTGTTCTCGTGATCCGGGATATTTGTAACCAATCAGGGCGTTCTTCGTCTTGTTCTGTATTAGTTCTCAGAATCCTGCAGAGATTGCAGAGAAGGTAAAAATTATCTCACTTCATTGTCGAATGCGTGCCAGTTAAGTCGATCTTTATAACTGCCAAATTCGTTGTATCGCGCTGCGTATTTTGGAACTTCGAAGGATTTTGGGTGTTTATGTTCCTTCAATGATCTGAGCGGACCTCTTAGCAAACAGATGTTTTAGGTTTACTTGAACGAGTTCAAAAGACCATGGTTTGAGATTGGTGATTTGGTGAATTTCGATCTGTTTTGTTTGTTTCTGTGTTTCAAGGTTCGTTGCTTAAGATCGTCCAGTTTCGAGCAATAATCGACCATATTGCTTGGAAGATTCTTCCTAATCTTTCCTATTCTTGTCTACATCCTATCCTCGACAATTTTCACTCACCATTTCGATTTCCTTCGCTATTTTTGAGCATTCTATAGAGTCATTCTCAGTTTGAGGGCCAAGCTGGGCGAGTGCGTTGCATTGTGACGTACAATAGCCCCGTCCCACTCAAATGATTGACGGAACAGAAAAACCCAAAATCCCTTCGAAGTTTGCTAAGCGCGCAGTGTGATACAACGAATTTGGCTGTAAATATTGATCTCCTTTGTATCTTTTTAGATGAATATTGTAAATTAAGATATAAATTAAGGTACATGCACACTAATTTACAAAAAAAATAGATAACAATATGCTATGGTCTAAGAGTATACGTCATGATGGAAAATTGTTTTCCATATGTCAATGCACTGAATATATATATATATATATATATATATATACATATATATATATATATACGCAGAATACGGTCCAAAACTGATGTTGCCGCATGTAACAATGTTGGACGATGAAGCGGGACAGACAGTTGGATCGTCGGCCCTAAAAAAAACACCTACAGAGCTCCTTTTAAAATCGTTATACTTCTTAGACAATTCAATTTACATTCCATTTAAACAGTGTTCAGGGTGTTGTAAATTAAGGATACTTCAAAATGGTATAATTTTTTTTACAGGTTTAGAGGACAATTGACCAAAATTGTCATCTACTGCGCCGCTGGTGAGCTGCACAAGTATCTGTTTAAAACTCGATTGCAGCTCCACCCTAGCAGGTAGGCAAACATAACGTTTCATCTTGAAACACTTGTTCACCGTACGTTGTTTCCAAGTCCCTTGCCAGGCCTTCTCAGTCAATTCATTTCGGTGACGTATCTGAGAACACTCTCTCAGACCGCGTGACCTAAAAAGCATAAGGACTAGGCAACGAACAATGCAAATGAGCTTCTATTCGACTTTTAAGTCATAATACTATGGTGAGCTATTAATCAATTTACAATGGTAATAGGACTGAGTGAAGTCCAATTCGTGATTAACAAATCGGACTCCCGCTACAATCGTATGATTCCAGAGCAAATTGGACCACTCGAAGTCCTGTTACCAATTAATCACAACCATTACAATTTCCGAGAAAAAAAAAACAAATGCATTCTTGTTTTTGCGAGAAAGCTTTTAATACCAATTATCCAAATTTTGAGAAAATATCACTGGCAGAGACACTATCTAATGTTACAAATGCGTCCATTTTGGAAAATCCCCAGTTTTGTAGGGTAAGAGGTTGTAGCTGTGGTCATTTTGATAAATTCTGTGATTGGTGGACTTCTCTGAGTACACCTGATATGATTGGCTGATCATGATGTAACTGTCCGATTTCAGCCAATTGTCTGATTATTGTCCGATTACAACCCAACACAATGATTAGTGATCATGAGAAATAAAGCAATTAATGCACCAATCAAATTTACGGAATTTGTAATAGTTATGATTAAACTTGAATTTGGCGACTGTTAACTAAGACTTTATCCTGCTGACAGGCTGAGAAAACTGAAAAGGAACTTGAGCCAGTGACTTATTTGCTAAACACTGTACTCTTTATTTAATTTTTAAATGCCAAAATGTAAAAGGCCGAGATGTCGATGTTCTAACGAGTAGTGTCCAGATATCTGTTTTAACAAAATGAGTAAATAATAACAACCTTCAGTTTGGCAAGGTAGAAGACTGATCACTGTGATGTCTGAAAATACGTGCATTTGCAACATTGAAAATAATTCTTACATTCAGGATTTGCGTTTTCCAAATCTAATCCCCCCGCCCCCTTTTCCCTTTCTACCAATTCCTTACCCATTTGGTCACTTGCTACGATGGCTAATGTTTTTATGGTTGCCAGATCTTCCCTTTTACGCGAAGAAAATTAAGACAAACCTAGTTGTTTGAAGGCTGATTGGCGCTAACCCGAGGTTACAGTTTAATGCAGGTTTCTTTTTCTTTCATTCAAAAGCATCTTCTCCGACAATTTTCTCGATTCTTTTCAGAGCATCCAACCATAAAATTGTAGACAAAAAGAACTTAATTGAATTTGCTATTTAAACTTTCACATCTTAATTCAAATTTGCACTAGCCCTTGGTTATCAATATCCCCGAGTAACCCGGCCCTCTGATTTCTTATATTTTTCTTTTCTTTTTTTTAGGCGCGCTACCAGAACTTTTGAACAGAAATTAGTTTTTGCCAACCAATTTACCCCTCGAAAGCTCAGAAACGCCACAGGTCAGTACAGTATATTTAACAATTATTCCACAAATGCGCGTTGGATATGAGTTGGCTATAATCATCTCATATCCGACAAGCGCGAGTGGAATAATTTTTTTATTAAAAACGCCCACAAAATATCGACAATTCTTCTCGACTTTATTTGAAAAATAACCGATTTTCAGCTTGCTTTTAATTTTGAGCAGACGAGTGCAGTTACCATATTTGGAGAGCATGATATAATGGCTCATATACCATGATGGCTAAGCCAATCAGAGCTTTAGAATTGCATTATCCAATAACTCAGTTTTTAATAATAGCAGATAGACTTCGTAATCACGTGGCCAGACGAAAATCTTACTTGAGGAAAACCAAGATAAAGTCAACTCTGTTATCGATAGCATATAGTATATAAGCAAGACATTTTCCCACAAGGCGTCAACAAAAGCAATTAAACTACGTCAGTTTTGGAGACGCGTTAGTGCTTCGGCTCGTCTTACAATCCTGAAAAAAGTATACTTGAGTATCATGCGATATATTCTTTTTCCGTTTTGCAGGTTTTAGAGGCGTCCCGGCAGCATAAAAACTGTTTAATTAAATTTTAATTGAGAACTGTTGCTTCGAAGAGACACCTATATACTTATGTTCATCTGGCATTTCTAAGAAAAAGGAACATTTTCTTTATTGTTTTGAAGAGACACTTCAAGCTTGCCCTCCTCTGAGACTCAGTTTAAACAAAAAATTGTGATCTATTGTTAGTCAGAAGACAATTTTCCATTCACAATTGCCACTGCACTTTAATTCAGCTTTGTTGCTTTTTGAAGAGAGAACTGTCTTTGCTTACGTTCATCTGGCAATTCTAGGAAAAAGGAGAACATTTAATGTGATAATAGTTACCGTACTAAGTTAACTTAAATATATATATTTTTTCTAAGGATATTAGCTTGTATCGTCACAACATTTTAGTTGTTATTAGCTACAGTTGATAGCCAACACAACTGCACTGTCACGAGCTGGCTAACATTCTTACTTGAAGTTTATAACACGTAACTGTAGTTACCTCTGGATGCAATAAGGGGCCGACCATCTGACTTTTGAGGGGGTTATGGGTGATTTTAGAAGAAATATCCTGCAGACTGTTTTCGAGGAAAATAATTCTGTAAGGAAATACCTGGGGGAAAAAATTTCCTACACCGAAAACAAAATATCCTTCATGGCTTATAATCCTGGGGAAAAAATCTTACACCTTGTATATCGGGGAAAAAATTCTTTTACCAGGAGTTTTGAGGAAGAACAGTTCTTACCCAAACCAAATCACCTTTACTTCCTCCTCCCTCCGCGCCCCCCCCCCCCCCGCCCTTCAAAGGTCAAATGGTCGGCCCCCAAGAAATCTTCTATTGGTCATAGACTAAGTTCAAGTATTTTTAATAACGTCTACGAAAGAGACGGAACGTCTTAGGTGAAATACAAGTAACCAATCTTATTTGATTTGTTTATGAGTTTTGCAATGCCCGGGAACCATTGAACTTAAAAATGAAACAAAAATGTAGGTACAGAACGGATTTTGTCAATTCCGTTCAAAAAGAGGATCATAGATGCCTATGGACCTCTTTTGGAACGAAACGGGTAAGATTGGAAAGGGTGAAGAACCATTTACACGTAAATCTTATCCCAGCCGTTCGTCACTTTTCATTGACATCAAAAGATTTATTCTATTCACGCCCTTTCGTTACATTAATAGGTCTTTGCTGGTTAATGTATGTAGTCTAAACTATTTAGATCAATATATAAATAAATCATTTGTGCACAGTAAATTCTGTGTCTGCCTGTTCTTTTGATCTCGTTCAGTGTTGTTGTTGTTGACTTAAGCTGTCCGGCTACTCGAACTCTGTGAAGCTTTTCAGGTTCCTTCCTTCCTTCCTTGGTGGATCCAAGGCTTCCCCCTTTTGTAGGCCTAACTTCAACTGTGGCAGATTCAGATCTAAGTAGGTGGAAGTCCCCACTCGTCCAAAGAGAGGGACCTGGCCTGGAAAACAATTTTTCTTAGCCCTTGCGGGTTTCAGGTTGGCTAGCATGTCCCTGGCGTTCAGATTGTAGGGACAGCGCAAAGAGATGCGACAAGGAAAAACAGCGATAGGGCGGGGTAGGCCTCGTTGCTGCCATTTGCCTTAAAACATCAGAAAACACTGGGAAATTGTTCCTGGTACAGTAAAATATCCATGTGTCGCATCAAAGTGAAATATCCATTTATTGCTAAAGATTGCTTACAAACACAAACAAGTAAATGAACTGCTATCTTTCTACAAACTCGCTTGTAGACGCAATAAGCACTAGATCGTGTTACATAAAAAATACGAGCTGCGAAACTGAGCTGACAACGGCGTTAGATAATTTTCAACTTTAACGCGCTTCTTTCTTGATCTGTTTATGTTCCATCGCCCACGCGTTTGCGGAAGGTTACAAAGGTTGCAAGTCCATTTTCGGATTTCGCGCTACTTTCGACCACGAAATCCGGCAAATCTAGGATCAAAAAATTCGTTTTTAGATTCCCCGAAAGGAAAAAAATCAGAAAGATATTTGTCTATAATGTGACTGTGTGGTCAGTCCTGTAAAGTAAGTGGCAACAATTCTCAATATGCGAACTTTAACAGTTTAAGAAGTAGCAATTAATTAAGAACTATTGGACGACGTTGAGCAAAATACCGTGATTTGTCAGTGACGAGGCTATCAATTATTTGCCTCAGCCCTCGGCTTCGGCAATAATTGATGTGCGAGACACTTGCAAATCACGACATTTTGTGATAACCGAGTTCAATAATTGTTTCATCATTCGATCAACAAGTTTGTTTTTAAATGAATATCTTCGGGAAGCAAAGCGATCTGCCTTTTTTCACGCAAGAACGTATCACGCGTGGTTTCGTTTACGCATACCGTAGCAGAATATTATTTGCAGCCAAACACAGTTGGACGACATTGCGCATGAGCACACCATTATTTGAAGGCAGTTATTTGCAGGTCACGTGGTGGGCTTTCAGCCAATGAAAAGGAAGAAAAATTTGCATCGAATGATAATTAACAAATATTGGACGAGGTTTAGTAAAATATCGTGATTTGTCAGTGGCAAGCTGATCAATTATTTGCCAAAGCCGAAGGAGTCTCGAAGGCTGAGGCAAATAACTGATCTGCGAGATACTGACAAATCACGATATTTTTGATAACCGAGTTTAATAGTTGCGTCATCATTCGATCACCGAGAATGTGTTTTAATGATCGATATATATTTTTTTTCAATTTCTCAAATTTTATTGCGATCCACGTTCCAGTTGTTCATTATATTTGTCTGCTGCCTCCTGTCAAAGAACATACAGGATATTCTTTATTTTTAGAAATGCCAAGAGTCGATAATAGCTAGCTCTGTTATTCACCATTTTCACGTAGACCATAATGCACCTTGTTAACCCCCCAACATTTTGCATAGCCATTGTCCTCTATTCTCTTGGGACGACTGTAATACCTAGGAGAAACTGGAAACAATTGTGATGCAAAATTGGGGGGGGGGGGGGTAAACAAGATGCATTATGGTCTATGTGAAAATGGTGACTGGTGGATTAAAGTGATAGTTAAAAGTAGTATGGTAGGGACCGAATTAACCCCTCTTTTGTGGATTTAATTAACTTTTGGGTGAGATACATCGAATACCTTAGAAGCTTAGTAATTTTCTTTGTGCATCCCATTATAATTACTGCTAGCAACTGGTCAGGTTTGTTGAGACTACCGTCTTCATTCCTAAACGCCGCAGCATCTATGAAATGTTAGCGATTCCAATGCGGTGTTTATTCTGACAACAGTTATTGTAAATCGTTTGTAAATATTATAAAATTGAAAGGTTCCAATGTTTCTCTTATTTTGCTGAGATAAAAATGTAAATGTCTGAATGGTGTAAATTACCAAGTTGTGCATGTACCGAGGTTTTTCTTATCAGATGCTTATTATCCTCGAGTAAACGCTGCATTCTTCTGAATAGATGCGGCGTTTGATCGAATAAATACGCTATCCACTTGCCCTTTGTAGGTAATTCTGCGTTTCTGCAGTAAAAATATAAGTGTAAAAATATAGTTTTTGGTTCTTAATAGACCAGTCGAAACAATATTAAGCCTAAGCAGAAGTAAATTAGTTTTGCTGCAAAGTCAGTTTGAGTGCAGAGAAATACGGCTGCAAGTAAAATAGGTAATGGCGCCATTTCGTTGCTATAACAGCTCCGATGTCATTGTAACCCCGATCATAAAAAAATTTCATCTTTATCTTATACAGCTATAGTGGTAATTTTTCCAAATGTTTGTTAATGGCGACGTAGTTTATACTCAAATTTCGTAGGTATTGACCCTGCAAAACCCTATCGGGCAGTTAAATTCATCTGTCTGGGTCTTGATTTTCTTTTTCTGTTTTTAGCTCACTCTTTTTCTTTACTTTCCCTTTTTTGTCCAAGGCTACTAAACCTGAATTAAACTTTGCCGAAACATTTGGCTTCCTTTTGCCTTTCTTAATGTGCTAATTTTTAGATACTTAAAGCTGTTTAACTGACTTCGCGTAATTTGTTCAAGTTTCATTTTAAAGTTTATCATTTTGCCTTAATACAAAGCAGGAAGTGCTTAAATATTAAAACGTTAATTGCGAAGAAGCTCAAGGATCTCACTTGGCTTGTAAGTAATAGGCTCCCTCAATTTATTATTATAAAAGGAAGTATCATCAGATCTATACAAGTCAAATCAATCACAGAGCTACTAAACAGTAAACATTATAATATATAATATTTATGTTACCTCTTTTCTTAAGCACGGCGGCGTTACGATGACTCCGAAACGTCAACTTTTCACCCTTACTTTTACTTGTTTTTGCTTCAGTAAATCACTTGTAATTCGTTTTTAAAATCTAGGGATCCTCCCTATGGTAAGTAGTAGAAAGTATATTCTGAGTACCAGAAACGCTTCCTAAACGTGCTTCAGGGGAATATTGAAAAAATGCAACAGCCATAACAGTGCCGTAGCCAGACCAAACGGCCAACCGAGGCAGGCGGGAGTTGCTAGGGGGGTTCGGGGGCATGCCCCCCCCCCCCCCCCCCCGAGAAATTTTGAACTTTAGTCTCTCGGAAATGCGATTTGCAGCGTTTTCTGGGCCTTTCGGTAACTTTTTTTCGAGTTAATTTAAGTGGAATTTAAAAAGCAATAATCAGAAACAAGCTACATAATCTGGGTGACCGTTAACCTCGCCAATGGTTTTGATCAGTATTTGTTCAAAAAAAATTTGAGTTAACTTACGTAGCCCCTTGAGATCGATGATATGGTAATTTTTTCATAGTACATTGACTGAATTGCTGAATTCTTTGTAATATCATGATGCGTTAAAAATATCCGATGATCGCTTATGTAAAATAAAAATGATCGGCGAAATTCGTCAAAATTTTACCGAGGCGAGTGCCTCGGTTGGCCTCATACTAGCTACGGCGCTGCATAATGGCTCTTGAAAAATGTTATATCTCTGTCATCAGGGGCACCCAACGAGAGTATAGTTCAAAACCACTTAAACATAGCATTGTTAAACGTATTTTAATATTTAAACAGTGGCTATGGGCATATTTTTATCCCCTATAAATTTTTCATCTGTTCGGATTTCCTAGCTGAAGGTCTAGTGATCCGAAAATTATAGGGATCAAAACTTACCTGTTCGAAAATTTCAGCCAGAAAAAATGCTCCCGAAAATTTTACGTGACCTTTTTAGGGTAAAAATCCGTTGAAAATGGGCAATTTTACCAATTTTTTAGATGTTCGAAAATCCTAGGAGAGGCAGGCAAGCAAGAAATTGTACAACAAATGTTCCGAAAATTCTAGATCTCAAATCGTCTTCCGAACAGATATTTTTCCGAAAATTGTCGTTGGGTTCCCCAGCTGTGTCATGATGCCGGCACGTAATGTTTATACTTTGCCGTCTTTTCGGCTATTCTAAGAAACTGACTGTCTGGAAACTACAAGGAAATAATTTCCATTTGTCAGTTTTTTGTTTTTCAGTTTCTTATACATGACTTTTAAACATGCCATTAGTGTTTCTGATTTTCCGTTAGCCTGCTCATGTCGAAAAGGCCTTATTCGTCTCCTTACCGGTCGTTTTGCTATAAGTCGCGCTTCGATACAAGTTGATTCAGGAGAAGGCCAGGTAAAAAGTTTCGCGTTACGTTGGAGGAACATTCACACCATATGTTTTTCTCGTTCACGCTCTTATGACTATACTTTAAAAATGATCAAATTTTTGGGTGCAGTTTTTACTGCTTAAGTTTGTATCGAAACGACCGGTTTACGGTTTCCATTCGTCATATTCCGGCATAATGCTCACCCCAGAAGTTTTTCTGGAGAATTTACATTCTTATGGATTGTAACCTATCGATCGATCGGTTTTATGGCTAGTTTTTAAGGCCTTAAGTTTTGCCAGTGTCTGGATTAAATATAAGTGTAAGTATACTTATATAAGTATATAAATCATGGTCTGCTGAGTTTGACCCATTTTGCTTATCACTTATGTCAAATTGGCGTGCAGCATTCCAAGTCTTTCGCAGATTTTCCGCGAGCAACTACGGTTCCTTTTTCTTCTATTTTCATGTCCTTCGCCCCTTGATTTTTGAAATTATCGCCGCAAGTTTCAATCTGCTGTCCCTCAGCTTTCGACTGACACTCGTTGGGTTCCACTGACTTGCTCTTGCTAGAATTCGTTGTTTCGAAGACCTCAGGTATATTTTCGAACTCGAAGAATTTGCGAAAGAAGAATATGGTCAAACTTCCTCTGTAGCCAACATCCAAGGCTAACAAAACGCTGTCTATTTCACGGAACTCGCTTTGACGATTTATCTCTCTTGCGACCAAAAATGAATCGTACAAAAATAATGCAAGCATTCGTGAACCGTACGAGAATAAAGTTATTCGATACAAGATGATCAGCTTTTCACTTCTTCCTCCCCGCGCAAAATGTTCAAAAAACCAATCTCTTACCGTAGAAAGTTGCACAAAGCTAAGAGCACAAGCTAACATTGTAGTCGACGCGAACTCTAAGAGCACCGAAAAGCCGAGCACAACAAGAACAGGATTGTTTTCGTTGATACCCGGAATAACAGCTATAAGAACGTTCGTAATGATACGCGCACCCCACAAAGCCGTCCACATCCAAAAATGAGCCTGTTTTACAAGAGCCCTAAGAAAGTTTTTGAACTTGAAATCTTTCCATCTATAGATGAGGAAGATCAGAAAGCAAGAAACAATAGTCTCCACGAAAGTGCTTGTAGTATTAAGGCCGTCAATAGCTCTCTGCGAAAGTCCCAGCCAGCCTTCGCATCTTTCGACACGGCTTCCTGCTCTGATAATACAAATGACGCTGGTAACGAAGAACGTGACAGTGAAAAATGTCCTCAAAAGCAAGAGAACAAGTGTACAGATCACTGCAGCAGCTAAGCGGCGGTCCTTCTCCATTGATTTGCTTTAGTGCTGTTGGTGTCCGAATGAGTAGCGATCAGTAGAGCGCAGGTTGATGTTTAAATTAATAGGCCACCTCCGAGTTCCAAACACCCTCACTTTCAAAATAAGGCCAAGTGCACAACCTATCTTATGAAAGTGAGATTTATTTGCATGAGAATAATAAATCATCTTCATTCGCCACTTGCACATCTCCCACAATGCACCTTATCTCCCCCCCCCCCCCCCCACCCCCGCCTAAAAAAAATTACATAACCTTTGTTTTTCATTTCTCCTGGGTATTACTGCCGTTCTAAGATTAATTGAAAACAATGCTTATGAAAAATTCTAGGAGGCAAATAAGGTGCATATGGGAGATGTGCAAGTGACGGAAGGCTGAGCACCTAACCTCGTTTTGATACAGAGACCCCGGGGGAACTCGGAAATGGCCTATGTCCTGGGGCCTGTTTCTCAAAAGTCCCGTTAACTTTTCGGGCCCGGAAAGTTGCTTTGTGTTTGCCGCGTTTACATCCAATAATACTAGTTATAGCTATCGCTATGTGCCAACGAGTTAAGATTTTACCTAGTATGCGCGCGCTGTTTAATTTGTTTAGAAATTTCATGAATTACCGTAACTTACTAAAAATAGTTTGACCTCAATTCGATTGCATTAGCGAAAATTGCCTTGAAAATACTGAACTAAACTGTTCTCCAGCGCAAAGAATTTGCGTTATTTTTTGAGATATTAGAGTTTTAGATCCGAGTTTCCCGCGAATCTCTAACCGCGGTTTGCGGTTACCCGTTTGCGGTTCGACGTTCAAACATAATTCGATTTAGATTGGCAGTGGATTAGATTACGGCTGCCATTTTGAATCAGCAGCCATGAATGGCACTTGTTTTCAAGATCCAATAGGATTTATCAAATTTACCATTTCGCCAAAATTTGTGCCTCCTGTTAATGTATAAAGACTTGCTCCACAAGCTTTTGGTATCATTACGTGGGATAAAACAAGAATTATACGCTAAAAGCTTTCAGGTAAATGACATACGTGAAAACCTACCTCTCCACGTTGAAAACGCACTTTGTAAACCTCAAAGGTGACGCGCGAAAAACTTGTCACGTGACCTCCAGCGGTTAGAGGTTCGCGGTAAACTCGGATCTAAAACTCTTTATTGAAGTCTGTACACTCAACACAAACCTCGTCTGAACTGTGAACTGTGACCTGCTAGTTTTTCGCTTTTTATTTTGTTCTTTTTTCTTACAGGTAAAAATTAAAACTCCTATATTTGGCTATGAATACTGTTTCTGGTTCTGTGCCAGTCATAAGGCAACTCCTTCAACTGGGCTGTTTTGTACATACCCATGCCGTAAGCCGTACATCTAGTGAAAGAGCGGTAGGAGAACGGAGAGGTACAAACAGCTCAGTTGAAGCAGTGACTGCCTTTTTTTTGGTTGGTTATTAACCTTTTTTAGGCTAGCAGTAATCGTAGATTATAGTGCGTCGCCTTAGGGCCTTAGGCACCAAATTTCTGCTAGCAGCGATATGACAGAATATGCCGTTTGGACATCAGGCATCTCAAAAGCTCCAGGAATAGTGACCAGGGTTGCCACTCATCAGAAAGTTGAAGTTTCAATAAGAGAATTTTCAAAACCTATTTCCACTCGAAGTTTACATGTGTTTATAGGGTCTCCGAAGCGCGGGTGCAAATTTGGGTGCGACATTTTCCCGAAATTCAACGCTCCAAAAAGCATCAATGGAAAGAGGCTCTGCTAGGATCTTAATTACCTGCATGTAAAATGACTGTTGTTCTTTTTTTCTGACGACAAACGATGAGCAGAACTCAACAATGAATTATACGCGATACTAATTATTTAACCGCGCTTGACTATGGCGTCATGAACCATACAACAACAAAGAAAAATACGTACCGAAGACAGTCTGTTTTTGTGTACAAAAGCTGCTTTTTATTGCCTTAAATGTGTCTATTTCGGAAGATTAGCCGGAAGATTATATACTGATGAGGTCGGCAACCAAAAAGTCAACTGACCCTTGTGTCCTAGCGGATACATAGATTATCACGAAAAATCCCAAAAATGTGGTTAATTATGCAACGATGGGAAGGGTGTTACATCCTCCTTTGGTCAGCCCCTAAGAAATCCTCTATCGGTCATAGACTAAGTTCAAGCATTTTTATTACGTCGACAAAAAGAGACGGAAGGTTCGATCAGGTAAAATACAAGTAACGGAACTTGTCTGGCGATTTGTTTATGCGTATGAGTTTTGTATAATGCCCGTTCCTGGGCGTTACATTAAACTTAAAAAGAAAACAGAAGTGTAGGTACAGAACAGATTTCATCAATTCCTTTCCAAGAGAGAACCATAGATGCCTATGGACCTCTTTTGGAACGAAACGGGTAAAATTGAAACGGATGAACTTCCATCTGCACATAAATCTTAGCCCAGCCGTTCTTCACTTTTCATTGACAACAAAACATTTGATCTACTCATGACCTTTCGTGCATTGCCGATAGGTCTTTGTTGGTTAATGTATGTGGTCGTTAAAGATTTAGATATATACAAATAAATCATATGTGCACAGTACTTTCGTCTGCCTGTTCATTCCAGATCTCGTTGTTGTTGTTAATTGCTGTTTTTTGCTATTCGAACTCTCGGCTAAAACTTTGCGAAGCCTTTTAGGTTCCTTCACATTTCTCTTCCCCACACCATTCTTGTACACTGTTCAGGTAACCCAGCTGCTTACTTGAATAGACAATTTGATCAGGAAAAGGCACTGTAGTGGATGCAAGGCTGCCCTTCGTGCTTGCTCGTCAATAAGTCGTTTGTACAGTGCCGGTAATTGTTGGCTACGATTCAGTTGCGTTTGTTCTAAGTTAGTAAACCAGCTTTCTAAAGTAAGTCGTTGATAGTAGTTTGTAGAATACGTAATATATGTGGCAAAGTCCCAGTCGATTTGATGTCTCGCCTGTAAATGATGTTCAGCAATGTGATTGTTGACGTCACCATTCCTCGTTGCTCGAGTTCTAAGAAAAAGCGAATTTAATGTGACGATAGTTACTGCACTAAGTTAACACAAATATTTACTCTACGGGTAACGGGTAAGAACTAGCGGCCTCTTGTTTACTGAAGCTCAGTTTAGGTACTGAAATGTCTCATCTAACCTTAGTCAGAATATTGTCACATTCACAGATGTTACTTGAATGCATCGCAGACGCTCTAAACCTTTTCCAGGCCTAGTGCGTCTGCGAATTAGTGCGTTAATTGGTGCTCAATGTCGTATTCGAATCCCGCAGAGTAACAAGGGCATATGTCGGCGTTTTTGATTGGCTAGTTTCTAACGCATTTTGTGATAAGTTCGATTTGAATTAACTGTTGACCTGCCAAACACGACTAATCTGAGCTCGTGACAAGAGAGACTGAGCTCAGACTAAGCTCAAGATAGTGTGAAACGTGGCCTTAGAGTCAGAAAACGAAACCATGTTTTGTGACACTTAAAACTATTTTCAGGTCGACTGCCGGTGAAGGTTTGCAAAACACTAAATGACCGGCAGTCCTATGTTCTCAGTAAATTTCACAAATCGAAAAAATCCAGCTAAACCAAACTATCATATTATGTCGAGATCCCGATCAAATCAGCCGATATCATGACTTACCCTAAACATTTGTGCAAATCTCTCCGCTGTCATATCACCTGCATTTTTTTTTTCACTTGTCTTTCCAATCTTCGTTCTCCTTCCGTCCTGAGAAGAAATAATATAATCTTTCTCCATTGCATCAGAAACACTCAAACGAGATCGAAGCTGATGACAGCAATTGCGCAGGAATCTATTGTATCGTGATTGGTTGTTTTTCTTTATTTCCGTGTTAGTTTCTCCCCGTTTTGAGTCCAGAAAAAAATGAAATTTGATCACAGATTCTCATTTTTCACTCTTCTGAAAAGATTAAAAATAGACAAATAATGCTCCACTGATCGCAACTCGTTCGGACACGAACAGCAGTAAAGCAAATCAATGGAGAAGAGCCGCCGCTTAGCTGCTGCAGTTATCTGTACAGCTGTTCTCTTGCTCTTGAGGACATGTTTCACTGCCACGTTCTTCGTTCCTAGCGTCATTTGCATTATCAAAGCAGGGAGCCGTATCGAAAGATGCGAAGGCAGGCTTGGACTTTCACAGAGAGCTATTAACTGCCTTAATACTACAAGCACCTTCTTGGAGACCATTGTTTCCTGCTTTCTGATCTTCCTCATCTATAGATGGAAAACATTCAACTTCAAAAACTTTCTCAGGGCTCTTGTACAACAGGCTTATTTTTGGATGTGGACCGCTTTGTGGGTTGCGCGTATCATTACGAACGTTCTTATAGCTGTTATTCCGGGTATTAACGAAAACAATCCTGTTCTTGTTGTGCTCGGCTTTTCGGTCCCCTTAGAGTTCGCTTCAACTACAATGTTAGCTTGTGCTCTTAGCTTTGTGCAACTTTCTACCGTAAGGAATTGGTTTACTGAACATTTTCCACGGGGAGGAAGAAGTGAAAAGCTGATCATCTTGTATCGAATAACTTTATTTTCGTACGGTCTGCGAATGCTTGCTTTCTTTTTGTACGATTCATTTTTGGTCGCAAGAGCGATAACTCGTGAAAGACAGTTTCGTGAATTAGACAGCCTTTTGCTAGCTTTGGATGTTGGCTACAGAGGAAGTTTGACCGTATTTTTCTTTCGCAAATTCTTTGAGTTTGAAAATACACCAGAGGTCTTCCTCGTAACAACGAATTCGAGCAAGTTAGTGAAAGTTGAATGTCAGTCAAAAGCTGAGGGGCAGGAGATTGAAACTTACGGCGAAATTTTCGAAAATCAAGGAGTAAAGGACATGGAAGGAGAAGAAAAAGGAATCATAGTTGCCAGCGGAAAAACCCGAAAGACTTGGAATGCACCACGCAAATTTGACATAACTGTTATGATGAACAAAATGGGTCAAACTCAGCGAAGCATGATTTATAAAGTTTAGTCCAGACACTGTGCAATGATTACTAATGATTTCAAAAAATATTGATTTTCTCAATAACAGTTGCTCTAGCTTCAATATTTTTTCTTAATTAGCTTTATTCTACAACAGGGTAGCATTTCACTGTAACACCATGTTAAGCGAATATAGCTCGTTTTTAATTGATCAGAAGTATTTTTGAGCGATCACGTAGTTTTTTCTGCAACAAAATAGTTCTTAATTTACTTCCGTAAACAGTGGCTTCGTCTAAACTTTAGAATTTCAAAAGTTTGCTGACCTGCAAATTCGGTCCGCTTTTATTGTAGGTGAAAACTAGGCAATTAGACAGTCCTGCTACGTTCCCAGAAAGTCGCTAGTTTAGCTTGCAATTCTATTCAAAGCGAAACTACGTGCTTAAAAGCCGCCTTGCGGACTTGGCAAACTTTGCTATTTTATTGTCCTAGTACTTTTTACTCCTAAAATAGAATCCGCAACAATAACTTTAGCTTAACTTCAAACGAGTTTGTTCGTATATCTATTGAACTGAATACCTGTAAATTCTGAATACTGAATACCTGTAAATACCTGTAAATACCTGTAAATACCTGAATACCTGTAATAATGATATATAAGTAAGATAGTTTGGAGTGTGTTTTTTGTGATTACGTCGATGGCATCCACATCCTTGATTACATAGTTTTTACTTGATTACTTCCTCGATCGCTCGTACAAGAATAAACGCTATAGCTAGTTGGAACCAAGTCAAGTTTGCCTTATTCTCTGCTGCATTCCAGGTAGTGGATTGATCCCGGTCCTGAGAGTTGTGACGGCTCTTACCTGCGAGCGAGTTGCCCTTTGGGTTTAGATCTCCAGTTCAGAAGGCAGTTTCCAGAGTCCAAACCCCAAGTTCCCGTTTAGCCCTTAAAGTCGTTCCAACGTGGGAAAACCTTCCGTAACAAATGGCAAAACTAAAGGTCTTAAAAATTAGCCATGAAACTGATCGAAAGTCCTAGACGTTGTTCCTTATGCCATAAGATATGTTATAATCTACAAGAATGTAAATTCCCCCATACACAGACAGAATTTCCAGCAGAATAAGGGACTTCTGGAGTGAGCATTATACCGGAATATGAAGAATGGAAACCGGTCGTTTCGATACAAACTTAAACAGTAAAACTGCCCCCCAAAATTCGATCATTTAAAGTATAGTCATATAACGGCGTGAACGAGAAAAACATTAGGCTTTAATATTCCACGTTCTGTAAGCCAAGTCGTAACGCGAAACTATTCACCATGGCCTCGCCAGAATCAACTTGTATCGAAACGCGACTTGTAGCGAAACGACCGGTAAGGAGATGAATAAGGCATTTTCGACATGAGCAGGCTAACGGAAAAATCAGAAAGACTATTGACTTGTTTAAAAGTCTTGTATGAGAAACTGAAAAACAACAAAATAAATCATGGGAAATTTATTTCCTTGTGGTCTCCAGATAGTCAGTTTCTTAAAATAGCCACAAGTGAAGAAATAGTTCCACGTACCAGACCGAAAAGTGTAAACATTGCATGCTCGCATCCTGATTCAACATAATATTCATTCAATATTCCCCTGGAGCACGTTTAGGAAGCGTTTCTGGTATTCAGCTGACTCAGTATATTGTCGTGAAGTATTTTGTAGGTTCTTTTTTAATAGTTTAGTATTCCATGTTTGCGCTTGACATGTCACTCGTGCCTAGAGTTTTGTTATGATCAGTTTGGTGAACGAAGTTAATCCGTATTTGTCTCAACAGGTTTCCCCAATTATTTATCTTTCACCTTTTTAAGTAGTTTTTCAGCATGAATGTCATTTATTAAATTTTAGTGACAGTCCTTGAAGTTGTCATGGACACGTTTTGGGACTATCGCTGACCTTGATTGTTAGCTACATTAGAAATCCTGTTTTGCTTTAAGCTAGACCCTCGCGGGTTTAGCTGTCACGCTTACATTGGTTCTCTCGTGCTTGAAATTATTAAGCTTATAGGTTTGTTTATTACACTTTATTTATTGGGAAAAGCGTTTGTAATTCTCATGGTCAGGAAGTCCGAACGTACCTACATTCAAGTTATTTAAGTTGTCAACATCTGGTGTACCCTGCTAACAGAGTCTCCTTCGATCTTCCTAGAGTCTCCTTCGATCTTCTTAGATAAGTCGGGAAGATCGAAGCGACTCTGCTAGAAGGGTACATCTGGTGCAGATAAGTTGGTAGACTGTAGTTGGTCGATTGGTGGTTGTAGGGTGTGCAGTTAGTAGTTGAGCTGTATTCATTAAGTGATGCTGTAGACAAGACATATGAGAGTTTCTCAGAATAGTCAGTTTCTCAGAATAACCACAAAAGACAGTTCCACCAGACCAGAAGTATAAACATTGCATGCTAGCATCCTGACTGAACGTAACATTTTATCAATATTCCCCTAAAGTCCGTTTAGGAAGCGTTTCTGGTACCCAGTATATATTTTCCACTAGTTTGCCACAGGGAGGATCTCTAGATTTTAAAAATGAACGACAAGTGATTTACTGAAGTAAAAACAAGTATAAATAAGAGTAAAAAGTTGACGTTTCGGCCTCATCGTAACGCCGCCGTACTTAAGAAAAGAGGTAACATAAATATTATATATTATAATGTGTAGTGTTTAGTATCTCTGTCATTGATTTGACTTGAATACTTCTGATAATACTTCCTTTTATAATAATTAATTGAGGGAGTCTATTACTTACAAGCCAAGTGATTTCCTTAAGCTTCCTCGCAATTTACGTTTTAATTTTTCAGCACTTCCTGCTTTGTATCGTGGCAAAACAATAAACTTTAAAATGAAACTAGAACAAATTATGCGAAGTAATTTAAATACTTTTAACTGTCTTTAAATTACCATATTAAGAAAGTCAAAAGGAAGTCATTCAGCCATTGTTTCGGCAAAGTTTAACTCAGGTTTAGGAGCCGTGGACAAAAAAGGGAGAATGGAGAAAAGTCAAAAACAGAAAAAAGAAACTCAAGACACAGGCAGATAAATTCGGCTGCTCACAAGATTCATTAAGGTGGCTCTATGCGGTTTTTCAGGGTCATGCGCATGAGCAGACCATTATTTGTGGGCAGTTATTTGGAGGTCACTTCGTGGGCTCTCGGCCAATGAAGAAGAAGAAAAATTTGCAACGAATGATAATAAACAATTATTGGATGAGGATTTTGTGATATCTAAAATAAACAGGGTCGAGGTAGGGGTTATTACCCGAAGCCGAAGGCTTCGTCTGATAACAATTACCGAGACCTTGATTATTCTGGATATTACAAAAACTGAATATAATAATTGTTTTATTATATATTGAATGAAAAAAAAATGGTCGTTTTTTTGCCTCTTCACTGACGGGAAGCAACACAAAGTGCGCGAACTTGACATGATTATCCTTAGGAATCACGCACCGCGGTTAATCTCCTACCCAGATCTCCCACGGCCAAGGAAAAGGGAGATCTCACTTTTCAGTGTAAAACAGAGTGAGATCTGGGTACGAGATTAGCACCGCGGTCATACACGACATGATTACCGGTGGCCTTGAAAGAAACATTAACGCAACTCTGCTGTTGATCGAGTTAGATTTCTGGGCTTTCCAGCTCTCTCTTGTCAGCTCTTAATTCATGCTTGAATCCTCGTTGATATCAACTGTAAATGTATTGGACTGCAAGCGTATTTTATGATGGCATGTCACCTGTTTTTTAGGGGCACGGTATATTATAAATATTCCTGGTCTAGAAATCCAAAGATGTTATCTTTATTATTTAGTATTATGAAGTGTAAGCAGCACACAAGAATAAAGAACTAGTAAAGAAATAGAGTTTAAGGGCTTCATTCCTCTTCTTCTTCTTCTTCTTCTTCTTCTTCTTCTTCTTCTTCTTCTTCTTCTTCTTAACTTGTTACGCGATACAAAGCCTGTTAAACCAGTTAAACCCCTTAACATGACCTTATCTTAATGAGATTTCCCCGCACTTTATTCATGAGATAAAGACAAAAGGCTATATATGACGTCATCAGCGTTAATGTTTTCAATAATGAGATTTCATTTCAAAAAAACTGAAACTCTTAATTTCATCCCTACTAAATTTTTATCACTTCTTTCTTGGTGTAAACTCAGAATAAGTAACATTAGCATGCAAATGAAAGATATTTAAAGCGCATCAACGTTTAAAGCCAGCACTTTCTGAGCATTTAACATATTAACATAAATAAAATTGCCTCTCTGATAATGGTAAAAGCATCTTTTTAATGATTAACACATCCTACGGGTTGCCCTCCCCAGAGCCCCGCGAGGTTATGCGATTGCCTAGTCCCCAGGCTCATTAGTTCGCGGGGCCAAGGAAACGCATAGTAAGAAGGCCTGGGACGAGTTCTGCTGTACACGTATTTGTTGTGTATAAGATGTAGCAAGATAATTGTTTTAGTCAATTACTGTGGGTATTGACCACACAATAACATTTTGCATTTTGCCAAGTAAAACAGGACACAAAAGAAAATTTGTAGCATGTGTCAGAGGGCATTCGTTTTTGTTTTAAGAAAAAATGTTTCCTTTTGGCGTAAAAGAAAATCCACACGACCACATTTAAATGTTTTGAAAAAAAAGTTCTACCATCGTACTATGTAATATACCCGAAAAACCTAGCTTTATGTTTTATTTAGGGGTACAAGAACTTTATCGGTAAGTACTAACTATTACTGAATACAGCCGCGAAGTAAAGCTGGATCTTGGTTTTAGATCAGGATCGGTAATGAGAATAAAACATAAAAGCAAATGCAAGCTGGCAGCCAAAAGATAGGATATTATTTAATTGCCCGATATTTTGGTTAGACAACACTATCCTTCGTCTGGGGCTGCAAAGAGCAATAATAAATTGTTATAAATAAGGGGTTGAAAAGAAACAACAACGAGCATATTTCGCTTCCTCTATGAGTTGATGGAAGAAAAGAAAAGAAAAGCTAAAGTACGAATAACAAGAATCTGTGTGTCGAGAATTTATTTGCTGGACTAAAAACGCATATTAACATTAAAAGCAGTGAGCGGGTGTTTAAAGTGGTTACGGCCGCTTTGTTAAAAGAAGACAAATTGAGGTGATAATCAAAATTAGTAGAAAAATATTGTTTTCATAGTGAATATCTTTATTTTATACCCAAGCATTATTAATGGTTACGGGGTTTGGTTCACTTCAACGAAACGCGTTCATATTGCTATTTTGCTTTAGTAACGGATGAGCTGTTGGCAGGAAATTTAGGGAAAAGAAAATTAAAAATACGAATAACAAGAACTATATGTGTCGTGAATTTTTATATACTGGGCTATAAAACATATATTAACATAAGAAGTAGTCAGGTGTTTAAAATGATTAGGGACGCTCGATTAAAAAAAGACACTATGAGCTATAATCAAAACTAAAGAAATTCTAAAGAAAATGTTCTTAGTTGCAAGTTAGAGTGGATATCCTTATTTTATACCTAATTATTATTGACAGTTATGGGGCTCACTCAATCAAAGCCTATCTCAACCGACCCAAAAATTATAAACAAACCAGTTTGGCATGTTTGGACTGGTAAGACTTCCTTTCTACAAGAAAACTTTTTGCAAACGTCTGTCAAAGCTGGCCGCGCACGAATTAGCAATTTAATTGGTTAATAATTAAAGGCCCTTTCCAAGTTTCTTTTTCCAGCCATCTGAATTCGGTTAATACTCACATGTATTACGCTCTGCTAGGAAAATTCTGATGACTCAAGCATATTTGAATGCAGCTTGTGTTGAATTGGCCGAATTACTGGAACTTACAGCGATATTAATGAGGAAAACGTCATGCAGACTTGTCTCACCGACAACATAGTAAGACCTAAAACGTCATTAAAATGGTCCGTAAGTCAGCTTCACCTGGCTCATTATAGTTCGACTAATGTTTGTTTGAAAAACTAGACAGCTTTGCTGTATCCTTTTTCCTCGTGTGGTAAGACTAAAAACAGAATTAATTTTTTCCCTCAAAGTTTTGTAGAAAAAGTTGATAAAAATTAAAACAAGAATTGACAAAGGTCCGCATTATCGCACATCCATAACAAACAACAAAATTACTGCAGCCCACACAGTTTGATGTGTTTACTGACTGTCAAGACCTCCTTTACTACTGAAAACTCATAAAAATCGTCAGTGAGTTAGTTTCAACAGGCTCATTGCAGTTCGGTGTCAGCTTGAAACACTTCATTGTTTTTGCCCTGACCACAGCTTTTAAGAACAAAATAAAACTCATCTCTTTTGTTTTTGTTTGAAACACAGATCGTGATAATTACTGGGGAATTAGCAAATAAAATAACCGCGTCAAAACACTTGCACTGAGATGGTCACGACGTTTTCGTGCGAGTTCCCTTTACCCTGAGTGATAATTGTTGTTGTAATAACACGTGGATATCTTTTTCCAGCCATCTTAACCATACGCGTAGTCCGTACGTAGCGCAATACACCTGATTGCAATGAACATGTCTCAGAAAAATGGTAAAGGGGAAATGAAATAGCCAAATAGGCGTTTTGAGGCATAGAAGCGAAGACAGCACGTGTATGTTGAAAATAAATTCACCATAAAAATTTATAGTGGTTTAATGGTACGCCCAATTAATTTCGATTTGTTTTTTGCATTTTAAATTCCTTTCCATTAAGCTGATTTAACTATGACAACGCTATTGCAGTTAGGTGTATATACAGTATATCGCTCATGGCTCAAGCTTATAGTAAACTTTGAAAAAATGTTGAGTTATCGGAATTTCCTTCAAATTATTGGGATGTCAAGTTACCAATGCGCGCGAACATAAGACCTAAACAGTTAAAATCATCCGTGAGTTAAAGTTTCACCTGTGACATAACGCCTGGCTCATCACAGTTCGGTTAGTTAGATTGAAAAAGTACCGAGACAACTTTGCTCGACTTTTCTTGGCCCTGTGAGCTTTTTAATACGTTGAGTTAAAAGTTTTTGCACGTTTATGACTGTATAAATTACGTCTGATCATTATTTATTAATACGTGACAAATTAACGTATACACCTGATTGAAAAAACGTTGTCGCTTGAAAAGTATAAACCATGAATGATGGGACCTAATGGATTTACGGGTACAACTTTATTAGCATTGCAAATTCAAAATTCTTCTCAAAAATGTTTAAATCTACGAAGCTTTTCGCGACGATGCATTCCAAAAAAACGTAAAACGCGGTTTCCAGTATTTACGGCTCACAACTTCACCAGTGCTGGACACATAAGAGATTTTTACAGTTTAAGAGCGTAGCCATATCGCTAACGCACACTTGAAAATCATAAGATAAGACCTAAAAGCGTTCTTGGAAAACACAAAAAGACAACAGCATGCCTTAAACAAAGCACTCTAGGGATTTGCATCCGCACGAGCATCTCGTGACAATATAAACTTTTGTCGAAAGAACTTTTAATTTGCTTTGCTAATACCCATAAATCCTTGAAACCTCATCGTTCATGGTTTATACTTTTTAGCGACAACGTTTTTTCAATCAGGTATATATAGCCCGTTCAGGTAAATTTAAGTCTTGACTCTAGAGATGTAGAAATGATATCAGCTTTCACCCAAATTAAAATAGTATGTATAAATAAAACTCTCACTTGCAGGTCATTGCGCCGGAGAGGAAAATGGCCCTGAAAAATTTTACCGAAGACGAAAACCATAAAACTGTCGAAGAACTGTTCTGCTCGGCAGAATTAGTCAGAGGTGTGGATGACGAGCTTATCTTTGTTGCAGCTCTACATAGTTTTCTGTCCATTACTGCATTTCTGGGGAACACTCTGATCCTAGCGGCTCTGCACAAGGAAACTTCACTTCATCCGCCGTCCAAACTCCTGTATCGTAACCTAGCGATAACTGATCTCTGTGTTGGTATCATTGCAGAGCCTTTCTATGTGACTTACTTAACATCTGTTGTGAACGAAAGATGGGATATTTGCAGTTACGCATATTGGGCAGTAACTTACTCAGGTTTAACTTTGTGTACAGTGTCTTTATTAACACTGGCTGCAATAAGCGTGGACAGACTTCTCGCCTTGTTGCTGGGGCTCAGATACAGACAAGTTGTGACTTATAGAAGAACATGTATAACTGCGACTGGATTTCGGATTTTGTCCATTGTCGGTGCATCTACTCTCTTTTGGAATCGTCGCATGACTTCATGGTTTCAATACACAGTTACAGCTTTGGGTCTGGTCACCACAATCTTCGCTTACGCAAAAATTTTCGTTACTCTGCGTCATAACCAAATTCATGTTCAGAACCATGCTTCTCGAGGACAACCGTGCGAAGCAATTCCATTGAACATAGCTCGATACAGAAAGGCAGTGTACAGTGCACTGTGGGTGCAGGGAACAGTGGCTATTTGTTATCTTCCATATAATATAGCGGTCTTTTTGACACCTCAGAGAGGGATGCCTTTATCGATTTACCTTGCCAGGAGTTCCACAGCTGGCATGGTTTTCGTAAACTCGTCATTAAACCCATTGTTGTACTGTTGGAAGATCAGAGAAGTAAGGCAAGCTGTAAAAGAAACATTAAGGCAACTCTTCTGTCGATCGAGTTAGTTTTCTACGCTTTTCATCCGTGGTTGATTCGTGCTATATTTAAAACTTGGTTTCAAGGTGAAATTAACTGCATTTAACGCGTTAACCTGTGAATACATTGTATTCAGGGTAAGCCGCGCCGCTTCTTTTAATTGAAACGATAAGCTGTATGTTCAAGGGAAACGTATATTATTCCTGTTATGGTTGTTATTTAGTGGCATGAGAAGTGTAAACGGCCTTTTGAATAAATAGATAGCAAAGAAACAAATAGGATGCCGGTCAATGTGCTTACGATTATATTAGCAATACAACGACTTTGCGACATCACGCTTTTCTGTACATTTCTTTGCCATCGTTGCACGACTACGACGTGAAAGTGCCTTATTGATCACGTTTTTTGGAGGACGTGAACAAAGGAAAGCGACTTCCTTTTTGTTTTCCTGAATTTTTCGATACAGTGTTTAAGAATTCACCTCCAGAAAAAATTACCAACATTTGACGAATTGAACAAGATGGAACAAGAGCGACCAATTGACTAAAGACAGGCGGGTTTTTTTTCTTTACAATCAGTATTCGGTTGGTCGCGCTCTCATTTTTTGTGGATGGGTGGGGGGAGGGGGTAAGCTTTAGGGAGGTGCTAACACCGCAACACCGCACAGAAATACGTATCAACACCGCTGAAGAAAACGGAAAACCGGACTGAAATTACACCAAAATTTCTAAATACCGCAAACCGCTTCGTTTTGTTAAACGACAATACCGCAACTTAAAAATAACAATTTCCGCAAATCGCATCACCGCAAACCCTTAAATCCCCCTTCTGGTAAAGGCCCTAACAGTCGGAATAATTGAATGCCGCCTGCTAGCTTCCTCAGTTGTTTATTTGCGGGTTTAAACGGAGAAGAAAATGCTTCGAGGGCATCCCCCATCAAAGGAAGTACAGCTCTCTTCCCCGCGGCTTGTACCGGTACTGAGCTGCTATAAAATTTGAGACATCCGTCAAAACTTCTGATCAGTAAAGTAAAAATAATTGAGGCGCAAAAACCGCTTTTTTTTTCAAAATGTAATATGAGGCAATTCCTTTTTTTAAAAAAAATGTCTTATTTAAGATGAAGGGTCACCCTATTTAATAACTAATTTCCTGAGCATTAATTACACAGTCACTAACATTTGCATTTTTCCTGACAAAACGGAGGGTCTTAGAAAACGCTAGCAAGCATTAGAAGGCCTTTGTTTACAGTGGATCATTTTTTGGATCTAGACGAACCTCTTCTAGCCTCATGTCGTCGTCCCAATATCTGAACACAGAGGCTATAGCCCCTCCGGTACCCTCTGTAAGAGATAGGCAGGTGGGCAGTAATAGTTCGTTCTTTTAAGAGTGAACAAAAGTCCACGTTCAATATATTAAAATTCTCACATGACTCTGAGACTCTGAGGCTTAAGGGTCAAAACTGCAGTTTTTTTTTTTTACCACCCCATTGTCCCGCAATTCCCAGGAGAGATTTGAGAACAAAGAACACCAAACCAAATATAGAAAAATGACCAGAAAGCCTCGAAGTCATGTTAGATTTTGGGAGTATATCGCACGTGGGCTATTTTACTGTACGTCGATCATCTAATTGCACGACACCTTTAATAGTTTTCTGTCTCGTTGCAGGTTCATAGGACAGTTTATGCCCGCTTGTTTTTGTTAAATGGGGTGGTTATAAACAGTTATGAAACAAGAAGGATTAAGAACTTTTAATTAAAAACAGCGTGCGTTTACCTAGTTAGCTCTCTGACGAGATAATCCGCAACCAATTGGTGAAAATGGAATATTAAATACCTATTTTCTCCAAAGACCCCTTAGGTCTAAACAGGGTTAAAATACCAGGTGTTAATATCGGCGGGATTAACATATCCGTAATATATAAAAAACGAGTGTTATTCATGTTACATGTTATGATATAATAACAGACACCAAACTTGCCGCAGCCGACACAGTTTGACGCGTTTGCCGGCTATTAGACTTCCTTTACTACTGAAAACTCATTACAATCGTCGGTGACCGCCTTTTTTTCACCAGGCTCCCCGTGATAAAAGTAAAGTTAGCGTCAGCTTGAAAAATTTCTCAACTTTTGCTAAACCTCTCTTCTCCTTGTGATAACCTCAAAGAACAAAATTAAACTCAGCTCTTTTGTTTTCGTTAGAAACAGGATCGCGATGCTTTACAGATTGAAGAATTAGGAAATAAAATTCCAGCGTCAATACCTAGCCTTGGCTAATTACATTTAACTTTAAAGATGAAGGAATGTTATTCCTCCTCATTCACATCCTGCATTTTATATAAGAGTGATATATAAATGAAGGGTTTGCTTCCCCTAAGATGGTCATGATGTTTTCGTACGTTTTCCCTTTCATCATAACGGACCCAAAATTAAAAGTTATCCTAATTGAGTCTTAATTGTTGTAAGAACGTGGATATCTCTTTCCAGCCATTTTAACATGCGTGGTCAGTACCTAAAGCAAATACACCTAATTACAATAACGTTGTCTTAGAAAAATTTAATTGGGAAGGATTAGTGGCTAAAGCTTACATTAAACCTTAAAAAATCTTGAGTTATTGGAATTTCCTTGAAATTACTGCGATATGTCACGTTGCCATGCAATGCGCCGCCAACAAAAAAAAGTTATTTAAATCAACCGCGAGTTTAGGTTTCATCTGTGACATAACACCTTGCTCATCATAGTTCGGTCAGTTAGATTGAAAAAGTACCGAGACAACTTTGCTCAACCCTTTTTTGTATGTTAATGCTTTTTGCAAATTGTTTCTGACCAATAATTGTGAAACTGAAGCGACAAAATGAAAAAGGGAATAACAATGCCGATCTTGTCCGTTTAGTCAAATAGTTGACGTGACTTGAAAGATAACTCTGCTTACACCCAAATTACGATTCAGAATTCATATAAAACACTCAAATGTAGTTCATTGCGTCTCAGAGGAGTATGCATGGCACTGACAAATTTCACCGAAGATGAAAATCAGAAAAAAGTCGTTGAACTGTACTGCTCGGCATGAACTATTCGTAACCTAGCCATAACTGATCTCTGTGTTAGTATAATTACAGAGCCTTTGTTTGTAACTTACTTAACTTCTGTTGTGAACCGAAGATGGGATATTCGCCATTACACGAGTCTGGTACTATTTTTCTCAGGTTCTACTTTGTGTTATGTGTCTTTATTGACACTGACCGCTATAAGCGTGGACAGACTTCTCGCCTTTGTTGCTCGGGCACAGATACAGACAAGTTGTAACTTTGAAAAAAACACATATAGCTGTAACTGGTTTTTGGATTTTGTCCATTGTAGGAGCATCTATACAACCCGTTGGAATACTCTTATAACATTATGGTTTCAACCCATCTTTGTAGCTCTGTGTCTAGTCACCACAATCTTCGCTTACACAAAAATTTTTCTCTCTCTGCGTCAAAATCAAATTCGTGTTTAGAACCATGTTGCTCAACGACAACCGAGCCAACCAATTCCATAGAACATAGCTCGATACAGAAAGGCAGTGTACAGTGCACTGTGGGTGCAGGGAACATTGGGTATTTGTTATATTCCATATAATATAGCGGTCTTTTTGACACCTCAGCTCACCTCGGAGAGGGATGCCTTTATCGAGTTACCTTGCCAGGAATTTCACAGTTAGCATGGTTCTCTTAAACTCGTCATTAAACCCGTTGCTGTACTGTTGGAAGATCAGAGAAGTAAGGCAAGCTGTAAAAGAAACATTAAGACAACTCTTCTGTAGATCGAGTTAGTTTTGTTACGGTTTCCATCCGTTGATTCGTGCTCTATTTAAAACTTGCTTTCAAGGTAAAATTATCTGAATTTAACGCAGTTAACGTTATCACTGTAAATGTACTTTATTGCATTGTATTGTTGCTGTACTGTTGGAAGATCAGAGAAATAAGACAAGCTGTAAAAGAAATATTAAGGCAACTCTCCTGTTGATCGAGTTAGTTTTCAGGGCTTCTAATTCCAGCTCTCTCTTGCCAGCTCTTAATTCTACTTGAATCCTCGTTGATATTAAGCGATTTTTAACTGTAAGTATATTATACTGAAAGCATATTTTATGAAGGCATGTCACCTGTTCTTTAGGGGCAAGTATATTAATCTTGGACTAAAAATCCAAAGGTGTTATCTTTATTGTTTAGGGACATGAAGTGTAAACAACAAGCAAGAGCTTGTTCATTTACGAATAATGAGTTAATAAAGAAATAGTGTTCGAGGGCTCCTTTCCTTTGTCTCTTCTTCTTCATTGTTTCCAATAATGAGATTTCATTTCCAAAAATCTCTTAATTTCATCCCTACTAATTTTCTATCTGTTCTTTCTTGGTGTAAACTGAAAATAAGTAACATTAGCAAATGAAAGATGTTGGAAGCGCACATATCAACATAATTAAATTGCCTGACTGATACTAATAAAAGCATCTGTTTAATGCCCTCTCTAGAGCCCCGCAAGGTTATGCGATTGCTTAGCTAGTCCCTCGAGCTACTCCCTAGGTTCATTAATCCGCGGGGCCTACGCCACCGAAATGCATTGACCGGGAAAGCCTAGGAAGACGCCGGACATGGCAACCTCGTCCCCAGGGCGCTTTTCTCTGGCTTTGGAGGTGGGGCAAGATAGTTGTACCTTAGTAAACTACTGTGGGTATTGACTACACAATAACATTTTACATTTTGCCCAAACACCGTCACAAAAGAAAAACTGTAGCATGTGTCAGAGGGCATTCGTTTTTGTTTACGAAAAATGTTTCCTTTTGGCGTGAAAGCAAATCCACACGACCACATTTAAGTGTTTTGCAAGAAAGTGCCACCATCGTACTATGTAATATACCCGAAAAACCTAGCTTTATTATGATAGGGGTACAAGAACTTTATCGCGATCGGTAAGTACTAACTGTTAAATAATGCATAGCCGCTTGGACATACGGCCGCGAAGTAAAGTCGGATCTTGGTGTAGATCAGGATCAGTAATGAGAATGAAACGTAAAATCAAATGCAAGGTGGCAGCCAAAAGATAGGGTAATTTAATTGCTCGATTTTTTGGTTAGACAACACTATCCTTCGCCTGGGGCTGCAAAAAGCAATAATAAATTTTTATAAATAAGGGGTTGAAAAAAACAACAACAACAACAACAACAACAACAACGAACAGTCGATATTTCGCTTCCTCTATGAGTTGTTGGAAGAAAAGAAAAGAAAATCAAAAGTACGAATAACAAGAATCTGTGTGTCGAGAATTTATTTGCTGGACTAAAAACGTATAAAGCAGTTAGGTGTTTAAAGTGGTTAGGGCCGCTTTGTTAAAAGAAGACAAGTTGAGGTGATAATCAAAATTAGTAGAAAAATATTGTTACCATAGTGAATATCTTTATTTTATACCCAAGCAGTTATTGACACTTATGGGGTTTCGTTCACTTTAACGAAACGTGTCCTAATGGGCATTGCTATTTTGCTTTAGTAACGGATGAGCTGTTGGCAGGAAATCTAGGGAAAAGAAAATTAAAAATACGAATAACAAGAATCTATATGTGTCGTGAATTTTTATATACTGGGCTATAAAACATATATTAACATAAGAAGTAGTCAGGTGTTTAAAATGATCACGGACGCTCGTTTAAAAGAGACATGAGCTACTGTATAATCAAAACTATCCTAAAGAAAATTGTTCTTAGTTGCAAGTTAGAGTGGATATCTTTATTTTATACCTAATTGTTATTGATAGTTATGGGGCTCATTCAATCGAAACCTATCTCAACCGACCCCAAAATTATAAACAAACCAGTTTAACATGTTTGGACAGGAAACTCTATGCAAGCGTCTGTCACAGCTGGCCACGATAGTATGAAGCTGTTTTCATATCAAAAATACTATTCACTGTGTAGATTCAATTATGTAGATGCTTGTCATTCAATTACTAAATCTCATCAAGATTCAATTATGTAGATGCTTGTCATTCAATTACTAAATCTCATCAAGATTCAATTATGTCTTCTTGTCATTCAATTACTATATCTCATCAAGATTCAATTATGTCTTCTTGTCATTCAATTACTATATCTCATCAAGATTCAATTCTAAGCCAGATTCTAAGCCTTCAGCCTATTTTTATTGACAGGCTCACTTCCGAATGCTCACCGAGATATGATAATTAGTATGAGAGCATTCGAAAGTCAGGCAAGCGTGGTCATTCAACGCGTGCTGAACAAGAATGCTGTATAATGACAGACTAGAAACAATAGACAACTCCCAAATAGGCTTTTGTACATTATGCTTTTGCTTCCCCACTAAAATGCTCCACAAAGTCACTAAAATGCTCGGATAATGCTCATTATACAAACGGTTTTTTAAATTAATTTCAAAGTTTACACTTACAGAAACGTGCAAGTAACAACGACAACGTGTACTAGTTCATAAATACAGCCAAAAAAACAGCTGTATTAGGTTTTTTGTGAATTTGGAGTTTTAGTCTTCATTTTGTTTAAAAAAGTAGGAGCTCATGGGGCATGGGCTCCTGAAAAAAGTTAATTTCTATTTTATTTTCTTGGAAAAAATTAATTTTCTGAGGAAAATGCCACTAAAATACTCAAATAATGCTCAATGCTTTTGCCTCACTAAAATGCTCGAAAAAATGTTAGCATAATGTACAAAAGCCTACTCCCAAAACACAAACTCAGCCAAAACGCTAAAAAATCTTCAATGTTTACTCAAGTTTGGGCTTCTAGACAGTTTTTTCAATGACCATGAAATTCAGAATCAGGGTAATTAGTTAATCAATTGTGACCCTGAAAAAATTTGAAGGAAAAAAGACTACGAATTTTTAAGAAAATGCTTTTTTCGTGAGAAGAACTCTTAAACGCTGACAAACGTCAACAAATAGCTAAAACTATAATTTCTATATGTTTGCTTTGCTCGAAATCGCGCGCATTTACAAGGCCCTAAAGCTTTTTGCTGACTTGCAAGAACCCATCTGTTATAACGATCCCCAAAATAAAGGGATAAGTCACATAGTTTATTAGGTATAATCGTGTAAAGTTTGCTTATCATTTTCGCATAAATTATGACCTAAATTTGGAAACCGCTGAATTTCTCGAATTGGGTCTTTGCGATTTTGGTGAAACTCTGTTCAGCGCAAGGCACTACATAATGCGCACTATGTGTTGCCGAGAGATTTTCACGAAAAAATGCCGGCAACAGCAGATTTTCGACTCAGACCTCAACGTGACATTTACTCCGATCGCCAAAAATTTTATGTTATATTGTAGATTGATCTATATGTTGTCCCCTCTATGTGTTAGACTTACGATAAAAGTAAAGGTGGGGATACCAGAGAGCTTCAAAGTAGGATGGTACCCCCCTCCCCCCCCAAAAAAAAAAAAAAAAAAATGGGTCGAGTCACCTTAAGAAAAGTCAAGCGATTCTGAGATCTTCTGAAACGCTTCATAGATCTCAAGTTTAGCGTTTGGTTGACGCTGGGCTCAGAATAGCCTGAATTTCATCCGATTACTTCGAGTCGTTATTCAGTAACTGAGGGAGTAATAACGACTCGAAGTAATCGGATGAAATTCGGACAGGGCTCAGAAAACGAAACCATGTTTTGGGACACTTACAACTATTTTCAGGTCGACTGCCGGTCAAGGTTGCAAAACAGTAAATGACCGGCAGTCCTATATTCTCAGTAAATTTCACAACTCGAAAAAATCCAACTAAACTGAGAAAACTATCACATTATGTCGAGATCATGAACCAGCCGTTTATGGGATTTCTATATCATGTTTTGGTTGGGCGCGAGTCTAAGTTGATGTTCGAGACTATTTTCATGATCTTTTCGTTGGTGGAAAATTCTACTTATTTTCCCCTCTTGATGCACCATTTTGTGTTTAATCACAAAACCGGCTGGTTTGATCAGGATCTAGACATATGATAGTTTGGTTTAGCTGGATTATTTCGATTTGTGACCCACGAGTTATGCCCAACGAATGACCCACGGTCCGTTGGTATGCTCGTCACATCGAACTGGAAAGCAATCAAAATAGTTGACGTGAGAGTTCCCACATCATCAGCCTTAATTTTTCCATAGCTGTCCCATGCATTCCCCGCGAAAACGCGAAAAAATCAGTTTAATTACAATAATCATTTTTGCAAATCTCACCGCTGTTATATTGACCTGCATTTTTTTCACTTGTCTTTCTACTCTTCGTTCTCCTTCCGTTCTGAGAAAAAATAATATAATCTTTCTCCATTGCATCAGAAACACCAGAAACTCGTGAGTTTCTGGAAACACTCAAACAAGATCGAAGCCGACGAGAGCAATTGCGCAGGAATCTATTGTATCGTGATTGGTTGTTTTTCTTTATTTCCGGGTTAGTTTCTTTCCGTTTAAATTCCAGAAAAAAAAAAGAAAACATTCAAATTAGACAGAATTATAATGCTCCACTGATCGCGACTCGTTCGGACACCAAAAGCAGTAAAGCAAATCAATGGAGAAGAGCCGCCGCTCAGCAGCTGCAGCGATCTGTACAGTTGTTCTCTTGCTTTTGAGGACATTTTTCACCTTCAAGTTCTTCGTGACCAGCGTCATTTGCATTATCAGTGCAGGGAGCCGTATCGAAAGATCTGAAAGATGCGAAGGCTGGCTGGGACTTTCGCAGAGAGCTATTGACAGCCTTAATACTTCCTCATCTATAGACTGGAAAAATTCCAACTTCAAAAACTTCCGAAAGACTCGGAATGCAACACGCAAATTTAACATAACTGATGAACAAAATTCAAACTCAGCGAAGCATGATTTATAATTAAGCAATAAAAACGTTTACCGTTTAGCCTGATATAAACACGAGAGGGGTTGGGAGAATCCGAGACAGTTATGCAAACCCGAGAAGAAGTCGAGGGTTTGCATCACTGTCGAGAATTCTCCCAACCCCTTCCGTGTTTATAGCAGGCTATGCAAACACAGGAAAAAAGTTTTCTATTGCTTTTATAAAATAACTTTCCCGAGAAAAAACTCAAAACTCTTTGTATGGCACTGATTAAAAGTCTTGTCCACGAAGTCTTTCACGCTGGGGGGTGGGGGGGTACCTCCTACTTTCACGCGTAATCAGTTCTTGTTTTGCAAAAAGATGCTTTCCAAAGATACGGACTTTTCTCGCTTAAAATGTCAGATTAAGGGGAAAAAAATTGACACATCTTCTTTGTAACGATTTTCCAAGTTTCAGCCGACGAAGAAATGGGTAAATAAAGTAAACTTGTCGAGTTTTGAACTTGAAAACTTTTTCAAATTCGTGCGTGCCTGATTAGCGCGTGAAAAGCAAAACACCTTGACTAGTTAGACGCCACAACCATGTTTACATACTCTCATGCAAATACTCCTCTCAGCCAATCAGAGCGCGCGTACTATCTCAGTTATTTTATAAAGTTTAATCCAGACACTCAATCCAATCCAAAAGCAGTAAAGCAAATCAATGGAGAAGAACCGCCGCTTAGCAGCTGCAGTGATCTGTACAGTTGTTCTCTTGGTTGTGAGAACATTTTTCACCTTCACGTTCTTCGTTACCAGCGTCATTTGCATTATCAGTGCAGGGAGTCGTATCGAAAGATGCGAAGGCTGGCTGGGACTTTCGCAGAGAGCTATTGACAGCCTTAATACTACAAGCACCTTCGTGGAGACCACTGTTTCTTGCTTTCTGATCTTCCTCATCTATAGATGGAAAAATTTCAACTTCAAAAACTTTCTCAGGGCTCTTGTACGACAGGCTAATTTTTGGATGTGGACGGCTTTGTGGGGTGCGCGTATCATAACAAACGTTCTTATAGATATTATTCCGGGTATTAACGAAAACTATCCCATTCTTGTTGTTCTTGGCGTGTCGTTGCTCTTAGAGTTCGCGTCGACTACAATGTTAGCTTGTGCTCTTAGCTTCGTGCAACTTTCTACCGTGAGGAATTGGTTTACTGAACATTTTCCGCGTGGAGGAAGAGATGAAAAGCTGATGATCTTGTATCGAATAACTTTATTCGCTTACGGTTCGCGAATGCTTGCATTATTTTTGTACAATTCATTTTTGGTCGCAAGAGCGATAACTCGTCAAAGCGAGTTCCATGAATTAGACAGCGTTTTGCTAGCTTTGGATGTTGGCTACAGAGGAAGTTTGGCCATATTTTTCTTTCGCAAATTCTTCGAGTTTGAAAATACACCAGAGGTCTTCCTCGTAACAACGAATTCGAGCAAGTTAGTGGAAGTTGAATGTCAGTCAAAAGCTGAGGGTCAGGAGATGGATCCTTGCGGCGAAACTTTCGAAAATCAAGGGGCGAAGGACATGAAAAGAGAAGAAAAAGGAATCATAGTTGCCAGCGGAAAAACTCCGAAAGACTTGGAATGCAGCACGCAAATTTGACATAACTGATGAACAAAATGGGTCAAACTCAGCGAAGCATGATTTATAAAGTTTAGTCCAGACACTGTGTAATGATTACTAATGATTTCAAAAATATTGATTTTCTCAATAACAGTTGCTCTAGCTTCAATATTTTTTCTTAATTAGCTTTATTCTACAACAGGGTAGCATTTCACTGTAACACAATGTTAAGCGAATATAGCTCGTTTTTAATTGAGAAGTACAGTTTTTGAGCGATCACGTAGTTTTTTCTGCAAATATATTATAGTTCTTAATTTACTTCCGTAAACAGTCGCTTCGTCTAAAATTTAAAATTTCAAAAGTTTGCTGACCTGCAAATTCGGTCTGCTTTTGTTGTAGGTGAAAACTAGGCAATTAGACAGTCCTGCTACGTTCCCAAAAAGCCCCTAGTTTAGCTTGCAATTCTATTCAAAGCGAAACTACGTGCTAAAAGCCGCCTTGCGGACTTGGCAAACTTTGCTATTTTACTGTCATAGTACTTTTTACTCCTAAAATAGAATCCACAACAATCACTTTAGCTTAACTTCAAACGAGTTTGTTTGTATATCTATTGTACTGAATACCTGTAAATACCTGTAAATACCCGAATACCTGTAATAATAATAGATAAGTAAGATAGTTTGTAGTGTTTTTTCGTGATTACGTCGATGGCATCCACATCCTTGATTACATAGTTTTTACTTGATTACTTCCTCGATCGCTCGTACAAGAATAAACGCTATAGCTAGTTGGAACCAAGTCAAGTTTGCCTTATTCTCTGCTGCATTCCAGGTAGTGGATTGATCCCGGTCCTCAGAGTTATGACGGCTCTTACCCGCGAGCGAGTTGCCCTTTGGGTTTAGGTCCCCAGTTCAGAAGGCAGTTTCCAGAGTCCAAACCCCAAGTTCCCGTTTAGCCCTTAAAGTCGTTCCAACGTGGGAAAACCTTCCGTAACAACTGGCAAAACTAAAGGTCTTAAAAACTAGCCATGAAACTGATCGAAAGTCCTAGAAGTTGTTCCTTATGCCATAAGATATGTTATAATCTACAAGAATGTAAATTCCCCCATACACAGACAGAATTTCCAGCAGAATAAGGGACTTTTGGAATGAGCATTATACCGGAATATGAAGAATGGAAACCGGTCGTTTCGATACAAACTTAAGCAGTAAAACTGCCCCCCAAAATTCGATCATTTAAGGTATAGTCATATAACGGCGTGAACGAGAAAAACAAAAGGCTTTAACATTCCACGTTCTGT